>OY977942.1:12335700-13535700 GCA_963854355.1 Epinotia brunnichana
CCCAACCCAACTTAACCCAACCCAACCCAACCCAAACCATTGTGGGTTGGGTTGGGTTGGGTTAAGTTGGGTTGAGTATCGGTTCAACCCATTCTGACTTAACCCAACCCAACCCAACTTAACCCAACCCAACCCAACCCAAACCATTGTGGGTTGGGTTGGGTTGGGTTGGGTTAAGTTGGGTTGAGTATCGGTTCAACCCATTCTGACTTAACCCAACCCAACCCAACTTTACCCAACCCAACCCAACCCAAACCATTGTGGGTTGGGTTCGGTTGGGTTGGGTTGGGTATCGGTGCAACCCATTCTGACTTAACCCAACCCAACCCAACTTAACCCAACCCAACCGAACCCACAACCCAACCCAACCCAACCCAACCCATCGTGGGTTGGGTTGGGTTGGGTTAAGTTGGGTTAGGTTGGGTTAAGTCAGAATGGGTTGCACCGATACCCAACCCAACCCAACCGAACCCAACCCACAATGGTTTGGGTTGGGTTGGGTTGGGTAAAGTTGGGTTGGGTTGGGTTAAGTCAGAATGGGTTGAACCGATACTCAACCCAACTTAACCCAACCCAACCCAACCCAACCCACAATGGTTTGGGTTGGGTTGGGTTGGGTTAAGTTGGGTTGGGTTGGGTTAAGTCAGAATGGGTTGAACCGATACTCAACCCAACTTAACCCAACCCAACCCAACCCAACCCACAATGGTTTGGGTTGGGTTGGGTTGGGTTAAGTTGGGTTGGGTTGGGTTAAGTCAGAATGGGTTGAACCGATACTCAACCCAACTTAACCCAACCCAACCCAACCCAAACCATTGTGGGTTGGGTTCGGTTGGGTTGGGTTGGGTATCGGTGCAACCCATTCTGACTTAACCCAACCTAACCCAACTTAACCCAACCCAACCCAACCCACGATGGGTTGGGTTGGGTTGGGTTGGGTTGTGGGTTCGGTTGGGTTGGGTTAAGTTGGGTTGGGTTGGGTTAAGTCAGAATGGGTTGCACCGATACCCAACCCAACCCAACCGAACCCAACCCACAATGGTTTGGGTTGGGTTGGGTTGGGTTAAGTTGGGTTGGGTTGGGTTAAGTCAGAATGGGTTGAACCGATACTCAACCCAACTTAACCCAACCCAACCCAACCCAACCCACAATGGTTTGGGTTGGGTTGGGTTGGGTTAAGTTGGGTTGGGTTGGGTTAAGTCAGAATGGGTTGAACCGATACTCAACCCAACTTACCCCAACCCAACCCAACCCACAATGGTTTGGGTTGGGTTGGGTTTGGTTAAGTTGGGTTGGGTTGGGTTAAGTCAGAATGGGTTGAACCGATACTCAACCCAACTTAACCCAACCCAACCCAACCCAACCCACAATGGTTTGGGTTGGGTTGGGTTGGGTTAAGTTGGGTTGGGTTGGGTTAAGTTGGGTTGGGTTGGGTTAAGTCAGAATGGGTTGAACCGATACTCAACCCAACTTAACCCAACCCAACCCAACCCAACCCACAATGGTTTGGGTTGGGTTGGGTTGGGTTAAGTTGGGTTGGGTTGGGTTAAGTCAGAATGGGTTGAACCGATACTCAACCCAACTTAACCCAACCCAACCCAACCCAACCCACAATGGTTTGGGTTGGGTTGGGTTGGGTTAAGTTGGGTTGGGTTGGGTTAAGTCAGAATGGGTTGAACCGATACTCAACCCAACTTAACCCAACCCAACCCAACCCAACCCACAATGGTTTGGGTTGGGTTGGGTTGGGTTAAGTTGGGTTGGGTTGGGTTAAGTCAGAATGGGTTGAACCGATACTCAACCCAACTTAACCCAACCCAACCCAACCCAAACCATTGTGGGTTGGGTTCGGTTGGGTTGGGTTGGGTATCGGTGCAACCCATTCTGACTTAACCCAACCTAACCCAACTTAACCCAACCCAACCCAACCCACGATGGGTTGGGTTGGGTTGGGTTGTGGGTTCGGTTGGGTTGGGTTAAGTTGGGTTGGGTTGGGTTAAGTCAGAATGGGTTGCACCGATACCCAACCCAACCCAACCGAACCCAACCCACAATGGTTTGGGTTGGGTTGGGTTGGGTTAAGTTGGGTTGGGTTGGGTTAAGTCAGAATGGGTTGAACCGATACTCAACCCAACTTAACCCAACCCAACCCAACCCAACCCACAATGGTTTGGGTTGGGTTGGGTTGGGTTAAGTTGGGTTGGGTTGGGTTAAGTCAGAATGGGTTGAACCGATACTCAACCCAACTTAACCCAACCCAACCCAACCCACAATGGTTTGGGTTGGGTTGGGTTGGGTTAAGTTGGGTTGGGTTGGGTTAAGTCAGAATGGGTTGAACCGATACTCAACCCAACTTAACCCAACCCAACCCAACCCAACCCACAATGGTTTGGGTTGGGTTGGGTTGGGTTAAGTTGGGTTGGGTTGGGTTAAGTCAGAATGGGTTGAACCGATACTCAACCCAACTTAACCCAACCCAACCCAACCCAACCCACAATGGTTTGGGTTGGGTTGGGTTGGGTTAAGTTGGGTTGGGTTGGGTTAAGTCAGAATGGGTTGAACCGATACTCAACCCAACTTAACCCAACCCAACCCAACCCAACCCACAATGGTTTGGGTTGGGTTGGGTTGGGTTAAGTTGGGTTGGGTTGGGTTAAGTCAGAATGGGTTGAACCGATACTCAACCCAACTTAACCCAACCCAACCCAACCCAAACCATTGTGGGTTGGGTTCGGTTGGGTTGGGTTGGGTATCGGTGCAACCCATTCTGACTTAACCCAACCTAACCCAACTTAACCCAACCCAACCCAACCCACGATGGGTTGGGTTGGGTTGGGTTGGGTTGTGGGTTCGGTTGGGTTGGGTTAAGTTGGGTTGGGTTGGGTTAAGTCAGAATGGGTTGCACCGATACCCAACCCAACCCAACCGAACCCAACCCACAATGGTTTGGGTTGGGTTGGGTTGGGTTAAGTTGGGTTGGGTTGGGTTAAGTCAGAATGGGTTGAACCGATACTCAACCCAACTTAACCCAACCCAACCCAACCCAACCCACAATGGTTTGGGTTGGGTTGGGTTGGGTTAAGTTGGGTTGGGTTGGGTTAAGTCAGAATGGGTTGAACCGATACTCAACCCAACTTAACCCAACCCAACCCAACCCACAATGGTTTGGGTTGGGTTGGGTTGGGTTAAGTTGGGTTGGGTTGGGTTAAGTCAGAATGGGTTGAACCGATACTCAACCCAACTTAACCCAACCCAACCCAACCCAACCCACAATGGTTTGGGTTGGGTTGGGTTGGGTTAAGTTGGGTTGGGTTGGGTTAAGTCAGAATGGGTTGCACCGATACCCAACCCAACCCAACCGAACCCAACCCACAATGGTTTGGGTTGGGTTGGGTTGGGTTAAGTTGGGTTGGGTTGGGTTAAGTCAGAATGGGTTGAACCGATACTCAACCCAACTTAACCCAACCCAACCCAACCCAACCCACAATGGTTTGGGTTGGGTTAAGTCAGAATGGGTTGAACCGATACTCAACCCAACTTAACCCAACCCAACCCAACCCAACCCACAATGGTTTGGGTTGGGTTGGGTTGGGTTAAGTTGGGTTGGGTTGGGTTAAGTCAGAATGGGTTGAACCGATACTCAACCCAACTTAACCCAACCCAACCCAACCCAACCCACAATGGTTTGGGTTGGGTTGGGTTGGGTTAAGTTGGGTTGGGTTGGGTTAAGTCAGAATGGGTTGAACCGATACTCAACCCAACTTAACCCAACCCAACCCAACCCAAACCATTGTGGGTTGGGTTCGGTTGGGTTGGGTTGGGTATCGGTGCAACCCATTCTGACTTAACCCAACCTAACCCAACTTAACCCAACCCAACCCAACCCACGATGGGTTGGGTTGGGTTGGGTTGGGTTGTGGGTTCGGTTGGGTTGGGTTAAGTTGGGTTGGGTTGGGTTAAGTCAGAATGGGTTGCAACGATACCCAACCCTTTTTTTTTTTTTTTTTGTCGGTGTGAAAATGCTTTACGCATACCCCCGGCCTGGGGAAGGCTATTTGGGGGTAATGTGGGACTCTCTCCTCCCGCCACCATCCGAGTGATGGTGACTGGGGGAGCATACCCACTAAAAACACACCGGCGTCACCCGCATTGCCGTTAAGGGGGCGCCATGGGATCGCGAACATTCAAACCACGGCTCCCCCCGGCGGTCCCGGCTTCTACTCGTGCCAGGACACCCGCGCCAAAGGAGGGGAGGGTCAGGACGCTTGACCCTCCCCCCAGACGTGTAGGGCCATGTGCAATGTGGGTCCCCAACCCACTGGCCCTACTGGGGGAGGACGCGGCCTGCCGCTGCATACCGCGCGCGTCTTCGACCCCTCCGTCTGCGCCGGAGCGGGAGCGCATCCGCACTGTCTTCGCGCTCCCGCTCCGCGGCCTCCTTCTGCGATATGACGACTTCGCAGAAGGAGGCCATCGCCTCCCAAGATCTCTCGCTACGCAACATGGCCGCCACGACGCTGGGCAGCGAGAGATCACTCACTCCAAGGGCCATCACCATTGTGCGGCGCTCGTCGGTCCAGCGAGTACACCACTCCAGGGTGTGCTGGGCCGTATCATCTTCAGCGCCGCACTCATGGCAGGCGGGGCTTCCCTCCCTTTTGATTTTATGCAGGTAATGACCGAAACATCCGTGTCCGGTCATCACCTGCGTTAATCGGAAGTCCACCTTACCATGGACCCTATCCAGCCATTCATCCAGTGACCCAAGGAGTGCCCCTACAGTACGGATTCCGTAGGGGGAGTCCTCTAGGTCGCTTTTCCAGCGTTCGCGCAGCCTACGCTCGGTCTGCCGCCGCGCCGCCCTCAAACGATACCCAACCCAACCCAACCGAACCCAACCCACAATGGTTTGGGTTGGGTTGGGTTGGGTTAAGTTGGGTTGGGTTGGGTTAAGTCAGAATGGGTTGAACCGATACTCAACCCAACTTAACCCAACCCAACCCAACCCAACCCACAATGGTTTGGGTTGGGTTGGGTTGGGTTAAGTTGGGTTGGGTTGGGTTAAGTCAGAATGGGTTGAACCGATACTCAACCCAACTTAACCCAACCCAACCCAACCCACAATGGTTTGGGTTGGGTTGGGTTGGGTTAAGTTGGGTTGGGTTGGGTTAAGTTGGGTTGAGTATCGGTTCAACCCATTCTGACTTAACCCAACCCAACCCAACTTTACCCAACCCAACCCAACCCAAACCATTGTGGGTTGGGTTGGGTTGGGTTGGGTTAAGTTGGGTTGAGTATCGGTTCAACCCATTCTGACTTAACCCAACCCAACCCAACTTAACCCAACCCAACCCAACCCAAACCATTGTGGGTTGGGTTGGGTTGGGTTGGGTTAAGTTGGGTTGAGTATCGGTTCAACCCATTCTGACTTAACCCAACCCAACCCAACTTAACCCAACCCAACCCAACTTAACCCAACCCAACCCAACCCAAACCATTGTGGGTTGGGTTGGGTTGGGTTGGGTTAAGTTGGGTTGAGTATCGGTTCAACCCATTCTGACTTAACCCAACCCAACCCAACTTAACCCAACCCAACCCAACCCAAACCATTGTGGGTTGGGTTGGGTTGGGGTAAGTTGGGTTGAGTATCGGTTCAACCCATTCTGACTTAACCCAACCCAACCCAACTTAACCCAACCCAACCCAACCCAAACCATTGTGGGTTGGGTTGGGTTGGGTTGGGTTAAGTTGGGTTGAGTATCGGTTCAACCCATTCTGACTTAACCCAACCCAACCCAACTTAACCCAACCCAACCCAACCCAAACCATTGTGGGTTGGGTTCGGTTGGGTTGGGTTGGGTATCGGTGCAACCCATTCTGACTTAACCCAACCTAACCCAACTTAACCCAACCCAACCCAACCCACGATGGGTTGGGTTGGGTTGGGTTGGGTTGTGGGTTCGGTTGGGTTGGGTTAAGTTGGGTTGGGTTGGGTTAAGTCAGAATGGGTTGCACCGATACCCAACCCAACCCAACCGAACCCAACCCACAATGGTTTGGGTTGGGTTGGGTTGGGTTAAGTTGGGTTGGGTTGGGTTAAGTCAGAATGGGTTGAACCGATACTCAACCCAACTTAACCCAACCCAACCCAACCCAACCCACAATGGTTTGGGTTGGGTTGGGTTGGGTTAAGTTGGGTTGGGTTGGGTTAAGTCAGAATGGGTTGAACCGATACTCAACCCAACTTACCCCAACCCAACCCAACCCACAATGGTTTGGGTTGGGTTGGGTTGGGTTAAGTTGGGTTGGGTTGGGTTAAGTCAGAATGGGTTGAACCGATACTCAACCCAACTTAACCCAACCCAACCCAACCCAACCCACAATGGTTTGGGTTGGGTTGGGTTGGGTTAAGTTGGGTTGGGTTGGGTTAAGTTGGGTTGGGTTGGGTTAAGTCAGAATGGGTTGAACCGATACTCAACCCAACTTAACCCAACCCAACCCAACCCAGCCCACAATGGTTTGGGTTGGGTTGGGTTGGGTTAAGTTGGGTTGGGTTGGGTTAAGTCAGAATGGGTTGAACCGATACTCAACCCAACTTAACCCAACCCAACCCAACCCAACCCACAATGGTTTGGGTTGGGTTGGGTTGGGTTAAGTTGGGTTGGGTTGGGTTAAGTCAGAATGGGTTGAACCGATACTCAACCCAACTTAACCCAACCCAACCCAACCCAACCCACAATGGTTTGGGTTGGGTTGGGTTGGGTTAAGTTGGGTTGGGTTGGGTTAAGTCAGAATGGGTTGAACCGATACTCAACCCAACTTAACCCAACCCAACCCAACCCAAACCATTGTGGGTTGGGTTCGGTTGGGTTGGGTTGGGTATCGGTGCAACCCATTCTGACTTAACCCAACCTAACCCAACTTAACCCAACCCAACCCAACCCACGATGGGTTGGGTTGGGTTGGGTTGGGTTGTGGGTTCGGTTGGGTTGGGTTAAGTTGGGTTGGGTTGGGTTAAGTCAGAATGGGTTGCACCGATACCCAACCCAACCCAACCGAACCCAACCCACAATGGTTTGGGTTGGGTTGGGTTGGGTTAAGTTGGGTTGGGTTGGGTTAAGTCAGAATGGGTTGAACCGATACTCAACCCAACTTAACCCAACCCAACCCAACCCAACCCACAATGGTTTGGGTTGGGTTGGGTTGGGTTAAGTTGGGTTGGGTTGGGTTAAGTCAGAATGGGTTGAACCGATACTCAACCCAACTTAACCCAACCCAACCCAACCCAACCCACAATGGTTTGGGTTGGGTTGGGTTGGGTTAAGTTGGGTTGGGTTGGGTTAAGTCAGAATGGGTTGAACCGATACTCAACCCAACTTAACCCAACCCAACCCAACCCAACCCACAATGGTTTGGGTTGGGTTGGGTTGGGTTAAGTTGGGTTGGGTTGGGTTAAGTCAGAATGGGTTGAACCGATACTCAACCCAACTTAACCCAACCCAACCCAACCCAACCCACAATGGTTTGGGTTGGGTTGGGTTGGGTTAAGTTGGGTTGGGTTGGGTTAAGTCAGAATGGGTTGAACCGATACTCAACCCAACTTAACCCAACCCAACCCAACCCACAATGGTTTGGGTTGGGTTGGGTTGGGTTAAGTTGGGTTGGGTTGGGTTAAGTCAGAATGGGTTGAACCGATACTCAACCCAACTTAACCCAACCCAACCCAACCCAACCCACAATGGTTTGGGTTGGGTTGGGTTGGGTTAAGTTGGGTTGGGTTGGGTTAAGTCAGAATGGGTTGAACCGATACTCAACCCAACTTAACCCAACCCAACCCAACTTAACCCAACCCAACCCAACCCAAACCATTGTGGGTTGGGTTCGGTTGGGTTGGTTTGGGTATCGGTGCAACCCATTCTGACTTAACCCAACCTAACCCAACTTAACCCAACCCAACCCAACCCACGATGGGTTGGGTTGGGTTGGGTTGGGTTGTGGGTTCGGTTGGGTTGGGTTAAGTTGGGTTGGGTTGGGTTAAGTCAGAATGGGTTGCACCGATACCCAACCCAACCCAACCGAACCCAACCCACAATGGTTTGGGTTGGGTTGGGTTGGGTTAAGTTGGGTTGGGTTGGGTTAAGTCAGAATGGGTTGAACCGATACTCAACCCAACTTAACCCAACCCAACCCAACCCAACCCACAATGGTTTGGGTTGGGTTGGGTTGGGTTAAGTTGGGTTGGGTTGGGTTAAGTCAGAATGGGTTGAACCGATACTCAACCCAACTTAACCCAACCCAAGCCCCGTTGCCCCATCTCGAATGAGCTGGCTAGTACGGCATGATGGCCCCGTTGCCCCACCTCGAATGAGCTGGCTAGTACGGCATGATGGCCCCGTTGCCCCACCCCGAATGAGCTGGCTAGTACGGCATGATGGCCCCGTTGCCCCATCTCGAATGAGCTGGCTAGTACGGCATGAT
Organism: Epinotia brunnichana; assembly: GCA_963854355.1. NCBI lineage: Eukaryota > Metazoa > Arthropoda > Insecta > Lepidoptera > Tortricidae > Epinotia > Epinotia brunnichana. The sequence goes on from OY977942.1 coordinate 12,344,179, forward strand.
GGCCCCGTTGCCCCATCTCGAATGAGCTGGCTAGTACGGCATGATGGCCCTGTTGCCCCACCCCGAATGAGCTGGCTAGTACGGCATGATGGCCCCGTTGCCCCATCTCGAATGAGCTGGCTAGTACGACATGATGGCCCTGTTGCCCTACTTCGAATGAGCTGGCTAGTACGACATAATGGCCCCGTTGCCCTACTTCGAATGAGCTGGCTAGTACGGTATGATGGCCCCTTTACCCCACCCCGAATGAGCTGGCTAGTACGGCATGATGACCCCGTTGCCCTACTTCGAATGAGCTGGCTAGTACGACATAATGGCCCCGTTGCCCCAACCCGAATGAGCTGGCTAGTACGGCATGATGGCCCCGTTGCCCCATCTCGAATGAGCTGGCTAGTACGGCATGATGGCCCCGTTGCCCCACCTCGAATGAGCTGGCTAGTACGGCATGATGGCCCCGTTGCCCTACGTCGAATGAGCTGGCTAGTACGACATAATGGCCCCGTTGCCCCAACCCGAATGAGCTGGCTAGTACGGCATGATGGCCCCGATGCCCCATCTCGAATGAGCTGGCTAGTACGGCATGATGGCCCTGTTGCCCCACCTCGAATGAGCTGGCTAGTACGCCATGATGGCCCCGTTGCCCCACCCCGAATGAGCTGGCTAGTACGGCATGATGGCCCCGTTGCCCTACTTCGAATGAGCTGGCTAGTACGACATTATGGCCCCGTTGCCCTACTTCGAATGAGCTGGCTAGTACGGTAAGATGGCCCCGTTACCCCACCCCGAATGAGCTGGCTAGTACGGCATGTTGGCCCCGTTGCCCCATCTCGAATGAGCTGGCTAGTACGGCATGATGGCCCCGTTGCCCTACTTCGAATGAGCTGGCTAGTACTACATAATGGCCCCGTTGCCCCAACCCGAATGAGCTGGCTAGTACGGCATGATGGCCCCGTTGCCCCATCTCGAATGAGCTGGCTAGTACGGCATGATGGCCCCGTTGCCCCACCTCGAATGAGCTGGCTAGTACGACATGATGGCCCCGTTGCCCCACCTCGAATGAGCTGACTAGTACGGCATGATGGCCCCGTTGCCCCATCTCGAATGAGCTGGCTAGTACGGCATGATGGCCCCGTTGCCCCACCTCGAATGAGCTGGCTAGTACTACATAATGGCCCCGTTGTCCCAACCCGAATGAGCTGGCTAGTACGGCATGATGGCCCCGTTGCCCCATCTCGAATGAGCTGGCTAGTACGGCATGATGGCCCCGTTGCCCCACCTCGAATGAGCTGGCTAGTACGACATGATGGCCCCGTTGCCCCACCTCGAATGAGCTGGCTAGTACGGCATAATGGCCCCGTTGCCCCACCCCGAATGAGCTGGCTAGTACGGCATGATGGCCCCGTTGCCCCATCTCGAATGAGCTGGCTAGTACGGCATGATGGCCCCGTTGCCCCACCTCGAATGAGCTGTCTAGTACGACATAATGGCCCCGTTGCCCTACTTCGAATGAGCTGGCTAGTACGGTATGATGGCCCCGTTGCCCCACCCCGAATGAGCTGGCTAGTACGACATGATGGCCCCGTTGCCCTACTTCGAATTAGCTGGCTAGTACGACATTATGGCCCCGTTGCCCTACTTCGAATGAGCTGGCTAGTACGGTATGATGGCCCCGTTGCCCCACCCCGAATGAGCTGGCTAGTACGGCATGATGGCCCCGTTGCCCCACCCCGAATGAGCTGGCTAGTACGGCATGATGGCCCCGTTGCCCCATCTCGAATGAGCTGGCTAGAACGACATGATGGCCCTGTTGCCCTACTTCGAATGAGCTGGCTAGTACTACATAATGGCCCCGTTGCCCCAACCCGAATGAGCTGGCTAGTACGGCATGATGGCCCCGTTGCCCCATCTCGAATGAGCTGGCTAGTACGGCATGATGGCCCCGTTGCCCCACCTCGAATGAGCTGGCTAGTACGGCATGATGGCCCCGTTGCCCCACCTCGAATGAGCTGGCTAGTACGGCATGATGGCCCCGTTGCCCCACCCCGAATGAGCTGGCTAGTACGGCATGATGGCCCCGTTGCCCCATCTCGAATGAGCTGGCTAGTACGACATGATGGCCCTGTTGCCCTACGTCGAATGAGCTGGCTAGTACTACATAATGGCCCCGTTGCCCCAACCCGAATGAGCTGGCTAGTACGGCATGATGGCCCCGTTGCCCCACCCCGAATGAGCTGGCTAGTACGGCATGATGGCCCCGTTGCCCCATCTCGAATGAGCTGGCTAGTACGACATGATGGCCCTGTTGCCCTACTTCGAATGAGCTGGCTAGTACTACATAATGGCCCCGTTGCCCCAACCCGAATGAGCTGGCTAGTACGGCATGATGGCCCCGTTGCCCCATCTCGAATGAGCTGGCTAGTACGGCATGATGGCCCCGTTGCCCCACCTCGAATGAGCTGGCTAGTACGGCATGATGGCCCCGTTGCCCCACCTCGAATGAGCTGGCTAGTACGGCATGATGGCCCCGTTGCCCCACCCCGAATGAGCTGGCTAGTACGGCATGATGGCCCCGTTGCCCCATCTCGAATGAGCTGGCTAGTACGACATGATGGCCCTTTTGCCCTACTTCGAATGAGCTGGCTAGTACTACATAATGGCCCCGTTGCCCCAACCCGAATGAGCTGGCTAGTACGGCATGATGGCCCCGTTGCCCCATCTCGAATGAGCTGGCTAGTACGGCATTATGGCCCCGTTGCACCACCTCGAATGAGCTGGCTAGTACGGCATGATGGCCCCGTTGCCCCACCTCGAATAATCATGCCGTACTAGCCAGCTCATTCGAGATGGGGCAACGGGGCCATCATGCCGTACTAGCCAGCTCATTCGGGTTGGGGCAACGGGGCCATTATGTAGTATTAGCCAGCTCATTCGAAGTAGGGCAACAGGGCCATCATGTCGTACTAGCCAGCTCATTCGAGATGGGGCAACGGGGCCATCATGCCGTACTAGCCAGCTCATTCGAGATAGGGCAACGGGGCCATCATGCCGTACTAGCCAGCTCATTCGGGTTAGGGCAACGGGGCCATTATGTAGTACTAGCCAGCTCATTCGAAGTAGGGCAACAGGGCCATCATGTCGTACTAGCCAGCTCATTCGAGATGGGGCAACGGGGCCATCATGCCGTACTAGCCAGCTCATTCGGGTTAGGGCAACGGGGCCATTATGTAGTACTAGCCAGCTCATTCGAAGAAGGGCAACAGGGCCATCATGTCGTACTAGCCAGCTCATTCGAGGTGGGGCAACGGGGCCATCATGCCGTACTAGCCAGCTCATTCGGGGTGGGGCAACGGGGCCATCATGCCGTACTAGCCAGCTCATTCGGGGTGGGGCAACGGGGCCATCATGCCGTACTAGCCAGCTCATTCGAGGTGGGGCAACGGGGCCATCATGCCATACTAGCCAGCTCATTCGAGGTGGGGCAACGGGGCCATCATGCCGTACTAGCCAGCTCATTCGGGGTGGGGCAACGGGGCCATCATGCCGTACTAGCCAGCTCATTCGGGGTGGGGCAACGGGGCCATCATGCCGTACTAGCCAGCTCATTCGAAGTAGGGCAACAGGGCCATCATGTCGTACTAGCCAGCTCATTCGAGATGGGGCAACGGGGCCATCATGCCGTACTAGCCAGCTCATTCGAGGTGGGGCAATGGGGCCATCATGCCGTACTAGCCAGCTCATTCGAGATGGGGCAACGGGGCCATCATGCCGTACTAGCCAGCTCATTCGGGTTGGGGCAACGGGGCCATTATGTAGTACTAGCCAGCTCATTCGAAGTAGGGCAACAGGGCCATCATGTCGTACTAGCCAGCTCATTCGAGATGGGGCAACGGGGCCATCATGCCGTACTAGCCAGCTCATTCGGGGTGGGGCAACGGGGCCATCATGCCGTACTAGCCAGCTCATTCGAGGTGGGGCAACGGGGCCATCATGCCGTACTAGCCAGCTCATTCGGGGTGGGGCAACGGGGCCATCATGCCGTACTAGCCAGCTCATTCGAGGTGGGGCAACGGGGCCATCATGCCGTACTAGCCAGCTCATTCGAGGTGGGGCAACGGGGCCATCATGCCGTTCTAGCCAGCTCATTCGAGATGGGGCAACGGGGCCATCATGCCGTACTAGCCAGCTCATTCGGGGTGGGGCAACGGGGCCATTATGTAGTACTAGCCAGCTCATTCGAAGTAGGGCAACAGGGCCATCATGTCGTACTAGCCAGCTCATTCGAGATGGGGCAACGGGGCCATCATGCCGTACTAGCCAGCTCATTCGGGGTGGGGCAACGGGGCCATCATGCCGTACTAGCCAGCTCATTCGAGGTGGGGCAACGGGGCCATCATGCCGTACTAGCCAGCTCATTCGAGGTGGGGCAACGGGGCCATCATGCCGTACTAGCCAGCTCATTCGAGATGGGGCAACGGGGCCATCATGCCGTACTAGCCAGCTCATTCGGGTTGGGGCAACGGGGCCATTATGTAGTACTAACCAGCTCATTCGAAGTAGGGCAACAGGGCCATCATGTCGTACTAGCCAGTTCATTCGAGATGGGGCAACGGGGCCATCATGCCGTACTAGCCAGCTCATTCGGGGTGGGGCAACGGGGCCATCATGCCGTACTAGCCAGCTCATTCGAGGTGGGGCAACGGGGCCATCATGCCGTACTAGCCAGCTCATTCGAGGTGGGGCAACGGGGCCATCATGCCGTACTAGCCAGCTCATTCGAGATGGGGCAACGGGGCCATCATGCCGTACTAGCCAGCTCATTCGGGTTAGGGCAACGGGGCCATTATGTAGTACTAGCCAGCTCATTCGAAGTAGGGCAACAGGGCCATCATGTCGTACTAGCCAGCTCATTCGAGATGGGGCAACGGGGCCATCATGCCGTACTAGCCAGCTCATTCGGGGTGGGGCAACGGGGCCATCATGCCGTACTAGCCAGCTCATTCGAGGTGGGGCAACGGGGCCATAATGTCGTACTAGCCAGCTCATTCGAAGTAGGGCAATGGGGCCATCATGCCGTACTAGCCAGCTCATTCGGGGTGGGGCAACGGGGCCATCATGCCGTACTAGCCAGCTCATTCGGGTTGGGGCAACGGGGCCTTTATGTAGTACTAGCCAGCTCATTCGAAGTAGGGCAACAGGGCCATCATGTCGTACTAGCCAGCTCATTCGAGATGGGGCAACGGGGCCATCATGCCGTACTAGCCAGCTCATTCGAGGTGGGGCAACGGGGCCATCATGCCGTACTAGCCAGCTCATTCGAGGTGGGGCAACGGGGCCATCATGCCGTACTAGCCAGCTCATTCGAGATGGGGCAACGGGGCCATCATGCCGTACTAGCCAGCTCATTCGAGATGGGGCAACGGAGCCATCATGCCGTACTAGCCAGCTCATTCGGGTTGGGGCAACGGGGCCATTATGTAGTACTAGCCAGCTCATTCGAAGTAGGGCAACGGGGCCATCATGCCGTACTAGCCAGCTCATTCGAGATGGAGCAACGGGGCCATCATGCCGTACTAGCCAGCTCATTCGGGGTGGGGCAACGGGGCCATCATACCGTACTAGCCAGCTCATTCGAAGTAGGGCAACGGGGCCATTATGTCGTACTAGCCAGCTCATTCGAAGTAGGGCAACGGGGCCATCATGCCGTACTAGCCAGCTCATTCGGGGTGGGGCAACGGGGCCATCATGCCGAACAAGCCAGCTCATTCGGGGTGGGGCAACGGGGCCATCATGCCGTACTAGCCAGCTCATTCGAGGTGGGGCAACGGGGCCATCATGCCGTACTAGCCAGCTCATTCGAGATGGGGCAACGGGGCCATCATGCCGTACTAGCCAGCTGATTCGAGATGGGGCAACGGGGCCATCATGCCGTACTAGCCAGCTCATTCGGGGTGGGGCAACAAGGCCATCATGCCGTACTAGCCAGCTCATTCGAGGTGGGGCAACGGGGCCATCATGCCGTACTAGCCAGCTCATTCGAGGTGGGGCAACGGGGCCATCATGCCGTACTAGCCAGCTCATTCGAGATGGGGCAACGGGGCCATCATGCCGTACTAGCCAGCTCATTCGAGATGGGGCAACGGAGCTATCATGCCGTACTAGCCAGCTCATTCGGGTTGGGGCAACGGGGCCATTATGTAGTACTAGCCAGCTCATTCGAAGTAGGGCAACGGGGCCATCATGCCGTACTAGCCAGCTCATTCGAAGTAGGGCAACGGGGCCATCATGCCGTACTAGCCAGCTCATTCGGGGTGGGGCAACGGGGCCATCATACCGTACTAGCCAGCTCATTCGAAGTAGGGCAACGGGGCCATAATGTCGTACTAGCCAGCTCATTCGAAGTAGGGCAACGGGGCCATCATGCCGTACTAGCCAGCTCATTCGGGGTGGGGAAACGGGGCCATCATGCCGTACTAGCCAGCTCATTCGAGGTGGGGCAACGGGGCCATCATGTCGTACTAGCCAGCTCATTCGAGGTGGGGCAACGGGGCCATCATGCCGTACTAGCCAGCTCATTCGAGATGGGGCAACGGGGCCATCATGCCGTATTAGCCAGCTCATTCGGGGTGGGGCAACGGGGCCATCATGCCGTTCTAGCCAGCTCATTCGGGTTGGGGCAACGGGGCCATCATACCGTACTAGCCAGCTCATTCGAGTTGGGGCAACGGGGCCATCATGCCGTACTAGCCAGCTCATTCGAGATGGGGCATCGGGGCCATCATGCCGTACTAGCCAGCTCAATCGGGTTGGGGCAACGGGGCCATTATGTCGTACTAGCCAGCTCATTCGAAGTAGGGCAACGGGGCCATCATGCCGTACTAGCCAGCTCATTCGGGGTGGGGCAACGGGGCCATCATGGCGTACTAGCCAGCTCATTCGAGTTGGGGCAACGGGGCCATCATGCCGTACTAGCCAGCATACATATGTCGGGTTGGGTTGGGTTGAGTATCGGTTCAACCTATTCTGACTTAACCCAACCCAACCCAACTTAACCCAACCCAACCGAACCCACAACCCAACCCAACCCAACCCATCGTGTGTTAAGTCAGAATGGGTTGCACCGATACCCAACCCAACCCAACCGAACCCTGTTAAGCGTGTTAAGTGTATTAAGCGTTTTAAGCGTGTTAAGTGTATTAGGCGTGTTAATCGTGTTAAGTGTGTTAAGTGTGTTAAGCGTGTTAAGTGTGTTAAGCGTGTTAAGCGTGTTAAGTGTATTAAGCGTGTTAAGTGTGTTAAGCGTGTTAAGTGTATTAAGCGTGTTAAGCGTGTTAAGTGTATTAAGCATGTTAAGCGTGTTAAGTGTGTTAAGCGTGTTAAGCGTGTTAAGCTTGTTAAGTGTGTTAAGCGTGTTAAGCTTGTTAAGCGTGTTAAGCGTGTTAAGCGTGTTAAGCGTGTTAAGCGTGTTAAGTGTGTTAAGTGTGTTAAGCGTGTTAAGTGTGTTAAGTGTGTTAAGCGTGTTAAGTGTGTTAAGTGTGTTAAGCGTGTTAAGTGTGTTAAGTGTGTTAAGTGTGTTAAGTGTGTTAAGCGTGTTAAGTGTGTTAAGCGTGTTAAGTGCTTTAAGCGTGTGTTAAGTGTGTTAAGTGTGTTAAGTGTGTTAAGCGTGTTAAGTGTGTTAAGCGTGTTAAGTGCTTTAAGCGTGTGTTAAGTGTATTAAGCGTGTTAAGCGTGTTAAGTGTATTAAGCGTGTTAAGCGTGTTAAGCTTGTTAAGTGTGTTAAGCGTGTTAAGCTTGTTAAGCGTGTTAAGCGTGTTAAGCGTGTTAAGCGTGTTAAGCGTGTTAAGTGTGTTAAGTGTGTTAAGCGTGTTAAGTGTGTTAAGTGTGTTAAGCGTGTTAAGTGTGTTAAGTGTGTTAAGCGTGTTAAGTGTGTTAAGTGTGTTAAGTGTGTTAAGTGTGTTAAGCGTGTTAAGTGTGTTAAGCGTGTTAAGTGCTTTAAGCGTGTGTTAAGTGTGTTAAGTGTGTTAAGCGTGTTAAGCATGTTAAGTGTGTTACGCGTGTTAAGTGTGTTAAGCGTGTTCAGTGTATTAAGCGTGTTAAGCGTGTTAAGTGTATTAAGCGTGTTAAGCGTGTTAAGTGTGTTAAGTGTGTTAAGCGTGTTAAGTGTGTTAAGTGTGTTAAGCGTGTTAAGTGTATTAAGCGTGTTAAGCGTGTTAAGTGTATTAAGCGTGTTAAGCGTGTTAAGTGTGTTAAGTGTGTTAAGTGTGTTAAGTGTGTTAAGCGTGTTAAGTGTGTTAAGCGTGTTAAGTGTATTAAGCGTGTTAAGCGTGTTAAGTGTATTAGGCGTGTTAAGCGTGTTAAGTGTGTTAAGTGTGTTAAGCGTGTTAAGTGTGTTAAGCGTGTTAAGCGTGTTAAGTGTATTAAGCGTGTTAAGTGTGTTAAGCGTGTTAAGTGTATTAAGCGTGTTAAGCGTGTTAAGTGTATTAAGCATGTTAAGCGTGTTAAGTGTGTTAAGCGTGTTAAGCGTGTTAAGCGTGTTAAGCTTGTTAAGTGTGTTAAGCGTGTTAAGCTTGTTAAGCGTGTTAAGCGTGTTAAGCGTGTTAAGCGTGTTAAGCGTGTTAAGCGTGTTAAGCGTGTTAAGTGTGTTAAGTGTGTTAAGCGTGTTAAGTGTGTTAAGTGTGTTAAGCGTGTTAAGTGTGTTAAGCGTGTTAAGTGTGTTAAGTGTGTTAAGTGTGTTAAGTGTGTTAAGCGTGTTAAGTGTGTTAAGCGTGTTAAGTGTGTTAAGCGTGTTAAGTCTTTGGGTTGGGTTAAGTTGGTTTGGGTTGGGTTAAGTCAGAATGGGTTGAACCGATACCCAACCCAAGTTGGGTTAAGTTGGGTTGGGTTGGGTTAAGTCAGAATGGGTTGAACCGATACTCAACCCAACCCAACCCGACATATGTTATACTTTACCCTTTTTTTTTTTTTTTTTTTACTTGGGGAAATGCCTTTACGCATCCCACCTAGCCGAGGTACTAGGATGGGTATGACGGGCTCCCGGGAACCCCCCGGACTACCGTCTAAAACCACCAAGGTATGCCCTCTCTGCCGTGTAGTAGGGGCGTCATGGGATCGCGAACATTTCACCACGACGCCCCTCGGCAACAGCCGCAGCTGCCCTCACTACTGAGGCAAAAGCCCCCCCTCCCGTCGTAAGCGTGCAGGGCGACACCACACGCTTCCCGACCCGACCAAAGGACCTCTACGCCGGGAGAGGGTGATAGACCTCGGATTCACCCTCTCAGGTCCCCTTGTAACTTTTTATAGAGGTTTTCTCCCTCGCAGCCACAACTCGGCCCCGGCCTGGCAGTCGCAGCCCCCACGCCTAACATGAATCCTCTGATAGCAGAGGATTTGTCAGGGTTCCGGGTCCGATATTTATTATAGAGGCAAACGGCAATGGCCTCTCCCTCAAGCCGCACCTGGGGAATCTTGCGATTCCCTGGGCGGAACCCCCCGACCCCCCCGTGTCGGGTTATTGGTAACACCAGCAAGGGATAACTTAGGGTTCACTAAATTATCACTTGCCGTTGTCTCCAGGGCGCACCGGCCAAGACACTACCCATTCCTGCGGATCAACCGAATCAAGAGGAATCGGTAGAGTCCAGACACTCGAGGAGGTTACCCGACCTAGCACCCCAATGTTATACTTAACCCAACCCAACCTAACCCAACCCGACCGAACCCACACCCCAACCCAACCCAACCCAACCAAACCCAACCCACAATGAACCCCGGGTTGGGTTGGGTTGAGTATCGGTTCAACCCCATTCTGACTTAACCCAACCCAACCCAATTTAACCCAACCCAACTTAACCCAACCCAACCCAACCCAAACCATTGTGGGTTGGGTTCGGTTGGGTTGGGTTTGGTATCGGTGCAACCCATTCTGACTTAACCCAACCCAACCCAACTTAACCCAACCCAACCCAAACCAATGTGGGGTGGGTTCGGTCGGGTTGGGTTGGGTATCGGTGCAACCCATTCTGACTTTTTTTTTTTTTTTTTTTTTTTTTTAGGGGGGAAAATGCGTTACGCATACCACCCGGGTGCAGGGGGTGACCCGGGTGGTTATGTGGGACTCCCGTATGGGCTAATGAGACCCACGGTGTACCCACTAAAAACCCCCCCACTTGCCACCTCACGGGAACGCTTGCGCACACATCCGCGACCCCGCCGGCGGCAGCCGCCCACAAGCGGCTCCTTCGCGGATGCCTGGGGGCCCTCCACGTGAGGCACGCCAGATGTTTTGGCGCGCCTGCCTCCTCGATCTCCACCTGTTCAGTAACGGACCCCCCTGAGTCCGCTACGAGGAGATCATGGGTGCGGGAAGTCCAGCACCCGGTGGCGGATCAGGTCTGTGGTTCCGCCACCGACCACGACTCGGCCGCAGAGGATAGGGAAAGCGGCGCACCGTAATACCGGCATTCCTCTTCCTCTGCGGTCCCACCAATACCGCTTCAGCGGAACGGCCCCGCCAAGTTCGCAGGGGGTAGGGAGAGTGGCGCACCGTTATACCAACACGCCTCTCCCCCTGCGATCCCACCTCGGCCGCAGAAGATAGCGCGTGAGAACTTCTTCTGCGGTCCCTCCCTAACGCATCCTAAGCGGGCTTGGGCAAGCCCGCTAGGAGCGCCCTCCTCGGGCCAGCCGGCAGCCCAAACAGGCCGGCCCTGGGTGCCTCTTAGCTTCGCCGTGGGTGACCAGTCCACGGTTACTAAGCCCCCCCGCCCCGACAAGGCGAGCACCCTCGGGGGGGTAACCCATTCTGACTTAACCCAACCCAACCCAACTTAACCCAACCCAGCCCAACCCACGGTGGGTTGGGTTGGGTTGGGTTGTGGGTTCGGTTGGGTTGGGTTAAGTTGGGTTGGGTAGGGTTAAGTATAACATATGTCGGGTTGGGTTGGGTTGAGTATCGGTTCAACCCATTCTGACTTAACCCAACCCAACCCAACCCAACCCAAACCATTGTGGGTTGGGTTCGGTTGGGTTGGGTTGGGTTAAGTCAGAATGGGTTGAACCGATACTCAACCCAAGTTGGGTTAAGTTGTGTTGGGTTGGGTTAAGTCAGAATGGGTTGAACCGATACCCAACCCAACCCAACTGAACCCAACCCACAATGGTTTGGGTTGGGTTGGGTTGGGTTAAGTCAGAATGGGTTGAACCGATACTCAACCCAACCCAATACTTAACCCTACCCAACCCAACTTAACCCAACCCAACCGAACCCACAACCCACAATGGTTTGGGTTGGGTTGGGTTGGGTTAAGTTGGGTTGGGTTGGGTTAAGTCAGAATGGGTTGAACCGATACTCAACATATATTATACTTAACCCAACCCAACCCAACCCAACACGACCGAACCCACACCCCAACCCAACCCAACCCATTGTGGGTTGGGTTCGGTTGGGTTGGGTTGGGTATCGGTGCAACCCATTCTGACTTAACCCAACCCAACCCAACTTAACCCAACCCAACCGAACCCACAACCCAACCCAACCCAACCCATCGTGGGTTGGGTTGGGTTGGGTTAAGTCAGAATGGGTTGCACCGATACCCAACCCAACCCAACCGAACCCAACCCACAATGGTTTGGGTTGGGTTGGGTTGGGTTAAGTTGGGTTGAGTATCGGTTCAACCCATTCTGACTTAACCCAATCCAACCCAACTTAACCCAACCCAACCCAACCCAAGATGGGTTGGGTTGGGTTGGGTTGTGGGTTCGGTTGGGTTGGGTTAAGTTGGGTTGGGTAGGGTTAAGTATAACATATGTCGGGTTGGGTTGGGTTGAGTATCGGTTCAACCCATTCTGACTTAACCCAACCCAACCCAACTTAACCCAACCCAAACTATTGTGGGTTGGGTTCGGTTGGGTTGGGTTGGGTATCGGTGCAACCCATTCTGACTTAACCCAACCCAACCCAACTTAACCAAACCCAACCGAACCCACAACCCAACCCAACCCAACCCATCGTGGGTTGGGTTGGGTTGGGTTAAGTCAGAATGGGTTGCACCGATACCCAACCCAACCCAACCGAACCCAACCCACAATGGTTTGGGTTGGGTTAAGTTGGGTTGGGTTGGGTTAAGTCAGAATGGGTTGAACCGATACTCAACCCAACCCAACCCGACATATGTTATACTTAACCCTACCCAACCCAACTTAACCCAACCCAACCGAACCCACAACCCACAATAATACCCAAGGTTGGGTTGAGTATCGTTTCAACCCATTCTGACTTAACCCAACCCAACCCAACTTAACCCAACCCAACCCAACCCAAACCATTGTGGGTTGTGGGTTCGGTTGGGTTGGGTTAAGTTGGGTTGGGTAGGGTTAAGTATAACATCTAAGTATAACCCATCGTGGGTTGGGTTGGGTTAAGTTGGGTTGGGTTGGGTTAAGTCAGAATGGGTTGCACCGATACCCAACCCAACCCAACCGAACCCAACCCACAATGGTTTGGGTTGGGTTGGGTTGGGTTAAGTTGGGTTGGGTTGGGTTAAGTCAGAATGGGTTGAACCGATACTCAACCCAACCCAACCCGACATGTTATACTTAACCCTACCCAACCCAACTTAACCCAACCCAACCGAACCCACAACCCAACCCAACCCAACCCATCGTGGGTTGGGTTGGGTTGGGTTGGGGTGTGGGTTCGGTCGTGTTGGGTTGGGTTGGGTTGGGGTGTGGGTTCGGTCGTGTTGGGTTGGGTTGGGTTGGGTTAAGTATAACATATGTCGGGTTGGGTTGGGTTGAGTATCGGTTCAACCTATTCTGACTTAACCCAACCCAACCAAACTTAACCTAACCCAAACCAACCCAAACCATTGTGGGTTGGGTTCAGTTGGGTTGGGTTGGGTATCGGTGCAACCCATTCTGACTTAACCCAACCCAACCCAACTTAATCCAACCCAACCCAACCCAACCCAACCCACGATAGGTTGGGTTGGGTTGGGTTGTGGGTTCGGTTGGGTTGGGTTAAGTTGGGTTGGGTAGGGTTAAGTATAACTTCTGACTTAACCCAACCCAACCCAACTTAACCCAACCCAACCCAACCCAAACCATTGTGGGTTGGGTTCGGTTGGGTTGGGTTGGGTATGGGTGCAACCCATTCTGACTTAACCCAACCCAACCCAACTAAACCCAACCCAACCGAACCCACAACCCAACCCAACCCAACCCATCGTGGGTTGGGTTGGGTTGGGTTAAGTTGGGTTGGGTTGGGTTAAGTTGGGTTTGGTTGAGTATCGGTTCAACCCATTCTGACTTAACCCAACCCAACCCAACCCAACCCAAACCATTGTGGGTTGGGTTCGGTTGGGTTGGGTTGGGTATCGGTGCAACCCATTCTGACTTAACCCAACCCAACCCAACCCACGATGGGTTGGGTTGGGTTGGGTTGTGGGTTCGGTTGGGTTTGGTTAAGTTAGGTTGGGTTGGGTTAAGTCAGAATGGGTTGCACCGATACCCAACCCAACCCAACCGAACCCAACCCACAATGGTTTGGGTTGGGTTGGGTTGGGTTAAGTTGGGTTGGGTTGGGTTAAGTCAGAATGGGTTGAACCGATACTCAACCCAACCCAACCAGACCCAACCCACAATGGTTTGGGTTGGGTTAAGTTGGGTTGGGTTGGGTTAAGTCAGAATGGGTTGAACCGATACTCAACCCAACCCAACCCGACATATGTTATACTTAACCCTACCCAACCCAACTTAACCCAACCCAACCGAACCCACAACCCAACCCAACCCAACCCATCGTGGGTTGGGTTGGGTTGGGTTAAGTTGGGTTGGATTGGGTTAAGTCAGAATGGGTTGAACCGATACTCAACCCAACTTAACCCAACCCAACCCAACCCAAACCATTGTGGGTTGGGTTCGGTTGGGTTAGGTTAAGTTGGGTTGGGTTGGGTTAAGTCAGAATGGGTTGAACCGATACTCAACCCAACCCAACCCGACATATGTTATACTTAACCCTACCCAACCCAACTTAACCCAACCCAACCGAACCCACAACCCAACCCAACCCAACTTATCGTGGGTTGGGTTGGGTTGGGTTAAGTTTGGTTGGATTGGGTTAAGTCAGAATGGGTTGAACCGATACTCAACCCAACTTAACCCAACCCAACCCAACCCAAACCATTGTGGGTTGGGTTCGGTTAGGTTGGGTTGGGTATCGGTGCAACCCATTCTGACTTAACCCAACCCAACCCAACCCACGATGGGTTGGGGAACCCACAGGTTCGGTTGGGTTGGGTTAAGTTGGGTTGGGTTGGGTTAAGTCAGAATGGGTTGCACCGATACCCAACCCAACCCAACCGAACCCAACCCACAATGTGTTGGGTTTGGTTGGGTTGGGGTGTGGGTTCGGTCTTGTTGGGTTGGGTTGGGTTGGGTTAAGTATAATATATGTTGAGTATCGGTTCAACCCATTCTGACTTAACCCAACCCAACCCAACTTAACCCAACCCAACCCAACCCAAACCATTGTGGGTTGTGGGTTCGGTTGGGTTGGGTTAAGTATTGGGTTGGGTTGAGTATCGGTTCAACCCATTCTGACTTAACCCAACCCAACCCAACCCAAACCATTGTGGGTTGGGTTCAGTTGGGTTGGGTTGGGTATCGGTTCAACCCATTCTGACTTAACCCAACCCAACCCAACTTAACCCAACTTGGGTTGAGTATCGGTTCAACCCATTCTGACTTAACCCAACCCAACCCAACCGAACCCAACCCACAATGGTTTGGGTTGGGTAAACAAAACAAAAAAAAAAAAAGTCAGAATGGGTTGCACTGATACCCAACCCAACCCGACCGAACCCACCCCACATTGGCTTGGGTTGGGTTGGGTTAAGTTGGGTTGGGTTGGGTTAAGTCCGAATGGGTTGCACCGATACCCAACCCAACCCAACCGAACCCAACCCACAATGGTTTGGGTTGGGTTGGGTTGGGTTAAGTTGGGTTGGGTTAAATTGGGTTGGGTTGGGTTAAGTCAGAATGGGGTTGAACCGATACTCAACCCAACCCAACCCGGGGTTCATTGTGGGTTGGGTTCGGTTGGGTTGGGTTGGGTTGGGGTGTGGGTTCGGTCGGGTTGGGTTAGGTTGGGTTGGGTTAAGTATAACATATGTCGGGTTGGGTTGGGTTGAGTATCGGTTCAACCCATTCTGACTTAACCCAACCCAACCCAACTTAACCCAACTTGGGTTGGGTATCGGTTCAACCCATTCTGACTTAACCCAACCCAAACCAACTTAACCCAACCCAAAGACTTAACACGCTTAACACACTTAACACGCTTAACACACTTAACACGCTTAACACACTTAACACACTTAACACGCTTAACACGCTTAATACACTTAACACGCTTAACACGCTTAATATACTTAACACGCTTAACACACTTAACACGCGTAACACACTTAACACGCTTAACACGCTTAACACACTTAACACACTTAACACACGCTTAAAGCACTTAACACGCTTAACACACTTAACACGCTCAACACACTTAACACGCTTAACACACTTAACACACTTAACACGCTTAACACACTTAACACACTTAACACGCTTAACACACTTAACACACTTAACACGCTTAACACGCTTAATACACTTAACACGCTTAACACGCTTAATACGCTTAACACGCTTAACAAGCTTAACACGCTTAACACACTTAACACGCTTAACACACTTAACACACTTAACACGCTTAACATGCTTAATACACTTAACACGCTTAACACGCTTAATACACTTAACACGCTTAACACACTTAACACGCTTAATACACTTAACACGCTTAACACGCTTAACACACTTAACACGCTTAACACACTTAACACACTTAACACGCTTAACATACTTAACACACTTAACACACTTAACACGCTTAACAAGCTTAATACACTTAACACGCTTAATACGCTTAATACACTTAACACGCTTAACACACTTAACATGCTTAATACACTTAACACGCTTAACATGCTTAACACACTTAACACGCTTAACACACATAACACGCTTAACACACTTAACACACTTAACACACTTAACACGCTTAACACACTTTTTACACTTAACACGCTTAATACACTTAACACGCTTAACACGCTTAATACACTTAACACGCTTAACACACTTAACACACTTAACACGCTTAATACACTTAACACGCTTAACACGCTTAACACGCTTAACACACTTAACACACTTAACACACTTAACACGCTTAACACACTTAACACACTTAACACACTTAACACGCTTAACACGCTTAATACACTTAACACGCTTAACACGCTTAATACACTTAACACGCTTAACACGCTTAATACACTTAACACGCTTAACACACTTAACACGCTTAACACACTTAACACACTTAACACGCTTAATACACTTACCCTTTCCTTCTGTGCCACTACTTCCTCACAGAAGGAAAGCATTGCCCTCCAAGATCTGTCGCTGTCGACCATAGATTTAACTACTACCGGCAGCGACAGATCGCCACCAATTACCTGGGCCAGTTCGTCCCTCTGACTCGCCCAGGCCGGACACAGCTCCAAGGTGTGCTGAGCTGTGTCCTCGGCCTCACTGCAGCTATGGCACTCCATAGTTGGTTCTCTCCCGGCTATGCGACACAGGTACCGTCCGAAGCAACCATGCCCCGTAAGTACCTGCGTCAGTCGGAAGGTAAGTGTCCCATGACTGCAGTCCAACCACTGAACCCATTCTGACTTAACCCAACCCAACCCAACTTAACCCAACTTGGGTTGAGTATCGGTTCAACCCATTCTGACTTAACCCAACCCAACCCAACCGAACCCAACCCACAATGGTTTAGGTTGGGTTGGGTTGGGTTGGGTTGGGTTAAGTCAGAATGGGTTGAACCGATACTCAACCCAACCCAACCCGACATATGTTATACTTAACCCTACCCAACCCAACTTAACCCAACCCAACCGAACCTATAACCCAACCCAACCCAACCCACCGTGGGTTGGGCTGGGTTGGGTAAAGTTGGGTTGGGTTGGGTTAAGTCAGAATGGGTTGCACCGATACCCAACCCAACCCGACCGAACCCACCCCACATTGGTTTGGGTTTGGTTGGGTTAAGTTGGGTTGGGTTGGGTTAAGTCAGAATGGGTTGCACCGATACCCAACCCAACCCAACCGAACCGTGTTAAGTGTGTTAAGTGTGTTAAGCGTGTTAAGCGTGTTAAGTGTGTTAAGCGTGTTAAGTGTGTTAAGTGTGTTAAGCGTGTTAAGTGTGTTAAGCGTGTTAAGTGTATTAAGCGTGTTAAGCGTGTTAAGTGTATTAAGCGTGTTAAGCGTGTTAAGTGTGTTAAGTGTGTTAAGCGTGTTAAGTGTGTTAAGCGTGTAAAGCGTGTTAAGTGTATTTAGCGTGTTAAGTGTGTTAAGCGTATTAAGCGTGTTAAGCGTGTTAAGCGTGTTAAGTGTATTAAGCGTGTTAAGCGTGTTAAGTGTATTAAGCGTGTTAAGTGTATTAAGCGTGTTAAGCGTGTTAAGTGTGTTAAGTGTGTTAAGCGTGTTAAGCGTGTTAAGTGTGTTAAGCGTGTTAAGTGTGTAAAGTGTGTTAAGCGTGTTAAGTGTGTTAAGTGTGTTAAGCGTGTTAAGCGTGTTATGTGTGTTAAGCGTGTTAAGTGTGTTAAGCATGTTAAGCGTGTTAAGTGTATTAAGCATGTTAAGTGTGTTAAGCGTGTAAAGTGTATTAAGCGTATTAAGCGTGTTAAGTGTATAAAGCTTGTTAAGCGTGTTAAGTGTGTTAAGTGTGTTAAGTGTGTTAAGCGTGTTAAGTGTATTAAGCATGTTAAGCGTGTTAAGTGTGTTAAGCGTGTTAAGTGTGTTAAGCGTGTTAAGTGTATTAAGCGTGTAAAGCGTGTTAAGTGTATTTAGCGTGTTAAGTGTGTTAAGCGTATTAAGCGTGTTAAGCGTGTTAAGCGTGTTAAGTGTATTAAGCGTGTTAAGCGTGTTAAGTGTATTAAGCGTGTTAAGCGTGTTAAGTGTGTTAAGTGTGTTAAGCGTGTTAAGTGTGTTAAGCGTGTAAAGCGTGTTAAGTGTATTTAGCGTGTTAAGTGTGTTAAGCGTATTAAGCGTGTTAAGCGTGTTAAGCGTGTTAAGTGTATTAAGCATGTTAAGTGTGTTAAGCGTGTTAAGTGTATTAAGCGTATTAAGCGTGTTAAGTGTATAAAGCTTGTTAAGCGTGTTAAGTGTGTTAAGTGTGTTAAGTGTGTTAAGCGTGTTAAGTGTATTAAGCGTATTAAGCGTGTTAAGTGTATAAAGCTTGTTAAGCGTGTTAAGTGTGTTAAGTGTGTTAAGTGTGTTAAGCGTGTTAAGTGTATTAAGCATGTTAAGCGTGTTAAGTGTGTTAAGCGTGTTAAGTGTGTTAAGCGTGTTAAGTGTGTTAAGCGTGTAAAGCGTGTTAAGTGTATTTAGCGTGTTAAGTGTGTTAAGCGTATTAAGCGTGTTAAGCGTGTTAAGCGTGTTAAGTGTATTAAGCGTGTTAAGCGTGTTAAGTGTATTAAGCGTGTTAAGTGTATTAAGCGTGTTAAGCGTGTTAAGTGTGTTAAGTGTGTTAAGCGTGTTAAGCGTGTTAAGTGTGTTAAGCGTGTTAAGTGTGTTAAGCGTGTTAAGTGTGTAAAGTGTGTTAAGCGTGTTAAGTGTGTTAAGTGTGTTAAGCGTGTTAAGCGTGTTATGTGTGTTAAGCGTGTTAAGTGTGTTAAGCATGTTAAGCGTGTTAAGTGTATTAAGCATGTTAAGTGTGTTAAGCGTGTTAAGTGTATTAAGCGTATTAAGCGTGTTAAGTGTATAAAGCTTGTTAAGCGTGTTAAGTGTGTTAAGTGTGTTAAGTGTGTTAAGCGTGTTAAGTGTATTAAGCATGTTAAGCGTGTTAAGTGTGTTAAGCGTGTTAAGTGTGTTAAGCGTGTTAAGTGTATTAAGCGTGTTAAGCGTGTTAAATGTATTAAGCGTGTTAAGCGTGTTAAGCGTGTTATGTGTGTTAAGCGTGTTGAGCGTGTTAAGTGTGTTAAGTGTGTTAAGCGTGTTAAGTGTGTTAAGCGTGTTAAGTGTGTTAAGCGTGTTAAGTGTATTAAGCGTGTTAAGCGTGTTAAGTGTATTAAGCGTGTTAAGCGTGTTAAGTGTGTTAAGTGTGTTAAGCGTGTTAAGCGTGTTAAGCGTGTTAAGTGTGTTAAGTGTGTTAAGCGTGTTAGGTGTGTTAAGTGTGTTAAGCGTGTTAAGTGTGTTAAGCGTGTTATGTGTGTTAAGCGTGTTAAGTGTGTTAAGCATGTTAAGCGTGTTAAGTGTATTAGGCGTGTTAAGTGTGTTAAGTGTGTTAAGTGTGTTAAGTGTGTTAAGCGTGTTAAGTGTATTAAGCGTGTTAAGTGTGTTAAGTGTGTTAAATGTGTTAAGCGTGTTAAGTGTGTTAAGTGTGTTAAGCGTGTTAAGTGTGTTAAGTGTGTTAAGCGTGTTAAGTGTGTAAAGCGTGTTAAGTGTGTTAAGCGTGTTAAGTGCTTTAAGCGTGTGTTAAGTGTGTTAAGTGTGTTAAGCGTGTTAAGCGTGTTAAGTGTGTTACGCGTGTTAAGTGTGTTAAGCGTGTTAAGTGTATTAAGCGTGTTAAGCTTGTTAAGTGTATTAAGCGTGTTAAGCGTGTTAAGTGTGTTAAGTGTGTTAAGCGTGTTAAGTGTGTTAAGCGTGTTAAGTGTGTTAAGCGTGTTAAGTGTGTTAAGCATGTTAAGCGTGAGTGTGTTAAGCATGTTAAGCGTGTTAAGTGTATTAAGCGTGTTAAGTGTGTTAAGCGTGTTAAGCGTGTTAAGTGTGTTAAGCGTGTTAAGTGTATTAAGCGTGTTAAGCGTGTTAAGTGTATTAAGCGTGTTAAGCGTGTTATTTGTATTAAGCGTGTTAAGCGTGTTAATGTATTAAGCGTGTTAAGCGTGTTAAGTGTATTAAGCGTGTTGAGTGTGTTAAGTGTGTTAAGTGTGTTAAGCGTGTTAAGTGTGTTAAGTGTGTTAAGCGTGTTAAGTGTGTTAAGCGTGTTAAGTGTATTAAGCGTGTTAAGCGTGTTAAGTGTGTTAAGTGTGTTAAGCGTGTTAAGCGTGTTAAGTGTGTTAAGCGTGTTAAGTGTATTAAGCGTGTTAAGTGTATTAAGCGTGTTAAGCGTGTTAAGTGTGTTAAGCGTGTTAAGTGTGTTACGCGTGTTAAGTGTGTTAAGCGTGTTAAGCTTGTTAAGCGTGTTAAGCGTGTTAAGTGTATTAAGCGCGTTAAGCGTGTTAAGCGTGTTAAGTGTGTTAAGCGTGTTAAGTGTGTTAAGTGTGTTAAGCGTGTTAAGTGTGTTACGCGTGTTAAGCGTGTTAAGTGTGTTAAGCGTGCTAAGTGTATTAAGCGTGTTAAGCGTGTTAAGTGTATTAAGCGTGTTAAGCGTGTTAAGTGTGTTAAGTGTGTTAAGCGTGTTAAGTGTGTTAAGCGTGTTAAGTGTATTAATCGTGTTAAGCGTGTTAAGTGTATTAAGCGTGTTAAGCGTGTTAAGTGTGTTAAGTGTGTTAAGCGTGTTAAGTGTGTTAAGTGTGTTAAGCGTGTTAAGTTTGTTAAGCGTGTTAAGTGTATTAAGCGTGTTAAGCGTGTTAAGTGTATTAAGCGTGTTAAGTGTGTTAAGCGTGTTAAGTGTGTTAAGCGTGTTAAGCGTGTTAAGTGTATTAAGCGTGTTAAGTGTGTTAAGCGTGTTAAGTGTATTAAGCGTGTTAAGCGTGTTAAGTGTATTAAGCGTGTTAAGCGTGTTAAGTGTGTTAAGTGTGTTAAGCGTGTTGAGTGTGTTAAGTATGTTAAGCGTGTTAAGTGTGTTAAGCGTGTTAAGTGTGTTAAGCGTGTTAAGTGTGTTAAGCGTGTTAAGTGCTTTAAGCGTGTGTTAAGTGTGTTAAGTGTATTAAGTGTGTTAAGCTTGTTAAGCGTGTTAAGTGTGTTAAGCTTGCTAAGCGTGTTAAGCGTGTTAAGCGTGTGAAGCGTGTAAAGCGTGTTAAGCGTGTTAAGCTTGTTAAGTGTGTTAAGTGTGTTAAGCGTGTTAAGCGTGTTAAGTGTGTTAAGCGTGTTAAGTGTGTTAAGCGTGTTAAGTGTATTAAGCGTGTTAAGCGTGTTAAGTGTATTAAGCGTGTTAAGCGTGTTAAGTGTGTTAAGTGTGTTAAGCGTGTTAAGTGTGTTAAGCGTGTTAAGTGTATTAAGCGTGTTAAGCGTGTTAAGTGTATTAAGCGTGTTAAGCGTGTTAAGTGTGTTAAGTGTGTTAAGCGTGTTAAGCGTGTTAAGTGTATTAAGCGTGTTAAGCGTGTTAAGTGTGTTAAGTGTGTTAAGCGTGTTAAGTGTGTTAAGCGTGTTAAGTGTATTAAGCGTGTTAAGCGTGTTAAGTGTATTAAGCGTGTTAAGCGTGTTAAGTGTGTTAAGTGTGTTAAGCGTGTTAAGTGTGTTAAGTGTGTTAAGCGTTTTAAGTGTGTTAAGCGTGTAAAGTGTATTAAGCGTGTTAAGCGTGTTAAGTGTATTAAGCGTGTTAAGTGTGTTAAGTGTGTTAAGCGTGTTAAGTGTGTTAAGCTTGTTAAGCGTGTTAAGTGTATTAAGCGTGTTAAGTGTGTTAAGCGTGTTAAGTGTATTAAGCGTGTTAAGCGTGTTAAGTGTATTAAGCATGTTAAGCGTGTTAAGTGTGTTAAGCGTGTTAAGCGTGTTAAGCTTGTTAAGCGTGTTAAGTGTATTAAGCGTGTTAAGCGTGTTAAGTGTGTTAAGTGTGTTAAGTGTGTTAAGCGTGTTAAGCGTGTTAAGTGTATTAAGCGTGTTAAGTGTGTTAAGCGTGTTAAGTGTATTAAGCGTGTTAAGCGTGTTAAGTGTATTAAGCGTGTTAAGCGTGTTAAGTGTGTTAAGCTTGTTAAGTGTGTTAAGTGTATTAAGTGTGTTAAGGGTGTTAAGTGTGTTAAGTGTGTTAAGTGTGTTAAGTGTGTTAAGCGTGTTAAGTGTGTTACGCGTGTTAAGCGTGTTAAGTGTATTAAGCATGTTAAGCGTGTTAAGTGTATTAAGCGTGTTAAGTGTGTTAAGTGTATTAAGTGTGTTAAGTGTATTAAGCATGTTAAGCGTGTTAAGTGTATTAAGCGTGTTAAGCGTGTTAAGCGTGTTAAGTGTGTTAAGTGTGTTAAGCGTGTTAAGCGTGTTAAGTGTGTTAAGTGTGTTAAGCGTGTTAAGTGTGTTAAGTGTGTTAAGCGTGTTAAGTGTGTTAGGTGTTTTAAGCGTGTTAAGTGTGTTAAGCGTGTTAGGTGTGTTAAGCGTGTTAAGTGTATTAAGCGTGTTAAGCGTGTTAAGTGTATTAAGCGTGTTAAGCGTGTTAAGTGTGTTAAGTATGTTAAGCGTGTTAAGTGTGTTAAGTGTGTTAAGCGTGTTAAGTGTGTTAAGCGTGTTAAGTGTATTAAGCGTGTTAAGCGTGTTAAGTGTATTAAGCGTGTTAAGCGTGTTAAGTGTGTTAAGTGTGTTAAGCGTGTTAAGTGTATTAAGCGTGTTAAGTGTATTTAGCGTGTTAAGTGTATTAAGCGTGTTAAGCGTGTTAAGTGTATTAAGCGTGTTAAGCGTGTTAAGTGTGTTAAGTGTGTTAAGCGTGTTAAGTGTGTTAAGTGTATAAAGCGTGTTAAGTGTATTAAGCGTGTTAAGTGTGTTAAGCGTGTTAAGTGTATTAAGCGTGTTAAGCGTGTTAAGTGTGTTAAGTGTGTTAAGTGTGTTAAGCGTGTTAAGCGTGTTAAGTGTATTAAGCGTGTTAAGTGTGTTAAGTGTGTTAAGTGTGTTAAGTGTGTTAAGTGTATTAAGCGTGTTAAGCGTGTTAAGTGTATTAAGCGTGTTAAGCGTGTTAAGCGTGTTAAGTGTGTTAAGCTTGTTAAGTGTGTTAAGTGTATTAAGTGTGTTAAGGGTGTTAAGTGTGTTAAGTGTGTTAAGCGTGTTAAGTGTATTAAGCGTGTTAAGCGTGTTAAGCGTGTTAAGTGTATTAAGCGTGTTAAGCGTGTTAAGTGTATTAAGCGTGTTAAGCGTGTTAAGTGTATTAAGCGTGTTAAGCGTGTTAAGTGTATTAAGCGTGTTGAGTGTGTTAAGTGTGTTAAGTGTGTTAAGCGTGTTAAGTGTGTTAAGTGTGTTAAGCGTGTTAAGTGTGTTAAGCGTGTTAAGTGTATTAAGCGTGTTAAGCGTGTTAAGTGTATTAAGCGTGTTAAGCGTGTTAAGTGTGTTAAGTGTGTTAAGCGTGTTAAGCGTGTTAAGTGTGTTAAGCGTGTTAAGCGTGTTAAGTGTGTTAAGCGTGTTAAGTGTATTAAGCGTGTTAAGCGTGTTAAGTGTATTAAGCGTGTTAAGCGTGTTAAGCTTGTTAAGCGTGTTAAGCGTGTTAAGCGTGTTAAGTGTATTAAGCGTGTTAAGCGTGTTAAGCGTGTTAAGTGTGTTAAGCGTGTTAAGTGTGTTAAGTGTGTTAAGCGTGTTAAGTGTGTTAAGTGTATTAAGCGTGTTAAGCGTGTTAAGTGTATTAAGCGTGTTAAGCGTGTTAAGTGTGTTAAGCGTGTTAAGTATATTAAGCGTGTTAAGCGTGTTAAGTGTATTAAGCGTGTTAAGCGTGTTAAGTGTGTTAAGTGTGTTAAGCGTGTTAAGTGTGTTAAGCGTGTTAAGTGTGTTAAGCGTGTTAAGTCTTTGGGTTGGGTTAAGTTGGTTTGGGTTGGGTTAAGTCAGAATGGGTTGAACCGATACCCAACCCAAGTTGGGTTAAGTTGGGTTGGGTTGGGTTAAGTCCGAATGGGTTGCACCGATACCCAACCCAACCCAACCGAACCCAACCCACAATGGTTTGGGTTGGGTTGGGTTGGGTTAAGTTGGGTTGGGTTAAATTGGGTTGGGTTGGGTTAAGTCAGAATGGGGTTGAACCGATACTCAACCCAACCCAACCCGGGGTTCATTGTGGGTTGGGTTCGGTTGGGTTGGGTTGGGTTGGGGTGTGGGTTCGGTCGGGTTGGGTTAGGTTGGGTTGGGTTAAGTATAACATATGTCGGGTTGGGTTGGGTTGAGTATCGGTTCAACCCATTCTGACTTAACCCAACCCAACCCAACTTAACCCAACTTGGGTTGGGTATCGGTTCAACCCATTCTGACTTAACCCAACCCAAACCAACTTAACCCAACCCAAAGACTTAACACGCTTAACACACTTAACACGCTTAACACACTTAACACGCTTAACACACTTAACACACTTAACACGCTTAACACGCTTAATACACTTAACACGCTTAACACGCTTAATATACTTAACACGCTTAACACACTTAACACGCGTAACACACTTAACACGCTTAACACGCTTAACACACTTAACACACTTAACACACGCTTAAAGCACTTAACACGCTTAACACACTTAACACGCTCAACACACTTAACACGCTTAACACACTTAACACACTTAACACGCTTAACACACTTAACACACTTAACACGCTTAACACACTTAACACACTTAACACGCTTAACACGCTTAATACACTTAACACGCTTAACACGCTTAATACGCTTAACACGCTTAACAAGCTTAACACGCTTAACACACTTAACACGCTTAACACACTTAACACACTTAACACGCTTAACATGCTTAATACACTTAACACGCTTAACACGCTTAATACACTTAACACGCTTAACACACTTAACACGCTTAATACACTTAACACGCTTAACACGCTTAACACACTTAACACGCTTAACACACTTAACACACTTAACACGCTTAACATACTTAACACACTTAACACACTTAACACGCTTAACAAGCTTAATACACTTAACACGCTTAATACGCTTAATACACTTAACACGCTTAACACACTTAACATGCTTAATACACTTAACACGCTTAACATGCTTAACACACTTAACACGCTTAACACACATAACACGCTTAACACACTTAACACACTTAACACACTTAACACGCTTAACACACTTTTTACACTTAACACGCTTAATACACTTAACACGCTTAACACGCTTAATACACTTAACACGCTTAACACACTTAACACACTTAACACGCTTAATACACTTAACACGCTTAACACGCTTAACACGCTTAACACACTTAACACACTTAACACACTTAACACGCTTAACACACTTAACACACTTAACACACTTAACACGCTTAACACGCTTAATACACTTAACACGCTTAACACGCTTAATACACTTAACACGCTTAACACGCTTAATACACTTAACACGCTTAACACACTTAACACGCTTAACACACTTAACACACTTAACACGCTTAATACACTTACCCTTTCCTTCTGTGCCACTACTTCCTCACAGAAGGAAAGCATTGCCCTCCAAGATCTGTCGCTGTCGACCATAGATTTAACTACTACCGGCAGCGACAGATCGCCACCAATTACCTGGGCCAGTTCGTCCCTCTGACTCGCCCAGGCCGGACACAGCTCCAACGTGTGCTGAGCTGTGTCCTCGGCCTCACTGCAGCTATGGCACTCCATAGTTGGTTCTCTCCCGGCTATGCGACACAGGTACCGTCCGAAGCAACCATGCCCCGTAAGTACCTGCGTCAGTCGGAAGGTAAGTGTCCCATGACTGCAGTCCAACCACTGAACCCATTCTGACTTAACCCAACCCAACCCAACTTAACCCAACTTGGGTTGAGTATCGGTTCAACCCATTCTGACTTAACCCAACCCAACCCAACCGAACCCAACCCACAATGGTTTGGGTTGGGTTGGGTTGGGTTGGGTTGGGTTAAGTCAGAATGGGTTGAACCGATACTCAACCCAACCCAACCCGACATATGTTATACTTAACCCTACCCAACCCAACTTAACCCAACCCAACCGAACCTATAACCCAACCCAACCCAACCCACCGTGGGTTGGGCTGGGTTGGGTAAAGTTGGGTTGGGTTGGGTTAAGTCAGAATGGGTTGCACCGATACCCAACCCAACCCGACCGAACCCACCCCACATTGGTTT
The DNA here is from genome assembly GCA_963854355.1 of Epinotia brunnichana. Taxonomy (NCBI): domain Eukaryota; kingdom Metazoa; phylum Arthropoda; class Insecta; order Lepidoptera; family Tortricidae; genus Epinotia; species Epinotia brunnichana. The sequence continues at coordinate 12,370,271 of OY977942.1, forward strand.
GGGTTTGGTTGGGTTAAGTTGGGTTGGGTTGGGTTAAGTCAGAATGGGTTGCACCGATACCCAACCCAACCCAACCGAACCGTGTTAAGTGTGTTAAGTGTGTTAAGCGTGTTAAGCGTGTTAAGTGTGTTAAGCGTGTTAAGTGTGTTAAGTGTGTTAAGCGTGTTAAGTGTGTTAAGCGTGTTAAGTGTATTAAGCGTGTTAAGCGTGTTAAGTGTATTAAGCGTGTTAAGCGTGTTAAGTGTGTTAAGTGTGTTAAGCGTGTTAAGTGTGTTAAGCGTGTAAAGCGTGTTAAGTGTATTTAGCGTGTTAAGTGTGTTAAGCGTATTAAGCGTGTTAAGCGTGTTAAGCGTGTTAAGTGTATTAAGCGTGTTAAGCGTGTTAAGTGTATTAAGCGTGTTAAGTGTATTAAGCGTGTTAAGCGTGTTAAGTGTGTTAAGTGTGTTAAGCGTGTTAAGCGTGTTAAGTGTGTTAAGCGTGTTAAGTGTGTAAAGTGTGTTAAGCGTGTTAAGTGTGTTAAGTGTGTTAAGCGTGTTAAGCGTGTTATGTGTGTTAAGCGTGTTAAGTGTGTTAAGCATGTTAAGCGTGTTAAGTGTATTAAGCATGTTAAGTGTGTTAAGCGTGTAAAGTGTATTAAGCGTATTAAGCGTGTTAAGTGTATAAAGCTTGTTAAGCGTGTTAAGTGTGTTAAGTGTGTTAAGTGTGTTAAGCGTGTTAAGTGTATTAAGCATGTTAAGCGTGTTAAGTGTGTTAAGCGTGTTAAGTGTGTTAAGCGTGTTAAGTGTATTAAGCGTGTAAAGCGTGTTAAGTGTATTTAGCGTGTTAAGTGTGTTAAGCGTATTAAGCGTGTTAAGCGTGTTAAGCGTGTTAAGTGTATTAAGCGTGTTAAGCGTGTTAAGTGTATTAAGCGTGTTAAGCGTGTTAAGTGTGTTAAGTGTGTTAAGCGTGTTAAGTGTGTTAAGCGTGTAAAGCGTGTTAAGTGTATTTAGCGTGTTAAGTGTGTTAAGCGTATTAAGCGTGTTAAGCGTGTTAAGCGTGTTAAGTGTATTAAGCATGTTAAGTGTGTTAAGCGTGTTAAGTGTATTAAGCGTATTAAGCGTGTTAAGTGTATAAAGCTTGTTAAGCGTGTTAAGTGTGTTAAGTGTGTTAAGTGTGTTAAGCGTGTTAAGTGTATTAAGCGTATTAAGCGTGTTAAGTGTATAAAGCTTGTTAAGCGTGTTAAGTGTGTTAAGTGTGTTAAGTGTGTTAAGCGTGTTAAGTGTATTAAGCATGTTAAGCGTGTTAAGTGTGTTAAGCGTGTTAAGTGTGTTAAGCGTGTTAAGTGTGTTAAGCGTGTAAAGCGTGTTAAGTGTATTTAGCGTGTTAAGTGTGTTAAGCGTATTAAGCGTGTTAAGCGTGTTAAGCGTGTTAAGTGTATTAAGCGTGTTAAGCGTGTTAAGTGTATTAAGCGTGTTAAGTGTATTAAGCGTGTTAAGCGTGTTAAGTGTGTTAAGTGTGTTAAGCGTGTTAAGCGTGTTAAGTGTGTTAAGCGTGTTAAGTGTGTTAAGCGTGTTAAGTGTGTAAAGTGTGTTAAGCGTGTTAAGTGTGTTAAGTGTGTTAAGCGTGTTAAGCGTGTTATGTGTGTTAAGCGTGTTAAGTGTGTTAAGCATGTTAAGCGTGTTAAGTGTATTAAGCATGTTAAGTGTGTTAAGCGTGTTAAGTGTATTAAGCGTATTAAGCGTGTTAAGTGTATAAAGCTTGTTAAGCGTGTTAAGTGTGTTAAGTGTGTTAAGTGTGTTAAGCGTGTTAAGTGTATTAAGCATGTTAAGCGTGTTAAGTGTGTTAAGCGTGTTAAGTGTGTTAAGCGTGTTAAGTGTATTAAGCGTGTTAAGCGTGTTAAATGTATTAAGCGTGTTAAGCGTGTTAAGCGTGTTATGTGTGTTAAGCGTGTTGAGCGTGTTAAGTGTGTTAAGTGTGTTAAGCGTGTTAAGTGTGTTAAGCGTGTTAAGTGTGTTAAGCGTGTTAAGTGTATTAAGCGTGTTAAGCGTGTTAAGTGTATTAAGCGTGTTAAGCGTGTTAAGTGTGTTAAGTGTGTTAAGCGTGTTAAGCGTGTTAAGCGTGTTAAGTGTGTTAAGTGTGTTAAGCGTGTTAGGTGTGTTAAGTGTGTTAAGCGTGTTAAGTGTGTTAAGCGTGTTATGTGTGTTAAGCGTGTTAAGTGTGTTAAGCATGTTAAGCGTGTTAAGTGTATTAGGCGTGTTAAGTGTGTTAAGTGTGTTAAGTGTGTTAAGTGTGTTAAGCGTGTTAAGTGTATTAAGCGTGTTAAGTGTGTTAAGTGTGTTAAATGTGTTAAGCGTGTTAAGTGTGTTAAGTGTGTTAAGCGTGTTAAGTGTGTTAAGTGTGTTAAGCGTGTTAAGTGTGTAAAGCGTGTTAAGTGTGTTAAGCGTGTTAAGTGCTTTAAGCGTGTGTTAAGTGTGTTAAGTGTGTTAAGCGTGTTAAGCGTGTTAAGTGTGTTACGCGTGTTAAGTGTGTTAAGCGTGTTAAGTGTATTAAGCGTGTTAAGCTTGTTAAGTGTATTAAGCGTGTTAAGCGTGTTAAGTGTGTTAAGTGTGTTAAGCGTGTTAAGTGTGTTAAGCGTGTTAAGTGTGTTAAGCGTGTTAAGTGTGTTAAGCATGTTAAGCGTGAGTGTGTTAAGCATGTTAAGCGTGTTAAGTGTATTAAGCGTGTTAAGTGTGTTAAGCGTGTTAAGCGTGTTAAGTGTGTTAAGCGTGTTAAGTGTATTAAGCGTGTTAAGCGTGTTAAGTGTATTAAGCGTGTTAAGCGTGTTATTTGTATTAAGCGTGTTAAGCGTGTTAATGTATTAAGCGTGTTAAGCGTGTTAAGTGTATTAAGCGTGTTGAGTGTGTTAAGTGTGTTAAGTGTGTTAAGCGTGTTAAGTGTGTTAAGTGTGTTAAGCGTGTTAAGTGTGTTAAGCGTGTTAAGTGTATTAAGCGTGTTAAGCGTGTTAAGTGTGTTAAGTGTGTTAAGCGTGTTAAGCGTGTTAAGTGTGTTAAGCGTGTTAAGTGTATTAAGCGTGTTAAGTGTATTAAGCGTGTTAAGCGTGTTAAGTGTGTTAAGCGTGTTAAGTGTGTTACGCGTGTTAAGTGTGTTAAGCGTGTTAAGCTTGTTAAGCGTGTTAAGCGTGTTAAGTGTATTAAGCGCGTTAAGCGTGTTAAGCGTGTTAAGTGTGTTAAGCGTGTTAAGTGTGTTAAGTGTGTTAAGCGTGTTAAGTGTGTTACGCGTGTTAAGCGTGTTAAGTGTGTTAAGCGTGCTAAGTGTATTAAGCGTGTTAAGCGTGTTAAGTGTATTAAGCGTGTTAAGCGTGTTAAGTGTGTTAAGTGTGTTAAGCGTGTTAAGTGTGTTAAGCGTGTTAAGTGTATTAATCGTGTTAAGCGTGTTAAGTGTATTAAGCGTGTTAAGCGTGTTAAGTGTGTTAAGTGTGTTAAGCGTGTTAAGTGTGTTAAGTGTGTTAAGCGTGTTAAGTGTGTTAAGCGTGTTAAGTGTATTAAGCGTGTTAAGCGTGTTAAGTGTATTAAGCGTGTTAAGTGTGTTAAGCGTGTTAAGTGTGTTAAGCGTGTTAAGCGTGTTAAGTGTATTAAGCGTGTTAAGTGTGTTAAGCGTGTTAAGTGTATTAAGCGTGTTAAGCGTGTTAAGTGTATTAAGCGTGTTAAGCGTGTTAAGTGTGTTAAGTGTGTTAAGCGTGTTGAGTGTGTTAAGTATGTTAAGCGTGTTAAGTGTGTTAAGCGTGTTAAGTGTGTTAAGCGTGTTAAGTGTGTTAAGCGTGTTAAGTGCTTTAAGCGTGTGTTAAGTGTGTTAAGTGTATTAAGTGTGTTAAGCTTGTTAAGCGTGTTAAGTGTGTTAAGCTTGCTAAGCGTGTTAAGCGTGTTAAGCGTGTGAAGCGTGTAAAGCGTGTTAAGCGTGTTAAGCTTGTTAAGTGTGTTAAGTGTGTTAAGCGTGTTAAGCGTGTTAAGTGTGTTAAGCGTGTTAAGTGTGTTAAGCGTGTTAAGTGTATTAAGCGTGTTAAGCGTGTTAAGTGTATTAAGCGTGTTAAGCGTGTTAAGTGTGTTAAGTGTGTTAAGCGTGTTAAGTGTGTTAAGCGTGTTAAGTGTATTAAGCGTGTTAAGCGTGTTAAGTGTATTAAGCGTGTTAAGCGTGTTAAGTGTGTTAAGTGTGTTAAGCGTGTTAAGCGTGTTAAGTGTATTAAGCGTGTTAAGCGTGTTAAGTGTGTTAAGTGTGTTAAGCGTGTTAAGTGTGTTAAGCGTGTTAAGTGTATTAAGCGTGTTAAGCGTGTTAAGTGTATTAAGCGTGTTAAGCGTGTTAAGTGTGTTAAGTGTGTTAAGCGTGTTAAGTGTGTTAAGTGTGTTAAGCGTTTTAAGTGTGTTAAGCGTGTAAAGTGTATTAAGCGTGTTAAGCGTGTTAAGTGTATTAAGCGTGTTAAGTGTGTTAAGTGTGTTAAGCGTGTTAAGTGTGTTAAGCTTGTTAAGCGTGTTAAGTGTATTAAGCGTGTTAAGTGTGTTAAGCGTGTTAAGTGTATTAAGCGTGTTAAGCGTGTTAAGTGTATTAAGCATGTTAAGCGTGTTAAGTGTGTTAAGCGTGTTAAGCGTGTTAAGCTTGTTAAGCGTGTTAAGTGTATTAAGCGTGTTAAGCGTGTTAAGTGTGTTAAGTGTGTTAAGTGTGTTAAGCGTGTTAAGCGTGTTAAGTGTATTAAGCGTGTTAAGTGTGTTAAGCGTGTTAAGTGTATTAAGCGTGTTAAGCGTGTTAAGTGTATTAAGCGTGTTAAGCGTGTTAAGTGTGTTAAGCTTGTTAAGTGTGTTAAGTGTATTAAGTGTGTTAAGGGTGTTAAGTGTGTTAAGTGTGTTAAGTGTGTTAAGTGTGTTAAGCGTGTTAAGTGTGTTACGCGTGTTAAGCGTGTTAAGTGTATTAAGCATGTTAAGCGTGTTAAGTGTATTAAGCGTGTTAAGTGTGTTAAGTGTATTAAGTGTGTTAAGTGTATTAAGCATGTTAAGCGTGTTAAGTGTATTAAGCGTGTTAAGCGTGTTAAGCGTGTTAAGTGTGTTAAGTGTGTTAAGCGTGTTAAGCGTGTTAAGTGTGTTAAGTGTGTTAAGCGTGTTAAGTGTGTTAAGTGTGTTAAGCGTGTTAAGTGTGTTAGGTGTTTTAAGCGTGTTAAGTGTGTTAAGCGTGTTAGGTGTGTTAAGCGTGTTAAGTGTATTAAGCGTGTTAAGCGTGTTAAGTGTATTAAGCGTGTTAAGCGTGTTAAGTGTGTTAAGTATGTTAAGCGTGTTAAGTGTGTTAAGTGTGTTAAGCGTGTTAAGTGTGTTAAGCGTGTTAAGTGTATTAAGCGTGTTAAGCGTGTTAAGTGTATTAAGCGTGTTAAGCGTGTTAAGTGTGTTAAGTGTGTTAAGCGTGTTAAGTGTATTAAGCGTGTTAAGTGTATTTAGCGTGTTAAGTGTATTAAGCGTGTTAAGCGTGTTAAGTGTATTAAGCGTGTTAAGCGTGTTAAGTGTGTTAAGTGTGTTAAGCGTGTTAAGTGTGTTAAGTGTATAAAGCGTGTTAAGTGTATTAAGCGTGTTAAGTGTGTTAAGCGTGTTAAGTGTATTAAGCGTGTTAAGCGTGTTAAGTGTGTTAAGTGTGTTAAGTGTGTTAAGCGTGTTAAGCGTGTTAAGTGTATTAAGCGTGTTAAGTGTGTTAAGTGTGTTAAGTGTGTTAAGTGTGTTAAGTGTATTAAGCGTGTTAAGCGTGTTAAGTGTATTAAGCGTGTTAAGCGTGTTAAGCGTGTTAAGTGTGTTAAGCTTGTTAAGTGTGTTAAGTGTATTAAGTGTGTTAAGGGTGTTAAGTGTGTTAAGTGTGTTAAGCGTGTTAAGTGTATTAAGCGTGTTAAGCGTGTTAAGCGTGTTAAGTGTATTAAGCGTGTTAAGCGTGTTAAGTGTATTAAGCGTGTTAAGCGTGTTAAGTGTATTAAGCGTGTTAAGCGTGTTAAGTGTATTAAGCGTGTTGAGTGTGTTAAGTGTGTTAAGTGTGTTAAGCGTGTTAAGTGTGTTAAGTGTGTTAAGCGTGTTAAGTGTGTTAAGCGTGTTAAGTGTATTAAGCGTGTTAAGCGTGTTAAGTGTATTAAGCGTGTTAAGCGTGTTAAGTGTGTTAAGTGTGTTAAGCGTGTTAAGTGTGTTAAGCGTGTTAAGCGTGTTAAGTGTGTTAAGCGTGTTAAGTGTATTAAGCGTGTTAAGCGTGTTAAGTGTATTAAGCGTGTTAAGCGTGTTAAGCTTGTTAAGCGTGTTAAGCGTGTTAAGCGTGTTAAGTGTATTAAGCGTGTTAAGCGTGTTAAGCGTGTTAAGTGTGTTAAGCGTGTTAAGTGTGTTAAGTGTGTTAAGCGTGTTAAGTGTGTTAAGTGTATTAAGCGTGTTAAGCGTGTTAAGTGTATTAAGCGTGTTAAGCGTGTTAAGTGTGTTAAGCGTGTTAAGTATATTAAGCGTGTTAAGCGTGTTAAGTGTATTAAGCGTGTTAAGCGTGTTAAGTGTGTTAAGTGTGTTAAGCGTGTTAAGTGTGTTAAGCGTGTTAAGTGTGTTAAGCGTGTTAAGTCTTTGGGTTGGGTTAAGTTGGTTTGGGTTGGGTTAAGTCAGAATGGGTTGAACCGATACCCAACCCAAGTTGGGTTAAGTTGGGTTGGGTTGGGTTAAGTCCGAATGGGTTGCACCGATACCCAACCCAACCCAACCGAACCCAACCCACAATGGTTTGGGTTGGGTTGGGTTGGGTTAAGTTGGGTTGGGTTAAATTGGGTTGGGTTGGGTTAAGTCAGAATGGGGTTGAACCGATACTCAACCCAACCCAACCCGGGGTTCATTGTGGGTTGGGTTCGGTTGGGTTGGGTTGGGTTGGGGTGTGGGTTCGGTCGGGTTGGGTTAGGTTGGGTTGGGTTAAGTATAACATATGTCGGGTTGGGTTGGGTTGAGTATCGGTTCAACCCATTCTGACTTAACCCAACCCAACCCAACTTAACCCAACTTGGGTTGGGTATCGGTTCAACCCATTCTGACTTAACCCAACCCAAACCAACTTAACCCAACCCAAAGACTTAACACGCTTAACACACTTAACACGCTTAACACACTTAACACGCTTAACACACTTAACACACTTAACACGCTTAACACGCTTAATACACTTAACACGCTTAACACGCTTAATATACTTAACACGCTTAACACACTTAACACGCGTAACACACTTAACACGCTTAACACGCTTAACACACTTAACACACTTAACACACTTAACACACGCTTAAAGCACTTAACACGCTTAACACACTTAACACGCTCAACACACTTAACACGCTTAACACACTTAACACACTTAACACGCTTAACACACTTAACACACTTAACACGCTTAACACACTTAACACACTTAACACGCTTAACACGCTTAATACACTTAACACGCTTAACACGCTTAATACGCTTAACACGCTTAACAAGCTTAACACGCTTAACACACTTAACACGCTTAACACACTTAACACACTTAACACGCTTAACATGCTTAATACACTTAACACGCTTAACACGCTTAATACACTTAACACGCTTAACACACTTAACACGCTTAATACACTTAACACGCTTAACACGCTTAACACACTTAACACGCTTAACACACTTAACACACTTAACACGCTTAACATACTTAACACACTTAACACACTTAACACGCTTAACAAGCTTAATACACTTAACACGCTTAATACGCTTAATACACTTAACACGCTTAACACACTTAACATGCTTAATACACTTAACACGCTTAACATGCTTAACACACTTAACACGCTTAACACACATAACACGCTTAACACACTTAACACACTTAACACACTTAACACGCTTAACACACTTTTTACACTTAACACGCTTAATACACTTAACACGCTTAACACGCTTAATACACTTAACACGCTTAACACACTTAACACACTTAACACGCTTAATACACTTAACACGCTTAACACGCTTAACACGCTTAACACACTTAACACACTTAACACACTTAACACGCTTAACACACTTAACACACTTAACACACTTAACACGCTTAACACGCTTAATACACTTAACACGCTTAACACGCTTAATACACTTAACACGCTTAACACGCTTAATACACTTAACACGCTTAACACACTTAACACGCTTAACACACTTAACACACTTAACACGCTTAATACACTTACCCTTTCCTTCTGTGCCACTACTTCCTCACAGAAGGAAAGCATTGCCCTCCAAGATCTGTCGCTGTCGACCATAGATTTAACTACTACCGGCAGCGACAGATCGCCACCAATTACCTGGGCCAGTTCGTCCCTCTGACTCGCCCAGGCCGGACACAGCTCCAACGTGTGCTGAGCTGTGTCCTCGGCCTCACTGCAGCTATGGCACTCCATAGTTGGTTCTCTCCCGGCTATGCGACACAGGTACCGTCCGAAGCAACCATGCCCCGTAAGTACCTGCGTCAGTCGGAAGGTAAGTGTCCCATGACTGCAGTCCAACCACTGAACCCATTCTGACTTAACCCAACCCAACCCAACTTAACCCAACTTGGGTTGAGTATCGGTTCAACCCATTCTGACTTAACCCAACCCAACCCAACCGAACCCAACCCACAATGGTTTGGGTTGGGTTGGGTTGGGTTGGGTTGGGTTAAGTCAGAATGGGTTGAACCGATACTCAACCCAACCCAACCCGACATATGTTATACTTAACCCTACCCAACCCAACTTAACCCAACCCAACCGAACCTATAACCCAACCCAACCCAACCCACCGTGGGTTGGGCTGGGTTGGGTAAAGTTGGGTTGGGTTGGGTTAAGTCAGAATGGGTTGCACCGATACCCAACCCAACCCGACCGAACCCACCCCACATTGGTTTGGGTTTGGTTGGGTTAAGTTGGGTTGGGTTGGGTTAAGTCAGAATGGGTTGCACCGATACCCAACCCAACCCAACCGAACCGTGTTAAGTGTGTTAAGTGTGTTAAGCGTGTTAAGCGTGTTAAGTGTGTTAAGCGTGTTAAGTGTGTTAAGTGTGTTAAGCGTGTTAAGTGTGTTAAGCGTGTTAAGTGTATTAAGCGTGTTAAGCGTGTTAAGTGTATTAAGCGTGTTAAGCGTGTTAAGTGTGTTAAGTGTGTTAAGCGTGTTAAGTGTGTTAAGCGTGTAAAGCGTGTTAAGTGTATTTAGCGTGTTAAGTGTGTTAAGCGTATTAAGCGTGTTAAGCGTGTTAAGCGTGTTAAGTGTATTAAGCGTGTTAAGCGTGTTAAGTGTATTAAGCGTGTTAAGTGTATTAAGCGTGTTAAGCGTGTTAAGTGTGTTAAGTGTGTTAAGCGTGTTAAGCGTGTTAAGTGTGTTAAGCGTGTTAAGTGTGTAAAGTGTGTTAAGCGTGTTAAGTGTGTTAAGTGTGTTAAGCGTGTTAAGCGTGTTATGTGTGTTAAGCGTGTTAAGTGTGTTAAGCATGTTAAGCGTGTTAAGTGTATTAAGCATGTTAAGTGTGTTAAGCGTGTAAAGTGTATTAAGCGTATTAAGCGTGTTAAGTGTATAAAGCTTGTTAAGCGTGTTAAGTGTGTTAAGTGTGTTAAGTGTGTTAAGCGTGTTAAGTGTATTAAGCATGTTAAGCGTGTTAAGTGTGTTAAGCGTGTTAAGTGTGTTAAGCGTGTTAAGTGTATTAAGCGTGTAAAGCGTGTTAAGTGTATTTAGCGTGTTAAGTGTGTTAAGCGTATTAAGCGTGTTAAGCGTGTTAAGCGTGTTAAGTGTATTAAGCGTGTTAAGCGTGTTAAGTGTATTAAGCGTGTTAAGCGTGTTAAGTGTGTTAAGTGTGTTAAGCGTGTTAAGTGTGTTAAGCGTGTAAAGCGTGTTAAGTGTATTTAGCGTGTTAAGTGTGTTAAGCGTATTAAGCGTGTTAAGCGTGTTAAGCGTGTTAAGTGTATTAAGCATGTTAAGTGTGTTAAGCGTGTTAAGTGTATTAAGCGTATTAAGCGTGTTAAGTGTATAAAGCTTGTTAAGCGTGTTAAGTGTGTTAAGTGTGTTAAGTGTGTTAAGCGTGTTAAGTGTATTAAGCGTATTAAGCGTGTTAAGTGTATAAAGCTTGTTAAGCGTGTTAAGTGTGTTAAGTGTGTTAAGTGTGTTAAGCGTGTTAAGTGTATTAAGCATGTTAAGCGTGTTAAGTGTGTTAAGCGTGTTAAGTGTGTTAAGCGTGTTAAGTGTGTTAAGCGTGTAAAGCGTGTTAAGTGTATTTAGCGTGTTAAGTGTGTTAAGCGTATTAAGCGTGTTAAGCGTGTTAAGCGTGTTAAGTGTATTAAGCGTGTTAAGCGTGTTAAGTGTATTAAGCGTGTTAAGTGTATTAAGCGTGTTAAGCGTGTTAAGTGTGTTAAGTGTGTTAAGCGTGTTAAGCGTGTTAAGTGTGTTAAGCGTGTTAAGTGTGTTAAGCGTGTTAAGTGTGTAAAGTGTGTTAAGCGTGTTAAGTGTGTTAAGTGTGTTAAGCGTGTTAAGCGTGTTATGTGTGTTAAGCGTGTTAAGTGTGTTAAGCATGTTAAGCGTGTTAAGTGTATTAAGCATGTTAAGTGTGTTAAGCGTGTTAAGTGTATTAAGCGTATTAAGCGTGTTAAGTGTATAAAGCTTGTTAAGCGTGTTAAGTGTGTTAAGTGTGTTAAGTGTGTTAAGCGTGTTAAGTGTATTAAGCATGTTAAGCGTGTTAAGTGTGTTAAGCGTGTTAAGTGTGTTAAGCGTGTTAAGTGTATTAAGCGTGTTAAGCGTGTTAAATGTATTAAGCGTGTTAAGCGTGTTAAGCGTGTTATGTGTGTTAAGCGTGTTGAGCGTGTTAAGTGTGTTAAGTGTGTTAAGCGTGTTAAGTGTGTTAAGCGTGTTAAGTGTGTTAAGCGTGTTAAGTGTATTAAGCGTGTTAAGCGTGTTAAGTGTATTAAGCGTGTTAAGCGTGTTAAGTGTGTTAAGTGTGTTAAGCGTGTTAAGCGTGTTAAGCGTGTTAAGTGTGTTAAGTGTGTTAAGCGTGTTAGGTGTGTTAAGTGTGTTAAGCGTGTTAAGTGTGTTAAGCGTGTTATGTGTGTTAAGCGTGTTAAGTGTGTTAAGCATGTTAAGCGTGTTAAGTGTATTAGGCGTGTTAAGTGTGTTAAGTGTGTTAAGTGTGTTAAGTGTGTTAAGCGTGTTAAGTGTATTAAGCGTGTTAAGTGTGTTAAGTGTGTTAAATGTGTTAAGCGTGTTAAGTGTGTTAAGTGTGTTAAGCGTGTTAAGTGTGTTAAGTGTGTTAAGCGTGTTAAGTGTGTAAAGCGTGTTAAGTGTGTTAAGCGTGTTAAGTGCTTTAAGCGTGTGTTAAGTGTGTTAAGTGTGTTAAGCGTGTTAAGCGTGTTAAGTGTGTTACGCGTGTTAAGTGTGTTAAGCGTGTTAAGTGTATTAAGCGTGTTAAGCTTGTTAAGTGTATTAAGCGTGTTAAGCGTGTTAAGTGTGTTAAGTGTGTTAAGCGTGTTAAGTGTGTTAAGCGTGTTAAGTGTGTTAAGCGTGTTAAGTGTGTTAAGCATGTTAAGCGTGAGTGTGTTAAGCATGTTAAGCGTGTTAAGTGTATTAAGCGTGTTAAGTGTGTTAAGCGTGTTAAGCGTGTTAAGTGTGTTAAGCGTGTTAAGTGTATTAAGCGTGTTAAGCGTGTTAAGTGTATTAAGCGTGTTAAGCGTGTTATTTGTATTAAGCGTGTTAAGCGTGTTAATGTATTAAGCGTGTTAAGCGTGTTAAGTGTATTAAGCGTGTTGAGTGTGTTAAGTGTGTTAAGTGTGTTAAGCGTGTTAAGTGTGTTAAGTGTGTTAAGCGTGTTAAGTGTGTTAAGCGTGTTAAGTGTATTAAGCGTGTTAAGCGTGTTAAGTGTGTTAAGCGTGTTAAGTGTATTAAGCGTGTTAAGTGTATTAAGCGTGTTAAGCGTGTTAAGTGTGTTAAGCGTGTTAAGTGTGTTACGCGTGTTAAGTGTGTTAAGCGTGTTAAGCTTGTTAAGCGTGTTAAGCGTGTTAAGTGTATTAAGCGCGTTAAGCGTGTTAAGCGTGTTAAGTGTGTTAAGCGTGTTAAGTGTGTTAAGTGTGTTAAGCGTGTTAAGTGTGTTACGCGTGTTAAGCGTGTTAAGTGTGTTAAGCGTGCTAAGTGTATTAAGCGTGTTAAGCGTGTTAAGTGTATTAAGCGTGTTAAGCGTGTTAAGTGTGTTAAGTGTGTTAAGCGTGTTAAGTGTGTTAAGCGTGTTAAGTGTATTAATCGTGTTAAGCGTGTTAAGTGTATTAAGCGTGTTAAGCGTGTTAAGTGTGTTAAGTGTGTTAAGCGTGTTAAGTGTGTTAAGTGTGTTAAGCGTGTTAAGTGTGTTAAGCGTGTTAAGTGTATTAAGCGTGTTAAGCGTGTTAAGTGTATTAAGCGTGTTAAGTGTGTTAAGCGTGTTAAGTGTGTTAAGCGTGTTAAGCGTGTTAAGTGTATTAAGCGTGTTAAGTGTGTTAAGCGTGTTAAGTGTATTAAGCGTGTTAAGCGTGTTAAGTGTATTAAGCGTGTTAAGCGTGTTAAGTGTGTTAAGTGTGTTAAGCGTGTTGAGTGTGTTAAGTATGTTAAGCGTGTTAAGTGTGTTAAGCGTGTTAAGTGTGTTAAGCGTGTTAAGTGTGTTAAGCGTGTTAAGTGCTTTAAGCGTGTGTTAAGTGTGTTAAGTGTATTAAGTGTGTTAAGCTTGTTAAGCGTGTTAAGTGTGTTAAGCTTGCTAAGCGTGTTAAGCGTGTTAAGCGTGTGAAGCGTGTAAAGCGTGTTAAGCGTGTTAAGCTTGTTAAGTGTGTTAAGTGTGTTAAGCGTGTTAAGCGTGTTAAGTGTGTTAAGCGTGTTAAGTGTGTTAAGCGTGTTAAGTGTATTAAGCGTGTTAAGCGTGTTAAGTGTATTAAGCGTGTTAAGCGTGTTAAGTGTGTTAAGTGTGTTAAGCGTGTTAAGTGTGTTAAGCGTGTTAAGTGTATTAAGCGTGTTAAGCGTGTTAAGTGTATTAAGCGTGTTAAGCGTGTTAAGTGTGTTAAGTGTGTTAAGCGTGTTAAGCGTGTTAAGTGTATTAAGCGTGTTAAGCGTGTTAAGTGTGTTAAGTGTGTTAAGCGTGTTAAGTGTGTTAAGCGTGTTAAGTGTATTAAGCGTGTTAAGCGTGTTAAGTGTATTAAGCGTGTTAAGCGTGTTAAGTGTGTTAAGTGTGTTAAGCGTGTTAAGTGTGTTAAGTGTGTTAAGCGTGTTAAGTGTGTTAAGCGTGTAAAGTGTATTAAGCGTGTTAAGCGTGTTAAGTGTATTAAGCGTGTTAAGTGTGTTAAGTGTGTTAAGCGTGTTAAGTGTGTTAAGCTTGTTAAGCGTGTTAAGTGTATTAAGCGTGTTAAGTGTGTTAAGCGTGTTAAGTGTATTAAGCGTGTTAAGCGTGTTAAGTGTATTAAGCATGTTAAGCGTGTTAAGTGTGTTAAGCGTGTTAAGCGTGTTAAGCTTGTTAAGCGTGTTAAGTGTATTAAGCGTGTTAAGCGTGTTAAGTGTGTTAAGTGTGTTAAGTGTGTTAAGCGTGTTAAGCGTGTTAAGTGTATTAAGCGTGTTAAGTGTGTTAAGCGTGTTAAGTGTATTAAGCGTGTTAAGCGTGTTAAGTGTATTAAGCGTGTTAAGCGTGTTAAGTGTGTTAAGCTTGTTAAGTGTGTTAAGTGTATTAAGTGTGTTAAGGGTGTTAAGTGTGTTAAGTGTGTTAAGTGTGTTAAGTGTGTTAAGCGTGTTAAGTGTGTTACGCGTGTTAAGCGTGTTAAGTGTATTAAGCATGTTAAGCGTGTTAAGTGTATTAAGCGTGTTAAGTGTGTTAAGTGTATTAAGTGTGTTAAGTGTATTAAGCATGTTAAGCGTGTTAAGTGTATTAAGCGTGTTAAGCGTGTTAAGCGTGTTAAGTGTGTTAAGTGTGTTAAGCGTGTTAAGCGTGTTAAGTGTGTTAAGTGTGTTAAGCGTGTTAAGTGTGTTAAGTGTGTTAAGCGTGTTAAGTGTGTTAGGTGTTTTAAGCGTGTTAAGTGTGTTAAGCGTGTTAGGTGTGTTAAGCGTGTTAAGTGTATTAAGCGTGTTAAGCGTGTTAAGTGTATTAAGCGTGTTAAGCGTGTTAAGTGTGTTAAGTATGTTAAGCGTGTTAAGTGTGTTAAGTGTGTTAAGCGTGTTAAGTGTGTTAAGCGTGTTAAGTGTATTAAGCGTGTTAAGCGTGTTAAGTGTATTAAGCGTGTTAAGCGTGTTAAGTGTGTTAAGTGTGTTAAGCGTGTTAAGTGTATTAAGCGTGTTAAGTGTATTTAGCGTGTTAAGTGTATTAAGCGTGTTAAGCGTGTTAAGTGTATTAAGCGTGTTAAGCGTGTTAAGTGTGTTAAGTGTGTTAAGTGTGTTAAGCGTGTTAAGCGTGTTAAGTGTATTAAGCGTGTTAAGTGTGTTAAGTGTGTTAAGTGTGTTAAGTGTGTTAAGTGTATTAAGCGTGTTAAGCGTGTTAAGTGTATTAAGCGTGTTAAGCGTGTTAAGCGTGTTAAGTGTGTTAAGCTTGTTAAGTGTGTTAAGTGTATTAAGTGTGTTAAGGGTGTTAAGTGTGTTAAGTGTGTTAAGCGTGTTAAGTGTATTAAGCGTGTTAAGCGTGTTAAGCGTGTTAAGTGTATTAAGCGTGTTAAGCGTGTTAAGTGTATTAAGCGTGTTAAGCGTGTTAAGTGTATTAAGCGTGTTAAGCGTGTTAAGTGTATTAAGCGTGTTGAGTGTGTTAAGTGTGTTAAGTGTGTTAAGCGTGTTAAGTGTGTTAAGTGTGTTAAGCGTGTTAAGTGTGTTAAGCGTGTTAAGTGTATTAAGCGTGTTAAGCGTGTTAAGTGTATTAAGCGTGTTAAGCGTGTTAAGTGTGTTAAGTGTGTTAAGCGTGTTAAGCGTGTTAAGTGTGTTAAGCGTGTTAAGCGTGTTAAGTGTGTTAAGCGTGTTAAGTGTATTAAGCGTGTTAAGCGTGTTAAGTGTATTAAGCGTGTTAAGCGTGTTAAGCTTGTTAAGCGTGTTAAGCGTGTTAAGCGTGTTAAGTGTATTAAGCGTGTTAAGCGTATTAAGCGTGTTAAGTGTGTTAAGCGTGTTAAGTGTATTAAGCGTGTTAAGCGTGTTAAGTGTGTTAAGTGTGTTAAGTGTGTTAAGCGTGTTAAGCGTGTTAAGTGTATTAAGCGTGTTAAGTGTGTTAAGTGTGTTAAGTGTGTTAAGTGTGTTAAGTGTATTAAGCGTGTTAAGCGTGTTAAGTGTATTAAGCGTGTTAAGCGTGTTAAGCGTGTTAAGTGTGTTAAGCTTGTTAAGTGTGTTAAGTGTATTAAGTGTGTTAAGGGTGTTAAGTGTGTTAAGTGTGTTAAGCGTGTTAAGTGTATTAAGCGTGTTAAGCGTGTTAAGCGTGTTAAGTGTATTAAGCGTGTTAAGCGTGTTAAGTGTATTAAGCGTGTTAAGCGTGTTAAGTGTATTAAGCGTGTTAAGCGTGTTAAGTGTATTAAGCGTGTTGAGTGTGTTAAGTGTGTTAAGTGTGTTAAGCGTGTTAAGTGTGTTAAGTGTGTTAAGCGTGTTAAGTGTGTTAAGCGTGTTAAGTGTATTAAGCGTGTTAAGCGTGTTAAGTGTATTAAGCGTGTTAAGCGTGTTAAGTGTGTTAAGTGTGTTAAGCGTGTTAAGCGTGTTAAGTGTGTTAAGCGTGTTAAGCGTGTTAAGTGTGTTAAGCGTGTTAAGTGTATTAAGCGTGTTAAGCGTGTTAAGTGTATTAAGCGTGTTAAGCGTGTTAAGCTTGTTAAGCGTGTTAAGCGTGTTAAGCGTGTTAAGTGTATTAAGCGTGTTAAGCGTGTTAAGCGTGTTAAGTGTGTTAAGCGTGTTAAGTGTGTTAAGTGTGTTAAGCGTGTTAAGTGTGTTAAGTGTATTAAGCGTGTTAAGCGTGTTAAGTGTATTAAGCGTGTTAAGCGTGTTAAGTGTATTAAGCGTGTTAAGCGTGTTAAGTGTATTAAGCGTGTTGAGTGTGTTAAGTGTGTTAAGTGTGTTAAGCGTGTTAAGTGTGTTAAGTGTGTTAAGAATGTTAAGTGTGTTAAGCGTGTTAAGTGTATTAAGCGTGTTAAGCGTGTTAAGTGTGTTAAGTGTGTTAAGCGTGTTAAGCGTGTTAAGTGTGTTAAGCGTGTTAAGTGTATTAAGCGTGTTAAGCGTGTTAAGTGTATTAAGCGTGTTAAGCGTGTTAAGTGTGTTAAGCGTGTTAAGTGTGTTACGCGTGTTAAGTGTGTTAAGCGTGTTAAGCTTGTTAAGCGTGTTAAGTGTATTAAGCGCGTTAAGCGTGTTAAGCGTGTTAAGTGTGTTAAGCGTGTTAAGTGTGTTAAGTGTGTTAAGCGTGTTAAGCGTGTTAAGTGTATTAAGCGTGTTAAGTGTGTTAAGCGTGTTAAGTGTATTAGGCGTGTTAAGCGTGTTAAGTGTATTAAGCGTGTTAAGCGTGTTAAGTGTGTTAAGTGTGTTAAGCGTGTTGAGTGTGTTAAGTATGTTAAGCGTGTTAAGTGTGTTAAGTGTGTTAAGCGTGTTAAGTGTGTTAAGCGTGTTAAGTGTGTTAAGCGTGTTAAGTGCTTTAAGCGTGTGTTAAGTGTGTTAAGTGTATTAAGTGTGTTAAGCTTGTTAAGCGTGTTAAGTGTGTTAAGTTTGCTAAGCGTGTTAAGCGTGTTAAGCGTGTGAAGCGTGTAAAGCGTGTTAAGCGTGTTAAGCTTGTTAAGTGTGTTAAGTGTGTTAAGCGTGTTAAGCGTGTTAAGTGTGTTAAGCGTGTTAAGTGTGTTAAGCGTGTTAAGTGTATTAAGCGTGTTAAGCGTGTTAAGTGTATTAAGCGTGTTAAGCGTGTTAAGTGTGTTAAGTGTGTTAAGCGTGTTAAGTGTGTTAAGCGTGTTAAGTGTATTAAGCGTGTTAAGCGTGTTAAGTGTATTAAGCGTGTTAAGCGTGTTAAGTGTGTTAAGCGTGTTAAGCGTGTTAAGTGTATTAAGCGTGTTAAGCGTGTTAAGTGTGTTAAGTGTGTTAAGCGTGTTAAGTGTGTTAAGCGTGTTAAGTGTATTAAGCGTGTTAAGCGTGTTAAGTGTATTAAGCGTGTTAAGCGTGTTAAGTGTGTTAAGTGTGTTAAGCGTGTTAAGTGTGTTAAGTGTGTTAAGCGTGTTAAGTGTGTTAAGCGTGTAAAGTGTATTAAGCGTGTTAAGCGTGTTAAGTGTATTAAGCGTGTTAAGTGTGTTAAGTGTGTTAAGCGTGTTAAGTGTGTTAAGCGTGTTAAGCGTGTTAAGTGTATTAAGCGTGTTAAGTGTGTTAAGCGTGTTAAGTGTATTAAGCGTGTTAAGCGTGTTAAGTGTATTAAGCATGTTAAGCGTGTTAAGTGTGTTAAGCGTGTTAAGCGTGTTAAGCTTGTTAAGCGTGTTAAGTGTATTAAGCGTGTTAAGCGTGTTAAGTGTGTTAAGTGTGTTAAGTGTGTTAAGCTTGTTAAGCGTGTTAAGTGTGTTAAGTTTGCTAAGCGTGTTAAGCGTGTTAAGCGTGTGAAGCGTGTAAAGCGTGTTAAGCGTGTTAAGCTTGTTAAGTGTGTTAAGTGTGTTAAGCGTGTTAAGCGTGTTAAGTGTGTTAAGCGTGTTAAGTGTGTTAAGCGTGTTAAGTGTATTAAGCGTGTTAAGCGTGTTAAGTGTATTAAGCGTGTTAAGCGTGTTAAGTGTGTTAAGTGTGTTAAGCGTGTTAAGTGTGTTAAGCGTGTTAAGTGTATTAAGCGTGTTAAGCGTGTTAAGTGTATTAAGCGTGTTAAGCGTGTTAAGTGTGTTAAGTGTGTTAAGCGTGTTAAGTGTGTTAAGCGTGTTAAGCGTGTTAAGTGTATTAAGCGTGTTAAGCGTGTTAAGTGTATTAAGCGTGTTAAGCGTGTTAAGTGTGTTAAGTGTGTTAAGCGTGTTAAGCGTGTTAAGTGTATTAAGCGTGTTAAGCGTGTTAAGTGTGTTAAGTGTGTTAAGCGTGTTAAGTGTGTTAAGCGTGTTAAGTGTATTAAGCGTGTTAAGCGTGTTAAGTGTATTAAGCGTGTTAAGCGTGTTAAGTGTGTTAAGTGTGTTAAGCGTGTTAAGTGTGTTAAGCGTGTTAAGTGTGTTACGCGTGTTAAGCGTGTTAAGTGTGTTAAGCGTGCTAAGTGTATTAAGCGTGTTAAGCGTGTTAAGTGTATTAAGCGTGTTAAGCGTGTTAAGTGTGTTAAGTGTGTTAAGCGTGTTAAGTGTGTTAAGCGTGTTAAGTGTATTAATCGTGTTAAGCGTGTTAAGTGTATTAAGCGTGTTAAGCGTGTTAAGTGTGTTAAGTGTGTTAAGCGTGTTAAGTGTGTTAAGTGTGTTAAGCGTGTTAAGTGTGTTAAGCGTGTTAAGTGTATTAAGCGTGTTAAGCGTGTTAAGTGTATTAAGCGTGTTAAGTGTGTTAAGCGTGTTAAGTGTGTTAAGCGTGTTAAGCGTGTTAAGTGTATTAAGCGTGTTAAGTGTGTTAAGCGTGTTAAGTGTATTAAGCGTGTTAAGCGTGTTAAGTGTATTAAGCGTGTTAAGCGTGTTAAGTGTGTTAAGTGTGTTAAGCGTGTTGAGTGTGTTAAGTATGTTAAGCGTGTTAAGTGTGTTAAGCGTGTTAAGTGTGTTAAGCGTGTTAAGTGTGTTAAGCGTGTTAAGTGCTTTAAGCGTGTGTTAAGTGTGTTAAGTGTATTAAGTGTGTTAAGCTTGTTAAGCGTGTTAAGTGTGTTAAGCTTGCTAAGCGTGTTAAGCGTGTTAAGCGTGTGAAGCGTGTAAAGCGTGTTAAGCGTGTTAAGCTTGTTAAGTGTGTTAAGTGTGTTAAGCGTGTTAAGCGTGTTAAGTGTGTTAAGCGTGTTAAGTGTGTTAAGCGTGTTAAGTGTATTAAGCGTGTTAAGCGTGTTAAGTGTATTAAGCGTGTTAAGCGTGTTAAGTGTGTTAAGTGTGTTAAGCGTGTTAAGTGTGTTAAGCGTGTTAAGTGTATTAAGCGTGTTAAGCGTGTTAAGTGTATTAAGCGTGTTAAGCGTGTTAAGTGTGTTAAGTGTGTTAAGCGTGTTAAGTGTGTTAAGCGTGTTAAGCGTGTTAAGTGTATTAAGCGTGTTAAGCGTGTTAAGTGTATTAAGCGTGTTAAGCGTGTTAAGTGTGTTAAGTGTGTTAAGCGTGTTAAGCGTGTTAAGTGTATTAAGCGTGTTAAGCGTGTTAAGTGTGTTAAGTGTGTTAAGCGTGTTAAGTGTGTTAAGCGTGTTAAGTGTATTAAGCGTGTTAAGCGTGTTAAGTGTATTAAGCGTGTTAAGCGTGTTAAGTGTGTTAAGTGTGTTAAGCGTGTTAAGTGTGTTAAGCGTGTTAAGTGTGTTACGCGTGTTAAGCGTGTTAAGTGTGTTAAGCGTGCTAAGTGTATTAAGCGTGTTAAGCGTGTTAAGTGTATTAAGCGTGTTAAGCGTGTTAAGTGTGTTAAGTGTGTTAAGCGTGTTAAGTGTGTTAAGCGTGTTAAGTGTATTAATCGTGTTAAGCGTGTTAAGTGTATTAAGCGTGTTAAGCGTGTTAAGTGTGTTAAGTGTGTTAAGCGTGTTAAGTGTGTTAAGTGTGTTAAGCGTGTTAAGTGTGTTAAGCGTGTTAAGTGTATTAAGCGTGTTAAGCGTGTTAAGTGTATTAAGCGTGTTAAGTGTGTTAAGCGTGTTAAGTGTGTTAAGCGTGTTAAGCGTGTTAAGTGTATTAAGCGTGTTAAGTGTGTTAAGCGTGTTAAGTGTATTAAGCGTGTTAAGCGTGTTAAGTGTATTAAGCGTGTTAAGCGTGTTAAGTGTGTTAAGTGTGTTAAGCGTGTTGAGTGTGTTAAGTATGTTAAGCGTGTTAAGTGTGTTAAGCGTGTTAAGTGTGTTAAGCGTGTTAAGTGTGTTAAGCGTGTTAAGTGCTTTAAGCGTGTGTTAAGTGTGTTAAGTGTATTAAGTGTGTTAAGCTTGTTAAGCGTGTTAAGTGTGTTAAGCTTGCTAAGCGTGTTAAGCGTGTTAAGCGTGTGAAGCGTGTAAAGCGTGTTAAGCGTGTTAAGCTTGTTAAGTGTGTTAAGTGTGTTAAGCGTGTTAAGCGTGTTAAGTGTGTTAAGCGTGTTAAGTGTGTTAAGCGTGTTAAGTGTATTAAGCGTGTTAAGCGTGTTAAGTGTATTAAGCGTGTTAAGCGTGTTAAGTGTGTTAAGTGTGTTAAGCGTGTTAAGTGTGTTAAGCGTGTTAAGTGTATTAAGCGTGTTAAGCGTGTTAAGTGTATTAAGCGTGTTAAGCGTGTTAAGTGTGTTAAGTGTGTTAAGCGTGTTAAGCGTGTTAAGTGTATTAAGCGTGTTAAGCGTGTTAAGTGTGTTAAGTGTGTTAAGCGTGTTAAGTGTGTTAAGCGTGTTAAGTGTATTAAGCGTGTTAAGCGTGTTAAGTGTATTAAGCGTGTTAAGCGTGTTAAGTGTGTTAAGTGTGTTAAGCGTGTTAAGTGTGTTAAGTGTGTTAAGCGTGTTAAGTGTGTTAAGCGTGTAAAGTGTATTAAGCGTGTTAAGCGTGTTAAGTGTATTAAGCGTGTTAAGTGTGTTAAGTGTGTTAAGCGTGTTAAGTGTGTTAAGCTTGTTAAGCGTGTTAAGTGTATTAAGCGTGTTAAGTGTGTTAAGCGTGTTAAGTGTATTAAGCGTGTTAAGCGTGTTAAGTGTATTAAGCATGTTAAGCGTGTTAAGTGTGTTAAGCGTGTTAAGCGTGTTAAGCTTGTTAAGCGTGTTAAGCGTGTTAAGCTTGTTAAGTGTGTTAAGTGTGTTAAGCGTGTTAAGCGTGTTAAGTGTGTTAAGCGTGTTAAGTGTGTTAAGCGTGTTAAGTGTATTAAGCGTGTTAAGCGTGTTAAGTGTATTAAGCGTGTTAAGCGTGTTAAGTGTGTTAAGTGTGTTAAGCGTGTTAAGTGTGTTAAGCGTGTTAAGTGTATTAAGCGTGTTAAGCGTGTTAAGTGTATTAAGCGTGTTAAGCGTGTTAAGTGTGTTAAGTGTGTTAAGCGTGTTAAGCGTGTTAAGTGTATTAAGCGTGTTAAGCGTGTTAAGTGTGTTAAGTGTGTTAAGCGTGTTAAGTGTGTTAAGCGTGTTAAGTGTATTAAGCGTGTTAAGCGTGTTAAGTGTATTAAGCGTGTTAAGCGTGTTAAGTGTGTTAAGTGTGTTAAGCGTGTTAAGTGTGTTAAGTGTGTTAAGCGTGTTAAGTGTGTTAAGCGTGTAAAGTGTATTAAGCGTGTTAAGCGTGTTAAGTGTATTAAGCGTGTTAAGTGTGTTAAGTGTGTTAAGCGTGTTAAGTGTGTTAAGCTTGTTAAGCGTGTTAAGTGTATTAAGCGTGTTAAGTGTGTTAAGCGTGTTAAGTGTATTAAGCGTGTTAAGCGTGTTAAGTGTATTAAGCATGTTAAGCGTGTTAAGTGTGTTAAGCGTGTTAAGCGTGTTAAGTTTGCTAAGCGTGTTAAGCGTGTTAAGCGTGTGAAGCGTGTAAAGCGTGTTAAGCGTGTTAAGCTTGTTAAGTGTGTTAAGTGTGTTAAGCGTGTTAAGCGTGTTAAGTGTGTTAAGCGTGTTAAGTGTGTTAAGCGTGTTAAGTGTATTAAGCGTGTTAAGCGTGTTAAGTGTATTAAGCGTGTTAAGCGTGTTAAGTGTGTTAAGTGTGTTAAGCGTGTTAAGTGTGTTAAGCGTGTTAAGTGTATTAAGCGTGTTAAGCGTGTTAAGTGTATTAAGCGTGTTAAGCGTGTTAAGTGTGTTAAGTGTGTTAAGCGTGTTAAGTGTGTTAAGCGTGTTAAGCGTGTTAAGTGTATTAAGCGTGTTAAGCGTGTTAAGTGTATTAAGCGTGTTAAGCGTGTTAAGTGTGTTAAGTGTGTTAAGCGTGTTAAGCGTGTTAAGTGTATTAAGCGTGTTAAGCGTGTTAAGTGTGTTAAGTGTGTTAAGCGTGTTAAGTGTGTTAAGCGTGTTAAGTGTATTAAGCGTGTTAAGCGTGTTAAGTGTATTAAGCGTGTTAAGCGTGTTAAGTGTGTTAAGTGTGTTAAGCGTGTTAAGTGTGTTAAGCGTGTTAAGTGTGTTACGCGTGTTAAGCGTGTTAAGTGTGTTAAGCGTGCTAAGTGTATTAAGCGTGTTAAGCGTGTTAAGTGTATTAAGCGTGTTAAGCGTGTTAAGTGTGTTAAGTGTGTTAAGCGTGTTAAGTGTGTTAAGCGTGTTAAGTGTATTAATCGTGTTAAGCGTGTTAAGTGTATTAAGCGTGTTAAGCGTGTTAAGTGTGTTAAGTGTGTTAAGCGTGTTAAGTGTGTTAAGTGTGTTAAGCGTGTTAAGTGTGTTAAGCGTGTTAAGTGTATTAAGCGTGTTAAGCGTGTTAAGTGTATTAAGCGTGTTAAGTGTGTTAAGCGTGTTAAGTGTGTTAAGCGTGTTAAGCGTGTTAAGTGTATTAAGCGTGTTAAGTGTGTTAAGCGTGTTAAGTGTATTAAGCGTGTTAAGCGTGTTAAGTGTATTAAGCGTGTTAAGCGTGTTAAGTGTGTTAAGTGTGTTAAGCGTGTTGAGTGTGTTAAGTATGTTAAGCGTGTTAAGTGTGTTAAGCGTGTTAAGTGTGTTAAGCGTGTTAAGTGTGTTAAGCGTGTTAAGTGCTTTAAGCGTGTGTTAAGTGTGTTAAGTGTATTAAGTGTGTTAAGCTTGTTAAGCGTGTTAAGTGTGTTAAGCTTGCTAAGCGTGTTAAGCGTGTTAAGCGTGTGAAGCGTGTAAAGCGTGTTAAGCGTGTTAAGCTTGTTAAGTGTGTTAAGTGTGTTAAGCGTGTTAAGCGTGTTAAGTGTGTTAAGCGTGTTAAGTGTGTTAAGCGTGTTAAGTGTATTAAGCGTGTTAAGCGTGTTAAGTGTATTAAGCGTGTTAAGCGTGTTAAGTGTGTTAAGTGTGTTAAGCGTGTTAAGTGTGTTAAGCGTGTTAAGTGTATTAAGCGTGTTAAGCGTGTTAAGTGTATTAAGCGTGTTAAGCGTGTTAAGTGTGTTAAGTGTGTTAAGCGTGTTAAGCGTGTTAAGTGTATTAAGCGTGTTAAGCGTGTTAAGTGTGTTAAGTGTGTTAAGCGTGTTAAGTGTGTTAAGCGTGTTAAGTGTATTAAGCGTGTTAAGCGTGTTAAGTGTATTAAGCGTGTTAAGCGTGTTAAGTGTGTTAAGTGTGTTAAGCGTGTTAAGTGTGTTAAGTGTGTTAAGCGTGTTAAGTGTGTTACGCGTGTTAAGTGTGTTAAGCGTGTTAAGCTTGTTAAGCGTGTTAAGCGTGTTAAGTGTATTAAGCGCGTTAAGCGTGTTAAGCGTGTTAAGTGTGTTAAGCGTGTTAAGTGTGTTAAGTGTGTTAAGCGTGTTAAGTGTGTTACGCGTGTTAAGCGTGTTAAGTGTGTTAAGCGTGCTAAGTGTATTAAGCGTGTTAAGCGTGTTAAGTGTATTAAGCGTGTTAAGCGTGTTAAGTGTGTTAAGTGTGTTAAGCGTGTTAAGTGTGTTAAGCGTGTTAAGTGTATTAATCGTGTTAAGCGTGTTAAGTGTATTAAGCGTGTTAAGCGTGTTAAGTGTGTTAAGTGTGTTAAGCGTGTTAAGTGTGTTAAGTGTGTTAAGCGTGTTAAGTGTGTTAAGCGTGTTAAGTGTATTAAGCGTGTTAAGCGTGTTAAGTGTATTAAGCGTGTTAAGTGTGTTAAGCGTGTTAAGTGTGTTAAGCGTGTTAAGCGTGTTAAGTGTATTAAGCGTGTTAAGTGTGTTAAGCGTGTTAAGTGTATTAAGCGTGTTAAGCGTGTTAAGTGTATTAAGCGTGTTAAGCGTGTTAAGTGTGTTAAGTGTGTTAAGCGTGTTGAGTGTGTTAAGTATGTTAAGCGTGTTAAGTGTGTTAAGCGTGTTAAGTGTGTTAAGCGTGTTAAGTGTGTTAAGCGTGTTAAGTGCTTTAAGCGTGTGTTAAGTGTGTTAAGTGTATTAAGTGTGTTAAGCTTGTTAAGCGTGTTAAGTGTGTTAAGCTTGCTAAGCGTGTTAAGCGTGTTAAGCGTGTGAAGCGTGTAAAGCGTGTTAAGCGTGTTAAGCTTGTTAAGTGTGTTAAGTGTGTTAAGCGTGTTAAGCGTGTTAAGTGTGTTAAGCGTGTTAAGTGTGTTAAGCGTGTTAAGTGTATTAAGCGTGTTAAGCGTGTTAAGTGTATTAAGCGTGTTAAGCGTGTTAAGTGTGTTAAGTGTGTTAAGCGTGTTAAGTGTGTTAAGCGTGTTAAGTGTATTAAGCGTGTTAAGCGTGTTAAGTGTATTAAGCGTGTTAAGCGTGTTAAGTGTGTTAAGTGTGTTAAGCGTGTTAAGCGTGTTAAGTGTATTAAGCGTGTTAAGCGTGTTAAGTGTGTTAAGTGTGTTAAGCGTGTTAAGTGTGTTAAGCGTGTTAAGTGTATTAAGCGTGTTAAGCGTGTTAAGTGTATTAAGCGTGTTAAGCGTGTTAAGTGTGTTAAGTGTGTTAAGCGTGTTAAGTGTGTTAAGTGTGTTAAGCGTTTTAAGTGTGTTAAGCGTGTAAAGTGTATTAAGCGTGTTAAGCGTGTTAAGTGTATTAAGCGTGTTAAGTGTGTTAAGTGTGTTAAGCGTGTTAAGTGTGTTAAGCTTGTTAAGCGTGTTAAGTGTATTAAGCGTGTTAAGTGTGTTAAGCGTGTTAAGTGTATTAAGCGTGTTAAGCGTGTTAAGTGTATTAAGCATGTTAAGCGTGTTAAGTGTGTTAAGCGTGTTAAGCGTGTTAAGCTTGTTAAGCGTGTTAAGTGTATTAAGCGTGTTAAGCGTGTTAAGTGTGTTAAGTGTGTTAAGTGTGTTAAGCGTGTTAAGCGTGTTAAGTGTATTAAGCGTGTTAAGTGTGTTAAGCGTGTTAAGTGTATTAAGCGTGTTAAGCGTGTTAAGTGTATTAAGCGTGTTAAGCGTGTTAAGTGTGTTAAGCTTGTTAAGTGTGTTAAGTGTATTAAGTGTGTTAAGGGTGTTAAGTGTGTTAAGTGTGTTAAGTGTGTTAAGTGTGTTAAGCGTGTTAAGTGTGTTACGCGTGTTAAGCGTGTTAAGTGTATTAAGCATGTTAAGCGTGTTAAGTGTATTAAGCGTGTTAAGTGTGTTAAGTGTATTAAGTGTGTTAAGTGTATTAAGCATGTTAAGCGTGTTAAGTGTATTAAGCGTGTTAAGCGTGTTAAGCGTGTTAAGTGTGTTAAGTGTGTTAAGCGTGTTAAGCGTGTTAAGTGTGTTAAGTGTGTTAAGCGTGTTAAGTGTGTTAAGTGTGTTAAGCGTGTTAAGTGTGTTAGGTGTTTTAAGCGTGTTAAGTGTGTTAAGCGTGTTAGGTGTGTTAAGCGTGTTAAGTGTATTAAGCGTGTTAAGCGTGTTAAGTGTATTAAGCGTGTTAAGCGTGTTAAGTGTGTTAAGTATGTTAAGCGTGTTAAGTGTGTTAAGTGTGTTAAGCGTGTTAAGTGTGTTAAGCGTGTTAAGTGTATTAAGCGTGTTAAGCGTGTTAAGTGTATTAAGCGTGTTAAGCGTGTTAAGTGTGTTAAGTGTGTTAAGCGTGTTAAGTGTATTAAGCGTGTTAAGTGTATTTAGCGTGTTAAGTGTATTAAGCGTGTTAAGCGTGTTAAGTGTATTAAGCGTGTTAAGCGTGTTAAGTGTGTTAAGTGTGTTAAGCGTGTTAAGTGTGTTAAGTGTATAAAGCGTGTTAAGTGTATTAAGCGTGTTAAGTGTGTTAAGCGTGTTAAGTGTATTAAGCGTGTTAAGCGTGTTAAGTGTGTTAAGTGTGTTAAGTGTGTTAAGCGTGTTAAGCGTGTTAAGTGTATTAAGCGTGTTAAGTGTGTTAAGTGTGTTAAGTGTGTTAAGTGTGTTAAGTGTATTAAGCGTGTTAAGCGTGTTAAGTGTATTAAGCGTGTTAAGCGTGTTAAGCGTGTTAAGTGTGTTAAGCTTGTTAAGTGTGTTAAGTGTATTAAGTGTGTTAAGGGTGTTAAGTGTGTTAAGTGTGTTAAGCGTGTTAAGTGTATTAAGCGTGTTAAGCGTGTTAAGCGTGTTAAGTGTATTAAGCGTGTTAAGCGTGTTAAGTGTATTAAGCGTGTTAAGCGTGTTAAGTGTATTAAGCGTGTTAAGCGTGTTAAGTGTATTAAGCGTGTTGAGTGTGTTAAGTGTGTTAAGTGTGTTAAGCGTGTTAAGTGTGTTAAGTGTGTTAAGCGTGTTAAGTGTGTTAAGCGTGTTAAGTGTATTAAGCGTGTTAAGCGTGTTAAGTGTATTAAGCGTGTTAAGCGTGTTAAGTGTGTTAAGTGTGTTAAGCGTGTTAAGCGTGTTAAGTGTGTTAAGCGTGTTAAGCGTGTTAAGTGTGTTAAGCGTGTTAAGTGTATTAAGCGTGTTAAGCGTGTTAAGTGTATTAAGCGTGTTAAGCGTGTTAAGCTTGTTAAGCGTGTTAAGCGTGTTAAGCGTGTTAAGTGTATTAAGCGTGTTAAGCGTGTTAAGCGTGTTAAGTGTGTTAAGCGTGTTAAGTGTGTTAAGTGTGTTAAGCGTGTTAAGTGTGTTAAGTGTATTAAGCGTGTTAAGCGTGTTAAGTGTATTAAGCGTGTTAAGCGTGTTAAGTGTGTTAAGCGTGTTAAGTATATTAAGCGTGTTAAGCGTGTTAAGTGTATTAAGCGTGTTAAGCGTGTTAAGTGTGTTAAGTGTGTTAAGCGTGTTAAGTGTGTTAAGCGTGTTAAGTGTGTTAAGCGTGTTAAGTCTTTGGGTTGGGTTAAGTTGGTTTGGGTTGGGTTAAGTCAGAATGGGTTGAACCGATACCCAACCCAAGTTGGGTTAAGTTGGGTTGGGTTGGGTTAAGTCCGAATGGGTTGCACCGATACCCAACCCAACCCAACCGAACCCAACCCACAATGGTTTGGGTTGGGTTGGGTTGGGTTAAGTTGGGTTGGGTTAAATTGGGTTGGGTTGGGTTAAGTCAGAATGGGGTTGAACCGATACTCAACCCAACCCAACCCGGGGTTCATTGTGGGTTGGGTTCGGTTGGGTTGGGTTGGGTTGGGGTGTGGGTTCGGTCGGGTTGGGTTAGGTTGGGTTGGGTTAAGTATAACATATGTCGGGTTGGGTTGGGTTGAGTATCGGTTCAACCCATTCTGACTTAACCCAACCCAACCCAACTTAACCCAACTTGGGTTGGGTATCGGTTCAACCCATTCTGACTTAACCCAACCCAAACCAACTTAACCCAACCCAAAGACTTAACACGCTTAACACACTTAACACGCTTAACACACTTAACACGCTTAACACACTTAACACACTTAACACGCTTAACACGCTTAATACACTTAACACGCTTAACACGCTTAATATACTTAACACGCTTAACACACTTAACACGCGTAACACACTTAACACGCTTAACACGCTTAACACACTTAACACACTTAACACACGCTTAAAGCACTTAACACGCTTAACACACTTAACACGCTCAACACACTTAACACGCTTAACACACTTAACACACTTAACACGCTTAACACACTTAACACACTTAACACGCTTAACACACTTAACACACTTAACACGCTTAACACGCTTAATACACTTAACACGCTTCACACGCTTAATACGCTTAACACGCTTAACAAGCTTAACACGCTTAACACACTTAACACGCTTAACACACTTAACACACTTAACACGCTTAACATGCTTAATACACTTAACACGCTTAACACGCTTAATACACTTAACACGCTTAACACACTTAACACGCTTAATACACTTAACACGCTTAACACGCTTAACACACTTAACACGCTTAACACACTTAACACACTTAACACGCTTAACATACTTAACACACTTAACACACTTAACACGCTTAACAAGCTTAATACACTTAACACGCTTAATACGCTTAATACACTTAACACGCTTAACACACTTAACATGCTTAATACACTTAACACGCTTAACATGCTTAACACACTTAACACGCTTAACACACATAACACGCTTAACACACTTAACACACTTAACACACTTAACACGCTTAACACACTTTTTACACTTAACACGCTTAATACACTTAACACGCTTAACACGCTTAATACACTTAACACGCTTAACACACTTAACACACTTAACACGCTTAATACACTTAACACGCTTAACACGCTTAACACGCTTAACACACTTAACACACTTAACACACTTAACACGCTTAACACACTTAACACACTTAACACACTTAACACGCTTAACACGCTTAATACACTTAACACGCTTAACACGCTTAATACACTTAACACGCTTAACACGCTTAATACACTTAACACGCTTAACACACTTAACACGCTTAACACACTTAACACACTTAACACGCTTAATACACTTACCCTTTCCTTCTGTGCCACTACTTCCTCACAGAAGGAAAGCATTGCCCTCCAAGATCTGTCGCTGTCGACCATAGATTTAACTACTACCGGCAGCGACAGATCGCCACCAATTACCTGGGCCAGTTCGTCCCTCTGACTCGCCCAGGCCGGACACAGCTCCAACGTGTGCTGAGCTGTGTCCTCGGCCTCACTGCAGCTATGGCACTCCATAGTTGGTTCTCTCCCGGCTATGCGACACAGGTACCGTCCGAAGCAACCATGCCCCGTAAGTACCTGCGTCAGTCGGAAGGTAAGTGTCCCATGACTGCAGTCCAACCACTGAACCCATTCTGACTTAACCCAACCCAACCCAACTTAACCCAACTTGGGTTGAGTATCGGTTCAACCCATTCTGACTTAACCCAACCCAACCCAACCGAACCCAACCCACAATGGTTTGGGTTGGGTTGGGTTGGGTTGGGTTGGGTTAAGTCAGAATGGGTTGAACCGATACTCAACCCAACCCAACCCGACATATGTTATACTTAACCCTACCCAACCCAACTTAACCCAACCCAACCGAACCTATAACCCAACCCAACCCAACCCACCGTGGGTTGGGCTGGGTTGGGTAAAGTTGGGTTGGGTTGGGTTAAGTCAGAATGGGTTGCACCGATACCCAACCCAACCCGACCGAACCCACCCCACATTGGTTTGGGTTTGGTTGGGTTAAGTTGGGTTGGGTTGGGTTAAGTCAGAATGGGTTGCACCGATACCCAACCCAACCCAACCGAACCGTGTTAAGTGTGTTAAGTGTGTTAAGCGTGTTAAGCGTGTTAAGTGTGTTAAGCGTGTTAAGTGTGTTAAGTGTGTTAAGCGTGTTAAGTGTGTTAAGCGTGTTAAGTGTATTAAGCGTGTTAAGCGTGTTAAGTGTATTAAGCGTGTTAAGCGTGTTAAGTGTGTTAAGTGTGTTAAGCGTGTTAAGTGTGTTAAGCGTGTAAAGCGTGTTAAGTGTATTTAGCGTGTTAAGTGTGTTAAGCGTATTAAGCGTGTTAAGCGTGTTAAGCGTGTTAAGTGTATTAAGCGTGTTAAGCGTGTTAAGTGTATTAAGCGTGTTAAGTGTATTAAGCGTGTTAAGCGTGTTAAGTGTGTTAAGTGTGTTAAGCGTGTTAAGCGTGTTAAGTGTGTTAAGCGTGTTAAGTGTGTAAAGTGTGTTAAGCGTGTTAAGTGTGTTAAGTGTGTTAAGCGTGTTAAGCGTGTTATGTGTGTTAAGCGTGTTAAGTGTGTTAAGCATGTTAAGCGTGTTAAGTGTATTAAGCATGTTAAGTGTGTTAAGCGTGTAAAGTGTATTAAGCGTATTAAGCGTGTTAAGTGTATAAAGCTTGTTAAGCGTGTTAAGTGTGTTAAGTGTGTTAAGTGTGTTAAGCGTGTTAAGTGTATTAAGCATGTTAAGCGTGTTAAGTGTGTTAAGCGTGTTAAGTGTGTTAAGCGTGTTAAGTGTATTAAGCGTGTAAAGCGTGTTAAGTGTATTTAGCGTGTTAAGTGTGTTAAGCGTATTAAGCGTGTTAAGCGTGTTAAGCGTGTTAAGTGTATTAAGCGTGTTAAGCGTGTTAAGTGTATTAAGCGTGTTAAGCGTGTTAAGTGTGTTAAGTGTGTTAAGCGTGTTAAGTGTGTTAAGCGTGTAAAGCGTGTTAAGTGTATTTAGCGTGTTAAGTGTGTTAAGCGTATTAAGCGTGTTAAGCGTGTTAAGCGTGTTAAGTGTATTAAGCATGTTAAGTGTGTTAAGCGTGTTAAGTGTATTAAGCGTATTAAGCGTGTTAAGTGTATAAAGCTTGTTAAGCGTGTTAAGTGTGTTAAGTGTGTTAAGTGTGTTAAGCGTGTTAAGTGTATTAAGCGTATTAAGCGTGTTAAGTGTATAAAGCTTGTTAAGCGTGTTAAGTGTGTTAAGTGTGTTAAGTGTGTTAAGCGTGTTAAGTGTATTAAGCATGTTAAGCGTGTTAAGTGTGTTAAGCGTGTTAAGTGTGTTAAGCGTGTTAAGTGTGTTAAGCGTGTAAAGCGTGTTAAGTGTATTTAGCGTGTTAAGTGTGTTAAGCGTATTAAGCGTGTTAAGCGTGTTAAGCGTGTTAAGTGTATTAAGCGTGTTAAGCGTGTTAAGTGTATTAAGCGTGTTAAGTGTATTAAGCGTGTTAAGCGTGTTAAGTGTGTTAAGTGTGTTAAGCGTGTTAAGCGTGTTAAGTGTGTTAAGCGTGTTAAGTGTGTTAAGCGTGTTAAGTGTGTAAAGTGTGTTAAGCGTGTTAAGTGTGTTAAGTGTGTTAAGCGTGTTAAGCGTGTTATGTGTGTTAAGCGTGTTAAGTGTGTTAAGCATGTTAAGCGTGTTAAGTGTATTAAGCATGTTAAGTGTGTTAAGCGTGTTAAGTGTATTAAGCGTATTAAGCGTGTTAAGTGTATAAAGCTTGTTAAGCGTGTTAAGTGTGTTAAGTGTGTTAAGTGTGTTAAGCGTGTTAAGTGTATTAAGCATGTTAAGCGTGTTAAGTGTGTTAAGCGTGTTAAGTGTGTTAAGCGTGTTAAGTGTATTAAGCGTGTTAAGCGTGTTAAATGTATTAAGCGTGTTAAGCGTGTTAAGCGTGTTATGTGTGTTAAGCGTGTTGAGCGTGTTAAGTGTGTTAAGTGTGTTAAGCGTGTTAAGTGTGTTAAGCGTGTTAAGTGTGTTAAGCGTGTTAAGTGTATTAAGCGTGTTAAGCGTGTTAAGTGTATTAAGCGTGTTAAGCGTGTTAAGTGTGTTAAGTGTGTTAAGCGTGTTAAGCGTGTTAAGCGTGTTAAGTGTGTTAAGTGTGTTAAGCGTGTTAGGTGTGTTAAGTGTGTTAAGCGTGTTAAGTGTGTTAAGCGTGTTATGTGTGTTAAGCGTGTTAAGTGTGTTAAGCATGTTAAGCGTGTTAAGTGTATTAGGCGTGTTAAGTGTGTTAAGTGTGTTAAGTGTGTTAAGTGTGTTAAGCGTGTTAAGTGTATTAAGCGTGTTAAGTGTGTTAAGTGTGTTAAATGTGTTAAGCGTGTTAAGTGTGTTAAGTGTGTTAAACGTGTTAAGTGTGTTAAGTGTGTTAAGCGTGTTAAGTGTGTAAAGCGTGTTAAGTGTGTTAAGCGTGTTAAGTGCTTTAAGCGTGTGTTAAGTGTGTTAAGTGTGTTAAGCGTGTTAAGCGTGTTAAGTGTGTTACGCGTGTTAAGTGTGTTAAGCGTGTTAAGTGTATTAAGCGTGTTAAGCTTGTTAAGTGTATTAAGCGTGTTAAGCGTGTTAAGTGTGTTAAGTGTGTTAAGCGTGTTAAGTGTGTTAAGCGTGTTAAGTGTGTTAAGCGTGTTAAGTGTGTTAAGCATGTTAAGCGTGAGTGTGTTAAGCATGTTAAGCGTGTTAAGTGTATTAAGCGTGTTAAGTGTGTTAAGCGTGTTAAGCGTGTTAAGTGTGTTAAGCGTGTTAAGTGTATTAAGCGTGTTAAGCGTGTTAAGTGTATTAAGCGTGTTAAGCGTGTTATTTGTATTAAGCGTGTTAAGCGTGTTAATGTATTAAGCGTGTTAAGCGTGTTAAGTGTATTAAGCGTGTTGAGTGTGTTAAGTGTGTTAAGTGTGTTAAGCGTGTTAAGTGTGTTAAGTGTGTTAAGCGTGTTAAGTGTGTTAAGCGTGTTAAGTGTATTAAGCGTGTTAAGCGTGTTAAGTGTGTTAAGCGTGTTAAGTGTATTAAGCGTGTTAAGTGTATTAAGCGTGTTAAGCGTGTTAAGTGTGTTAAGCGTGTTAAGTGTGTTACGCGTGTTAAGTGTGTTAAGCGTGTTAAGCTTGTTAAGCGTGTTAAGCGTGTTAAGTGTATTAAGCGCGTTAAGCGTGTTAAGCGTGTTAAGTGTGTTAAGCGTGTTAAGTGTGTTAAGTGTGTTAAGCGTGTTAAGTGTGTTACGCGTGTTAAGCGTGTTAAGTGTGTTAAGCGTGCTAAGTGTATTAAGCGTGTTAAGCGTGTTAAGTGTATTAAGCGTGTTAAGCGTGTTAAGTGTGTTAAGTGTGTTAAGCGTGTTAAGTGTGTTAAGCGTGTTAAGTGTATTAATCGTGTTAAGCGTGTTAAGTGTATTAAGCGTGTTAAGCGTGTTAAGTGTGTTAAGTGTGTTAAGCGTGTTAAGTGTGTTAAGTGTGTTAAGCGTGTTAAGTGTGTTAAGCGTGTTAAGTGTATTAAGCGTGTTAAGCGTGTTAAGTGTATTAAGCGTGTTAAGTGTGTTAAGCGTGTTAAGTGTGTTAAGCGTGTTAAGCGTGTTAAGTGTATTAAGCGTGTTAAGTGTGTTAAGCGTGTTAAGTGTATTAAGCGTGTTAAGCGTGTTAAGTGTATTAAGCGTGTTAAGCGTGTTAAGTGTGTTAAGTGTGTTAAGCGTGTTGAGTGTGTTAAGTATGTTAAGCGTGTTAAGTGTGTTAAGCGTGTTAAGTGTGTTAAGCGTGTTAAGTGTGTTAAGCGTGTTAAGTGCTTTAAGCGTGTGTTAAGTGTGTTAAGTGTATTAAGTGTGTTAAGCTTGTTAAGCGTGTTAAGTGTGTTAAGCTTGCTAAGCGTGTTAAGCGTGTTAAGCGTGTGAAGCGTGTAAAGCGTGTTAAGCGTGTTAAGCTTGTTAAGTGTGTTAAGTGTGTTAAGCGTGTTAAGCGTGTTAAGTGTGTTAAGCGTGTTAAGTGTGTTAAGCGTGTTAAGTGTATTAAGCGTGTTAAGCGTGTTAAGTGTATTAAGCGTGTTAAGCGTGTTAAGTGTGTTAAGTGTGTTAAGCGTGTTAAGTGTGTTAAGCGTGTTAAGTGTATTAAGCGTGTTAAGCGTGTTAAGTGTATTAAGCGTGTTAAGCGTGTTAAGTGTGTTAAGTGTGTTAAGCGTGTTAAGCGTGTTAAGTGTATTAAGCGTGTTAAGCGTGTTAAGTGTGTTAAGTGTGTTAAGCGTGTTAAGTGTGTTAAGCGTGTTAAGTGTATTAAGCGTGTTAAGCGTGTTAAGTGTATTAAGCGTGTTAAGCGTGTTAAGTGTGTTAAGTGTGTTAAGCGTGTTAAGTGTGTTAAGTGTGTTAAGCGTGTTAAGTGTGTTAAGCGTGTAAAGTGTATTAAGCGTGTTAAGCGTGTTAAGTGTATTAAGCGTGTTAAGTGTGTTAAGTGTGTTAAGCGTGTTAAGTGTGTTAAGCTTGTTAAGCGTGTTAAGTGTATTAAGCGTGTTAAGTGTGTTAAGCGTGTTAAGTGTATTAAGCGTGTTAAGCGTGTTAAGTGTATTAAGCATGTTAAGCGTGTTAAGTGTGTTAAGCGTGTTAAGCGTGTTAAGCTTGTTAAGCGTGTTAAGTGTATTAAGCGTGTTAAGCGTGTTAAGTGTGTTAAGTGTGTTAAGTGTGTTAAGCGTGTTAAGCGTGTTAAGTGTATTAAGCGTGTTAAGTGTGTTAAGCGTGTTAAGTGTATTAAGCGTGTTAAGCGTGTTAAGTGTATTAAGCGTGTTAAGCGTGTTAAGTGTGTTAAGCTTGTTAAGTGTGTTAAGTGTATTAAGTGTGTTAAGGGTGTTAAGTGTGTTAAGTGTGTTAAGTGTGTTAAGTGTGTTAAGCGTGTTAAGTGTGTTACGCGTGTTAAGCGTGTTAAGTGTATTAAGCATGTTAAGCGTGTTAAGTGTATTAAGCGTGTTAAGTGTGTTAAGTGTATTAAGTGTGTTAAGTGTATTAAGCATGTTAAGCGTGTTAAGTGTATTAAGCGTGTTAAGCGTGTTAAGCGTGTTAAGTGTGTTAAGTGTGTTAAGCGTGTTAAGCGTGTTAAGTGTGTTAAGTGTGTTAAGCGTGTTAAGTGTGTTAAGTGTGTTAAGCGTGTTAAGTGTGTTAGGTGTTTTAAGCGTGTTAAGTGTGTTAAGCGTGTTAGGTGTGTTAAGCGTGTTAAGTGTATTAAGCGTGTTAAGCGTGTTAAGTGTATTAAGCGTGTTAAGCGTGTTAAGTGTGTTAAGTATGTTAAGCGTGTTAAGTGTGTTAAGTGTGTTAAGCGTGTTAAGTGTGTTAAGCGTGTTAAGTGTATTAAGCGTGTTAAGCGTGTTAAGTGTATTAAGCGTGTTAAGCGTGTTAAGTGTGTTAAGTGTGTTAAGCGTGTTAAGTGTATTAAGCGTGTTAAGTGTATTTAGCGTGTTAAGTGTATTAAGCGTGTTAAGCGTGTTAAGTGTATTAAGCGTGTTAAGCGTGTTAAGTGTGTTAAGTGTGTTAAGTGTGTTAAGCGTGTTAAGCGTGTTAAGTGTATTAAGCGTGTTAAGTGTGTTAAGTGTGTTAAGTGTGTTAAGTGTGTTAAGTGTATTAAGCGTGTTAAGCGTGTTAAGTGTATTAAGCGTGTTAAGCGTGTTAAGCGTGTTAAGTGTGTTAAGCTTGTTAAGTGTGTTAAGTGTATTAAGTGTGTTAAGGGTGTTAAGTGTGTTAAGTGTGTTAAGCGTGTTAAGTGTATTAAGCGTGTTAAGCGTGTTAAGCGTGTTAAGTGTATTAAGCGTGTTAAGCGTGTTAAGTGTATTAAGCGTGTTAAGCGTGTTAAGTGTATTAAGCGTGTTAAGCGTGTTAAGTGTATTAAGCGTGTTGAGTGTGTTAAGTGTGTTAAGTGTGTTAAGCGTGTTAAGTGTGTTAAGTGTGTTAAGCGTGTTAAGTGTGTTAAGCGTGTTAAGTGTATTAAGCGTGTTAAGCGTGTTAAGTGTATTAAGCGTGTTAAGCGTGTTAAGTGTGTTAAGTGTGTTAAGCGTGTTAAGCGTGTTAAGTGTGTTAAGCGTGTTAAGCGTGTTAAGTGTGTTAAGCGTGTTAAGTGTATTAAGCGTGTTAAGCGTGTTAAGTGTATTAAGCGTGTTAAGCGTGTTAAGCTTGTTAAGCGTGTTAAGCGTGTTAAGCGTGTTAAGTGTATTAAGCGTGTTAAGCGTATTAAGCGTGTTAAGTGTGTTAAGCGTGTTAAGTGTATTAAGCGTGTTAAGCGTGTTAAGTGTGTTAAGTGTGTTAAGTGTGTTAAGCGTGTTAAGCGTGTTAAGTGTATTAAGCGTGTTAAGTGTGTTAAGTGTGTTAAGTGTGTTAAGTGTGTTAAGTGTATTAAGCGTGTTAAGCGTGTTAAGTGTATTAAGCGTGTTAAGCGTGTTAAGCGTGTTAAGTGTATTAAGCGTGTTAAGCGTGTTAAGTGTGTTAAGTGTGTTAAGCGTGTTAAGCGTGTTAAGTGTATTAAGCGTGTTAAGCGTGTTAAGTGTGTTAAGTGTGTTAAGCGTGTTAAGTGTGTTAAGCGTGTTAAGTGTATTAAGCGTGTTAAGCGTGTTAAGTGTATTAAGCGTGTTAAGCGTGTTAAGTGTGTTAAGTGTGTTAAGCGTGTTAAGTGTGTTAAGTGTGTTAAGCGTGTTAAGTGTGTTAAGCGTGTAAAGTGTATTAAGCGTGTTAAGCGTGTTAAGTGTATTAAGCGTGTTAAGTGTGTTAAGTGTGTTAAGCGTGTTAAGTGTGTTAAGCTTGTTAAGCGTGTTAAGTGTATTAAGCGTGTTAAGTGTGTTAAGCGTGTTAAGTGTATTAAGCGTGTTAAGCGTGTTAAGTGTATTAAGCATGTTAAGCGTGTTAAGTGTGTTAAGCGTGTTAAGCGTGTTAAGCTTGTTAAGCGTGTTAAGCGTGTTAAGCTTGTTAAGTGTGTTAAGTGTGTTAAGCGTGTTAAGCGTGTTAAGTGTGTTAAGCGTGTTAAGTGTGTTAAGCGTGTTAAGTGTATTAAGCGTGTTAAGCGTGTTAAGTGTATTAAGCGTGTTAAGCGTGTTAAGTGTGTTAAGTGTGTTAAGCGTGTTAAGTGTGTTAAGCGTGTTAAGTGTATTAAGCGTGTTAAGCGTGTTAAGTGTATTAAGCGTGTTAAGCGTGTTAAGTGTGTTAAGTGTGTTAAGCGTGTTAAGCGTGTTAAGTGTATTAAGCGTGTTAAGCGTGTTAAGTGTGTTAAGTGTGTTAAGCGTGTTAAGTGTGTTAAGCGTGTTAAGTGTATTAAGCGTGTTAAGCGTGTTAAGTGTATTAAGCGTGTTAAGCGTGTTAAGTGTGTTAAGTGTGTTAAGCGTGTTAAGTGTGTTAAGTGTGTTAAGCGTGTTAAGTGTGTTAAGCGTGTAAAGTGTATTAAGCGTGTTAAGCGTGTTAAGTGTATTAAGCGTGTTAAGTGTGTTAAGTGTGTTAAGCGTGTTAAGTGTGTTAAGCTTGTTAAGCGTGTTAAGTGTATTAAGCGTGTTAAGTGTGTTAAGCGTGTTAAGTGTATTAAGCGTGTTAAGCGTGTTAAGTGTATTAAGCATGTTAAGCGTGTTAAGTGTGTTAAGCGTGTTAAGCGTGTTAAGTTTGCTAAGCGTGTTAAGCGTGTTAAGCGTGTGAAGCGTGTAAAGCGTGTTAAGCGTGTTAAGCTTGTTAAGTGTGTTAAGTGTGTTAAGCGTGTTAAGCGTGTTAAGTGTGTTAAGCGTGTTAAGTGTGTTAAGCGTGTTAAGTGTATTAAGCGTGTTAAGCGTGTTAAGTGTATTAAGCGTGTTAAGCGTGTTAAGTGTGTTAAGTGTGTTAAGCGTGTTAAGTGTGTTAAGCGTGTTAAGTGTATTAAGCGTGTTAAGCGTGTTAAGTGTATTAAGCGTGTTAAGCGTGTTAAGTGTGTTAAGTGTGTTAAGCGTGTTAAGTGTGTTAAGCGTGTTAAGCGTGTTAAGTGTATTAAGCGTGTTAAGCGTGTTAAGTGTATTAAGCGTGTTAAGCGTGTTAAGTAAGTTAAGTGTGTTAAGCGTGTTAAGCGTGTTAAGTGTATTAAGCGTGTTAAGCGTGTTAAGTGTGTTAAGTGTGTTAAGCGTGTTAAGTGTGTTAAGCGTGTTAAGTGTATTAAGCGTGTTAAGCGTGTTAAGTGTATTAAGCGTGTTAAGCGTGTTAAGTGTGTTAAGTGTGTTAAGCGTGTTAAGTGTGTTAAGCGTGTTAAGTGTGTTACGCGTGTTAAGCGTGTTAAGTGTGTTAAGCGTGCTAAGTGTATTAAGCGTGTTAAGCGTGTTAAGTGTATTAAGCGTGTTAAGCGTGTTAAGTGTGTTAAGTGTGTTAAGCGTGTTAAGTGTGTTAAGCGTGTTAAGTGTATTAATCGTGTTAAGCGTGTTAAGTGTATTAAGCGTGTTAAGCGTGTTAAGTGTGTTAAGTGTGTTAAGCGTGTTAAGTGTGTTAAGTGTGTTAAGCGTGTTAAGTGTGTTAAGCGTGTTAAGTGTATTAAGCGTGTTAAGCGTGTTAAGTGTATTAAGCGTGTTAAGTGTGTTAAGCGTGTTAAGTGTGTTAAGCGTGTTAAGCGTGTTAAGTGTATTAAGCGTGTTAAGTGTGTTAAGCGTGTTAAGTGTATTAAGCGTGTTAAGCGTGTTAAGTGTATTAAGCGTGTTAAGCGTGTTAAGTGTGTTAAGTGTGTTAAGCGTGTTGAGTGTGTTAAGTATGTTAAGCGTGTTAAGTGTGTTAAGCGTGTTAAGTGTGTTAAGCGTGTTAAGTGTGTTAAGCGTGTTAAGTGCTTTAAGCGTGTGTTAAGCGTGTTAAGTGTATTAAGCGTGTTAAGTGTGTTAAGCGTGTTAAGTGTATTAAGCGTGTTAAGCGTGTTAAGTGTATTAAGCGTGTTAAGCGTGTTAAGTGTGTTAAGTGTGTTAAGCGTGTTGAGTGTGTTAAGTATGTTAAGCGTGTTAAGTGTGTTAAGCGTGTTAAGTGTGTTAAGCGTGTTAAGTGTGTTAAGCGTGTTAAGTGCTTTAAGCGTGTGTTAAGTGTGTTAAGTGTATTAAGTGTGTTAAGCTTGTTAAGCGTGTTAAGTGTGTTAAGCTTGCTAAGCGTGTTAAGCGTGTTAAGCGTGTGAAGCGTGTAAAGCGTGTTAAGCGTGTTAAGCTTGTTAAGCGTGTTAAGCGTGTTAAGTGTGTTAAGCGTGTTAAGTGTGTTAAGTGTGTTAAGCGTGTTAAGTGTGTTACGCGTGTTAAGCGTGTTAAGTGTGTTAAGCGTGCTAAGTGTATTAAGCGTGTTAAGCGTGTTAAGTGTATTAAGCGTGTTAAGCGTGTTAAGTGTGTTAAGTGTGTTAAGCGTGTTAAGTGTGTTAAGCGTGTTAAGTGTATTAATCGTGTTAAGCGTGTTAAGTGTATTAAGCGTGTTAAGCGTGTTAAGTGTGTTAAGTGTGTTAAGCGTGTTAAGTGTGTTAAGTGTGTTAAGCGTGTTAAGTGTGTTAAGCGTGTTAAGTGTATTAAGCGTGTTAAGCGTGTTAAGTGTATTAAGCGTGTTAAGTGTGTTAAGCGTGTTAAGTGTGTTAAGCGTGTTAAGCGTGTTAAGTGTATTAAGCGTGTTAAGTGTGTTAAGCGTGTTAAGTGTATTAAGCGTGTTAAGCGTGTTAAGTGTATTAAGCGTGTTAAGCGTGTTAAGTGTGTTAAGTGTGTTAAGCGTGTTGAGTGTGTTAAGTATGTTAAGCGTGTTAAGTGTGTTAAGCGTGTTAAGTGTGTTAAGCGTGTTAAGTGTGTTAAGCGTGTTAAGTGCTTTAAGCGTGTGTTAAGTGTGTTAAGTGTATTAAGTGTGTTAAGCTTGTTAAGCGTGTTAAGTGTGTTAAGCTTGCTAAGCGTGTTAAGCGTGTTAAGCGTGTGAAGCGTGTAAAGCGTGTTAAGCGTGTTAAGCTTGTTAAGTGTGTTAAGTGTGTTAAGCGTGTTAAGCGTGTTAAGTGTGTTAAGCGTGTTAAGTGTGTTAAGCGTGTTAAGTGTATTAAGCGTGTTAAGCGTGTTAAGTGTATTAAGCGTGTTAAGCGTGTTAAGTGTGTTAAGTGTGTTAAGCGTGTTAAGTGTGTTAAGCGTGTTAAGTGTATTAAGCGTGTTAAGCGTGTTAAGTGTATTAAGCGTGTTAAGCGTGTTAAGTGTGTTAAGTGTGTTAAGCGTGTTAAGCGTGTTAAGTGTATTAAGCGTGTTAAGCGTGTTAAGTGTGTTAAGTGTGTTAAGCGTGTTAAGTGTGTTAAGCGTGTTAAGTGTATTAAGCGTGTTAAGCGTGTTAAGTGTATTAAGCGTGTTAAGCGTGTTAAGTGTGTTAAGTGTGTTAAGCGTGTTAAGTGTGTTAAGTGTGTTAAGCGTTTTAAGTGTGTTAAGCGTGTAAAGTGTATTAAGCGTGTTAAGCGTGTTAAGTGTATTAAGCGTGTTAAGTGTGTTAAGTGTGTTAAGCGTGTTAAGTGTGTTAAGCTTGTTAAGCGTGTTAAGTGTATTAAGCGTGTTAAGTGTGTTAAGCGTGTTAAGTGTATTAAGCGTGTTAAGCGTGTTAAGTGTATTAAGCATGTTAAGCGTGTTAAGTGTGTTAAGCGTGTTAAGCGTGTTAAGCTTGTTAAG
Organism: Epinotia brunnichana; assembly: GCA_963854355.1. Taxonomy (NCBI): domain Eukaryota; kingdom Metazoa; phylum Arthropoda; class Insecta; order Lepidoptera; family Tortricidae; genus Epinotia; species Epinotia brunnichana. Next base: position 12,409,949 of record OY977942.1, read on the forward strand.
CGTGTTAAGTGTATTAAGCGTGTTAAGCGTGTTAAGTGTGTTAAGTGTGTTAAGTGTGTTAAGCGTGTTAAGCGTGTTAAGTGTATTAAGCGTGTTAAGTGTGTTAAGCGTGTTAAGTGTATTAAGCGTGTTAAGCGTGTTAAGTGTATTAAGCGTGTTAAGCGTGTTAAGTGTGTTAAGCTTGTTAAGTGTGTTAAGTGTATTAAGTGTGTTAAGGGTGTTAAGTGTGTTAAGTGTGTTAAGTGTGTTAAGTGTGTTAAGCGTGTTAAGTGTGTTACGCGTGTTAAGCGTGTTAAGTGTATTAAGCATGTTAAGCGTGTTAAGTGTATTAAGCGTGTTAAGTGTGTTAAGTGTATTAAGTGTGTTAAGTGTATTAAGCATGTTAAGCGTGTTAAGTGTATTAAGCGTGTTAAGCGTGTTAAGCGTGTTAAGTGTGTTAAGTGTGTTAAGCGTGTTAAGCGTGTTAAGTGTGTTAAGTGTGTTAAGCGTGTTAAGTGTGTTAAGTGTGTTAAGCGTGTTAAGTGTGTTAGGTGTTTTAAGCGTGTTAAGTGTGTTAAGCGTGTTAGGTGTGTTAAGCGTGTTAAGTGTATTAAGCGTGTTAAGCGTGTTAAGTGTATTAAGCGTGTTAAGCGTGTTAAGTGTGTTAAGTATGTTAAGCGTGTTAAGTGTGTTAAGTGTGTTAAGCGTGTTAAGTGTGTTAAGCGTGTTAAGTGTATTAAGCGTGTTAAGCGTGTTAAGTGTATTAAGCGTGTTAAGCGTGTTAAGTGTGTTAAGTGTGTTAAGCGTGTTAAGTGTATTAAGCGTGTTAAGTGTATTTAGCGTGTTAAGTGTATTAAGCGTGTTAAGCGTGTTAAGTGTATTAAGCGTGTTAAGCGTGTTAAGTGTGTTAAGTGTGTTAAGCGTGTTAAGTGTGTTAAGTGTATAAAGCGTGTTAAGTGTATTAAGCGTGTTAAGTGTGTTAAGCGTGTTAAGTGTATTAAGCGTGTTAAGCGTGTTAAGTGTGTTAAGTGTGTTAAGTGTGTTAAGCGTGTTAAGCGTGTTAAGTGTATTAAGCGTGTTAAGTGTGTTAAGTGTGTTAAGTGTGTTAAGTGTGTTAAGTGTATTAAGCGTGTTAAGCGTGTTAAGTGTATTAAGCGTGTTAAGCGTGTTAAGCGTGTTAAGTGTGTTAAGCTTGTTAAGTGTGTTAAGTGTATTAAGTGTGTTAAGGGTGTTAAGTGTGTTAAGTGTGTTAAGCGTGTTAAGTGTATTAAGCGTGTTAAGCGTGTTAAGCGTGTTAAGTGTATTAAGCGTGTTAAGCGTGTTAAGTGTATTAAGCGTGTTAAGCGTGTTAAGTGTATTAAGCGTGTTAAGCGTGTTAAGTGTATTAAGCGTGTTGAGTGTGTTAAGTGTGTTAAGTGTGTTAAGCGTGTTAAGTGTGTTAAGTGTGTTAAGCGTGTTAAGTGTGTTAAGCGTGTTAAGTGTATTAAGCGTGTTAAGCGTGTTAAGTGTATTAAGCGTGTTAAGCGTGTTAAGTGTGTTAAGTGTGTTAAGCGTGTTAAGCGTGTTAAGTGTGTTAAGCGTGTTAAGCGTGTTAAGTGTGTTAAGCGTGTTAAGTGTATTAAGCGTGTTAAGCGTGTTAAGTGTATTAAGCGTGTTAAGCGTGTTAAGCTTGTTAAGCGTGTTAAGCGTGTTAAGCGTGTTAAGTGTATTAAGCGTGTTAAGCGTGTTAAGCGTGTTAAGTGTGTTAAGCGTGTTAAGTGTGTTAAGTGTGTTAAGCGTGTTAAGTGTGTTAAGTGTATTAAGCGTGTTAAGCGTGTTAAGTGTATTAAGCGTGTTAAGCGTGTTAAGTGTGTTAAGCGTGTTAAGTATATTAAGCGTGTTAAGCGTGTTAAGTGTATTAAGCGTGTTAAGCGTGTTAAGTGTGTTAAGTGTGTTAAGCGTGTTAAGTGTGTTAAGCGTGTTAAGTGTGTTAAGCGTGTTAAGTCTTTGGGTTGGGTTAAGTTGGTTTGGGTTGGGTTAAGTCAGAATGGGTTGAACCGATACCCAACCCAAGTTGGGTTAAGTTGGGTTGGGTTGGGTTAAGTCCGAATGGGTTGCACCGATACCCAACCCAACCCAACCGAACCCAACCCACAATGGTTTGGGTTGGGTTGGGTTGGGTTAAGTTGGGTTGGGTTAAATTGGGTTGGGTTGGGTTAAGTCAGAATGGGGTTGAACCGATACTCAACCCAACCCAACCCGGGGTTCATTGTGGGTTGGGTTCGGTTGGGTTGGGTTGGGTTGGGGTGTGGGTTCGGTCGGGTTGGGTTAGGTTGGGTTGGGTTAAGTATAACATATGTCGGGTTGGGTTGGGTTGAGTATCGGTTCAACCCATTCTGACTTAACCCAACCCAACCCAACTTAACCCAACTTGGGTTGGGTATCGGTTCAACCCATTCTGACTTAACCCAACCCAAACCAACTTAACCCAACCCAAAGACTTAACACGCTTAACACACTTAACACGCTTAACACACTTAACACGCTTAACACACTTAACACACTTAACACGCTTAACACGCTTAATACACTTAACACGCTTAACACGCTTAATATACTTAACACGCTTAACACACTTAACACGCGTAACACACTTAACACGCTTAACACGCTTAACACACTTAACACACTTAACACACGCTTAAAGCACTTAACACGCTTAACACACTTAACACGCTCAACACACTTAACACGCTTAACACACTTAACACACTTAACACGCTTAACACACTTAACACACTTAACACGCTTAACACACTTAACACACTTAACACGCTTAACACGCTTAATACACTTAACACGCTTCACACGCTTAATACGCTTAACACGCTTAACAAGCTTAACACGCTTAACACACTTAACACGCTTAACACACTTAACACACTTAACACGCTTAACATGCTTAATACACTTAACACGCTTAACACGCTTAATACACTTAACACGCTTAACACACTTAACACGCTTAATACACTTAACACGCTTAACACGCTTAACACACTTAACACGCTTAACACACTTAACACACTTAACACGCTTAACATACTTAACACACTTAACACACTTAACACGCTTAACAAGCTTAATACACTTAACACGCTTAATACGCTTAATACACTTAACACGCTTAACACACTTAACATGCTTAATACACTTAACACGCTTAACATGCTTAACACACTTAACACGCTTAACACACATAACACGCTTAACACACTTAACACACTTAACACACTTAACACGCTTAACACACTTTTTACACTTAACACGCTTAATACACTTAACACGCTTAACACGCTTAATACACTTAACACGCTTAACACACTTAACACACTTAACACGCTTAATACACTTAACACGCTTAACACGCTTAACACGCTTAACACACTTAACACACTTAACACACTTAACACGCTTAACACACTTAACACACTTAACACACTTAACACGCTTAACACGCTTAATACACTTAACACGCTTAACACGCTTAATACACTTAACACGCTTAACACGCTTAATACACTTAACACGCTTAACACACTTAACACGCTTAACACACTTAACACACTTAACACGCTTAATACACTTACCCTTTCCTTCTGTGCCACTACTTCCTCACAGAAGGAAAGCATTGCCCTCCAAGATCTGTCGCTGTCGACCATAGATTTAACTACTACCGGCAGCGACAGATCGCCACCAATTACCTGGGCCAGTTCGTCCCTCTGACTCGCCCAGGCCGGACACAGCTCCAACGTGTGCTGAGCTGTGTCCTCGGCCTCACTGCAGCTATGGCACTCCATAGTTGGTTCTCTCCCGGCTATGCGACACAGGTACCGTCCGAAGCAACCATGCCCCGTAAGTACCTGCGTCAGTCGGAAGGTAAGTGTCCCATGACTGCAGTCCAACCACTGAACCCATTCTGACTTAACCCAACCCAACCCAACTTAACCCAACTTGGGTTGAGTATCGGTTCAACCCATTCTGACTTAACCCAACCCAACCCAACCGAACCCAACCCACAATGGTTTGGGTTGGGTTGGGTTGGGTTGGGTTGGGTTAAGTCAGAATGGGTTGAACCGATACTCAACCCAACCCAACCCGACATATGTTATACTTAACCCTACCCAACCCAACTTAACCCAACCCAACCGAACCTATAACCCAACCCAACCCAACCCACCGTGGGTTGGGCTGGGTTGGGTAAAGTTGGGTTGGGTTGGGTTAAGTCAGAATGGGTTGCACCGATACCCAACCCAACCCGACCGAACCCACCCCACATTGGTTTGGGTTTGGTTGGGTTAAGTTGGGTTGGGTTGGGTTAAGTCAGAATGGGTTGCACCGATACCCAACCCAACCCAACCGAACCGTGTTAAGTGTGTTAAGTGTGTTAAGCGTGTTAAGCGTGTTAAGTGTGTTAAGCGTGTTAAGTGTGTTAAGTGTGTTAAGCGTGTTAAGTGTGTTAAGCGTGTTAAGTGTATTAAGCGTGTTAAGCGTGTTAAGTGTATTAAGCGTGTTAAGCGTGTTAAGTGTGTTAAGTGTGTTAAGCGTGTTAAGTGTGTTAAGCGTGTAAAGCGTGTTAAGTGTATTTAGCGTGTTAAGTGTGTTAAGCGTATTAAGCGTGTTAAGCGTGTTAAGCGTGTTAAGTGTATTAAGCGTGTTAAGCGTGTTAAGTGTATTAAGCGTGTTAAGTGTATTAAGCGTGTTAAGCGTGTTAAGTGTGTTAAGTGTGTTAAGCGTGTTAAGCGTGTTAAGTGTGTTAAGCGTGTTAAGTGTGTAAAGTGTGTTAAGCGTGTTAAGTGTGTTAAGTGTGTTAAGCGTGTTAAGCGTGTTATGTGTGTTAAGCGTGTTAAGTGTGTTAAGCATGTTAAGCGTGTTAAGTGTATTAAGCATGTTAAGTGTGTTAAGCGTGTAAAGTGTATTAAGCGTATTAAGCGTGTTAAGTGTATAAAGCTTGTTAAGCGTGTTAAGTGTGTTAAGTGTGTTAAGTGTGTTAAGCGTGTTAAGTGTATTAAGCATGTTAAGCGTGTTAAGTGTGTTAAGCGTGTTAAGTGTGTTAAGCGTGTTAAGTGTATTAAGCGTGTAAAGCGTGTTAAGTGTATTTAGCGTGTTAAGTGTGTTAAGCGTATTAAGCGTGTTAAGCGTGTTAAGCGTGTTAAGTGTATTAAGCGTGTTAAGCGTGTTAAGTGTATTAAGCGTGTTAAGCGTGTTAAGTGTGTTAAGTGTGTTAAGCGTGTTAAGTGTGTTAAGCGTGTAAAGCGTGTTAAGTGTATTTAGCGTGTTAAGTGTGTTAAGCGTATTAAGCGTGTTAAGCGTGTTAAGCGTGTTAAGTGTATTAAGCATGTTAAGTGTGTTAAGCGTGTTAAGTGTATTAAGCGTATTAAGCGTGTTAAGTGTATAAAGCTTGTTAAGCGTGTTAAGTGTGTTAAGTGTGTTAAGTGTGTTAAGCGTGTTAAGTGTATTAAGCGTATTAAGCGTGTTAAGTGTATAAAGCTTGTTAAGCGTGTTAAGTGTGTTAAGTGTGTTAAGTGTGTTAAGCGTGTTAAGTGTATTAAGCATGTTAAGCGTGTTAAGTGTGTTAAGCGTGTTAAGTGTGTTAAGCGTGTTAAGTGTGTTAAGCGTGTAAAGCGTGTTAAGTGTATTTAGCGTGTTAAGTGTGTTAAGCGTATTAAGCGTGTTAAGCGTGTTAAGCGTGTTAAGTGTATTAAGCGTGTTAAGCGTGTTAAGTGTATTAAGCGTGTTAAGTGTATTAAGCGTGTTAAGCGTGTTAAGTGTGTTAAGTGTGTTAAGCGTGTTAAGCGTGTTAAGTGTGTTAAGCGTGTTAAGTGTGTTAAGCGTGTTAAGTGTGTAAAGTGTGTTAAGCGTGTTAAGTGTGTTAAGTGTGTTAAGCGTGTTAAGCGTGTTATGTGTGTTAAGCGTGTTAAGTGTGTTAAGCATGTTAAGCGTGTTAAGTGTATTAAGCATGTTAAGTGTGTTAAGCGTGTTAAGTGTATTAAGCGTATTAAGCGTGTTAAGTGTATAAAGCTTGTTAAGCGTGTTAAGTGTGTTAAGTGTGTTAAGTGTGTTAAGCGTGTTAAGTGTATTAAGCATGTTAAGCGTGTTAAGTGTGTTAAGCGTGTTAAGTGTGTTAAGCGTGTTAAGTGTATTAAGCGTGTTAAGCGTGTTAAATGTATTAAGCGTGTTAAGCGTGTTAAGCGTGTTATGTGTGTTAAGCGTGTTGAGCGTGTTAAGTGTGTTAAGTGTGTTAAGCGTGTTAAGTGTGTTAAGCGTGTTAAGTGTGTTAAGCGTGTTAAGTGTATTAAGCGTGTTAAGCGTGTTAAGTGTATTAAGCGTGTTAAGCGTGTTAAGTGTGTTAAGTGTGTTAAGCGTGTTAAGCGTGTTAAGCGTGTTAAGTGTGTTAAGTGTGTTAAGCGTGTTAGGTGTGTTAAGTGTGTTAAGCGTGTTAAGTGTGTTAAGCGTGTTATGTGTGTTAAGCGTGTTAAGTGTGTTAAGCATGTTAAGCGTGTTAAGTGTATTAGGCGTGTTAAGTGTGTTAAGTGTGTTAAGTGTGTTAAGTGTGTTAAGCGTGTTAAGTGTATTAAGCGTGTTAAGTGTGTTAAGTGTGTTAAATGTGTTAAGCGTGTTAAGTGTGTTAAGTGTGTTAAGCGTGTTAAGTGTGTTAAGTGTGTTAAGCGTGTTAAGTGTGTAAAGCGTGTTAAGTGTGTTAAGCGTGTTAAGTGCTTTAAGCGTGTGTTAAGTGTGTTAAGTGTGTTAAGCGTGTTAAGCGTGTTAAGTGTGTTACGCGTGTTAAGTGTGTTAAGCGTGTTAAGTGTATTAAGCGTGTTAAGCTTGTTAAGTGTATTAAGCGTGTTAAGCGTGTTAAGTGTGTTAAGTGTGTTAAGCGTGTTAAGTGTGTTAAGCGTGTTAAGTGTGTTAAGCGTGTTAAGTGTGTTAAGCATGTTAAGCGTGAGTGTGTTAAGCATGTTAAGCGTGTTAAGTGTATTAAGCGTGTTAAGTGTGTTAAGCGTGTTAAGCGTGTTAAGTGTGTTAAGCGTGTTAAGTGTATTAAGCGTGTTAAGCGTGTTAAGTGTATTAAGCGTGTTAAGCGTGTTATTTGTATTAAGCGTGTTAAGCGTGTTAATGTATTAAGCGTGTTAAGCGTGTTAAGTGTATTAAGCGTGTTGAGTGTGTTAAGTGTGTTAAGTGTGTTAAGCGTGTTAAGTGTGTTAAGTGTGTTAAGCGTGTTAAGTGTGTTAAGCGTGTTAAGTGTATTAAGCGTGTTAAGCGTGTTAAGTGTGTTAAGCGTGTTAAGTGTATTAAGCGTGTTAAGTGTATTAAGCGTGTTAAGCGTGTTAAGTGTGTTAAGCGTGTTAAGTGTGTTACGCGTGTTAAGTGTGTTAAGCGTGTTAAGCTTGTTAAGCGTGTTAAGCGTGTTAAGTGTATTAAGCGCGTTAAGCGTGTTAAGCGTGTTAAGTGTGTTAAGCGTGTTAAGTGTGTTAAGTGTGTTAAGCGTGTTAAGTGTGTTACGCGTGTTAAGCGTGTTAAGTGTGTTAAGCGTGCTAAGTGTATTAAGCGTGTTAAGCGTGTTAAGTGTATTAAGCGTGTTAAGCGTGTTAAGTGTGTTAAGTGTGTTAAGCGTGTTAAGTGTGTTAAGCGTGTTAAGTGTATTAATCGTGTTAAGCGTGTTAAGTGTATTAAGCGTGTTAAGCGTGTTAAGTGTGTTAAGTGTGTTAAGCGTGTTAAGTGTGTTAAGTGTGTTAAGCGTGTTAAGTGTGTTAAGCGTGTTAAGTGTATTAAGCGTGTTAAGCGTGTTAAGTGTATTAAGCGTGTTAAGTGTGTTAAGCGTGTTAAGTGTGTTAAGCGTGTTAAGCGTGTTAAGTGTATTAAGCGTGTTAAGTGTGTTAAGCGTGTTAAGTGTATTAAGCGTGTTAAGCGTGTTAAGTGTATTAAGCGTGTTAAGCGTGTTAAGTGTGTTAAGTGTGTTAAGCGTGTTGAGTGTGTTAAGTATGTTAAGCGTGTTAAGTGTGTTAAGCGTGTTAAGTGTGTTAAGCGTGTTAAGTGTGTTAAGCGTGTTAAGTGCTTTAAGCGTGTGTTAAGTGTGTTAAGTGTATTAAGTGTGTTAAGCTTGTTAAGCGTGTTAAGTGTGTTAAGCTTGCTAAGCGTGTTAAGCGTGTTAAGCGTGTGAAGCGTGTAAAGCGTGTTAAGCGTGTTAAGCTTGTTAAGTGTGTTAAGTGTGTTAAGCGTGTTAAGCGTGTTAAGTGTGTTAAGCGTGTTAAGTGTGTTAAGCGTGTTAAGTGTATTAAGCGTGTTAAGCGTGTTAAGTGTATTAAGCGTGTTAAGCGTGTTAAGTGTGTTAAGTGTGTTAAGCGTGTTAAGTGTGTTAAGCGTGTTAAGTGTATTAAGCGTGTTAAGCGTGTTAAGTGTATTAAGCGTGTTAAGCGTGTTAAGTGTGTTAAGTGTGTTAAGCGTGTTAAGCGTGTTAAGTGTATTAAGCGTGTTAAGCGTGTTAAGTGTGTTAAGTGTGTTAAGCGTGTTAAGTGTGTTAAGCGTGTTAAGTGTATTAAGCGTGTTAAGCGTGTTAAGTGTATTAAGCGTGTTAAGCGTGTTAAGTGTGTTAAGTGTGTTAAGCGTGTTAAGTGTGTTAAGTGTGTTAAGCGTGTTAAGTGTGTTAAGCGTGTAAAGTGTATTAAGCGTGTTAAGCGTGTTAAGTGTATTAAGCGTGTTAAGTGTGTTAAGTGTGTTAAGCGTGTTAAGTGTGTTAAGCTTGTTAAGCGTGTTAAGTGTATTAAGCGTGTTAAGTGTGTTAAGCGTGTTAAGTGTATTAAGCGTGTTAAGCGTGTTAAGTGTATTAAGCATGTTAAGCGTGTTAAGTGTGTTAAGCGTGTTAAGCGTGTTAAGCTTGTTAAGCGTGTTAAGTGTATTAAGCGTGTTAAGCGTGTTAAGTGTGTTAAGTGTGTTAAGTGTGTTAAGCGTGTTAAGCGTGTTAAGTGTATTAAGCGTGTTAAGTGTGTTAAGCGTGTTAAGTGTATTAAGCGTGTTAAGCGTGTTAAGTGTATTAAGCGTGTTAAGCGTGTTAAGTGTGTTAAGCTTGTTAAGTGTGTTAAGTGTATTAAGTGTGTTAAGGGTGTTAAGTGTGTTAAGTGTGTTAAGTGTGTTAAGTGTGTTAAGCGTGTTAAGTGTGTTACGCGTGTTAAGCGTGTTAAGTGTATTAAGCATGTTAAGCGTGTTAAGTGTATTAAGCGTGTTAAGTGTGTTAAGTGTATTAAGTGTGTTAAGTGTATTAAGCATGTTAAGCGTGTTAAGTGTATTAAGCGTGTTAAGCGTGTTAAGCGTGTTAAGTGTGTTAAGTGTGTTAAGCGTGTTAAGCGTGTTAAGTGTGTTAAGTGTGTTAAGCGTGTTAAGTGTGTTAAGTGTGTTAAGCGTGTTAAGTGTGTTAGGTGTTTTAAGCGTGTTAAGTGTGTTAAGCGTGTTAGGTGTGTTAAGCGTGTTAAGTGTATTAAGCGTGTTAAGCGTGTTAAGTGTATTAAGCGTGTTAAGCGTGTTAAGTGTGTTAAGTATGTTAAGCGTGTTAAGTGTGTTAAGTGTGTTAAGCGTGTTAAGTGTGTTAAGCGTGTTAAGTGTATTAAGCGTGTTAAGCGTGTTAAGTGTATTAAGCGTGTTAAGCGTGTTAAGTGTGTTAAGTGTGTTAAGCGTGTTAAGTGTATTAAGCGTGTTAAGTGTATTTAGCGTGTTAAGTGTATTAAGCGTGTTAAGCGTGTTAAGTGTATTAAGCGTGTTAAGCGTGTTAAGTGTGTTAAGTGTGTTAAGTGTGTTAAGCGTGTTAAGCGTGTTAAGTGTATTAAGCGTGTTAAGTGTGTTAAGTGTGTTAAGTGTGTTAAGTGTGTTAAGTGTATTAAGCGTGTTAAGCGTGTTAAGTGTATTAAGCGTGTTAAGCGTGTTAAGCGTGTTAAGTGTGTTAAGCTTGTTAAGTGTGTTAAGTGTATTAAGTGTGTTAAGGGTGTTAAGTGTGTTAAGTGTGTTAAGCGTGTTAAGTGTATTAAGCGTGTTAAGCGTGTTAAGCGTGTTAAGTGTATTAAGCGTGTTAAGCGTGTTAAGTGTATTAAGCGTGTTAAGCGTGTTAAGTGTATTAAGCGTGTTAAGCGTGTTAAGTGTATTAAGCGTGTTGAGTGTGTTAAGTGTGTTAAGTGTGTTAAGCGTGTTAAGTGTGTTAAGTGTGTTAAGCGTGTTAAGTGTGTTAAGCGTGTTAAGTGTATTAAGCGTGTTAAGCGTGTTAAGTGTATTAAGCGTGTTAAGCGTGTTAAGTGTGTTAAGTGTGTTAAGCGTGTTAAGCGTGTTAAGTGTGTTAAGCGTGTTAAGCGTGTTAAGTGTGTTAAGCGTGTTAAGTGTATTAAGCGTGTTAAGCGTGTTAAGTGTATTAAGCGTGTTAAGCGTGTTAAGCTTGTTAAGCGTGTTAAGCGTGTTAAGCGTGTTAAGTGTATTAAGCGTGTTAAGCGTATTAAGCGTGTTAAGTGTGTTAAGCGTGTTAAGTGTATTAAGCGTGTTAAGCGTGTTAAGTGTGTTAAGTGTGTTAAGTGTGTTAAGCGTGTTAAGCGTGTTAAGTGTATTAAGCGTGTTAAGTGTGTTAAGTGTGTTAAGTGTGTTAAGTGTGTTAAGTGTATTAAGCGTGTTAAGCGTGTTAAGTGTATTAAGCGTGTTAAGCGTGTTAAGCGTGTTAAGTGTGTTAAGCTTGTTAAGTGTGTTAAGTGTATTAAGTGTGTTAAGGGTGTTAAGTGTGTTAAGTGTGTTAAGCTTTTTAAAGCTTATTGTCAAACATTTTACACGTGTAGCCTGTGGGCGAGATTTACTCAGAGGGCCTATAACATCCTGCGTGTTCAGTACAATAACATCCTCAGAGTGCTGTTGAAGCTGCCGAAGCACTGCAGTGCATCAGGCATGTTTGCCGAAGCTCAAGCGGACGACTTTTTTGCCATTCGGCGGAAAAGAATAGCGTCACTTCTAAAACGGATGCGCGGTAGCAGCAACAGTATGCTGAGGGTGTTGGCAGAGCGCCTCGACTGCCCGCTCACCAAATATTGGGTTGAAGTGGTCATTGGTAGGGCCAAGTAGGGAATAAAATATTCGCTACTTGGTCCTACCTTTCTGCCATAGGTACCGAAAGAACCGAAGAGGTGCCTAAATGTAAATTTAATTAAAATTTTATTTAAACTAAACTTAATCGTGTAATACTAATATAGTCTTGTAAGCCCCATTTTGTTACTAACACTATTATGGATCTCGGTCTGAATTAAACAATTTTTATTTTATTTTATTTTTTTTTAAGCGTGTTAAGTGTATTAAGCGTGTTAAGCGTGTTAAGCGTGTTAAGTGTATTAAGCGTGTTAAGCGTGTTAAGTGTATTAAGCGTGTTAAGCGTGTTAAGTGTATTAAGCGTGTTAAGCGTGTTAAGTGTATTAAGCGTGTTGAGTGTGTTAAGTGTGTTAAGTGTGTTAAGCGTGTTAAGTGTGTTAAGTGTGTTAAGCGTGTTAAGTGTGTTAAGCGTGTTAAGTGTATTAAGCGTGTTAAGCGTGTTAAGTGTATTAAGCGTGTTAAGCGTGTTAAGTGTGTTAAGTGTGTTAAGCGTGTTAAGCGTGTTAAGTGTGTTAAGCGTGTTAAGCGTGTTAAGTGTGTTAAGCGTGTTAAGTGTATTAAGCGTGTTAAGCGTGTTAAGTGTATTAAGCGTGTTAAGCGTGTTAAGCTTGTTAAGCGTGTTAAGCGTGTTAAGCGTGTTAAGTGTATTAAGCGTGTTAAGCGTGTTAAGCGTGTTAAGTGTGTTAAGCGTGTTAAGTGTGTTAAGTGTGTTAAGCGTGTTAAGTGTGTTAAGTGTATTAAGCGTGTTAAGCGTGTTAAGTGTATTAAGCGTGTTAAGCGTGTTAAGTGTATTAAGCGTGTTAAGCGTGTTAAGTGTATTAAGCGTGTTGAGTGTGTTAAGTGTGTTAAGTGTGTTAAGCGTGTTAAGTGTGTTAAGTGTGTTAAGAATGTTAAGTGTGTTAAGCGTGTTAAGTGTATTAAGCGTGTTAAGCGTGTTAAGTGTGTTAAGTGTGTTAAGCGTGTTAAGCGTGTTAAGTGTGTTAAGCGTGTTAAGTGTATTAAGCGTGTTAAGCGTGTTAAGTGTATTAAGCGTGTTAAGCGTGTTAAGTGTGTTAAGCGTGTTAAGTGTGTTACGCGTGTTAAGTGTGTTAAGCGTGTTAAGCTTGTTAAGCGTGTTAAGTGTATTAAGCGCGTTAAGCGTGTTAAGCGTGTTAAGTGTGTTAAGCGTGTTAAGTGTGTTAAGTGTGTTAAGCGTGTTAAGCGTGTTAAGTGTATTAAGCGTGTTAAGTGTGTTAAGCGTGTTAAGTGTATTAGGCGTGTTAAGCGTGTTAAGTGTATTAAGCGTGTTAAGCGTGTTAAGTGTGTTAAGTGTGTTAAGCGTGTTGAGTGTGTTAAGTATGTTAAGCGTGTTAAGTGTGTTAAGTGTGTTAAGCGTGTTAAGTGTGTTAAGCGTGTTAAGTGTGTTAAGCGTGTTAAGTGCTTTAAGCGTGTGTTAAGTGTGTTAAGTGTATTAAGTGTGTTAAGCTTGTTAAGCGTGTTAAGTGTGTTAAGTTTGCTAAGCGTGTTAAGCGTGTTAAGCGTGTGAAGCGTGTAAAGCGTGTTAAGCGTGTTAAGCTTGTTAAGTGTGTTAAGTGTGTTAAGCGTGTTAAGCGTGTTAAGTGTGTTAAGCGTGTTAAGTGTGTTAAGCGTGTTAAGTGTATTAAGCGTGTTAAGCGTGTTAAGTGTATTAAGCGTGTTAAGCGTGTTAAGTGTGTTAAGTGTGTTAAGCGTGTTAAGTGTGTTAAGCGTGTTAAGTGTATTAAGCGTGTTAAGCGTGTTAAGTGTATTAAGCGTGTTAAGCGTGTTAAGTGTGTTAAGCGTGTTAAGCGTGTTAAGTGTATTAAGCGTGTTAAGCGTGTTAAGTGTGTTAAGTGTGTTAAGCGTGTTAAGTGTGTTAAGCGTGTTAAGTGTATTAAGCGTGTTAAGCGTGTTAAGTGTATTAAGCGTGTTAAGCGTGTTAAGTGTGTTAAGTGTGTTAAGCGTGTTAAGTGTGTTAAGTGTGTTAAGCGTGTTAAGTGTGTTAAGCGTGTAAAGTGTATTAAGCGTGTTAAGCGTGTTAAGTGTATTAAGCGTGTTAAGTGTGTTAAGTGTGTTAAGCGTGTTAAGTGTGTTAAGCGTGTTAAGCGTGTTAAGTGTATTAAGCGTGTTAAGTGTGTTAAGCGTGTTAAGTGTATTAAGCGTGTTAAGCGTGTTAAGTGTATTAAGCATGTTAAGCGTGTTAAGTGTGTTAAGCGTGTTAAGCGTGTTAAGCTTGTTAAGCGTGTTAAGTGTATTAAGCGTGTTAAGCGTGTTAAGTGTGTTAAGTGTGTTAAGTGTGTTAAGCTTGTTAAGCGTGTTAAGTGTGTTAAGTTTGCTAAGCGTGTTAAGCGTGTTAAGCGTGTGAAGCGTGTAAAGCGTGTTAAGCGTGTTAAGCTTGTTAAGTGTGTTAAGTGTGTTAAGCGTGTTAAGCGTGTTAAGTGTGTTAAGCGTGTTAAGTGTGTTAAGCGTGTTAAGTGTATTAAGCGTGTTAAGCGTGTTAAGTGTATTAAGCGTGTTAAGCGTGTTAAGTGTGTTAAGTGTGTTAAGCGTGTTAAGTGTGTTAAGCGTGTTAAGTGTATTAAGCGTGTTAAGCGTGTTAAGTGTATTAAGCGTGTTAAGCGTGTTAAGTGTGTTAAGTGTGTTAAGCGTGTTAAGTGTGTTAAGCGTGTTAAGCGTGTTAAGTGTATTAAGCGTGTTAAGCGTGTTAAGTGTATTAAGCGTGTTAAGCGTGTTAAGTGTGTTAAGTGTGTTAAGCGTGTTAAGCGTGTTAAGTGTATTAAGCGTGTTAAGCGTGTTAAGTGTGTTAAGTGTGTTAAGCGTGTTAAGTGTGTTAAGCGTGTTAAGTGTATTAAGCGTGTTAAGCGTGTTAAGTGTATTAAGCGTGTTAAGCGTGTTAAGTGTGTTAAGTGTGTTAAGCGTGTTAAGTGTGTTAAGCGTGTTAAGTGTGTTACGCGTGTTAAGCGTGTTAAGTGTGTTAAGCGTGCTAAGTGTATTAAGCGTGTTAAGCGTGTTAAGTGTATTAAGCGTGTTAAGCGTGTTAAGTGTGTTAAGTGTGTTAAGCGTGTTAAGTGTGTTAAGCGTGTTAAGTGTATTAATCGTGTTAAGCGTGTTAAGTGTATTAAGCGTGTTAAGCGTGTTAAGTGTGTTAAGTGTGTTAAGCGTGTTAAGTGTGTTAAGTGTGTTAAGCGTGTTAAGTGTGTTAAGCGTGTTAAGTGTATTAAGCGTGTTAAGCGTGTTAAGTGTATTAAGCGTGTTAAGTGTGTTAAGCGTGTTAAGTGTGTTAAGCGTGTTAAGCGTGTTAAGTGTATTAAGCGTGTTAAGTGTGTTAAGCGTGTTAAGTGTATTAAGCGTGTTAAGCGTGTTAAGTGTATTAAGCGTGTTAAGCGTGTTAAGTGTGTTAAGTGTGTTAAGCGTGTTGAGTGTGTTAAGTATGTTAAGCGTGTTAAGTGTGTTAAGCGTGTTAAGTGTGTTAAGCGTGTTAAGTGTGTTAAGCGTGTTAAGTGCTTTAAGCGTGTGTTAAGTGTGTTAAGTGTATTAAGTGTGTTAAGCTTGTTAAGCGTGTTAAGTGTGTTAAGCTTGCTAAGCGTGTTAAGCGTGTTAAGCGTGTGAAGCGTGTAAAGCGTGTTAAGCGTGTTAAGCTTGTTAAGTGTGTTAAGTGTGTTAAGCGTGTTAAGCGTGTTAAGTGTGTTAAGCGTGTTAAGTGTGTTAAGCGTGTTAAGTGTATTAAGCGTGTTAAGCGTGTTAAGTGTATTAAGCGTGTTAAGCGTGTTAAGTGTGTTAAGTGTGTTAAGCGTGTTAAGTGTGTTAAGCGTGTTAAGTGTATTAAGCGTGTTAAGCGTGTTAAGTGTATTAAGCGTGTTAAGCGTGTTAAGTGTGTTAAGTGTGTTAAGCGTGTTAAGTGTGTTAAGCGTGTTAAGCGTGTTAAGTGTATTAAGCGTGTTAAGCGTGTTAAGTGTATTAAGCGTGTTAAGCGTGTTAAGTGTGTTAAGTGTGTTAAGCGTGTTAAGCGTGTTAAGTGTATTAAGCGTGTTAAGCGTGTTAAGTGTGTTAAGTGTGTTAAGCGTGTTAAGTGTGTTAAGCGTGTTAAGTGTATTAAGCGTGTTAAGCGTGTTAAGTGTATTAAGCGTGTTAAGCGTGTTAAGTGTGTTAAGTGTGTTAAGCGTGTTAAGTGTGTTAAGCGTGTTAAGTGTGTTACGCGTGTTAAGCGTGTTAAGTGTGTTAAGCGTGCTAAGTGTATTAAGCGTGTTAAGCGTGTTAAGTGTATTAAGCGTGTTAAGCGTGTTAAGTGTGTTAAGTGTGTTAAGCGTGTTAAGTGTGTTAAGCGTGTTAAGTGTATTAATCGTGTTAAGCGTGTTAAGTGTATTAAGCGTGTTAAGCGTGTTAAGTGTGTTAAGTGTGTTAAGCGTGTTAAGTGTGTTAAGTGTGTTAAGCGTGTTAAGTGTGTTAAGCGTGTTAAGTGTATTAAGCGTGTTAAGCGTGTTAAGTGTATTAAGCGTGTTAAGTGTGTTAAGCGTGTTAAGTGTGTTAAGCGTGTTAAGCGTGTTAAGTGTATTAAGCGTGTTAAGTGTGTTAAGCGTGTTAAGTGTATTAAGCGTGTTAAGCGTGTTAAGTGTATTAAGCGTGTTAAGCGTGTTAAGTGTGTTAAGTGTGTTAAGCGTGTTGAGTGTGTTAAGTATGTTAAGCGTGTTAAGTGTGTTAAGCGTGTTAAGTGTGTTAAGCGTGTTAAGTGTGTTAAGCGTGTTAAGTGCTTTAAGCGTGTGTTAAGTGTGTTAAGTGTATTAAGTGTGTTAAGCTTGTTAAGCGTGTTAAGTGTGTTAAGCTTGCTAAGCGTGTTAAGCGTGTTAAGCGTGTGAAGCGTGTAAAGCGTGTTAAGCGTGTTAAGCTTGTTAAGTGTGTTAAGTGTGTTAAGCGTGTTAAGCGTGTTAAGTGTGTTAAGCGTGTTAAGTGTGTTAAGCGTGTTAAGTGTATTAAGCGTGTTAAGCGTGTTAAGTGTATTAAGCGTGTTAAGCGTGTTAAGTGTGTTAAGTGTGTTAAGCGTGTTAAGTGTGTTAAGCGTGTTAAGTGTATTAAGCGTGTTAAGCGTGTTAAGTGTATTAAGCGTGTTAAGCGTGTTAAGTGTGTTAAGTGTGTTAAGCGTGTTAAGCGTGTTAAGTGTATTAAGCGTGTTAAGCGTGTTAAGTGTGTTAAGTGTGTTAAGCGTGTTAAGTGTGTTAAGCGTGTTAAGTGTATTAAGCGTGTTAAGCGTGTTAAGTGTATTAAGCGTGTTAAGCGTGTTAAGTGTGTTAAGTGTGTTAAGCGTGTTAAGTGTGTTAAGTGTGTTAAGCGTGTTAAGTGTGTTAAGCGTGTAAAGTGTATTAAGCGTGTTAAGCGTGTTAAGTGTATTAAGCGTGTTAAGTGTGTTAAGTGTGTTAAGCGTGTTAAGTGTGTTAAGCTTGTTAAGCGTGTTAAGTGTATTAAGCGTGTTAAGTGTGTTAAGCGTGTTAAGTGTATTAAGCGTGTTAAGCGTGTTAAGTGTATTAAGCATGTTAAGCGTGTTAAGTGTGTTAAGCGTGTTAAGCGTGTTAAGCTTGTTAAGCGTGTTAAGCGTGTTAAGCTTGTTAAGTGTGTTAAGTGTGTTAAGCGTGTTAAGCGTGTTAAGTGTGTTAAGCGTGTTAAGTGTGTTAAGCGTGTTAAGTGTATTAAGCGTGTTAAGCGTGTTAAGTGTATTAAGCGTGTTAAGCGTGTTAAGTGTGTTAAGTGTGTTAAGCGTGTTAAGTGTGTTAAGCGTGTTAAGTGTATTAAGCGTGTTAAGCGTGTTAAGTGTATTAAGCGTGTTAAGCGTGTTAAGTGTGTTAAGTGTGTTAAGCGTGTTAAGCGTGTTAAGTGTATTAAGCGTGTTAAGCGTGTTAAGTGTGTTAAGTGTGTTAAGCGTGTTAAGTGTGTTAAGCGTGTTAAGTGTATTAAGCGTGTTAAGCGTGTTAAGTGTATTAAGCGTGTTAAGCGTGTTAAGTGTGTTAAGTGTGTTAAGCGTGTTAAGTGTGTTAAGTGTGTTAAGCGTGTTAAGTGTGTTAAGCGTGTAAAGTGTATTAAGCGTGTTAAGCGTGTTAAGTGTATTAAGCGTGTTAAGTGTGTTAAGTGTGTTAAGCGTGTTAAGTGTGTTAAGCTTGTTAAGCGTGTTAAGTGTATTAAGCGTGTTAAGTGTGTTAAGCGTGTTAAGTGTATTAAGCGTGTTAAGCGTGTTAAGTGTATTAAGCATGTTAAGCGTGTTAAGTGTGTTAAGCGTGTTAAGCGTGTTAAGTTTGCTAAGCGTGTTAAGCGTGTTAAGCGTGTGAAGCGTGTAAAGCGTGTTAAGCGTGTTAAGCTTGTTAAGTGTGTTAAGTGTGTTAAGCGTGTTAAGCGTGTTAAGTGTGTTAAGCGTGTTAAGTGTGTTAAGCGTGTTAAGTGTATTAAGCGTGTTAAGCGTGTTAAGTGTATTAAGCGTGTTAAGCGTGTTAAGTGTGTTAAGTGTGTTAAGCGTGTTAAGTGTGTTAAGCGTGTTAAGTGTATTAAGCGTGTTAAGCGTGTTAAGTGTATTAAGCGTGTTAAGCGTGTTAAGTGTGTTAAGTGTGTTAAGCGTGTTAAGTGTGTTAAGCGTGTTAAGCGTGTTAAGTGTATTAAGCGTGTTAAGCGTGTTAAGTGTATTAAGCGTGTTAAGCGTGTTAAGTGTGTTAAGTGTGTTAAGCGTGTTAAGCGTGTTAAGTGTATTAAGCGTGTTAAGCGTGTTAAGTGTGTTAAGTGTGTTAAGCGTGTTAAGTGTGTTAAGCGTGTTAAGTGTATTAAGCGTGTTAAGCGTGTTAAGTGTATTAAGCGTGTTAAGCGTGTTAAGTGTGTTAAGTGTGTTAAGCGTGTTAAGTGTGTTAAGCGTGTTAAGTGTGTTACGCGTGTTAAGCGTGTTAAGTGTGTTAAGCGTGCTAAGTGTATTAAGCGTGTTAAGCGTGTTAAGTGTATTAAGCGTGTTAAGCGTGTTAAGTGTGTTAAGTGTGTTAAGCGTGTTAAGTGTGTTAAGCGTGTTAAGTGTATTAATCGTGTTAAGCGTGTTAAGTGTATTAAGCGTGTTAAGCGTGTTAAGTGTGTTAAGTGTGTTAAGCGTGTTAAGTGTGTTAAGTGTGTTAAGCGTGTTAAGTGTGTTAAGCGTGTTAAGTGTATTAAGCGTGTTAAGCGTGTTAAGTGTATTAAGCGTGTTAAGTGTGTTAAGCGTGTTAAGTGTGTTAAGCGTGTTAAGCGTGTTAAGTGTATTAAGCGTGTTAAGTGTGTTAAGCGTGTTAAGTGTATTAAGCGTGTTAAGCGTGTTAAGTGTATTAAGCGTGTTAAGCGTGTTAAGTGTGTTAAGTGTGTTAAGCGTGTTGAGTGTGTTAAGTATGTTAAGCGTGTTAAGTGTGTTAAGCGTGTTAAGTGTGTTAAGCGTGTTAAGTGTGTTAAGCGTGTTAAGTGCTTTAAGCGTGTGTTAAGTGTGTTAAGTGTATTAAGTGTGTTAAGCTTGTTAAGCGTGTTAAGTGTGTTAAGCTTGCTAAGCGTGTTAAGCGTGTTAAGCGTGTGAAGCGTGTAAAGCGTGTTAAGCGTGTTAAGCTTGTTAAGTGTGTTAAGTGTGTTAAGCGTGTTAAGCGTGTTAAGTGTGTTAAGCGTGTTAAGTGTGTTAAGCGTGTTAAGTGTATTAAGCGTGTTAAGCGTGTTAAGTGTATTAAGCGTGTTAAGCGTGTTAAGTGTGTTAAGTGTGTTAAGCGTGTTAAGTGTGTTAAGCGTGTTAAGTGTATTAAGCGTGTTAAGCGTGTTAAGTGTATTAAGCGTGTTAAGCGTGTTAAGTGTGTTAAGTGTGTTAAGCGTGTTAAGCGTGTTAAGTGTATTAAGCGTGTTAAGCGTGTTAAGTGTGTTAAGTGTGTTAAGCGTGTTAAGTGTGTTAAGCGTGTTAAGTGTATTAAGCGTGTTAAGCGTGTTAAGTGTATTAAGCGTGTTAAGCGTGTTAAGTGTGTTAAGTGTGTTAAGCGTGTTAAGTGTGTTAAGTGTGTTAAGCGTGTTAAGTGTGTTAAGCGTGTAAAGTGTATTAAGCGTGTTAAGCGTGTTAAGTGTATTAAGCGTGTTAAGTGTGTTAAGTGTGTTAAGCGTGTTAAGTGTGTTAAGCTTGTTAAGCGTGTTAAGTGTATTAAGCGTGTTAAGTGTGTTAAGCGTGTTAAGTGTATTAAGCGTGTTAAGCGTGTTAAGTGTATTAAGCATGTTAAGCGTGTTAAGTGTGTTAAGCGTGTTAAGCGTGTTAAGCTTGTTAAGCGTGTTAAGTGTATTAAGCGTGTTAAGCGTGTTAAGTGTGTTAAGTGTGTTAAGTGTGTTAAGCGTGTTAAGCGTGTTAAGTGTATTAAGCGTGTTAAGTGTGTTAAGCGTGTTAAGTGTATTAAGCGTGTTAAGCGTGTTAAGTGTATTAAGCGTGTTAAGCGTGTTAAGTGTGTTAAGCTTGTTAAGTGTGTTAAGTGTATTAAGTGTGTTAAGGGTGTTAAGTGTGTTAAGTGTGTTAAGTGTGTTAAGTGTGTTAAGCGTGTTAAGTGTGTTACGCGTGTTAAGCGTGTTAAGTGTATTAAGCATGTTAAGCGTGTTAAGTGTATTAAGCGTGTTAAGTGTGTTAAGTGTATTAAGTGTGTTAAGTGTATTAAGCATGTTAAGCGTGTTAAGTGTATTAAGCGTGTTAAGCGTGTTAAGCGTGTTAAGTGTGTTAAGTGTGTTAAGCGTGTTAAGCGTGTTAAGTGTGTTAAGTGTGTTAAGCGTGTTAAGTGTGTTAAGTGTGTTAAGCGTGTTAAGTGTGTTAGGTGTTTTAAGCGTGTTAAGTGTGTTAAGCGTGTTAGGTGTGTTAAGCGTGTTAAGTGTATTAAGCGTGTTAAGCGTGTTAAGTGTATTAAGCGTGTTAAGCGTGTTAAGTGTGTTAAGTATGTTAAGCGTGTTAAGTGTGTTAAGTGTGTTAAGCGTGTTAAGTGTGTTAAGCGTGTTAAGTGTATTAAGCGTGTTAAGCGTGTTAAGTGTATTAAGCGTGTTAAGCGTGTTAAGTGTGTTAAGTGTGTTAAGCGTGTTAAGTGTATTAAGCGTGTTAAGTGTATTTAGCGTGTTAAGTGTATTAAGCGTGTTAAGCGTGTTAAGTGTATTAAGCGTGTTAAGCGTGTTAAGTGTGTTAAGTGTGTTAAGCGTGTTAAGTGTGTTAAGTGTATAAAGCGTGTTAAGTGTATTAAGCGTGTTAAGTGTGTTAAGCGTGTTAAGTGTATTAAGCGTGTTAAGCGTGTTAAGTGTGTTAAGTGTGTTAAGTGTGTTAAGCGTGTTAAGCGTGTTAAGTGTATTAAGCGTGTTAAGTGTGTTAAGTGTGTTAAGTGTGTTAAGTGTGTTAAGTGTATTAAGCGTGTTAAGCGTGTTAAGTGTATTAAGCGTGTTAAGCGTGTTAAGCGTGTTAAGTGTGTTAAGCTTGTTAAGTGTGTTAAGTGTATTAAGTGTGTTAAGGGTGTTAAGTGTGTTAAGTGTGTTAAGCGTGTTAAGTGTATTAAGCGTGTTAAGCGTGTTAAGCGTGTTAAGTGTATTAAGCGTGTTAAGCGTGTTAAGTGTATTAAGCGTGTTAAGCGTGTTAAGTGTATTAAGCGTGTTAAGCGTGTTAAGTGTATTAAGCGTGTTGAGTGTGTTAAGTGTGTTAAGTGTGTTAAGCGTGTTAAGTGTGTTAAGTGTGTTAAGCGTGTTAAGTGTGTTAAGCGTGTTAAGTGTATTAAGCGTGTTAAGCGTGTTAAGTGTATTAAGCGTGTTAAGCGTGTTAAGTGTGTTAAGTGTGTTAAGCGTGTTAAGCGTGTTAAGTGTGTTAAGCGTGTTAAGCGTGTTAAGTGTGTTAAGCGTGTTAAGTGTATTAAGCGTGTTAAGCGTGTTAAGTGTATTAAGCGTGTTAAGCGTGTTAAGCTTGTTAAGCGTGTTAAGCGTGTTAAGCGTGTTAAGTGTATTAAGCGTGTTAAGCGTGTTAAGCGTGTTAAGTGTGTTAAGCGTGTTAAGTGTGTTAAGTGTGTTAAGCGTGTTAAGTGTGTTAAGTGTATTAAGCGTGTTAAGCGTGTTAAGTGTATTAAGCGTGTTAAGCGTGTTAAGTGTGTTAAGCGTGTTAAGTATATTAAGCGTGTTAAGCGTGTTAAGTGTATTAAGCGTGTTAAGCGTGTTAAGTGTGTTAAGTGTGTTAAGCGTGTTAAGTGTGTTAAGCGTGTTAAGTGTGTTAAGCGTGTTAAGTCTTTGGGTTGGGTTAAGTTGGTTTGGGTTGGGTTAAGTCAGAATGGGTTGAACCGATACCCAACCCAAGTTGGGTTAAGTTGGGTTGGGTTGGGTTAAGTCCGAATGGGTTGCACCGATACCCAACCCAACCCAACCGAACCCAACCCACAATGGTTTGGGTTGGGTTGGGTTGGGTTAAGTTGGGTTGGGTTAAATTGGGTTGGGTTGGGTTAAGTCAGAATGGGGTTGAACCGATACTCAACCCAACCCAACCCGGGGTTCATTGTGGGTTGGGTTCGGTTGGGTTGGGTTGGGTTGGGGTGTGGGTTCGGTCGGGTTGGGTTAGGTTGGGTTGGGTTAAGTATAACATATGTCGGGTTGGGTTGGGTTGAGTATCGGTTCAACCCATTCTGACTTAACCCAACCCAACCCAACTTAACCCAACTTGGGTTGGGTATCGGTTCAACCCATTCTGACTTAACCCAACCCAAACCAACTTAACCCAACCCAAAGACTTAACACGCTTAACACACTTAACACGCTTAACACACTTAACACGCTTAACACACTTAACACACTTAACACGCTTAACACGCTTAATACACTTAACACGCTTAACACGCTTAATATACTTAACACGCTTAACACACTTAACACGCGTAACACACTTAACACGCTTAACACGCTTAACACACTTAACACACTTAACACACGCTTAAAGCACTTAACACGCTTAACACACTTAACACGCTCAACACACTTAACACGCTTAACACACTTAACACACTTAACACGCTTAACACACTTAACACACTTAACACGCTTAACACACTTAACACACTTAACACGCTTAACACGCTTAATACACTTAACACGCTTAACACGCTTAATACGCTTAACACGCTTAACAAGCTTAACACGCTTAACACACTTAACACGCTTAACACACTTAACACACTTAACACGCTTAACATGCTTAATACACTTAACACGCTTAACACGCTTAATACACTTAACACGCTTAACACACTTAACACGCTTAATACACTTAACACGCTTAACACGCTTAACACACTTAACACGCTTAACACACTTAACACACTTAACACGCTTAACATACTTAACACACTTAACACACTTAACACGCTTAACAAGCTTAATACACTTAACACGCTTAATACGCTTAATACACTTAACACGCTTAACACACTTAACATGCTTAATACACTTAACACGCTTAACATGCTTAACACACTTAACACGCTTAACACACATAACACGCTTAACACACTTAACATACTTAACACACTTAACACGCTTAACACACTTTTTACACTTAACACGCTTAATACACTTAACACGCTTAACACGCTTAATACACTTAACACGCTTAACACACTTAACACACTTAACACGCTTAATACACTTAACACGCTTAACACGCTTAACACGCTTAACACACTTAACACACTTAACACACTTAACACGCTTAACACACTTAACACACTTAACACACTTAACACGCTTAACACGCTTAATACACTTAACACGCTTAACACGCTTAATACACTTAACACGCTTAACACGCTTAATACACTTAACACGCTTAACACACTTAACACGCTTAACACACTTAACACACTTAACACGCTTAATACACTTACCCTTTCCTTCTGTGCCACTACTTCCTCACAGAAGGAAAGCATTGCCCTCCAAGATCTGTCGCTGTCGACCATAGATTTAACTACTACCGGCAGCGACAGATCGCCACCAATTACCTGGGCCAGTTCGTCCCTCTGACTCGCCCAGGCCGGACACAGCTCCAAGGTGTGCTGAGCTGTGTCCTCGGCCTCACTGCAGCTATGGCACTCCATAGTTGGTTCTCTCCCGGCTATGCGACACAGGTACCGTCCGAAGCAACCATGCCCCGTAAGTACCTGCGTCAGTCGGAAGGTAAGTGTCCCATGACTGCAGTCCAACCACTGAACCCATTCTGACTTAACCCAACCCAACCCAACTTAACCCAACTTGGGTTGAGTATCGGTTCAACCCATTCTGACTTAACCCAACCCAACCCAACCGAACCCAACCCACAATGGTTTGGGTTGGGTTGGGTTGGGTTGGGTTGGGTTAAGTCAGAATGGGTTGAACCGATACTCAACCCAACCCAACCCGACATATGTTATACTTAACCCTACCCAACCCAACTTAACCCAACCCAACCGAACCTATAACCCAACCCAACCCAACCCACCGTGGGTTGGGCTGGGTTGGGTAAAGTTGGGTTGGGTTGGGTTAAGTCAGAATGGGTTGCACCGATACCCAACCCAACCCGACCGAACCCACCCCACATTGGTTTGGGTTTGGTTGGGTTAAGTTGGGTTGGGTTGGGTTAAGTCAGAATGGGTTGCACCGATACCCAACCCAACCCAACCGAACCGTGTTAAGTGTGTTAAGTGTGTTAAGCGTGTTAAGCGTGTTAAGTGTGTTAAGCGTGTTAAGTGTGTTAAGTGTGTTAAGCGTGTTAAGTGTGTTAAGCGTGTTAAGTGTATTAAGCGTGTTAAGCGTGTTAAGTGTGTTAAGTGTGTTAAGCGTGTTAAGTGTGTTAAGCGTGTTAAGTGTATTAAGCGTGTTAAGCGTGTTAAGTGTGTTAAGTGTGTTAAGCGTGTTAAGCGTGTTAAGTGTGTTAAGCGTGTTAAGTGTATTAAGCGTGTTAAGTGTATTAAGCGTGTTAAGCGTGTTAAGTGTGTTAAGCGTGTTAAGTGTGTTACGCGTGTTAAGTGTGTTAAGCGTGTTAAGCTTGTTAAGCGTGTTAAGCGTGTTAAGTGTGTTAAGCGTGTTAAGTGTGTAAAGTGTGTTAAGCGTGTTAAGTGTGTTAAGTGTGTTAAGCGTGTTATGTGTGTTAAGCGTGTTAAGTGTGTTAAGCATGTTAAGCGTGTTAAGTGTATTAAGCATGTTAAGTGTGTTAAGCGTGTAAAGTGTATTAAGCGTATTAAGCGTGTTAAGTGTATAAAGCTTGTTAAGCGTGTTAAGTGTGTTAAGTGTGTTAAGTGTGTTAAGCGTGTTAAGTGTATTAAGCATGTTAAGCGTGTTAAGTGTGTTAAGCGTGTTAAGTGTGTTAAGCGTGTTAAGTGTATTAAGCGTGTAAAGCGTGTTAAGTGTATTTAGCGTGTTAAGTGTGTTAAGCGTATTAAGCGTGTTAAGCGTGTTAAGCGTGTTAAGTGTATTAAGCGTGTTAAGCGTGTTAAGTGTATTAAGCGTGTTAAGCGTGTTAAGTGTGTTAAGTGTGTTAAGCGTGTTAAGTGTGTTAAGCGTGTAAAGCGTGTTAAGTGTATTTAGCGTGTTAAGTGTGTTAAGCGTATTAAGCGTGTTAAGCGTGTTAAGCGTGTTAAGTGTATTAAGCATGTTAAGTGTGTTAAGCGTGTTAAGTGTATTAAGCGTATTAAGCGTGTTAAGTGTATAAAGCTTGTTAAGCGTGTTAAGTGTGTTAAGTGTGTTAAGTGTGTTAAGCGTGTTAAGTGTATTAAGCGTATTAAGCGTGTTAAGTGTATAAAGCTTGTTAAGCGTGTTAAGTGTGTTAAGTGTGTTAAGTGTGTTAAGCGTGTTAAGTGTATTAAGCATGTTAAGCGTGTTAAGTGTGTTAAGCGTGTTAAGTGTGTTAAGCGTGTTAAGTGTGTTAAGCGTGTAAAGCGTGTTAAGTGTATTTAGCGTGTTAAGTGTGTTAAGCGTATTAAGCGTGTTAAGCGTGTTAAGCGTGTTAAGTGTATTAAGCGTGTTAAGCGTGTTAAGTGTATTAAGCGTGTTAAGTGTATTAAGCGTGTTAAGCGTGTTAAGTGTGTTAAGTGTGTTAAGCGTGTTAAGCGTGTTAAGTGTGTTAAGCGTGTTAAGTGTGTTAAGCGTGTTAAGTGTGTAAAGTGTGTTAAGCGTGTTAAGTGTGTTAAGTGTGTTAAGCGTGTTAAGCGTGTTATGTGTGTTAAGCGTGTTAAGTGTGTTAAGCATGTTAAGCGTGTTAAGTGTATTAAGCATGTTAAGTGTGTTAAGCGTGTTAAGTGTATTAAGCGTATTAAGCGTGTTAAGTGTATAAAGCTTGTTAAGCGTGTTAAGTGTGTTAAGTGTGTTAAGTGTGTTAAGCGTGTTAAGTGTATTAAGCATGTTAAGCGTGTTAAGTGTGTTAAGCGTGTTAAGTGTGTTAAGCGTGTTAAGTGTATTAAGCGTGTTAAGCGTGTTAAATGTATTAAGCGTGTTAAGCGTGTTAAGCGTGTTATGTGTGTTAAGCGTGTTGAGCGTGTTAAGTGTGTTAAGTGTGTTAAGCGTGTTAAGTGTGTTAAGCGTGTTAAGTGTGTTAAGCGTGTTAAGTGTGTTAAGCGTGTTAAGTGTATTAAGCGTGTTAAGCGTGTTAAGTGTATTAAGCGTGTTAAGCGTGTTAAGTGTGTTAAGTGTGTTAAGCGTGTTAAGCGTGTTAAGCGTGTTAAGTGTGTTAAGTGTGTTAAGCGTGTTAGGTGTGTTAAGTGTGTTAAGCGTGTTAAGTGTGTTAAGCGTGTTATGTGTGTTAAGCGTGTTAAGTGTGTTAAGCATGTTAAGCGTGTTAAGTGTATTAGGCGTGTTAAGTGTGTTAAGTGTGTTAAGTGTGTTAAGTGTGTTAAGCGTGTTAAGTGTATTAAGCGTGTTAAGTGTGTTAAGTGTGTTAAATGTGTTAAGCGTGTTAAGTGTGTTAAGTGTGTTAAGCGTGTTAAGTGTGTTAAGTGTGTTAAGCGTGTTAAGTGTGTAAAGCGTGTTAAGTGTGTTAAGCGTGTTAAGTGCTTTAAGCGTGTGTTAAGTGTGTTAAGTGTGTTAAGCGTGTTAAGCGTGTTAAGTGTGTTACGCGTGTTAAGTGTGTTAAGCGTGTTAAGTGTATTAAGCGTGTTAAGCTTGTTAAGTGTATTAAGCGTGTTAAGCGTGTTAAGTGTGTTAAGTGTGTTAAGCGTGTTAAGTGTGTTAAGCGTGTTAAGTGTGTTAAGCGTGTTAAGTGTGTTAAGCATGTTAAGCGTGAGTGTGTTAAGCATGTTAAGCGTGTTAAGTGTATTAAGCGTGTTAAGTGTGTTAAGCGTGTTAAGCGTGTTAAGTGTGTTAAGCGTGTTAAGTGTATTAAGCGTGTTAAGCGTGTTAAGTGTATTAAGCGTGTTAAGCGTGTTATTTGTATTAAGCGTGTTAAGCGTGTTAATGTATTAAGCGTGTTAAGCGTGTTAAGTGTATTAAGCGTGTTGAGTGTGTTAAGTGTGTTAAGTGTGTTAAGCGTGTTAAGTGTGTTAAGTGTGTTAAGCGTGTTAAGTGTGTTAAGCGTGTTAAGTGTATTAAGCGTGTTAAGCGTGTTAAGTGTGTTAAGTGTGTTAAGCGTGTTAAGCGTGTTAAGTGTGTTAAGCGTGTTAAGTGTATTAAGCGTGTTAAGTGTATTAAGCGTGTTAAGCGTGTTAAGTGTGTTAAGCGTGTTAAGTGTGTTACGCGTGTTAAGTGTGTTAAGCGTGTTAAGCTTGTTAAGCGTGTTAAGCGTGTTAAGTGTATTAAGCGCGTTAAGCGTGTTAAGCGTGTTAAGTGTGTTAAGCGTGTTAAGTGTGTTAAGTGTGTTAAGCGTGTTAAGTGTGTTACGCGTGTTAAGCGTGTTAAGTGTGTTAAGCGTGCTAAGTGTATTAAGCGTGTTAAGCGTGTTAAGTGTATTAAGCGTGTTAAGCGTGTTAAGTGTGTTAAGTGTGTTAAGCGTGTTAAGTGTGTTAAGCGTGTTAAGTGTATTAATCGTGTTAAGCGTGTTAAGTGTATTAAGCGTGTTAAGCGTGTTAAGTGTGTTAAGTGTGTTAAGCGTGTTAAGTGTGTTAAGTGTGTTAAGCGTGTTAAGTGTGTTAAGCGTGTTAAGTGTATTAAGCGTGTTAAGCGTGTTAAGTGTATTAAGCGTGTTAAGTGTGTTAAGCGTGTTAAGTGTGTTAAGCGTGTTAAGCGTGTTAAGTGTATTAAGCGTGTTAAGTGTGTTAAGCGTGTTAAGTGTATTAAGCGTGTTAAGCGTGTTAAGTGTATTAAGCGTGTTAAGCGTGTTAAGTGTGTTAAGTGTGTTAAGCGTGTTGAGTGTGTTAAGTATGTTAAGCGTGTTAAGTGTGTTAAGCGTGTTAAGTGTGTTAAGCGTGTTAAGTGTGTTAAGCGTGTTAAGTGCTTTAAGCGTGTGTTAAGTGTGTTAAGTGTATTAAGTGTGTTAAGCTTGTTAAGCGTGTTAAGTGTGTTAAGCTTGCTAAGCGTGTTAAGCGTGTTAAGCGTGTGAAGCGTGTAAAGCGTGTTAAGCGTGTTAAGCTTGTTAAGTGTGTTAAGTGTGTTAAGCGTGTTAAGCGTGTTAAGTGTGTTAAGCGTGTTAAGTGTGTTAAGCGTGTTAAGTGTATTAAGCGTGTTAAGCGTGTTAAGTGTATTAAGCGTGTTAAGCGTGTTAAGTGTGTTAAGTGTGTTAAGCGTGTTAAGTGTGTTAAGCGTGTTAAGTGTATTAAGCGTGTTAAGCGTGTTAAGTGTATTAAGCGTGTTAAGCGTGTTAAGTGTGTTAAGTGTGTTAAGCGTGTTAAGCGTGTTAAGTGTATTAAGCGTGTTAAGCGTGTTAAGTGTGTTAAGTGTGTTAAGCGTGTTAAGTGTGTTAAGCGTGTTAAGTGTATTAAGCGTGTTAAGCGTGTTAAGTGTATTAAGCGTGTTAAGCGTGTTAAGTGTGTTAAGTGTGTTAAGCGTGTTAAGTGTGTTAAGTGTGTTAAGCGTGTTAAGTGTGTTAAGCGTGTAAAGTGTATTAAGCGTGTTAAGCGTGTTAAGTGTATTAAGCGTGTTAAGTGTGTTAAGTGTGTTAAGCGTGTTAAGTGTGTTAAGCTTGTTAAGCGTGTTAAGTGTATTAAGCGTGTTAAGTGTGTTAAGCGTGTTAAGTGTATTAAGCGTGTTAAGCGTGTTAAGTGTATTAAGCATGTTAAGCGTGTTAAGTGTGTTAAGCGTGTTAAGCGTGTTAAGCTTGTTAAGCGTGTTAAGTGTATTAAGCGTGTTAAGCGTGTTAAGTGTGTTAAGTGTGTTAAGTGTGTTAAGCGTGTTAAGCGTGTTAAGTGTATTAAGCGTGTTAAGTGTGTTAAGCGTGTTAAGTGTATTAAGCGTGTTAAGCGTGTTAAGTGTATTAAGCGTGTTAAGCGTGTTAAGTGTGTTAAGCTTGTTAAGTGTGTTAAGTGTATTAAGTGTGTTAAGGGTGTTAAGTGTGTTAAGTGTGTTAAGTGTGTTAAGTGTGTTAAGCGTGTTAAGTGTGTTACGCGTGTTAAGCGTGTTAAGTGTATTAAGCATGTTAAGCGTGTTAAGTGTATTAAGCGTGTTAAGTGTTTTAAGTGTATTAAGTGTGTTAAGTGTATTAAGCATGTTAAGCGTGTTAAGTGTATTAAGCGTGTTAAGCGTGTTAAGCGTGTTAAGTGTGTTAAGTGTGTTAAGCGTGTTAAGCGTGTTAAGTGTGTTAAGTGTGTTAAGCGTGTTAAGTGTGTTAAGTGTGTTAAGCGTGTTAAGTGTGTTAGGTGTTTTAAGCGTGTTAAGTGTGTTAAGCGTGTTAGGTGTGTTAAGCGTGTTAAGTGTATTAAGCGTGTTAAGCGTGTTAAGTGTATTAAGCGTGTTAAGCGTGTTAAGTGTGTTAAGTATGTTAAGCGTGTTAAGTGTGTTAAGTGTGTTAAGCGTGTTAAGTGTGTTAAGCGTGTTAAGTGTATTAAGCGTGTTAAGCGTGTTAAGTGTATTAAGCGTGTTAAGCGTGTTAAGTGTGTTAAGTGTGTTAAGCGTGTTAAGTGTATTAAGCGTGTTAAGTGTATTTAGCGTGTTAAGTGTATTAAGCGTGTTAAGCGTGTTAAGTGTATTAAGCGTGTTAAGCGTGTTAAGTGTGTTAAGTGTGTTAAGCGTGTTAAGTGTGTTAAGTGTATAAAGCGTGTTAAGTGTATTAAGCGTGTTAAGTGTGTTAAGCGTGTTAAGTGTATTAAGCGTGTTAAGCGTGTTAAGTGTGTTAAGTGTGTTAAGTGTGTTAAGCGTGTTAAGCGTGTTAAGTGTATTAAGCGTGTTAAGTGTGTTAAGTGTGTTAAGTGTGTTAAGTGTGTTAAGTGTATTAAGCGTGTTAAGCGTGTTAAGTGTATTAAGCGTGTTAAGCGTGTTAAGCGTGTTAAGTGTGTTAAGCTTGTTAAGTGTGTTAAGTGTATTAAGTGTGTTAAGGGTGTTAAGTGTGTTAAGTGTGTTAAGCGTGTTAAGTGTATTAAGCGTGTTAAGCGTGTTAAGCGTGTTAAGTGTATTAAGCGTGTTAAGCGTGTTAAGTGTATTAAGCGTGTTAAGCGTGTTAAGTGTATTAAGCGTGTTAAGCGTGTTAAGTGTATTAAGCGTGTTGAGTGTGTTAAGTGTGTTAAGTGTGTTAAGCGTGTTAAGTGTGTTAAGTGTGTTAAGCGTGTTAAGTGTGTTAAGCGTGTTAAGTGTATTAAGCGTGTTAAGCGTGTTAAGTGTATTAAGCGTGTTAAGCGTGTTAAGTGTGTTAAGTGTGTTAAGCGTGTTAAGCGTGTTAAGTGTGTTAAGCGTGTTAAGCGTGTTAAGTGTGTTAAGCGTGTTAAGTGTATTAAGCGTGTTAAGCGTGTTAAGTGTATTAAGCGTGTTAAGCGTGTTAAGCTTGTTAAGCGTGTTAAGCGTGTTAAGCGTGTTAAGTGTATTAAGCGTGTTAAGCGTGTTAAGCGTGTTAAGTGTGTTAAGCGTGTTAAGTGTGTTAAGTGTGTTAAGCGTGTTAAGTGTGTTAAGTGTATTAAGCGTGTTAAGCGTGTTAAGTGTATTAAGCGTGTTAAGCGTGTTAAGTGTGTTAAGCGTGTTAAGTATATTAAGCGTGTTAAGCGTGTTAAGTGTATTAAGCGTGTTAAGCGTGTTAAGTGTGTTAAGTGTGTTAAGCGTGTTAAGTGTGTTAAGCGTGTTAAGTGTGTTAAGCGTGTTAAGTCTTTGGGTTGGGTTAAGTTGGTTTGGGTTGGGTTAAGTCAGAATGGGTTGAACCGATACCCAACCCAAGTTGGGTTAAGTTGGGTTGGGTTGGGTTAAGTCCGAATGGGTTGCACCGATACCCAACCCAACCCAACCGAACCCAACCCACAATGGTTTGGGTTGGGTTGGGTTGGGTTAAGTTGGGTTGGGTTAAATTGGGTTGGGTTGGGTTAAGTCAGAATGGGGTTGAACCGATACTCAACCCAACCCAACCCGGGGTTCATTGTGGGTTGGGTTCGGTTGGGTTGGGTTGGGTTGGGGTGTGGGTTCGGTCGGGTTGGGTTAGGTTGGGTTGGGTTAAGTATAACATATGTCGGGTTGGGTTGGGTTGAGTATCGGTTCAACCCATTCTGACTTAACCCAACCCAACCCAACTTAACCCAACTTGGGTTGGGTATCGGTTCAACCCATTCTGACTTAACCCAACCCAAACCAACTTAACCCAACCCAAAGACTTAACACGCTTAACACACTTAACACGCTTAACACACTTAACACGCTTAACACACTTAACACACTTAACACGCTTAACACGCTTAATACACTTAACACGCTTAACACGCTTAATATACTTAACACGCTTAACACACTTAACACGCGTAACACACTTAACACGCTTAACACGCTTAACACACTTAACACACTTAACACACGCTTAAAGCACTTAACACGCTTAACACACTTAACACGCTCAACACACTTAACACGCTTAACACACTTAACACACTTAACACGCTTAACACACTTAACACACTTAACACGCTTAACACACTTAACACACTTAACACGCTTAACACGCTTAATACACTTAACACGCTTAACACGCTTAATACGCTTAACACGCTTAACAAGCTTAACACGCTTAACACACTTAACACGCTTAACACACTTAACACACTTAACACGCTTAACATGCTTAATACACTTAACACGCTTAACACGCTTAATACACTTAACACGCTTAACACACTTAACACGCTTAATACACTTAACACGCTTAACACGCTTAACACACTTAACACGCTTAACACACTTAACACACTTAACACGCTTAACATACTTAACACACTTAACACACTTAACACGCTTAACAAGCTTAATACACTTAACACGCTTAATACGCTTAATACACTTAACACGCTTAACACACTTAACATGCTTAATACACTTAACACGCTTAACATGCTTAACACACTTAACACGCTTAACACACATAACACGCTTAACACACTTAACATACTTAACACACTTAACACGCTTAACACACTTTTTACACTTAACACGCTTAATACACTTAACACGCTTAACACGCTTAATACACTTAACACGCTTAACACACTTAACACACTTAACACGCTTAATACACTTAACACGCTTAACACGCTTAACACGCTTAACACACTTAACACACTTAACACACTTAACACGCTTAACACACTTAACACACTTAACACACTTAACACGCTTAACACGCTTAATACACTTAACACGCTTAACACGCTTAATACACTTAACACGCTTAACACGCTTAATACACTTAACACGCTTAACACACTTAACACGCTTAACACACTTAACACACTTAACACGCTTAATACACTTACCCTTTCCTTCTGTGCCACTACTTCCTCACAGAAGGAAAGCATTGCCCTCCAAGATCTGTCGCTGTCGACCATAGATTTAACTACTACCGGCAGCGACAGATCGCCACCAATTACCTGGGCCAGTTCGTCCCTCTGACTCGCCCAGGCCGGACACAGCTCCAAGGTGTGCTGAGCTGTGTCCTCGGCCTCACTGCAGCTATGGCACTCCATAGTTGGTTCTCTCCCGGCTATGCGACACAGGTACCGTCCGAAGCAACCATGCCCCGTAAGTACCTGCGTCAGTCGGAAGGTAAGTGTCCCATGACTGCAGTCCAACCACTGAACCCATTCTGACTTAACCCAACCCAACCCAACTTAACCCAACTTGGGTTGAGTATCGGTTCAACCCATTCTGACTTAACCCAACCCAACCCAACCGAACCCAACCCACAATGGTTTGGGTTGGGTTGGGTTGGGTTGGGTTGGGTTAAGTCAGAATGGGTTGAACCGATACTCAACCCAACCCAACCCGACATATGTTATACTTAACCCTACCCAACCCAACTTAACCCAACCCAACCGAACCTATAACCCAACCCAACCCAACCCACCGTGGGTTGGGCTGGGTTGGGTAAAGTTGGGTTGGGTTGGGTTAAGTCAGAATGGGTTGCACCGATACCCAACCCAACCCGACCGAACCCACCCCACATTGGTTTGGGTTTGGTTGGGTTAAGTTGGGTTGGGTTGGGTTAAGTCAGAATGGGTTGCACCGATACCCAACCCAACCCAACCGAACCGTGTTAAGTGTGTTAAGTGTGTTAAGCGTGTTAAGCGTGTTAAGTGTGTTAAGCGTGTTAAGTGTGTTAAGTGTGTTAAGCGTGTTAAGTGTGTTAAGCGTGTTAAGTGTATTAAGCGTGTTAAGCGTGTTAAGTGTATTAAGCGTGTTAAGCGTGTTAAGTGTGTTAAGTGTGTTAAGCGTGTTAAGTGTGTTAAGCGTGTAAAGCGTGTTAAGTGTATTTAGCGTGTTAAGTGTGTTAAGCGTATTAAGCGTGTTAAGCGTGTTAAGCGTGTTAAGTGTATTAAGCGTGTTAAGCGTGTTAAGTGTATTAAGCGTGTTAAGTGTATTAAGCGTGTTAAGCGTGTTAAGTGTGTTAAGTGTGTTAAGCGTGTTAAGCGTGTTAAGTGTGTTAAGCGTGTTAAGTGTGTAAAGTGTGTTAAGCGTGTTAAGTGTGTTAAGTGTGTTAAGCGTGTTAAGCGTGTTATGTGTGTTAAGCGTGTTAAGTGTGTTAAGCATGTTAAGCGTGTTAAGTGTATTAAGCATGTTAAGTGTGTTAAGCGTGTAAAGTGTATTAAGCGTATTAAGCGTGTTAAGTGTATAAAGCTTGTTAAGCGTGTTAAGTGTGTTAAGTGTGTTAAGTGTGTTAAGCGTGTTAAGTGTATTAAGCATGTTAAGCGTGTTAAGTGTGTTAAGCGTGTTAAGTGTGTTAAGCGTGTTAAGTGTATTAAGCGTGTAAAGCGTGTTAAGTGTATTTAGCGTGTTAAGTGTGTTAAGCGTATTAAGCGTGTTAAGCGTGTTAAGCGTGTTAAGTGTATTAAGCGTGTTAAGCGTGTTAAGTGTATTAAGCGTGTTAAGCGTGTTAAGTGTGTTAAGTGTGTTAAGCGTGTTAAGTGTGTTAAGCGTGTAAAGCGTGTTAAGTGTATTTAGCGTGTTAAGTGTGTTAAGCGTATTAAGCGTGTTAAGCGTGTTAAGCGTGTTAAGTGTATTAAGCATGTTAAGTGTGTTAAGCGTGTTAAGTGTATTAAGCGTATTAAGCGTGTTAAGTGTATAAAGCTTGTTAAGCGTGTTAAGTGTGTTAAGTGTGTTAAGTGTGTTAAGCGTGTTAAGTGTATAAAGCTTGTTAAGCGTGTTAAGTGTGTTAAGTGTGTTAAGTGTGTTAAGCGTGTTAAGTGTATTAAGCATGTTAAGCGTGTTAAGTGTGTTAAGCGTGTTAAGTGTGTTAAGCGTGTTAAGTGTGTTAAGCGTGTAAAGCGTGTTAAGTGTATTTAGCGTGTTAAGTGTGTTAAGTGTGTTAAGTGTGTTAAGCGTGTTAAGCGTGTTATGTGTGTTAAGCGTGTTAAGTGTGTTAAGCATGTTAAGCGTGTTAAGTGTATTAAGCATGTTAAGTGTGTTAAGCGTGTTAAGTGTATTAAGCGTATTAAGCGTGTTAAGTGTATAAAGCTTGTTAAGCGTGTTAAGTGTGTTAAGTGTGTTAAGTGTGTTAAGCGTGTTAAGTGTATTAAGCATGTTAAGCGTGTTAAGTGTGTTAAGCGTGTTAAGTGTGTTAAGCGTGTTAAGTGTATTAAGCGTGTTAAGCGTGTTAAATGTATTAAGCGTGTTAAGCGTGTTAAGCGTGTTATGTGTGTTAAGCGTGTTGAGCGTGTTAAGTGTGTTAAGTGTGTTAAGCGTGTTAAGTGTGTTAAGCGTGTTAAGTGTGTTAAGCGTGTTAAGTGTATTAAGCGTGTTAAGCGTGTTAAGTGTATTAAGCGTGTTAAGCGTGTTAAGTGTGTTAAGTGTGTTAAGCGTGTTAAGCGTGTTAAGCGTGTTAAGTGTGTTAAGTGTGTTAAGCGTGTTAGGTGTGTTAAGTGTGTTAAGCGTGTTAAGTGTGTTAAGCGTGTTATGTGTGTTAAGCGTGTTAAGTGTGTTAAGCATGTTAAGCGTGTTAAGTGTATTAGGCGTGTTAAGTGTGTTAAGTGTGTTAAGTGTGTTAAGTGTGTTAAGCGTGTTAAGTGTATTAAGCGTGTTAAGTGTGTTAAGTGTGTTAAATGTGTTAAGCGTGTTAAGTGTGTTAAGTGTGTTAAGCGTGTTAAGTGTGTTAAGTGTGTTAAGCGTGTTAAGTGTGTAAAGCGTGTTAAGTGTGTTAAGCGTGTTAAGTGCTTTAAGCGTGTGTTAAGTGTGTTAAGTGTGTTAAGCGTGTTAAGCGTGTTAAGTGTGTTACGCGTGTTAAGTGTGTTAAGCGTGTTAAGTGTATTAAGCGTGTTAAGCTTGTTAAGTGTATTAAGCGTGTTAAGCGTGTTAAGTGTGTTAAGTGTGTTAAGCGTGTTAAGTGTGTTAAGCGTGTTAAGTGTGTTAAGCGTGTTAAGTGTGTTAAGCATGTTAAGCGTGAGTGTGTTAAGCATGTTAAGCGTGTTAAGTGTATTAAGCGTGTTAAGTGTGTTAAGCGTGTTAAGCGTGTTAAGTGTGTTAAGCGTGTTAAGTGTATTAAGCGTGTTAAGCGTGTTAAGTGTATTAAGCGTGTTAAGCGTGTTATTTGTATTAAGCGTGTTAAGCGTGTTAATGTATTAAGCGTGTTAAGCGTGTTAAGTGTATTAAGCGTGTTGAGTGTGTTAAGTGTGTTAAGTGTGTTAAGCGTGTTAAGTGTGTTAAGTGTGTTAAGCGTGTTAAGTGTGTTAAGCGTGTTAAGTGTATTAAGCGTGTTAAGCGTGTTAAGTGTGTTAAGTGTGTTAAGCGTGTTAAGCGTGTTAAGTGTGTTAAGCGTGTTAAGTGTATTAAGCGTGTTAAGTGTATTAAGCGTGTTAAGCGTGTTAAGTGTGTTAAGCGTGTTAAGTGTGTTACGCGTGTTAAGTGTGTTAAGCGTGTTAAGCTTGTTAAGCGTGTTAAGCGTGTTAAGTGTATTAAGCGCGTTAAGCGTGTTAAGCGTGTTAAGTGTGTTAAGCGTGTTAAGTGTGTTAAGTGTGTTAAGCGTGTTAAGTGTGTTACGCGTGTTAAGCGTGTTAAGTGTGTTAAGCGTGCTAAGTGTATTAAGCGTGTTAAGCGTGTTAAGTGTATTAAGCGTGTTAAGCGTGTTAAGTGTGTTAAGTGTGTTAAGCGTGTTAAGTGTGTTAAGCGTGTTAAGTGTATTAATCGTGTTAAGCGTGTTAAGTGTATTAAGCGTGTTAAGCGTGTTAAGTGTGTTAAGTGTGTTAAGCGTGTTAAGTGTGTTAAGTGTGTTAAGCGTGTTAAGTGTGTTAAGCGTGTTAAGTGTATTAAGCGTGTTAAGCGTGTTAAGTGTATTAAGCGTGTTAAGTGTGTTAAGCGTGTTAAGTGTGTTAAGCGTGTTAAGCGTGTTAAGTGTATTAAGCGTGTTAAGTGTGTTAAGCGTGTTAAGTGTATTAAGCGTGTTAAGCGTGTTAAGTGTATTAAGCGTGTTAAGCGTGTTAAGTGTGTTAAGTGTGTTAAGCGTGTTGAGTGTGTTAAGTATGTTAAGCGTGTTAAGTGTGTTAAGCGTGTTAAGTGTGTTAAGCGTGTTAAGTGTGTTAAGCGTGTTAAGTGCTTTAAGCGTGTGTTAAGTGTGTTAAGTGTATTAAGTGTGTTAAGCTTGTTAAGCGTGTTAAGTGTGTTAAGCTTGCTAAGCGTGTTAAGCGTGTTAAGCGTGTGAAGCGTGTAAAGCGTGTTAAGCGTGTTAAGCTTGTTAAGTGTGTTAAGTGTGTTAAGCGTGTTAAGCGTGTTAAGTGTGTTAAGCGTGTTAAGTGTGTTAAGCGTGTTAAGTGTATTAAGCGTGTTAAGCGTGTTAAGTGTATTAAGCGTGTTAAGCGTGTTAAGTGTGTTAAGTGTGTTAAGCGTGTTAAGTGTGTTAAGCGTGTTAAGTGTATTAAGCGTGTTAAGCGTGTTAAGTGTATTAAGCGTGTTAAGCGTGTTAAGTGTGTTAAGTGTGTTAAGCGTGTTAAGCGTGTTAAGTGTATTAAGCGTGTTAAGCGTGTTAAGTGTGTTAAGTGTGTTAAGCGTGTTAAGTGTGTTAAGCGTGTTAAGTGTATTAAGCGTGTTAAGCGTGTTAAGTGTATTAAGCGTGTTAAGCGTGTTAAGTGTGTTAAGTGTGTTAAGCGTGTTAAGTGTGTTAAGTGTGTTAAGCGTGTTAAGTGTGTTAAGCGTGTAAAGTGTATTAAGCGTGTTAAGCGTGTTAAGTGTATTAAGCGTGTTAAGTGTGTTAAGTGTGTTAAGCGTGTTAAGTGTGTTAAGCTTGTTAAGCGTGTTAAGTGTATTAAGCGTGTTAAGTGTGTTAAGCGTGTTAAGTGTATTAAGCGTGTTAAGCGTGTTAAGTGTATTAAGCATGTTAAGCGTGTTAAGTGTGTTAAGCGTGTTAAGCGTGTTAAGCTTGTTAAGCGTGTTAAGTGTATTAAGCGTGTTAAGCGTGTTAAGTGTGTTAAGTGTGTTAAGTGTGTTAAGCGTGTTAAGCGTGTTAAGTGTATTAAGCGTGTTAAGTGTGTTAAGCGTGTTAAGTGTATTAAGCGTGTTAAGCGTGTTAAGTGTATTAAGCGTGTTAAGCGTGTTAAGTGTGTTAAGCTTGTTAAGTGTGTTAAGTGTATTAAGTGTGTTAAGGGTGTTAAGTGTGTTAAGTGTGTTAAGTGTGTTAAGTGTGTTAAGCGTGTTAAGTGTGTTACGCGTGTTAAGCGTGTTAAGTGTATTAAGCATGTTAAGCGTGTTAAGTGTATTAAGCGTGTTAAGTGTGTTAAGTGTATTAAGTGTGTTAAGTGTATTAAGCATGTTAAGCGTGTTAAGTGTATTAAGCGTGTTAAGCGTGTTAAGCGTGTTAAGTGTGTTAAGTGTGTTAAGCGTGTTAAGCGTGTTAAGTGTGTTAAGTGTGTTAAGCGTGTTAAGTGTGTTAAGTGTGTTAAGCGTGTTAAGTGTGTTAGGTGTTTTAAGCGTGTTAAGTGTGTTAAGCGTGTTAGGTGTGTTAAGCGTGTTAAGTGTATTAAGCGTGTTAAGCGTGTTAAGTGTATTAAGCGTGTTAAGCGTGTTAAGTGTGTTAAGTATGTTAAGCGTGTTAAGTGTGTTAAGTGTGTTAAGCGTGTTAAGTGTGTTAAGCGTGTTAAGTGTATTAAGCGTGTTAAGCGTGTTAAGTGTATTAAGCGTGTTAAGCGTGTTAAGTGTGTTAAGTGTGTTAAGCGTGTTAAGTGTATTAAGCGTGTTAAGTGTATTTAGCGTGTTAAGTGTATTAAGCGTGTTAAGCGTGTTAAGTGTATTAAGCGTGTTAAGCGTGTTAAGTGTGTTAAGTGTGTTAAGCGTGTTAAGTGTGTTAAGTGTATAAAGCGTGTTAAGTGTATTAAGCGTGTTAAGTGTGTTAAGCGTGTTAAGTGTATTAAGCGTGTTAAGCGTGTTAAGTGTGTTAAGTGTGTTAAGTGTGTTAAGCGTGTTAAGCGTGTTAAGTGTATTAAGCGTGTTAAGTGTGTTAAGTGTGTTAAGTGTGTTAAGTGTGTTAAGTGTATTAAGCGTGTTAAGCGTGTTAAGTGTATTAAGCGTGTTAAGCGTGTTAAGCGTGTTAAGTGTGTTAAGCTTGTTAAGTGTGTTAAGTGTATTAAGTGTGTTAAGGGTGTTAAGTGTGTTAAGTGTGTTAAGCGTGTTAAGTGTATTAAGCGTGTTAAGCGTGTTAAGCGTGTTAAGTGTATTAAGCGTGTTAAGCGTGTTAAGTGTATTAAGCGTGTTAAGCGTGTTAAGTGTATTAAGCGTGTTAAGCGTGTTAAGTGTATTAAGCGTGTTGAGTGTGTTAAGTGTGTTAAGTGTGTTAAGCGTGTTAAGTGTGTTAAGTGTGTTAAGCGTGTTAAGTGTGTTAAGCGTGTTAAGTGTATTAAGCGTGTTAAGCGTGTTAAGTGTATTAAGCGTGTTAAGCGTGTTAAGTGTGTTAAGTGTGTTAAGCGTGTTAAGCGTGTTAAGTGTGTTAAGCGTGTTAAGCGTGTTAAGTGTGTTAAGCGTGTTAAGTGTATTAAGCGTGTTAAGCGTGTTAAGTGTATTAAGCGTGTTAAGCGTGTTAAGCTTGTTAAGCGTGTTAAGCGTGTTAAGCGTGTTAAGTGTATTAAGCGTGTTAAGCGTGTTAAGCGTGTTAAGTGTGTTAAGCGTGTTAAGTGTGTTAAGTGTGTTAAGCGTGTTAAGTGTGTTAAGTGTATTAAGCGTGTTAAGCGTGTTAAGTGTATTAAGCGTGTTAAGCGTGTTAAGTGTATTAAGCGTGTTAAGCGTGTTAAGTGTATTAAGCGTGTTGAGTGTGTTAAGTGTGTTAAGTGTGTTAAGCGTGTTAAGTGTGTTAAGTGTGTTAAGAATGTTAAGTGTGTTAAGCGTGTTAAGTGTATTAAGCGTGTTAAGCGTGTTAAGTGTGTTAAGTGTGTTAAGCGTGTTAAGCGTGTTAAGTGTGTTAAGCGTGTTAAGTGTATTAAGCGTGTTAAGCGTGTTAAGTGTATTAAGCGTGTTAAGCGTGTTAAGTGTGTTAAGCGTGTTAAGTGTGTTAAGCGTGTTAAGCTTGTTAAGCGTGTTAAGTGTATTAAGCGCGTTAAGCGTGTTAAGCGTGTTAAGTGTGTTAAGCGTGTTAAGTGTGTTAAGTGTGTTAAGCGTGTTAAGCGTGTTAAGTGTATTAAGCGTGTTAAGTGTGTTAAGCGTGTTAAGTGTATTAGGCGTGTTAAGCGTGTTAAGTGTATTAAGCGTGTTAAGCGTGTTAAGTGTGTTAAGTGTGTTAAGCGTGTTGAGTGTGTTAAGTGTGTTAAGTGTGTTAAGCGTGTTAAGTGTGTTAAGCGTGTTAAGTGTGTTAAGCGTGTTAAGTGCTTTAAGCGTGTGTTAAGTGTGTTAAGTGTATTAAGTGTGTTAAGCTTGTTAAGCGTGTTAAGTGTGTTAAGTTTGCTAAGCGTGTTAAGCGTGTTAAGCGTGTGAAGCGTGTAAAGCGTGTTAAGCGTGTTAAGCTTGTTAAGTGTGTTAAGTGTGTTAAGCGTGTTAAGCGTGTTAAGTGTGTTAAGCGTGTTAAGTGTGTTAAGCGTGTTAAGTGTATTAAGCGTGTTAAGCGTGTTAAGTGTATTAAGCGTGTTAAGCGTGTTAAGTGTGTTAAGTGTGTTAAGCGTGTTAAGTGTGTTAAGCGTGTTAAGTGTATTAAGCGTGTTAAGCGTGTTAAGTGTATTAAGCGTGTTAAGCGTGTTAAGTGTGTTAAGCGTGTTAAGCGTGTTAAGTGTATTAAGCGTGTTAAGCGTGTTAAGTGTGTTAAGTGTGTTAAGCGTGTTAAGTGTGTTAAGCGTGTTAAGTGTATTAAGCGTGTTAAGCGTGTTAAGTGTATTAAGCGTGTTAAGCGTGTTAAGTGTGTTAAGTGTGTTAAGCGTGTTAAGTGTGTTAAGTGTGTTAAGCGTGTTAAGTGTGTTAAGCGTGTAAAGTGTATTAAGCGTGTTAAGCGTGTTAAGTGTATTAAGCGTGTTAAGTGTGTTAAGTGTGTTAAGCGTGTTAAGTGTGTTAAGCGTGTTAAGCGTGTTAAGTGTATTAAGCGTGTTAAGTGTGTTAAGCGTGTTAAGTGTATTAAGCGTGTTAAGCGTGTTAAGTGTATTAAGCATGTTAAGCGTGTTAAGTGTGTTAAGCGTGTTAAGCGTGTTAAGCTTGTTAAGCGTGTTAAGTGTATTAAGCGTGTTAAGCGTGTTAAGTGTGTTAAGTGTGTTAAGTGTGTTAAGCGTGTTAAGCGTGTTAAGTGTATTAAGCGTGTTAAGCGTGTTAAGTGTGTTAAGTGTGTTAAGCGTGTTAAGCGTGTTAAGCGTGTTAAGTGTGTTAAGTGTGTTAAGCGTGTTAGGTGTGTTAAGTGTGTTAAGCGTGTTAAGTGTGTTAAGCGTGTTATGTGTGTTAAGCGTGTTAAGTGTGTTAAGCATGTTAAGCGTGTTAAGTGTATTAAGCGTGTTAAGTGTGTTAAGTGTGTTAAGTGTGTTAAGTGTGTTAAGCGTGTTAAGTGTATTAAGCGTGTTAAGTGTGTTAAGTGTGTTAAATGTGTTAAGCGTGTTAAGTGTGTTAAGTGTGTTAAGCGTGTTAAGTGTGTTAAGTGTGTTAAGCGTGTTAAGTGTGTAAAGCGTGTTAAGTGTGTTAAGCGTGTTAAGTGCTTTAAGCGTGTGTTAAGTGTGTTAAGTGTGTTAAGCGTGTTAAGCGTGTTAAGTGTGTTACGCGTGTTAAGTGTGTTAAGCGTGTTAAGTGTATTAAGCGTGTTAAGCTTGTTAAGTGTATTAAGCGTGTTAAGCGTGTTAAGTGTGTTAAGTGTGTTAAGCGTGTTAAGTGTGTTAAGCGTGTTAAGTGTGTTAAGCGTGTTAAGTGTGTTAAGCATGTTAAGCGTGAGTGTGTTAAGCATGTTAAGCGTGTTAAGTGTATTAAGCGTGTTAAGTGTGTTAAGCGTGTTAAGCGTGTTAAGTGTGTTAAGCGTGTTAAGTGTATTAAGCGTGTTAAGCGTGTTAAGTGTATTAAGCGTGTTAAGCGTGTTATTTGTATTAAGCGTGTTAAGCGTGTTAATGTATTAAGCGTGTTAAGCGTGTTAAGTGTATTAAGCGTGTTGAGTGTGTTAAGTGTGTTAAGTGTGTTAAGCGTGTTAAGTGTGTTAAGTGTGTTAAGCGTGTTAAGTGTGTTAAGCGTGTTAAGTGTATTAAGCGTGTTAAGCGTGTTAAGTGTGTTAAGTGTGTTAAGCGTGTTAAGCGTGTTAAGTGTGTTAAGCGTGTTAAGTGTATTAAGCGTGTTAAGTGTATTAAGCGTGTTAAGCGTGTTAAGTGTGTTAAGCGTGTTAAGTGTGTTACGCGTGTTAAGTGTGTTAAGCGTGTTAAGCTTGTTAAGCGTGTTAAGCGTGTTAAGTGTATTAAGCGCGTTAAGCGTGTTAAGCGTGTTAAGTGTGTTAAGCGTGTTAAGTGTGTTAAGTGTGTTAAGCGTGTTAAGTGTGTTACGCGTGTTAAGCGTGTTAAGTGTGTTAAGCGTGCTAAGTGTATTAAGCGTGTTAAGCGTGTTAAGTGTATTAAGCGTGTTAAGCGTGTTAAGTGTGTTAAGTGTGTTAAGCGTGTTAAGTGTGTTAAGCGTGTTAAGTGTATTAATCGTGTTAAGCGTGTTAAGTGTATTAAGCGTGTTAAGCGTGTTAAGTGTGTTAAGTGTGTTAAGCGTGTTAAGTGTGTTAAGTGTGTTAAGCGTGTTAAGTGTGTTAAGCGTGTTAAGTGTATTAAGCGTGTTAAGCGTGTTAAGTGTATTAAGCGTGTTAAGTGTGTTAAGCGTGTTAAGTGTGTTAAGCGTGTTAAGCGTGTTAAGTGTAT
The DNA here is from genome assembly GCA_963854355.1 of Epinotia brunnichana. Lineage (NCBI taxonomy): Eukaryota > Metazoa > Arthropoda > Insecta > Lepidoptera > Tortricidae > Epinotia > Epinotia brunnichana. The sequence continues at coordinate 12,451,894 of OY977942.1, forward strand.
TAAGCGTGTTAAGTGTGTTAAGCGTGTTAAGTGTATTAAGCGTGTTAAGCGTGTTAAGTGTATTAAGCGTGTTAAGCGTGTTAAGTGTGTTAAGTGTGTTAAGCGTGTTGAGTGTGTTAAGTATGTTAAGCGTGTTAAGTGTGTTAAGCGTGTTAAGTGTGTTAAGCGTGTTAAGTGTGTTAAGCGTGTTAAGTGCTTTAAGCGTGTGTTAAGTGTGTTAAGTGTATTAAGTGTGTTAAGCTTGTTAAGCGTGTTAAGTGTGTTAAGCTTGCTAAGCGTGTTAAGCGTGTTAAGCGTGTGAAGCGTGTAAAGCGTGTTAAGCGTGTTAAGCTTGTTAAGTGTGTTAAGTGTGTTAAGAGTGTTAAGCGTGTTAAGTGTGTTAAGCGTGTTAAGTGTGTTAAGCGTGTTAAGTGTATTAAGCGTGTTAAGCGTGTTAAGTGTATTAAGCGTGTTAAGCGTGTTAAGTGTGTTAAGTGTGTTAAGCGTGTTAAGTGTGTTAAGCGTGTTAAGTGTATTAAGCGTGTTAAGCGTGTTAAGTGTATTAAGCGTGTTAAGCGTGTTAAGTGTGTTAAGTGTGTTAAGCGTGTTAAGCGTGTTAAGTGTATTAAGCGTGTTAAGCGTGTTAAGTGTGTTAAGTGTGTTAAGCGTGTTAAGTGTGTTAAGCGTGTTAAGTGTATTAAGCGTGTTAAGCGTGTTAAGTGTATTAAGCGTGTTAAGCGTGTTAAGTGTGTTAAGTGTGTTAAGCGTGTTAAGTGTGTTAAGTGTGTTAAGCGTGTTAAGTGTGTTAAGCGTGTAAAGTGTATTAAGCGTGTTAAGCGTGTTAAGTGTATTAAGCGTGTTAAGTGTGTTAAGTGTGTTAAGCGTGTTAAGTGTGTTAAGCTTGTTAAGCGTGTTAAGTGTATTAAGCGTGTTAAGTGTGTTAAGCGTGTTAAGTGTATTAAGCGTGTTAAGCGTGTTAAGTGTATTAAGCATGTTAAGCGTGTTAAGTGTGTTAAGCGTGTTAAGCGTGTTAAGCTTGTTAAGCGTGTTAAGTGTATTAAGCGTGTTAAGCGTGTTAAGTGTGTTAAGTGTGTTAAGTGTGTTAAATGTGTTAAGCGTGTTAAGTGTGTTAAGTGTGTTAAGCGTGTTAAGTGTGTTAAGTGTGTTAAGCGTGTTAAGTGTGTAAAGCGTGTTAAGTGTGTTAAGCGTGTTAAGTGCTTTAAGCGTGTGTTAAGTGTGTTAAGCGTGTTAAGCGTGTTAAGTGTGTTACGCGTGTTAAGTGTGTTAAGCGTGTTAAGTGTATTAAGCGTGTTAAGCTTGTTAAGTGTATTAAGCGTGTTAAGCGTGTTAAGTGTGTTAAGTGTGTTAAGCGTGTTAAGTGTGTTAAGCGTGTTAAGTGTGTTAAGCGTGTTAAGTGTGTTAAGCATGTTAAGCGTGAGTGTGTTAAGCATGTTAAGCGTGTTAAGTGTATTAAGCGTGTTAAGTGTGTTAAGCGTGTTAAGCGTGTTAAGTGTGTTAAGCGTGTTAAGTGTATTAAGCGTGTTAAGCGTGTTAAGTGTATTAAGCGTGTTAAGCGTGTTATTTGTATTAAGCGTGTTAAGCGTGTTAATGTATTAAGCGTGTTAAGCGTGTTAAGTGTATTAAGCGTGTTGAGTGTGTTAAGTGTGTTAAGTGTGTTAAGCGTGTTAAGTGTGTTAAGTGTGTTAAGCGTGTTAAGTGTGTTAAGCGTGTTAAGTGTATTAAGCGTGTTAAGCGTGTTAAGTGTGTTAAGTGTGTTAAGCGTGTTAAGCGTGTTAAGTGTGTTAAGCGTGTTAAGTGTATTAAGCGTGTTAAGTGTATTAAGCGTGTTAAGCGTGTTAAGTGTGTTAAGCGTGTTAAGTGTGTTACGCGTGTTAAGTGTGTTAAGCGTGTTAAGCTTGTTAAGCGTGTTAAGCGTGTTAAGTGTATTAAGCGCGTTAAGCGTGTTAAGCGTGTTAAGTGTGTTAAGCGTGTTAAGTGTGTTAAGTGTGTTAAGCGTGTTAAGTGTGTTACGCGTGTTAAGCGTGTTAAGTGTGTTAAGCGTGCTAAGTGTATTAAGCGTGTTAAGCGTGTTAAGTGTATTAAGCGTGTTAAGCGTGTTAAGTGTGTTAAGTGTGTTAAGCGTGTTAAGTGTGTTAAGCGTGTTAAGTGTATTAATCGTGTTAAGCGTGTTAAGTGTATTAAGCGTGTTAAGCGTGTTAAGTGTGTTAAGTGTGTTAAGCGTGTTAAGTGTGTTAAGTGTGTTAAGCGTGTTAAGTGTGTTAAGCGTGTTAAGTGTATTAAGCGTGTTAAGCGTGTTAAGTGTATTAAGCGTGTTAAGTGTGTTAAGCGTGTTAAGTGTGTTAAGCGTGTTAAGCGTGTTAAGTGTATTAAGCGTGTTAAGTGTGTTAAGCGTGTTAAGTGTATTAAGCGTGTTAAGCGTGTTAAGTGTATTAAGCGTGTTAAGCGTGTTAAGTGTGTTAAGTGTGTTAAGCGTGTTGAGTGTGTTAAGTATGTTAAGCGTGTTAAGTGTGTTAAGCGTGTTAAGTGTGTTAAGCGTGTTAAGTGTGTTAAGCGTGTTAAGTGCTTTAAGCGTGTGTTAAGTGTGTTAAGTGTATTAAGTGTGTTAAGCTTGTTAAGCGTGTTAAGTGTGTTAAGCTTGCTAAGCGTGTTAAGCGTGTTAAGCGTGTGAAGCGTGTAAAGCGTGTTAAGCGTGTTAAGCTTGTTAAGTGTGTTAAGTGTGTTAAGCGTGTTAAGCGTGTTAAGTGTGTTAAGCGTGTTAAGTGTGTTAAGCATGTTAAGTGTATTAAGCGTGTTAAGCGTGTTAAGTGTATTAAGCGTGTTAAGCGTGTTAAGTGTGTTAAGTGTGTTAAGCGTGTTAAGTGTGTTAAGCGTGTTAAGTGTATTAAGCGTGTTAAGCGTGTTAAGTGTATTAAGCGTGTTAAGCGTGTTAAGTGTGTTAAGTGTGTTAAGCGTGTTAAGCGTGTTAAGTGTATTAAGCGTGTTAAGCGTGTTAAGTGTGTTAAGTGTGTTAAGCGTGTTAAGTGTGTTAAGCGTGTTAAGTGTATTAAGCGTGTTAAGCGTGTTAAGTGTATTAAGCGTGTTAAGCGTGTTAAGTGTGTTAAGTGTGTTAAGCGTGTTAAGTGTGTTAAGTGTGTTAAGCGTGTTAAGTGTGTTAAGCGTGTAAAGTGTATTAAGCGTGTTAAGCGTGTTAAGTGTATTAAGCGTGTTAAGTGTGTTAAGTGTGTTAAGCGTGTTAAGTGTGTTAAGCTTGTTAAGCGTGTTAAGTGTATTAAGCGTGTTAAGTGTGTTAAGCGTGTTAAGTGTATTAAGCGTGTTAAGCGTGTTAAGTGTATTAAGCATGTTAAGCGTGTTAAGTGTGTTAAGCGTGTTAAGCGTGTTAAGCTTGTTAAGCGTGTTAAGTGTATTAAGCGTGTTAAGCGTGTTAAGTGTGTTAAGTGTGTTAAGTGTGTTAAGCGTGTTAAGCGTGTTAAGTGTATTAAGCGTGTTAAGTGTGTTAAGCGTGTTAAGTGTATTAAGCGTGTTAAGCGTGTTAAGTGTATTAAGCGTGTTAAGCGTGTTAAGTGTGTTAAGCTTGTTAAGTGTGTTAAGTGTATTAAGTGTGTTAAGGGTGTTAAGTGTGTTAAGTGTGTTAAGTGTGTTAAGTGTGTTAAGCGTGTTAAGTGTATTAAGCGTGTTAAGCGTGTTAAGTGTATTAAGCGTGTTAAGCGTGTTAAGTGTATTAAGCGTGTTAAGCGTGTTATTTGTATTAAGCGTGTTAAGCGTGTTAATGTATTAAGCGTGTTAAGCGTGTTAAGTGTATTAAGCGTGTTGAGTGTGTTAAGTGTGTTAAGTGTGTTAAGCGTGTTAAGTGTGTTAAGTGTGTTAAGCGTGTTAAGTGTGTTAAGCGTGTTAAGTGTATTAAGCGTGTTAAGCGTGTTAAGTGTGTTAAGTGTGTTAAGCGTGTTAAGCGTGTTAAGTGTGTTAAGCGTGTTAAGTGTATTAAGCGTGTTAAGTGTATTAAGCGTGTTAAGCGTGTTAAGTGTGTTAAGCGTGTTAAGTGTGTTACGCGTGTTAAGTGTGTTAAGCGTGTTAAGCTTGTTAAGCGTGTTAAGCGTGTTAAGTGTATTAAGCGCGTTAAGCGTGTTAAGCGTGTTAAGTGTGTTAAGCGTGTTAAGTGTGTTAAGTGTGTTAAGCGTGTTAAGTGTGTTACGCGTGTTAAGCGTGTTAAGTGTGTTAAGCGTGCTAAGTGTATTAAGCGTGTTAAGCGTGTTAAGTGTATTAAGCGTGTTAAGCGTGTTAAGTGTGTTAAGTGTGTTAAGCGTGTTAAGTGTGTTAAGCGTGTTAAGTGTATTAATCGTGTTAAGCGTGTTAAGTGTATTAAGCGTGTTAAGCGTGTTAAGTGTGTTAAGTGTGTTAAGCGTGTTAAGTGTGTTAAGTGTGTTAAGCGTGTTAAGTGTGTTAAGCGTGTTAAGTGTATTAAGCGTGTTAAGCGTGTTAAGTGTATTAAGCGTGTTAAGTGTGTTAAGCGTGTTAAGTGTGTTAAGCGTGTTAAGCGTGTTAAGTGTATTAAGCGTGTTAAGTGTGTTAAGCGTGTTAAGTGTATTAAGCGTGTTAAGCGTGTTAAGTGTATTAAGCGTGTTAAGCGTGTTAAGTGTGTTAAGTGTGTTAAGCGTGTTGAGTGTGTTAAGTATGTTAAGCGTGTTAAGTGTGTTAAGCGTGTTAAGTGTGTTAAGCGTGTTAAGTGTGTTAAGCGTGTTAAGTGCTTTAAGCGTGTGTTAAGTGTGTTAAGTGTATTAAGTGTGTTAAGCTTGTTAAGCGTGTTAAGTGTGTTAAGCTTGCTAAGCGTGTTAAGCGTGTTAAGCGTGTGAAGCGTGTAAAGCGTGTTAAGCGTGTTAAGCTTGTTAAGTGTGTTAAGTGTGTTAAGAGTGTTAAGCGTGTTAAGTGTGTTAAGCGTGTTAAGTGTGTTAAGCGTGTTAAGTGTATTAAGCGTGTTAAGCGTGTTAAGTGTATTAAGCGTGTTAAGCGTGTTAAGTGTGTTAAGTGTGTTAAGCGTGTTAAGTGTGTTAAGCGTGTTAAGTGTATTAAGCGTGTTAAGCGTGTTAAGTGTATTAAGCGTGTTAAGCGTGTTAAGTGTGTTAAGTGTGTTAAGCGTGTTAAGCGTGTTAAGTGTATTAAGCGTGTTAAGCGTGTTAAGTGTGTTAAGTGTGTTAAGCGTGTTAAGTGTGTTAAGCGTGTTAAGTGTATTAAGCGTGTTAAGCGTGTTAAGTGTATTAAGCGTGTTAAGCGTGTTAAGTGTGTTAAGTGTGTTAAGCGTGTTAAGTGTGTTAAGTGTGTTAAGCGTGTTAAGTGTGTTAAGCGTGTAAAGTGTATTAAGCGTGTTAAGCGTGTTAAGTGTATTAAGCGTGTTAAGTGTGTTAAGTGTGTTAAGCGTGTTAAGTGTGTTAAGCTTGTTAAGCGTGTTAAGTGTATTAAGCGTGTTAAGTGTGTTAAGCGTGTTAAGTGTATTAAGCGTGTTAAGCGTGTTAAGTGTATTAAGCATGTTAAGCGTGTTAAGTGTGTTAAGCGTGTTAAGCGTGTTAAGCTTGTTAAGCGTGTTAAGTGTATTAAGCGTGTTAAGCGTGTTAAGTGTGTTAAGTGTGTTAAGTGTGTTAAATGTGTTAAGCGTGTTAAGTGTGTTAAGTGTGTTAAGCGTGTTAAGTGTGTTAAGTGTGTTAAGCGTGTTAAGTGTGTAAAGCGTGTTAAGTGTGTTAAGCGTGTTAAGTGCTTTAAGCGTGTGTTAAGTGTGTTAAGCGTGTTAAGCGTGTTAAGTGTGTTACGCGTGTTAAGTGTGTTAAGCGTGTTAAGTGTATTAAGCGTGTTAAGCTTGTTAAGTGTATTAAGCGTGTTAAGCGTGTTAAGTGTGTTAAGTGTGTTAAGCGTGTTAAGTGTGTTAAGCGTGTTAAGTGTGTTAAGCGTGTTAAGTGTGTTAAGCATGTTAAGCGTGAGTGTGTTAAGCATGTTAAGCGTGTTAAGTGTATTAAGCGTGTTAAGTGTGTTAAGCGTGTTAAGCGTGTTAAGTGTGTTAAGCGTGTTAAGTGTATTAAGCGTGTTAAGCGTGTTAAGTGTATTAAGCGTGTTAAGCGTGTTATTTGTATTAAGCGTGTTAAGCGTGTTAATGTATTAAGCGTGTTAAGCGTGTTAAGTGTATTAAGCGTGTTGAGTGTGTTAAGTGTGTTAAGTGTGTTAAGCGTGTTAAGTGTGTTAAGTGTGTTAAGCGTGTTAAGTGTGTTAAGCGTGTTAAGTGTATTAAGCGTGTTAAGCGTGTTAAGTGTGTTAAGTGTGTTAAGCGTGTTAAGCGTGTTAAGTGTGTTAAGCGTGTTAAGTGTATTAAGCGTGTTAAGTGTATTAAGCGTGTTAAGCGTGTTAAGTGTGTTAAGCGTGTTAAGTGTGTTACGCGTGTTAAGTGTGTTAAGCGTGTTAAGCTTGTTAAGCGTGTTAAGCGTGTTAAGTGTATTAAGCGCGTTAAGCGTGTTAAGCGTGTTAAGTGTGTTAAGCGTGTTAAGTGTGTTAAGTGTGTTAAGCGTGTTAAGTGTGTTACGCGTGTTAAGCGTGTTAAGTGTGTTAAGCGTGCTAAGTGTATTAAGCGTGTTAAGCGTGTTAAGTGTATTAAGCGTGTTAAGCGTGTTAAGTGTGTTAAGTGTGTTAAGCGTGTTAAGTGTGTTAAGCGTGTTAAGTGTATTAATCGTGTTAAGCGTGTTAAGTGTATTAAGCGTGTTAAGCGTGTTAAGTGTGTTAAGTGTGTTAAGCGTGTTAAGTGTGTTAAGTGTGTTAAGCGTGTTAAGTGTGTTAAGCGTGTTAAGTGTATTAAGCGTGTTAAGCGTGTTAAGTGTATTAAGCGTGTTAAGTGTGTTAAGCGTGTTAAGTGTGTTAAGCGTGTTAAGCGTGTTAAGTGTATTAAGCGTGTTAAGTGTGTTAAGCGTGTTAAGTGTATTAAGCGTGTTAAGCGTGTTAAGTGTATTAAGCGTGTTAAGCGTGTTAAGTGTGTTAAGTGTGTTAAGCGTGTTGAGTGTGTTAAGTATGTTAAGCGTGTTAAGTGTGTTAAGCGTGTTAAGTGTGTTAAGCGTGTTAAGTGTGTTAAGCGTGTTAAGTGCTTTAAGCGTGTGTTAAGTGTGTTAAGTGTATTAAGTGTGTTAAGCTTGTTAAGCGTGTTAAGTGTGTTAAGCTTGCTAAGCGTGTTAAGCGTGTTAAGCGTGTGAAGCGTGTAAAGCGTGTTAAGCGTGTTAAGCTTGTTAAGTGTGTTAAGTGTGTTAAGCGTGTTAAGCGTGTTAAGTGTGTTAAGCGTGTTAAGTGTGTTAAGCGTGTTAAGTGTATTAAGCGTGTTAAGCGTGTTAAGTGTATTAAGCGTGTTAAGCGTGTTAAGTGTGTTAAGTGTGTTAAGCGTGTTAAGTGTGTTAAGCGTGTTAAGTGTATTAAGCGTGTTAAGCGTGTTAAGTGTATTAAGCGTGTTAAGCGTGTTAAGTGTGTTAAGTGTGTTAAGCGTGTTAAGCGTGTTAAGTGTATTAAGCGTGTTAAGCGTGTTAAGTGTGTTAAGTGTGTTAAGCGTGTTAAGTGTGTTAAGCGTGTTAAGTGTATTAAGCGTGTTAAGCGTGTTAAGTGTATTAAGCGTGTTAAGCGTGTTAAGTGTGTTAAGTGTGTTAAGCGTGTTAAGTGTGTTAAGTGTGTTAAGCGTGTTAAGTGTGTTAAGCGTGTAAAGTGTATTAAGCGTGTTAAGCGTGTTAAGTGTATTAAGCGTGTTAAGTGTGTTAAGTGTGTTAAGCGTGTTAAGTGTGTTAAGCTTGTTAAGCGTGTTAAGTGTATTAAGCGTGTTAAGTGTGTTAAGCGTGTTAAGTGTATTAAGCGTGTTAAGCGTGTTAAGTGTATTAAGCATGTTAAGCGTGTTAAGTGTGTTAAGCGTGTTAAGCGTGTTAAGCTTGTTAAGCGTGTTAAGTGTATTAAGCGTGTTAAGCGTGTTAAGTGTGTTAAGTGTGTTAAGTGTGTTAAGCGTGTTAAGCGTGTTAAGTGTATTAAGCGTGTTAAGTGTGTTAAGCGTGTTAAGTGTATTAAGCGTGTTAAGCGTGTTAAGTGTATTAAGCGTGTTAAGCGTGTTAAGTGTGTTAAGCTTGTTAAGTGTGTTAAGTGTATTAAGTGTGTTAAGGGTGTTAAGTGTGTTAAGTGTGTTAAGTGTGTTAAGTGTGTTAAGCGTGTTAAGTGTGTTACGCGTGTTAAGCGTGTTAAGTGTATTAAGCATGTTAAGCGTGTTAAGTGTATTAAGCGTGTTAAGTGTGTTAAGTGTATTAAGTGTGTTAAGTGTATTAAGCATGTTAAGCGTGTTAAGTGTATTAAGCGTGTTAAGCGTGTTAAGCGTGTTAAGTGTGTTAAGTGTGTTAAGCGTGTTAAGCGTGTTAAGTGTGTTAAGTGTGTTAAGCGTGTTAAGTGTGTTAAGTGTGTTAAGCGTGTTAAGTGTGTTAGGTGTTTTAAGCGTGTTAAGTGTGTTAAGCGTGTTAAGCGTGTTAAGCTTGTTAAGCGTGTTAAGTGTATTAAGCGTGTTAAGCGTGTTAAGTGTGTTAAGTGTGTTAAGTGTGTTAAATGTGTTAAGCGTGTTAAGTGTGTTAAGTGTGTTAAGCGTGTTAAGTGTGTTAAGTGTGTTAAGCGTGTTAAGTGTGTAAAGCGTGTTAAGTGTGTTAAGCGTGTTAAGTGCTTTAAGCGTGTGTTAAGTGTGTTAAGCGTGTTAAGCGTGTTAAGTGTGTTACGCGTGTTAAGTGTGTTAAGCGTGTTAAGTGTATTAAGCGTGTTAAGCTTGTTAAGTGTATTAAGCGTGTTAAGCGTGTTAAGTGTGTTAAGTGTGTTAAGCGTGTTAAGTGTGTTAAGCGTGTTAAGTGTGTTAAGCGTGTTAAGTGTGTTAAGCATGTTAAGCGTGAGTGTGTTAAGCATGTTAAGCGTGTTAAGTGTATTAAGCGTGTTAAGTGTGTTAAGCGTGTTAAGCGTGTTAAGTGTGTTAAGCGTGTTAAGTGTATTAAGCGTGTTAAGCGTGTTAAGTGTATTAAGCGTGTTAAGCGTGTTATTTGTATTAAGCGTGTTAAGCGTGTTAATGTATTAAGCGTGTTAAGCGTGTTAAGTGTATTAAGCGTGTTGAGTGTGTTAAGTGTGTTAAGTGTGTTAAGCGTGTTAAGTGTGTTAAGTGTGTTAAGCGTGTTAAGTGTGTTAAGCGTGTTAAGTGTATTAAGCGTGTTAAGCGTGTTAAGTGTGTTAAGTGTGTTAAGCGTGTTAAGCGTGTTAAGTGTGTTAAGCGTGTTAAGTGTATTAAGCGTGTTAAGTGTATTAAGCGTGTTAAGCGTGTTAAGTGTGTTAAGCGTGTTAAGTGTGTTACGCGTGTTAAGTGTGTTAAGCGTGTTAAGCTTGTTAAGCGTGTTAAGCGTGTTAAGTGTATTAAGCGCGTTAAGCGTGTTAAGCGTGTTAAGTGTGTTAAGCGTGTTAAGTGTGTTAAGTGTGTTAAGCGTGTTAAGTGTGTTACGCGTGTTAAGCGTGTTAAGTGTGTTAAGCGTGCTAAGTGTATTAAGCGTGTTAAGCGTGTTAAGTGTATTAAGCGTGTTAAGCGTGTTAAGTGTGTTAAGTGTGTTAAGCGTGTTAAGTGTGTTAAGCGTGTTAAGTGTATTAATCGTGTTAAGCGTGTTAAGTGTATTAAGCGTGTTAAGCGTGTTAAGTGTGTTAAGTGTGTTAAGCGTGTTAAGTGTGTTAAGTGTGTTAAGCGTGTTAAGTGTGTTAAGCGTGTTAAGTGTATTAAGCGTGTTAAGCGTGTTAAGTGTATTAAGCGTGTTAAGTGTGTTAAGCGTGTTAAGTGTGTTAAGCGTGTTAAGCGTGTTAAGTGTATTAAGCGTGTTAAGTGTGTTAAGCGTGTTAAGTGTATTAAGCGTGTTAAGCGTGTTAAGTGTATTAAGCGTGTTAAGCGTGTTAAGTGTGTTAAGTGTGTTAAGCGTGTTGAGTGTGTTAAGTATGTTAAGCGTGTTAAGTGTGTTAAGCGTGTTAAGTGTGTTAAGCGTGTTAAGTGTGTTAAGCGTGTTAAGTGCTTTAAGCGTGTGTTAAGTGTGTTAAGTGTATTAAGTGTGTTAAGCTTGTTAAGCGTGTTAAGTGTGTTAAGCTTGCTAAGCGTGTTAAGCGTGTTAAGCGTGTGAAGCGTGTAAAGCGTGTTAAGCGTGTTAAGCTTGTTAAGTGTGTTAAGTGTGTTAAGCGTGTTAAGCGTGTTAAGTGTGTTAAGCGTGTTAAGTGTGTTAAGCATGTTAAGTGTATTAAGCGTGTTAAGCGTGTTAAGTGTATTAAGCGTGTTAAGCGTGTTAAGTGTGTTAAGTGTGTTAAGCGTGTTAAGTGTGTTAAGCGTGTTAAGTGTATTAAGCGTGTTAAGCGTGTTAAGTGTATTAAGCGTGTTAAGCGTGTTAAGTGTGTTAAGTGTGTTAAGCGTGTTAAGCGTGTTAAGTGTATTAAGCGTGTTAAGCGTGTTAAGTGTGTTAAGTGTGTTAAGCGTGTTAAGTGTGTTAAGCGTGTTAAGTGTATTAAGCGTGTTAAGCGTGTTAAGTGTATTAAGCGTGTTAAGCGTGTTAAGTGTGTTAAGTGTGTTAAGCGTGTTAAGTGTGTTAAGTGTGTTAAGCGTGTTAAGTGTGTTAAGCGTGTAAAGTGTATTAAGCGTGTTAAGCGTGTTAAGTGTATTAAGCGTGTTAAGTGTGTTAAGTGTGTTAAGCGTGTTAAGTGTGTTAAGCTTGTTAAGCGTGTTAAGTGTATTAAGCGTGTTAAGTGTGTTAAGCGTGTTAAGTGTATTAAGCGTGTTAAGCGTGTTAAGTGTATTAAGCATGTTAAGCGTGTTAAGTGTGTTAAGCGTGTTAAGCGTGTTAAGCTTGTTAAGCGTGTTAAGTGTATTAAGCGTGTTAAGCGTGTTAAGTGTGTTAAGTGTGTTAAGTGTGTTAAGCGTGTTAAGCGTGTTAAGTGTATTAAGCGTGTTAAGTGTGTTAAGCGTGTTAAGTGTATTAAGCGTGTTAAGCGTGTTAAGTGTATTAAGCGTGTTAAGCGTGTTAAGTGTGTTAAGCTTGTTAAGTGTGTTAAGTGTATTAAGTGTGTTAAGGGTGTTAAGTGTGTTAAGTGTGTTAAGTGTGTTAAGTGTGTTAAGCGTGTTAAGTGTATTAAGCGTGTTAAGCGTGTTAAGTGTATTAAGCGTGTTAAGCGTGTTAAGTGTATTAAGCGTGTTAAGCGTGTTATTTGTATTAAGCGTGTTAAGCGTGTTAATGTATTAAGCGTGTTAAGCGTGTTAAGTGTATTAAGCGTGTTGAGTGTGTTAAGTGTGTTAAGTGTGTTAAGCGTGTTAAGTGTGTTAAGTGTGTTAAGCGTGTTAAGTGTGTTAAGCGTGTTAAGTGTATTAAGCGTGTTAAGCGTGTTAAGTGTGTTAAGTGTGTTAAGCGTGTTAAGCGTGTTAAGTGTGTTAAGCGTGTTAAGTGTATTAAGCGTGTTAAGTGTATTAAGCGTGTTAAGCGTGTTAAGTGTGTTAAGCGTGTTAAGTGTGTTACGCGTGTTAAGTGTGTTAAGCGTGTTAAGCTTGTTAAGCGTGTTAAGCGTGTTAAGTGTATTAAGCGCGTTAAGCGTGTTAAGCGTGTTAAGTGTGTTAAGCGTGTTAAGTGTGTTAAGTGTGTTAAGCGTGTTAAGTGTGTTACGCGTGTTAAGCGTGTTAAGTGTGTTAAGCGTGCTAAGTGTATTAAGCGTGTTAAGCGTGTTAAGTGTATTAAGCGTGTTAAGCGTGTTAAGTGTGTTAAGTGTGTTAAGCGTGTTAAGTGTGTTAAGCGTGTTAAGTGTATTAATCGTGTTAAGCGTGTTAAGTGTATTAAGCGTGTTAAGCGTGTTAAGTGTGTTAAGTGTGTTAAGCGTGTTAAGTGTGTTAAGTGTGTTAAGCGTGTTAAGTGTGTTAAGCGTGTTAAGTGTATTAAGCGTGTTAAGCGTGTTAAGTGTATTAAGCGTGTTAAGTGTGTTAAGCGTGTTAAGTGTGTTAAGCGTGTTAAGCGTGTTAAGTGTATTAAGCGTGTTAAGTGTGTTAAGCGTGTTAAGTGTATTAAGCGTGTTAAGCGTGTTAAGTGTATTAAGCGTGTTAAGCGTGTTAAGTGTGTTAAGTGTGTTAAGCGTGTTGAGTGTGTTAAGTATGTTAAGCGTGTTAAGTGTGTTAAGCGTGTTAAGTGTGTTAAGCGTGTTAAGTGTGTTAAGCGTGTTAAGTGCTTTAAGCGTGTGTTAAGTGTGTTAAGTGTATTAAGTGTGTTAAGCTTGTTAAGCGTGTTAAGTGTGTTAAGCTTGCTAAGCGTGTTAAGCGTGTTAAGCGTGTGAAGCGTGTAAAGCGTGTTAAGCGTGTTAAGCTTGTTAAGTGTGTTAAGTGTGTTAAGAGTGTTAAGCGTGTTAAGTGTGTTAAGCGTGTTAAGTGTGTTAAGCGTGTTAAGTGTATTAAGCGTGTTAAGCGTGTTAAGTGTATTAAGCGTGTTAAGCGTGTTAAGTGTGTTAAGTGTGTTAAGCGTGTTAAGTGTGTTAAGCGTGTTAAGTGTATTAAGCGTGTTAAGCGTGTTAAGTGTATTAAGCGTGTTAAGCGTGTTAAGTGTGTTAAGTGTGTTAAGCGTGTTAAGCGTGTTAAGTGTATTAAGCGTGTTAAGCGTGTTAAGTGTGTTAAGTGTGTTAAGCGTGTTAAGTGTGTTAAGCGTGTTAAGTGTATTAAGCGTGTTAAGCGTGTTAAGTGTATTAAGCGTGTTAAGCGTGTTAAGTGTGTTAAGTGTGTTAAGCGTGTTAAGTGTGTTAAGTGTGTTAAGCGTGTTAAGTGTGTTAAGCGTGTAAAGTGTATTAAGCGTGTTAAGCGTGTTAAGTGTATTAAGCGTGTTAAGTGTGTTAAGTGTGTTAAGCGTGTTAAGTGTGTTAAGCTTGTTAAGCGTGTTAAGTGTATTAAGCGTGTTAAGTGTGTTAAGCGTGTTAAGTGTATTAAGCGTGTTAAGCGTGTTAAGTGTATTAAGCATGTTAAGCGTGTTAAGTGTGTTAAGCGTGTTAAGCGTGTTAAGCTTGTTAAGCGTGTTAAGTGTATTAAGCGTGTTAAGCGTGTTAAGTGTGTTAAGTGTGTTAAGTGTGTTAAATGTGTTAAGCGTGTTAAGTGTGTTAAGTGTGTTAAGCGTGTTAAGTGTGTTAAGTGTGTTAAGCGTGTTAAGTGTGTAAAGCGTGTTAAGTGTGTTAAGCGTGTTAAGTGCTTTAAGCGTGTGTTAAGTGTGTTAAGCGTGTTAAGCGTGTTAAGTGTGTTACGCGTGTTAAGTGTGTTAAGCGTGTTAAGTGTATTAAGCGTGTTAAGCTTGTTAAGTGTATTAAGCGTGTTAAGCGTGTTAAGTGTGTTAAGTGTGTTAAGCGTGTTAAGTGTGTTAAGCGTGTTAAGTGTGTTAAGCGTGTTAAGTGTGTTAAGCATGTTAAGCGTGAGTGTGTTAAGCATGTTAAGCGTGTTAAGTGTATTAAGCGTGTTAAGTGTGTTAAGCGTGTTAAGCGTGTTAAGTGTGTTAAGCGTGTTAAGTGTATTAAGCGTGTTAAGCGTGTTAAGTGTATTAAGCGTGTTAAGCGTGTTATTTGTATTAAGCGTGTTAAGCGTGTTAATGTATTAAGCGTGTTAAGCGTGTTAAGTGTATTAAGCGTGTTGAGTGTGTTAAGTGTGTTAAGTGTGTTAAGCGTGTTAAGTGTGTTAAGTGTGTTAAGCGTGTTAAGTGTGTTAAGCGTGTTAAGTGTATTAAGCGTGTTAAGCGTGTTAAGTGTGTTAAGTGTGTTAAGCGTGTTAAGCGTGTTAAGTGTGTTAAGCGTGTTAAGTGTATTAAGCGTGTTAAGTGTATTAAGCGTGTTAAGCGTGTTAAGTGTGTTAAGCGTGTTAAGTGTGTTACGCGTGTTAAGTGTGTTAAGCGTGTTAAGCTTGTTAAGCGTGTTAAGCGTGTTAAGTGTATTAAGCGCGTTAAGCGTGTTAAGCGTGTTAAGTGTGTTAAGCGTGTTAAGTGTGTTAAGTGTGTTAAGCGTGTTAAGTGTGTTACGCGTGTTAAGCGTGTTAAGTGTGTTAAGCGTGCTAAGTGTATTAAGCGTGTTAAGCGTGTTAAGTGTATTAAGCGTGTTAAGCGTGTTAAGTGTGTTAAGTGTGTTAAGCGTGTTAAGTGTGTTAAGCGTGTTAAGTGTATTAATCGTGTTAAGCGTGTTAAGTGTATTAAGCGTGTTAAGCGTGTTAAGTGTGTTAAGTGTGTTAAGCGTGTTAAGTGTGTTAAGTGTGTTAAGCGTGTTAAGTGTGTTAAGCGTGTTAAGTGTATTAAGCGTGTTAAGCGTGTTAAGTGTATTAAGCGTGTTAAGTGTGTTAAGCGTGTTAAGTGTGTTAAGCGTGTTAAGCGTGTTAAGTGTATTAAGCGTGTTAAGTGTGTTAAGCGTGTTAAGTGTATTAAGCGTGTTAAGCGTGTTAAGTGTATTAAGCGTGTTAAGCGTGTTAAGTGTGTTAAGTGTGTTAAGCGTGTTGAGTGTGTTAAGTATGTTAAGCGTGTTAAGTGTGTTAAGCGTGTTAAGTGTGTTAAGCGTGTTAAGTGTGTTAAGCGTGTTAAGTGCTTTAAGCGTGTGTTAAGTGTGTTAAGTGTATTAAGTGTGTTAAGCTTGTTAAGCGTGTTAAGTGTGTTAAGCTTGCTAAGCGTGTTAAGCGTGTTAAGCGTGTGAAGCGTGTAAAGCGTGTTAAGCGTGTTAAGCTTGTTAAGTGTGTTAAGTGTGTTAAGCGTGTTAAGCGTGTTAAGTGTGTTAAGCGTGTTAAGTGTGTTAAGCGTGTTAAGTGTATTAAGCGTGTTAAGCGTGTTAAGTGTATTAAGCGTGTTAAGCGTGTTAAGTGTGTTAAGTGTGTTAAGCGTGTTAAGTGTGTTAAGCGTGTTAAGTGTATTAAGCGTGTTAAGCGTGTTAAGTGTATTAAGCGTGTTAAGCGTGTTAAGTGTGTTAAGTGTGTTAAGCGTGTTAAGCGTGTTAAGTGTATTAAGCGTGTTAAGCGTGTTAAGTGTGTTAAGTGTGTTAAGCGTGTTAAGTGTGTTAAGCGTGTTAAGTGTATTAAGCGTGTTAAGCGTGTTAAGTGTATTAAGCGTGTTAAGCGTGTTAAGTGTGTTAAGTGTGTTAAGCGTGTTAAGTGTGTTAAGTGTGTTAAGCGTGTTAAGTGTGTTAAGCGTGTAAAGTGTATTAAGCGTGTTAAGCGTGTTAAGTGTATTAAGCGTGTTAAGTGTGTTAAGTGTGTTAAGCGTGTTAAGTGTGTTAAGCTTGTTAAGCGTGTTAAGTGTATTAAGCGTGTTAAGTGTGTTAAGCGTGTTAAGTGTATTAAGCGTGTTAAGCGTGTTAAGTGTATTAAGCATGTTAAGCGTGTTAAGTGTGTTAAGCGTGTTAAGCGTGTTAAGCTTGTTAAGCGTGTTAAGTGTATTAAGCGTGTTAAGCGTGTTAAGTGTGTTAAGTGTGTTAAGTGTGTTAAGCGTGTTAAGCGTGTTAAGTGTATTAAGCGTGTTAAGTGTGTTAAGCGTGTTAAGTGTATTAAGCGTGTTAAGCGTGTTAAGTGTATTAAGCGTGTTAAGCGTGTTAAGTGTGTTAAGCTTGTTAAGTGTGTTAAGTGTATTAAGTGTGTTAAGGGTGTTAAGTGTGTTAAGTGTGTTAAGTGTGTTAAGTGTGTTAAGCGTGTTAAGTGTGTTACGCGTGTTAAGCGTGTTAAGTGTATTAAGCATGTTAAGCGTGTTAAGTGTATTAAGCGTGTTAAGTGTGTTAAGTGTATTAAGTGTGTTAAGTGTATTAAGCATGTTAAGCGTGTTAAGTGTATTAAGCGTGTTAAGCGTGTTAAGCGTGTTAAGTGTGTTAAGTGTGTTAAGCGTGTTAAGCGTGTTAAGTGTGTTAAGTGTGTTAAGCGTGTTAAGTGTGTTAAGTGTGTTAAGCGTGTTAAGTGTGTTAGGTGTTTTAAGCGTGTTAAGTGTGTTAAGCGTGTTAGGTGTGTTAAGCGTGTTAAGTGTATTAAGCGTGTTAAGCGTGTTAAGTGTATTAAGCGTGTTAAGTGTGTTAAGCGTGTTTAGTGTGTTACGCGTGTTAAGTGTGTTAAGCGTGTTAAGCTTGTTAAGCGTGTTAAGCGTGTTAAGCGTGTTAAGTGTATTAAGCGTGTTAAGCGTGTTAAGCGTGTTAAGTGTGTTAAGCGTGTTAAGTGTGTTAAGTGTGTTAAGCGTGTTAAGTGTGTTAAGTGTGTTAAGCGTGTTAAGTGTGTTAAGCGTGTTAAGTGTGTTAAGCGTGTTAAGTGTGTTAAGCGTGTTAAGTGCTTTAAGCGTGTGTTAAGTGTGTTAAGTGTATTAAGTGTGTTAAGCTTGTTAAGCGTGTTAAGCGTGTTAAGCGTGTTAAGCGTGTTAAGCGTGTTAAGCTTGTTAAGTGTGTTAAGTGTGTTAAGCGTGTTAAGTGTGTTAAGTGTGTTAAGCGTGTTAAGCGGGTTAAGTGTGTTAAGTGTGTTAAGCGTGTTAAGTGTGTTAAGCGTGTTAAGTGTATTAAGCGTGTTAAGCGTGTTAAGTGTATTATGCGTGTTAAGCGTGTTAAGCATGTTAAGTGTGTTAAGTGTATTAAGCGTGTTAAGTGTGTTAAGCGTGTTAAGTGTGTTAAGCGTGTTAAGTGTATTAAGCGTGTTAAGTGTGTTAAGTGTGTTAAGCGTGTTAAGTGTGTTAAGCATGTTAAGTGTATTAAGCGTGTTAAGCGTGTTAAGTGTATTAAGCGTGTTAAGCGTGTTAAGTGTATTAAGCGTGTTAAGCGTGTTAAGTGTGTTAAGTGTGTTAAGCGTGTTAAGTGTGTTAAGTGTGTTAAGCGTGTTAAGTGTGTTAAGTGTGTTAAGCGTGTTAAGTGTGTAGAGCGTGTTAAGTGTGTTAAGCGTGTTAAGTGCTTTAAGCGTGTGTTAAGTGTGTTAAGTGTGTTAAGTGTATTAAGCGTGTTAAGTGTGTTAAGTGTATTAAGCGTGTTAAGTGTGTTAAGCGTGTTAAGTGTGTTAAGCGTGTTAAGTGTATTAAGCGTGTTAAGCGTGTTAAGTGTATTAAGCGTGTTAAGCGTGTTAAGTGTGTTAAGTGTGTTAAGCGTGTTAAGTGTGTTAAGCGTGTTAAGTGTGTTAAGCGTGTTAAGTGCTTTAAGCGTGTGTTAAGTGTGTTAAGTGTGTTAAGCGTGTTAAGCGTGTTAAGTGTGTTACGCGTGTTAAGTGTGTTAAGCGTGTTAAGTATATTAAGCGTGTTAAGCGTGTTAAGTGTATTAAGCGTGTTAAGCGTGTTAAGTGTGTTAAGCGTGTTAAGCGTGTTAAGTGTGTTAAGCGTGTTAAGTGTGTTAAGCGTGTTAAGTCTTTGGGTTGGGTTAAGTTGGTTTGGGTTGGGTTAAGTCAGAATGGGTTGAACCGATACCCAACCCAAGTTGGGTTAAGTTGGGTTGGGTTGGGTTAAGTCAGAATGGGTTGAACCGATACCCAACCCAACCCAACCCGACATATGTTATACTTAACCCTACCCAACCCAACTTAACCCAACCCAACCGAACCCACAACCCAACCCAACCCAACCCATCGTGGGTTGGGTTGGGTTGCGTTGGGTTACGTTGGGTTGGGTTGGGTTAAGTCAGAATGGGTTGCACCGATACCCATCCCAACCCAACCGAACCCAACCCACAATGGTTAGGGTTGGGTTGGGTTGGGTTAAGTTGGGTTGGGTTGGGTATCGGTTCAACCCATTCTGACTTAACCCAACCCAACCCAACTTAACCCAACTTGGGTTGAGTATCGGTTCAACCCATTCTGACTTAACCCAACCCAACCCAACCGAACCCAACCCACAATGGTTTGGGTTGGGTTGGGTTGGGTTGGGTTAAGTCAGAATGGGTTGAACCGATACTCAACCCAACCCAACCCGACATATGTTATACTTAACCCTACCCAACCCAACTTAACCCAACCCAACCGAACCTATAACCCAACCCAACCCAACCCACCGTGGGTTGGGCTGGGTTGGGTAAAGTTGGGTTGGGTTGGGTTAAGTCAGAATGGGTTGCACCGATACCCAACCCAACCCGACCGAACCCACCCCACATTGGTTTGGGTTTGGTTGGGTTAAGTTGGGTTGGGTTGGGTTAAGTCAGAATGGGTTGCACCGATACCCAACCCAACCCAACCGAACCGTGTTAAGTGTGTTAAGTGTGTTAAGCGTGTTAAGCGTGTTAAGTGTGTTAAGCGTGTTAAGTGTGTTAAGTGTGTTAAGCGTGTTAAGTGTGTTAAGCGTGTTAAGTGTATTAAGCGTGTTAAGCGTGTTAAGTGTATTAAGCGTGTTAATCGTGTTAAGTGTGTTAAGTGTGTTAAGCGTGTTAAGTGTGTTAAGCGTGTAAAGCGTGTTAAGTGTATTTAGCGTGTTAAGTGTGTTAAGCGTGTTAAGCGTATTAAGCGTGTTAAGCGTGTTAAGTGTATTAAGCGTGTTAAGCGTGTTAAGTGTATTAAGCGTGTTAAGTGTATTAAGCGTGTTAAGCGTGTTAAGTGTGTTAAGTGTGTTAAGCGTGTTAAGCGTGTTAAGTGTGTTAAGCGTGTTAAGTGTGTTAAGCGTGTTAAGTGTGTAAAGTGTGTTAAGCGTGTTAAGTGTGTTAAGTGTGTTAAGCGTGTTAAGCGTGTTATGTGTGTTAAGCGTGTTAAGTGTGTTAAGCATGTTAAGCGTGTTAAGTGTATTTTAAGTATGTTAAGCGTGTTAAGTGTGTTAAGTGTGTTAAGCGTGTTAAGTGTGTTAAGCGTGTTAAGTGTATTAAGCGTGTTAAGCGTGTTAAGTGTATTAAGCGTGTTAAGCGTGTTAAGTGTGTTAAGTGTGTTAAGCGTGTTAAGTGTATTAAGCGTGTTAAGTGTATTTAGCGTGTTAAGTGTATTAAGCGTGTTAAGCGTGTTAAGTGTATTAAGCGTGTTAAGCGTGTTAAGTGTGTTAAGTGTGTTAAGCGTGTTAAGTGTGTTAAGTGTATAAAGCGTGTTAAGTGTATTAAGCGTGTTAAGTGTGTTAAGCGTGTTAAGTGTATTAAGCGTGTTAAGCGTGTTAAGTGTGTTAAGTGTGTTAAGTGTGTTAAGCGTGTTAAGCGTGTTAAGTGTATTAAGCGTGTTAAGTGTGTTAAGTGTGTTAAGTGTGTTAAGTGTGTTAAGTGTATTAAGCGTGTTAAGCGTGTTAAGTGTATTAAGCGTGTTAAGCGTGTTAAGCGTGTTAAGTGTGTTAAGCTTGTTAAGTGTGTTAAGTGTATTAAGTGTGTTAAGGGTGTTAAGTGTGTTAAGTGTGTTAAGCGTGTTAAGTGTATTAAGCGTGTTAAGCGTGTTAAGCGTGTTAAGTGTATTAAGCGTGTTAAGCGTGTTAAGTGTATTAAGCGTGTTAAGCGTGTTAAGTGTATTAAGCGTGTTAAGCGTGTTAAGTGTATTAAGCGTGTTGAGTGTGTTAAGTGTGTTAAGTGTGTTAAGCGTGTTAAGTGTGTTAAGTGTGTTAAGCGTGTTAAGTGTGTTAAGCGTGTTAAGTGTATTAAGCGTGTTAAGCGTGTTAAGTGTATTAAGCGTGTTAAGCGTGTTAAGTGTGTTAAGTGTGTTAAGCGTGTTAAGCGTGTTAAGTGTGTTAAGCGTGTTAAGCGTGTTAAGTGTGTTAAGCGTGTTAAGTGTATTAAGCGTGTTAAGCGTGTTAAGTGTATTAAGCGTGTTAAGCGTGTTAAGCTTGTTAAGCGTGTTAAGCGTGTTAAGCGTGTTAAGTGTATTAAGCGTGTTAAGCGTGTTAAGCGTGTTAAGTGTGTTAAGCGTGTTAAGTGTGTTAAGTGTGTTAAGCGTGTTAAGTGTGTTAAGTGTATTAAGCGTGTTAAGCGTGTTAAGTGTATTAAGCGTGTTAAGCGTGTTAAGTGTATTAAGCGTGTTAAGCGTGTTAAGTGTATTAAGCGTGTTGAGTGTGTTAAGTGTGTTAAGTGTGTTAAGCGTGTTAAGTGTGTTAAGTGTGTTAAGAATGTTAAGTGTGTTAAGCGTGTTAAGTGTATTAAGCGTGTTAAGCGTGTTAAGTGTGTTAAGTGTGTTAAGCGTGTTAAGCGTGTTAAGTGTGTTAAGCGTGTTAAGTGTATTAAGCGTGTTAAGCGTGTTAAGTGTATTAAGCGTGTTAAGCGTGTTAAGTGTGTTAAGCGTGTTAAGTGTGTTACGCGTGTTAAGTGTGTTAAGCGTGTTAAGCTTGTTAAGCGTGTTAAGTGTATTAAGCGCGTTAAGCGTGTTAAGCGTGTTAAGTGTGTTAAGCGTGTTAAGTGTGTTAAGTGTGTTAAGCGTGTTAAGCGTGTTAAGTGTATTAAGCGTGTTAAGTGTGTTAAGCGTGTTAAGTGTATTAGGCGTGTTAAGCGTGTTAAGTGTATTAAGCGTGTTAAGCGTGTTAAGTGTGTTAAGTGTGTTAAGCGTGTTGAGTGTGTTAAGTATGTTAAGCGTGTTAAGTGTGTTAAGTGTGTTAAGCGTGTTAAGTGTGTTAAGCGTGTTAAGTGTGTTAAGCGTGTTAAGTGCTTTAAGCGTGTGTTAAGTGTGTTAAGTGTATTAAGTGTGTTAAGCTTGTTAAGCGTGTTAAGTGTGTTAAGTTTGCTAAGCGTGTTAAGCGTGTTAAGCGTGTGAAGCGTGTAAAGCGTGTTAAGCGTGTTAAGCTTGTTAAGTGTGTTAAGTGTGTTAAGCGTGTTAAGCGTGTTAAGTGTGTTAAGCGTGTTAAGTGTGTTAAGCGTGTTAAGTGTATTAAGCGTGTTAAGCGTGTTAAGTGTATTAAGCGTGTTAAGCGTGTTAAGTGTATTAAGCGTGTTAAGCGTGTTAAGTGTATTAAGCGTGTTAAGCGTGTTAAGTGTGTTAAGCGTGTTAAGCGTGTTAAGTGTATTAAGCGTGTTAAGCGTGTTAAGTGTATTAAGCGTGTTAAGCGTGTTAAGTGTGTTAAGTGTGTTAAGCGTGTTAAGTGTGTTAAGTGTGTTAAGCGTGTTAAGTGTGTTAAGCGTGTAAAGTGTATTAAGCGTGTTAAGCGTGTTAAGTGTATTAAGCGTGTTAAGTGTGTTAAGTGTGTTAAGCGTGTTAAGTGTGTTAAGCGTGTTAAGCGTGTTAAGTGTATTAAGCGTGTTAAGTGTGTTAAGCGTGTTAAGTGTATTAAGCGTGTTAAGCGTGTTAAGTGTATTAAGCATGTTAAGCGTGTTAAGTGTGTTAAGCGTGTTAAGCGTGTTAAGCTTGTTAAGCGTGTTAAGTGTATTAAGCGTGTTAAGCGTGTTAAGTGTGTTAAGTGTGTTAAGTGTGTTAAGCGTGTTAAGCGTGTTAAGTGTATTAAGCGTGTTAAGTGTGTTAAGCGTGTTAAGTGTATTAAGCGTGTGAAGCGTGTTAAGTGTATTAAGCGTGTTAAGCGTGTTAAGTGTGTTAAGCTTGTTAAGTGTGTTAAGTGTATTAAGTGTATTAAGCGTGTTAAGCGTGTTAAGCGTGTTAAGTGTGTTAAGTGTGTTAAGCGTGTTAAGCGTGTT
This sequence comes from Epinotia brunnichana, assembly GCA_963854355.1. Lineage (NCBI taxonomy): Eukaryota > Metazoa > Arthropoda > Insecta > Lepidoptera > Tortricidae > Epinotia > Epinotia brunnichana. The sequence continues at coordinate 12,473,416 of OY977942.1, forward strand.
AAGTGTGTTAAGTGTGTTAAGCGTGTTAAGTGTGTTAAGTGTGTTAAGCGTGTTAAGTGTGTTAGGTGTGTTAAGCGTGTTAAGTGTGTTAAGCGTGTTAGGTGTGTTAAGCGTGTTAAGTGTATTAAGCGTGTTAAGCGTGTTAAGTGTATTAAGCGTGTTAAGCGTGTTAAGTGTGTTAAGTATGTTAAGCGTGTTAAGTGTGTTAAGTGTGTTAAGCGTGTTAAGTGTGTTAAGCGTGTTAAGTGTATTAAGCGTGTTAAGTGTATTAAGCGTGTTAAGCGTGTTAAGTGTGTTAAGTGTGTTAAGCGTGTTAAGTGTATTAAGCGTGTTAAGTGTATTTAGCGTGTTAAGCGTGTTAAGTGTATTAAGCGTGTTAAGCGTGTTAAGTGTATTAAGCGTGTTAAGCGTGTTAAGTGTGTTAAGTGTGTTAAGCGTGTTAAGTGTGTTAAGTGTATTAAGCGTGTTAAGTGTATTAAGCGTGTTAAGTGTATTAAGCGTGTTAAGTGTGTTAAGCGTGTTAAGTGTGTTAAGTGTGTTAAGCTTGTTAAGTGTGTTAAGTGTATTAAGTGTGTTAAGGGTGTTAAGTGTGTTAAGTGTGTTAAGTGTGTTAAGCGTGTTAAGTGTATTAAGCGTGTTAAGCGTGTTAAGCGTGTTAAGTGTATTAAGCGTGTTAAGCGTGTTAAGTGTATTAAGCGTGTTAAGCGTGTTAAGTGTATTAAGCGTGTTGAGTGTGTTAAGTGTGTTAAGTGTGTTAAGCGTGTTAAGTGTGTTAAGTGTGTTAAGCGTGTTAAGTGTGTTAAGCGTGTTAAGTGTATTAAGCGTGTTAAGCGTGTTAAGTGTATTAAGCGTGTTAAGCGTGTTAAGTGTGTTAAGTGTGTTAAGCGTGTTAAGCGTGTTAAGTGTGTTAAGCGTGTTAAGTGTATTAAGCGTGTTAAGCGTGTTAAGTGTATTAAGCGTGTTAAGCGTGTTAAGTGTGTTAAGCGTGTTAAGTGTGTTACGCGTGTTAAGTGTGTTAAGCGTGTTAAGCTTGTTAAGCGTGTTAAGCGTGTTAAGCGTGTTAAGTGTATTAAGCGTGTTAAGCGTGTTAAGCGTGTTAAGTGTGTTAAGCGTGTTAAGTGTGTTAAGTGTGTTAAGCGTGTTAAGTGTGTTAAGTGTGTTAAGCGTGTTAAGTGTGTTAAGCGTGTTAAGTGTGTTAAGCGTGTTAAGTGTGTTAAGCGTGTTTAGTGCTTTAAGCGTGTGTTAAGTGTGTTAAGTGTATTAAGTGTGTTAAGCTTGTTAAGCGTGTTAAGCGTGTTAAGCGTGTTAAGCGTGTTAAGCGTGTTAAGCTTGTTAAGTGTGTTAAGTGTGTTAAGCGTGTTAAGTGTGTTAAGTGTGTTAAGCGTGTTAAGCGGGTTAAGTGTGTTAAGTGTGTTAAGCGTGTTAAGTGTGTTAAGCGTGTTAAGTGTATTAAGCGTGTTAAGCGTGTTAAGTGTATTAAGCGTGTTAAGCGTGTTAAGTGTGTTAAGTGTATTAAGCGTGTTAAGTGTGTTAAGCGTGTTAAGCGTGTTAAGTGTATTAAGCGTGTTAAGCGTGTTAAGCGTGTTAAGTGTATTAAGCGTGTTAAGCGTGTTCAGTGTATTAAGCGTGTTAAGCGTGTTAAGTGTGTTAAGTGTGTTAAGCGTGTTAAGCGTGTTAAGTGTGTTAAGCGTGTTAAGCGTGTTAAGCGTGTTAAGCGTGTTAAGTGTATTAAGCGTGTTAAGCGTGTTAAGTGTGTTAAGCGTGTTAAGTGTGTTACGCGTGTTAAGTGTGTTAAGCGTGTTAAGCTTGTTAAGCGTGTTAAGCGTGTTAAGCGTGTTAAGTGTATTAAGCGTGTTAAGCGTGTTAAGCGTGTTAAGTGTGTTAAGCGTGTTAAGTGTGTTAAGTGTGTTAAGCGTGTTAAGTGTGTTAAGTGTGTTAAGCGTGTTAAGTGTGTTAAGCGTGTTAAGTGTGTTAAGCGTGTTAAGTGTGTTAAGCGTGTTAAGTGCTTTAAGCGTGTGTTAAGTGTGTTAAGTGTATTAAGTGTGTTAAGCTTGTTAAGCGTGTTAAGCGTGTTAAGCGTGTTAAGCGTGTTAAGCGTGTTAAGCTTGTTAAGTGTGTTAAGTGTGTTAAGCGTGTTAAGTGTGTTAAGTGTGTTAAGCGTGTTAAGCGGGTTAAGTGTGTTAAGTGTGTTAAGCGTGTTAAGTGTGTTAAGCGTGTTAAGTGTATTAAGCGTGTTAAGCGTGTTAAGTGTATTATGCGTGTTAAGCGTGTTAAGCGTGTTAAGTGTGTTAAGTGTATTAAGCGTGTTAAGTGTGTTAAGCGTGTTAAGTGTGTTAAGCGTGTTAAGTGTATTAAGCGTGTTAAGTGTGTTAAGTGTGTTAAGCGTGTTAAGTGTGTTAAGCATGTTAAGTGTATTAAGCGTGTTAAGCGTGTTAAGTGTGTTAAGCTTGTTAAGTGTTGGAATGACTATAATTCCACGTTGTCAGCATAGAGGTTGCTACGGGTATCACAGAACGCAGATAATGTTCATGCGTTGACACTATGTTGTCTTTATGAAAAAATGTTCCGTCAGGTGAATGTCACTGTGTCCACGGATATCGATTTATTAATATTTTATGTATCTTGGAAGTTTGCAACAATTTGATTCCAAGAAAACTTATTACTTTTCTTTAACCGTTGTGTGCAAGTGTTATCGAGACACGGGGTAAGTGATTTCTTTACATTTCTAACGGCTTAACATTTGACTTGTGCTCAAGATGAATTTTCGTGGGTTCACGTCCTGTGTTACGTTGTTCACAGCCTTTGAGACACGCCCTTTTGGATAGGGATTCAACATCCCACACTCAAGCGATTTCCGAAATCTTATTTGGCGCATTACGCTGAAACGGACAGCTGTTTTCACATCGTCCCTCATCGTCTGCGTGGTCTAGCGGCCGCATAGTGCCACTAGTTTTACTGAGCTGCTACGTACGCCAGTTCGAGCCTCAACGAGGATAAATATTTTTGTATTTTTATTTCTTTGGTTTTTGTTTTATTTAAGGTTGTTCCTATTTCGACCTTTGTTTGGTTTTTTTCATTTTGTTTAATTTAATTTCACAACTTGTTCTTTTCCGTATTTTATAAATATAATTGTCACAAAGTGGTTGCTCAATTATTTATTCACCTTCGCAGCATAAGAACCAGAATCATTTCATTGGCGCCCACAGGGTTGATGAAGGTTGAGCACGCACTATTTAAATGTTTTTGTACGTAGGTAGTAGCTTTTTATAACGCGTTAAGATTTTAATTTAAGTTTTTTTTCTCTTATTTGTGTAAAGCTTTTGTTTGTTGGTCTTTAAACATGGACGTGAATTTTCTTTTGAAGGACGAGCTCATGTTTGAACTCGCTTGCAGGGGCGTGTATGATGTGGAAACAGTAGCTCCGATGCGTAGAATTCTTAGAGAAATTATTAAGAAGGAATCGAGTGGTGTTTGTTCTATTGAGTTTAAGGTACCAAAGAGCTGCATTGAGGACCCCCTGTCAGAGATAATCACTTGCGAGTCTAAATTTAAATCACTGTCTGCTGCACTCGGTGAGATTACGGACGGGACCGATCGTTCCAACTTTAGTAGGATTTGTACTCGCCTCGCTCATTTGTTAGGTCGCATTAAATTGGTTATTCCGACAGAACAAGGCCTCATAGAAAAACACTTGTCTATATTGAATAAAATCCAGGAGGCTACTGCTAGAATGCAAACATTGGAAAATGTGGATGAAGAGGATGATGAGTGTATTTCAGAGCGCGACAAAGAAATTTTGCATAAATCGCTGGGTGAGGAAGCCTCGAGTATAATAGACAATCTGGAGCAGGAAAAGATGTCCGATGTTAAGTTTTCATACAAACCAATTGTAGGGTTAGGTACGGCCCCACTAGTGGGGTCTGAGCTAGGCAATAGGTGCGGCCAGTCAGAGACTTTACAGCCTCCGTTATTCAAGGACAGTGATTTAAGACGTTCACAACATCAGCGTACTTCCACCCCTGATGTGGATGTCAACAAAAGGAAATTGGTCCCAATTAAGGACTGGGGCATAAAATTTAATGGTAAGGGGACTTTGAGCATCAATGCGTTCCTAGAACGGGTCGTGGAGTTAAAAGATGCTCGCAACGCCACTGAAACCGACTTATTTCGTTACGCTATTGACCTATTTGAGGATGACGCTCTGATTTGGTTCCGTGCTAATCGTGACAGAGCCTCTTGCTGGGATGAGCTAGTACGGCTCCTGATTAGTTCATTTCAAAGTCCATTTTATGAGGAAGAATTATTGGATGAGATAAAGAGGCGCACTCAGAGTAAACATGAAAACGTACAGATTTACATGTCTGTGATGCAGAACATGTTCAATCGCTTACCCACCAGGTTATCAGATCAACAGAAGCTGGCCATTCTGTTGAGAAACATCCAACCAGATCTTCAAAGAGCGGTGTGTAGAGACCATTTTAACACAATATCAGAATTGGTTGAAGTCTTAAGGGTTATTGAAAGAACGAACGTCAATTGCGAGAACTTTCAAGAGCCCTGCCAGGGTCGGTGTGTTGTCGAGGCCGATCTAGCATTCCGTGGCAAGGAGATTAATGCTTTGAATCGGAACCCCAATATGCAGGGTATAAGGATGACAGCCACGATGAGATGCTGGAATTGTCGAAACACTGGGCACGTTTTCAGAGAATGTCCAGCTGAAAAGCAAAGGGTATTCTGTTACAAATGCGGGAAATTTGGATCTACGGTTAAGAAATGCCCTTGCAGCAATTCGGGAAACGCCAATTCGGAAGGCAAACCTGCCGAACTCCTTCCGAAATAAATTATATTGATAATGATTGGCAGGCCTGGCTGACGGTAATTCACTCCTTCTTTGAGTCAGGGGAGATTAACAGAATTGAAACTAAGCCTCAGGATAAACGCTATTATGTTTCCTTCAAGATTTTAGGGAAAACATTTTCAGGGCTTTTGGACTCGGGCGCAACTATTTCGGTGATTTCAGAGGGTTTTCATACGCGGTTGATGTCTTTTGGTATGCAGGCGGAGAACATACCTCAGCAGTGTCTGTCTACCGCCGATGGCACACGTCATACCGTTGACTCTGTTGTTTATCTGCCCATAGAATCCTTTGGAAAATACAAAGTTATTAAATGTCATGTTATGAAACAACTAAACCACGAGGTTATCCTAGGCATGAACTTCTTCGAGCAGTTTGGGTTAGAAATCAACTGCGGCTGTGATCATACAGACATATTGAGCAGCGAAGATATTGCGGAGTTCAGCTCGCCTAATCCAGTTATTTCTAGAGATGAGTTAACGCCGGGGCAAAAAACGTCCTTAGACTTGATTATCAAGGAAATGCGTGAGCAAATAGGCACGGGTATTGGTAGAACACACTTGATTGAGCACCATATTGAAACGGAAAATCATTTACCTGTGTGCCAGAGGCAATATCCGTTCGCTCCCCCCATAATGAAAGAATTAGAAGCTGAGATAGAAGAAATGTTAGCTAACGACATCATTGAACCATCTCACAGTTCTTGGCGCTCTCCGGTCCTCCTGGTTAAAAAAGCATCGGGTAAAAACAGATTGTGCCTAGACAGTAGGCAACTAAACAAAGTTACCAAGAAGGATTCATATCCTCTACCCAGAATATCTGTGATACTAGACAGTCTAAGGAATGCTCGTTACCTGTCCACCATAGATCTGCGTTCAGCATTCTGGCAAATACCGTTAGAGGAATCTAGCAAAGAAAAAACGGCTTTCGGTATAAGTGGAAAAGGGCTTTTCCAATTTAAGGTTATGCCGTTTGGGTTGTGTAATGCTTCCCAAACTCAACAACGTTTCATGGATAGGTTATTTCCACCGGAATACGAAGGAAAGATATTCACTTACCTGGATGACATAGTAATTTGCAATAGTAGTTTTGAAGAGCATCTTTCCTCGTTAAAATGGGTCATAGACCAATTGAAGATGGCTGGTTTGACAGTTAATACGGAAAAATGTGAGTTTGCACGGTCTTCACTCAGATATCTGGGTTATCTGGTAGATAAAGAGGGTTTAAGGACAGATCCAGATAAAGTGAGTGCGATACTTAACTATCCACGGCCAGAAACATTTACGGAATTAAAGCGGTTTATTGGTATGGCTAGTTGGTATAGGCGGTTTGTTGAGAATTTTGCCATGGTGGCCGCGCCTTTACATGAACTTACGAAAGGTGGGAAAAAGGGCAAGCGTATAGTTTGGAACATTGAGGCGGAGAATGCGTTCACGAATTTAAAAACAGCCTTGACCTCAACCCCGGTTTTGAGTGTTCCGGATTTCAGCCAGGAATTTTCTGTGCAGTGCGATGCGTCGAACAGAGGAACAGGTGCGGTTTTGTTTCAGAAGAGTGAGGGAGTTGAAAGGCCGATCGCCTATACCAGTTCTAAACTTACGGATAGGGAGAGAAATTATTCAGCGTCTGAGAGGGAGTTATTAAGCGTCCTTCACGCAGTAGAAAAATTCAGGCCATATGTTGAGGGAAGTCACTTCAAAGTAATTTCTGATCATAGTGCTTTGCAGTGGCTTCACAAAAACAAAGATCCACACGGCCGACTAGCTAGATGGGCCATGCGTCTGCAACAGTTTGACTATGAAATAGTTTTTCGCAAAGGCAAGCAGAATGTTGTTCCAGACGCGTTGTCAAGAGCTTTGAACGCAGAAGACGTAAATGTGTTGGAAATCAGGGCAGAAAATAAAGATGACTGGTATAAGGCACAGGAAGAGAAGGTACTAAGCGGATCGCATTCGGAAGATTGGCAGCTTAGTCAGGACCGACTTTGGAAATACTTGAAGCTGAAGCAATTTCCAGAGGAAAAATATAACTGGAAATTGGTAGTTCCAGAATCGCTTAGAAGCCAGGTTTTGAATGAATGTCATGATGATCCGACCGCGAGTCACTTTGGTGTCAAGAAAACAGTAAATAGAGTTAGGCAACACTACTTTTGGCCCTCCCTCATTAGCGACGTTAAACTTTATGTCAGAAAATGTGAGGTCTGCGCCAGCCATAAACCATCACAGTTACCTCCAAGTGGCATGATGGGGCGACAAAGAGAAGTGTCGGGGCCATTTCAGGTTGTATCAGTAGACCTTTGGTCCACAGGCTGCAAGTGTAAAACGACTGACAGTACGCTTTAAAAAGTGTAGTCTTTACTTTTACAGTACATCTCGCAAACCTGCGGGCCAACATGTTGCATCGGACAGCCAACGACCTACGCTCCCGCTCAATGTCTAAGTTATCACTTAGGTCATCCGTCACCCAGTGACCCAGGTACTTGAACTTAGTGACAAATTTTAAAGGGACGTCGTAGAGTGTCACTAACGGTACAGTCGGATAAGTTTTCCTGCCAGCTTTAAAAATCATCACTTCGCTCTTCTTCACGTTGTACCTGAGTCCATGGGCCGCAGCATACGACTCGCATATTTTTGTCAACCTCCTCATTGCGTCGATCGAAGGGCCAAGCAGCACCATGTCGTCAGCATAACTTAAATTGTTGACGGCGACTCCGTCAATGTGACATCCGGTATAGGTACTGCTCAGCTCCTCGATGAGTTGGTCGACATACAAGTTAAACAGTTTGGGGGAAGACAGCCCACCCTGTCGTACCCCGCATACCAATTTATAGTCGCTGGATATTGAATTGCCCCACCTTACAAAATTATTTTGATGGCAATACCAATATTTGAACAAGGCTATCACTTCCCGAGGTACACTTGTCTCATTACGTAGCTTGTCCCATAAGATGTCATATGATACAACAAGGTCGAATGCCTTCGATAGATCCAGGAACACACCATAAACCGGTGTGTTCCTACTGGTATAGTACTGGACGGTATTCTTGAGGGCCAGGATAGCACTCTCTGTGGACAGCCCCCGCCGGAAGCCAAATTGGGCGTCATTCACTTTGATATGCTGATCCAAGCTGGCATCAAGCAGACCGTCCAGTACCTTGGCAATGGTGGTAGCCAGGGATATCGGCCTATAATTAGACAAGTCTGAGGTATCGCCAGTTTTATTTTTAACGATGGGAACTACAACAGTCTGCATTAGTTCATCGGGCAGATAACAATGGCCCAAACAAAGTGTAAAAAACATAGCTAGTACTCTAGGCAGATGTTTTCCAGCGTATTTCAGGTGCTCAATGCTGAGTCCATCATGTCCCGGTGATTTACCCCTGACCATTTTATTAATAACTGATGACACTTGTTTTGCGGTGAATGTGACGCTCAGCTCGGGGGGGAAGTCCTCAACATTAAACACCTGCGACGCTGGACCCAGCGGCGATTCGACTTTGAAATTACTCTTAAATAAATTAGCTATTTCAGACGGATCATTCACACCGTCTACGCTCACGGGAAGCCCGGACTTAAGGTTGAGTTTATTGGTAGATTTCCAAAACCTTCCAAACTTCTTATCAAAATGGTGTTGAGCGATGATATCCATTTTAATCTGTTGTTCATTATTTTGACACCATTTTAATTTTGATTTGAAAAGTCGCCGGGAATCACACATCTCCTCATAAATACGTCCCGCCGCAGGCTTTCCGTACAACACCCAGTTCTGAAAGCAAAGCCTAGCCCTCCCGTGAGCACCCCGGACATGCTTGTTCCAGCCCGTAATATACCTACCCCGTCTTACGACTTTAGTATTGTAACTGCTCTCTGATGCCTCAATCAATGTGGCTATGATCTTTCCGTACATATTTTTCAAAATCATCCTATGATTACTGTCCATGCACACCCTATTTGCACAACTACTTAACTCTGTAGGAAAATCGATTTCCCGCAGTTTACAATTACATATTTCGTTGAACTGTGTAATTTGAGCCTCATCCCGCTCCCCCCACGCAACCTTGTTAATAGCAGGAGTATCATTTACAAGCTTAGGTTTTATTCTGGTAAGATTACATTCGACAAGCAGAGGGTAATGGTCCGACCAATATGTATCGAATAACACTGACACGCTATGCACTGACTGACGCGCAGCGCTGGTGGCTAGACAATGGTCTAGCCACCGCTGACAACCGTGCGCGTCACTCACGAAAGTGTATGTACTAGGCGCCAGCCTTTCAAAATCTACACATGACCAAGACTGTTCTTCACAAAAATTCATAAGTTCTGTAGCAAATAGTTCTCCAGGATGCGCGTTATAGTCGCCTAACATAAACACAGATTCTACACTTTGACTTTCGATTATAGCACTTATTTCACTTAGGCATTCTATGAATTCTATTAAATTATCGTTACAAGCGGTGGGCATGTACACTGAAAATATTAAGATAGAACGATTGTTTGACAGTACCTTGATAGCGGCCAGACGCACACTTTTGCACGATATGACCGACTTACACACTACACACACTTAACACGCTTAACATGCTTAACACACTCACGCTTAACATGCTTAACACACTTAACACACTTAACACGCCTAACACGCCTAATACACTTAACACGCTTAACACGCTTAATATACTTAACACGCTTAACACACTTAACACGCGTAACACACTTAACACGCTTAACACGCTTAACACACTTAACACACTTAACACACGCTTAAAGCACTTAACACGCTTAACACACTTAACACGCTTAACACACTTAACACGCTTAACACACTTAACACACTTAACACGCTTAACACGCTTAATACACTTAACACGCTTAACACGCTTAATACACTTAACACGCTTAACACACTTAACACGCTTAACACACTTAACACGCTTAATACACTTAACACACTTAACACGCTTAATACACTTAACACACTTAACACACGCTTAAAGCACTTAACACGCTTAACACACTTAACACGCTCTTCACACTTAACACGCTTAACACACTTAACACACTTAACACGCTTAACACACTTAACACACTTAACACGCTTAACACACTTAACACACTTAACACGCTTAACACGCTTAATACACTTAACACACTTAACACGCTTAATACACTTAACACGCTTAACACGCTTAATACACTTAACATGCTTAACACACTTAACACGCTTAACACACTTAACACACTTAACACGCTTAATACACTTAACACGCTTAACACACTTAACACGCTTAACACACTTAACACGCTTAATACACTTAACACACTTAACACGCTTAACACGCTTAACACGCATAATACACTTAACACGCTTAACACGCTTAATACACTTAACACGCTTAACACACTTAACCCGCTTAACACACTTAACACACTTAACACGCTTAACACACTTAACACACTTAACAAGCTTAACACGCTTAACACGCTTAACACGCTTAACACGCTTAACACGCTTAACAAGCTTAACACACTTAATACACTTAACACACTTAACACACGCTTAAAGCACTTAACACGCTTAACACACTTAACACGCTTAACACACTTAACACGCTTAACACACTTAACACGCTTAACACACTTAACACACTTAACACGCTTAACACACTTAACACACTTAACACGCTTAACACACTTAACACGCTTAACACGCTTAACACGCTTAATACACTTAACACGCTTAACACGCTTAACACGCTTAACAAGCTTAACACGCTTAAAACACTTAACACGCGTAACACACTTAACACGCTTAACACACTTAACACGCTTAACACGCTTAATACACTTAACACGCTTAACACGCTTAACACGCTTAACACGCTTAACACACTTAACACGCTTAACACGCTTAACACACTTAACACACTTAACACGCTTAACACGCTTAATACACTGAACACGCTTAACACGCTTAATACACTTAACACGCTTAACACGCTTAATTCGCTTAATACACTTAACACGCTTAACACGCTTAACACGCTTAACAAGCTTAACACGCTTAACACACTTAACACGCGTAACACACTTAACACGCTTAACACACTTAACACGCTTAACACGCTTAATACACTTAACACACTTAACACGCTTAATACACTTAACACGCTTAACACGCTTAACACACTTAACACGCTTAACACACTTAACACACTTAACACGCTTAACACGCTTAATACACTTAACACGCTTTACACGCTTAACAAGCTTAACAAGCTTAACACGCTTAACACACTTAACACGCGTAACACACTTAACACGCTTAACACACTTAACACGCTTAACACGCTTAATACACTTAACACACTTAACACGCTTAATACACTTAACACGCTTAACACGCTTAACACACTTAACACGCTTAACACACTTAACACACTTAACACGCTTAACACGCTTAATACACTTAACACGCTTTACACGCTTAATACACTTAACACGCTTAAAACACTTAACACGCTTAACACACTTAACACGCTTAACACACTTAACACACTTAACACGCTTAACACGCTTAATACACTTAACACGCTTAACACGCTTAATACACTTAACACGCTTAACACACTTAACACGCTTAACACACTTAACACGCTTAATACACTTAACACACTTAACACACTTAACACGCTTAACACGCTTAATACACTTAACACGCTTAACACGCTTAATACACTTAACACGCTTAACACACTTAACACGCTTAACACACTTAACACGCTTAACACACTTAACACGCTTAACACACTTAACACGCTTAACACACTTAACACGTATAACACACTTAACACACTTAACACGCTTAACACACTTAACACACTTAACACGCTTAACACGCTTAATACACTTAACACGCTTAACACGCTTAATACACTTAACACGCTTAACACACTTAACACACTTAACACGCTTAATACACTTAACACGCTTAACACGCTTAACACACTTAACACGTATAACACACTTAACACACTTAACACGCTTAACACACTTAACACACTTAACACACTTAACACGCTTAACACGCTTAATACACTTAACACGCTTAACACGCTTAATACACTTAACACGCTTAACACGCTTAATACACTTAACACGCTTAACACACTTAACACGCTTAACACGCTTAATACACTTAACACGCTTAACACGCTTAATACACTTAACACGCTTAACACACTTAACACGCTTAACACACTTAACACGCTTAATACACTTAACACACTTAACACGCTTAACACGCTTAATACACTTAACACGCTTAACACGCTTAATACACTTAACACGCTTAACACACTTAACACGCTTAACATACTTAACACACTTAACCCGCTTAACACACTTAACAAGCTTAACATACTTAACACGCTTAACACGCTTAACACGCTTAACACGCTTAACACACGCTTAAAGCACTTAACACGCTTAACACACTTAACACGCTTAACACACGCTTAAAGCACTTAACACGCTTAACACACTTAACACACTTAAAACACTTAACACGCTTAACATGCTTAACACACTTAACACGCTTAACACGCTTAATACACTTAACACGCTTAACACGCTTAACACACTTAACACGCTTAACACACTTAACACACTTAACACGCTTAACACGCTTAATACACTTAACACGCTTAACACGCTTAACACACTTAACACGCTTAACACACTTAACACGCTTAACACACTTTACACACTTAACACGCTTAATACACTTAACACGCTTAACACACTTAACACGCGTAACACACTTAACACGCTTAACACGCTTAACACACTTAACACACGCTTAAAGCACTAAACACGCTTAACACACTTAACACGCTCTACACACTTAACACGCTTAACACACTTAATACACTTAACACACTTAACAAGCTTAACACACTTAACACGCTTAATACACTTAACACGCTTAACACGCTTAATACACTTAACACGCTTAACACACTTAACACGCTTAATACACTTAACACGCTTAACACGCTTAACACACTTAACACGCTTAACACACTTAATACACTTAACACACTTAACAAGCTTAACACACTTAACACGCTTAACACGCTTAATACACTTAACACGCTTAACACGCTTAATACACTTAACACGCTTAACACACTTAACACGCTTAACACACTTAATACACTTAACACACTTAACAAGCTTAACACACTTAACACGCTTAACACGCTTAATACACTTAACACGCTTAACACACTTAACACACTTAACACGCTTAACACGCTTAATACACTTAACACGCTTTACACGCTTAATACACTTAACACGCTTAACACACTTAACACGCTTAACACACTTAACACACTTAACACGCTTAACACACTTAACACACTTAACACGCTTAACACGCTTAATACACTTAACACGCTTAACACGCTTAATACACTTAACACGCTTAACACACTTAACACGCTTAACACACTTAACACGCTTAACACACTTAACACACTTAACACGCTTAACACGCTTAATACACTTAACACGCTTAACACGATTAATACACTTAACACGCTTAACACACTTAACACGCTTAACACACTTAACACGCTTAACACGCTTAATACACTTAACACGCTTAACACGCTTAATACACTTAGCACGCTTAACACACTTAACACGCTTAACACGCGTAACACACTTAACACGCTTAACACACTTAACACACTTAACACGCTTAACACACTTAACACGCTTAACACGCTTAACGCGCTTAATACACTTAACACGCTTAACACGCTTAACAAGCTTAACACGCTTAACACACTTAACACGCGTAACACACTTAACACGCTTAACACACTTAACACGCTTAACACGCTTAATACACTTAACACGCTTAACACGCTTAATACACTTAACACGCTTAACACACTTAACACGCTTAACACGCTTAACACACTTAACACACTTAACACGCTTAACACGCTTAATACACTTAACACGCTTAACACACTTAACACGCTTAACACACTTAACACACTTAACACGCTTAACACACTTAACACACTTAACACACTCAACACGCTTAATACACTTAACACGCTTAACACGCTTAATACACTTAACACGCTTAACACGCTTAATACACTTAACACGCTTAACACGCTTAATACACTTAACACGCTTAACACGCTTAATACACTTAACACGCTTAACACACTTAACACGCTTAACACGCTTAACACACTTAACACGCTTAATAAATAAATAAAATAAATAAAAATAAAAAAAAATAAAAATCATTTATTTCAGACTAGAGTCCATATATGGTTAGTAAACAATGAAATCTTATTGCTAGTGTTAGTATGACATAAAAAGAGGGACATAACATAATTAAACAATGACTGCATGCAGTCTCTGCCAGCGGGTGAGCATGGGGCCATATTCACGCTCCGTAAACACGCTCAGAATGCTGTTGGGGCTGCCGCGCAGGCGACGCATCATGGAGGCGCACCTCTTGCGCATTATCGCCGCAAAGCCGTCAGTTTGTGCCTCCGCAAACATACCAGAGGCACTACAAAATCGCGGCAACCCCATCAACACCCGGAATGCGTTATTGTATTGAACACGTAGGCCGTTGTATGCCTTTTGCGTAAAGTTGGTCCACAGGCTGCAAGTGTAAAACGACTGACAGTACGCTTTAAAAAGTGTAGTCTTTACTTTTACAGTACATCTCGCAAACCTGCGGGCCAACATGTTGCATCGGACAGCCAACGACCTACGCTCCCGCTCAATGTCTAAGTTATCACTTAGGTCATCCGTCACCCAGTGACCCAGGTACTTGAACTTAGTGACAAATTTTAAAGGGACGTCGTAGAGTGTCACTAACGGTACAGTCGGATAAGTTTTCCTGCCAGCTTTAAAAATCATCACTTCGCTCTTCTTCACGTTGTACCTGAGTCCATGGGCCGCAGCATACGACTCGCATATTTTTGTCAACCTCCTCATTGCGTCGATCGAAGGGCCAAGCAGCACCATGTCGTCAGCATAACTTAAATTGTTGACGGCGACTCCGTCAATGTGACATCCGGTATAGGTACTGCTCAGCTCCTCGATGAGTTGGTCGACATACAAGTTAAACAGTTTGGGGGAAGACAGCCCACCCTGTCGTACCCCGCATACCAATTTATAGTCGCTGGATATTGAATTGCCCCACCTTACAAAATTATTTTGATGGCAATACCAATATTTGAACAAGGCTATCACTTCCCGAGGTACACTTGTCTCATTACGTAGCTTGTCCCATAAGATGTCATATGATACAACAAGGTCGAATGCCTTCGATAGATCCAGGAACACACCATAAACCGGTGTGTTCCTACTGGTATAGTACTGGACGGTATTCTTGAGGGCCAGGATAGCACTCTCTGTGGACAGCCCCCGCCGGAAGCCAAATTGGGCGTCATTCACTTTGATATGCTGATCCAAGCTGGCATCAAGCAGACCGTCCAGTACCTTGGCAATGGTGGTAGCCAGGGATATCGGCCTATAATTAGACAAGTCTGAGGTATCGCCAGTTTTATTTTTAACGATGGGAACTACAACAGTCTGCATTAGTTCATCGGGCAGATAACAATGGCCCAAACAAAGTGTAAAAAACATAGCTAGTACTCTAGGCAGATGTTTTCCAGCGTATTTCAGGTGCTCAATGCTGAGTCCATCATGTCCCGGTGATTTACCCCTGACCATTTTATTAATAACTGATGACACTTGTTTTGCGGTGAATGTGACGCTCAGCTCGGGGGGGAAGTCCTCAACATTAAACACCTGCGACGCTGGACCCAGCGGCGATTCGACTTTGAAATTACTCTTAAATAAATTAGCTATTTCAGACGGATCATTCACACCGTCTACGCTCACGGGAAGCCCGGACTTAAGGTTGAGTTTATTGGTAGATTTCCAAAACCTTCCAAACTTCTTATCAAAATGGTGTTGAGCGATGATATCCATTTTAATCTGTTGTTCATTATTTTGACACCATTTTAATTTTGATTTGAAAAGTCGCCGGGAATCACACATCTCCTCATAAATACGTCCCGCCGCAGGCTTTCCGTACAACACCCAGTTCTGAAAGCAAAGCCTAGCCCTCCCGTGAGCACCCCGGACATGCTTGTTCCAGCCCGTAATATACCTACCCCGTCTTACGACTTTAGTATTGTAACTGCTCTCTGATGCCTCAATCAATGTGGCTATGATCTTTCCGTACATATTTTTCAAAATCATCCTATGATTACTGTCCATGCACACCCTATTTGCACAACTACTTAACTCTGTAGGAAAATCGATTTCCCGCAGTTTACAATTACATATTTCGTTGAACTGTGTAATTTGAGCCTCATCCCGCTCCCCCCACGCAACCTTGTTAATAGCAGGAGTATCATTTACAAGCTTAGGTTTTATTCTGGTAAGATTACATTCGACAAGCAGAGGGTAATGGTCCGACCAATATGTATCGAATAACACTGACACGCTATGCACTGACTGACGCGCAGCGCTGGTGGCTAGACAATGGTCTAGCCACCGCTGACAACCGTGCGCGTCACTCACGAAAGTGTATGTACTAGGCGCCAGCCTTTCAAAATCTACACATGACCAAGACTGTTCTTCACAAAAATTCATAAGTTCTGTAGCAAATAGTTCTCCAGGATGCGCGTTATAGTCGCCTAACATAAACACAGATTCTACACTTTGACTTTCGATTATAGCACTTATTTCACTTAGGCATTCTATGAATTCTATTAAATTATCGTTACAAGCGGTGGGCATGTACACTGAAAATATTAAGATAGAACGATTGTTTGACAGTACCTTGATAGCGGCCAGACGCACACTTTTGCACGATATGACCGACTTACACACTACACACACTTAACACGCTTAACATGCTTAACACACTCACGCTTAACATGCTTAACACACTTAACACGCTTAACACACTTAACACGCTTAACACGCTTAACACGCTTAACACACTTAACACACTTAACACACGCTTAAAGCACTTAACACGCTTAACACACTTAACACGCTTAACACACTTAACACGCTTAACACACTTAACACACTTAACACGCTTAACACGCTTAATACACTTAACACGCTTAACACGCTTAATACACTTAACACGCTTAACACACTTAACACCCAACCCAACTTAACCCAACCCAACCGAACCCACAACCCAACCCAACCCAACCCATCGTGGGTTGGGTTGGGTTGGGTTAAGTTGGGTTAGGTTGGGTTAAGTCAGAATAGGTTGCACCGATACCCAACCCAACCCAACCGAACCCAACCCACAATGGTTTGGGTTGGGTTGGGTTGGGTTAAGTTTGGTTGAGTATCGGTTCAACCCATTCTGACTTAACCCAACCCAACCCAACTTAACCCAACCCAACCCAAACCATTGTGGGTTGGGTTGGGTTGGGTTGGGTTAAGTTGGGTTGAGTATCGGTTCAACCCATTCTGACTTAACCCAACCCAACCCAACTTAACCCAACCCAACCCAACCCAAACCATTGTGGGTTGGGTTGGGTTAAGTTGGGTTGAGTATCGGTTCAACCCATTCTGACTTAACCCAACCCAACCTAACTTAACCCAACCCAACCCAACCCAAACCATTGTGGGTTGGGTTGGGTTGGGTTGGGTTAAGTTGGGTTGAGTAGCGGTTCAACCCATTCTGACTTAACCCAACCCAACCCAACTTAACCCAACCCAACCCAACCCAAACCATTGTGGGTTGGGTTGGGTTGGGTTGGGTTAAGTTGGGTTGAGTATCGGTTCAACCCATTCTGACTTAACCCAACCCAACCCAACTTAACCCAACCCAACCCAACCCAAACCATTGTGGGTTGGGTTGGGTTGGGTTAAGTTGGGTTGAGTATCGGTTCAACCCATTCTGACTTAATCCAACCCAACCCAACTTAACCCAACCCAACCCAACCCAAACCATTGTGGGTTGGGTTGGGTTGGGTTGGGTTAAGTTGGGTTGAGTATCGGTTCAACCCATTCTGACTTAACCCAACCCAACCCAACTTAACCCAACCCAACCCAACCCAAACCATTGTGGGTTGGGTTGGGTATCGGTGCAACCCATTCTGACTTAACCCAACCCAACCCAACTTAACCCAACCCAACCGAACCCACAACCCAACCCAACCCAACCCAACCCATCGTGGGTTGGGTTGGGTTGGGTTGGGTTGGGTTAAGTTGGGTTGAGTATCGGTTCAACCCATTCTGACTTAACCCAACCCAACCCAACTTAACCCAACCCAACCCAACCCAAACCATTGTGGGTTGGGTTGGGTTGGGTTGGGTTAAGTTGGGTTGAGTATCGGTTCAACCCATTCTGACTTAACCCAACCCAACCCAACTTAACCCAACCCAACCCAACCCAAACCATTGTGGGTTGGGTTGGGTTGGGTTAAGTTGGGTTGAGTATCGGTTCAACCCATTCTGACTTAACCCAACCCAACCCAACTTAACCCAACCCAACCCAACCCAAACCATTGTGGGTTGGGTTGGGTTGGGTTGGGTTAAGTTGGGTTGAGTATCGGTTCAACCCATTCTGACTTAACCCAACCCAACCCAACTTAACCCAACCCAACCCAACCCAAACCATTGTGGGTTGGGTTGGGTTGGGTTGGGTTAAGTTGGGTTGAGTATCGGTTCAACCCATTCTGACTTAACCCAACCCAACCCAACTTAACCCAACCCATCCCAACCCAAACCATTGTGGGTTGGGTTGGGTTGGGTTGGGTTAAGTTGGGTTGAGTATCGGTTCAACCCATTCTGACTTAACCCAACCCAACCCAACTTAACCCAACCCAACCCAACCCAAACCATTGTGGGTTGGGTTGGGTTGGGTTAAGTTGGGTTGAGTATCGGTTCAACCCATTCTGACTTAACCCAACCCAACCCAACTTAACCCAACCCAACCCAACCCAAACCATTGTGGGTTGGGTTGGGTTGGGTTGGGTTAAGTTGGGTTGAGTATCGGTTCAACCCATTCTGACTTAACCCAACCCAACCCAACTTAACCCAACCCAACCCAACCCAAACCATTGTGGGTTGGGTTCGGTTGGGTTGGGTTGGGTATCGGTGCAACCCATTCTGACTTAACCCAACCCAACCCAACTTAACCCAACCCAACCGAACCCACAACCCAACCCAACCCAACCCAACCCATCGTGGGTTGGGTTGGGTTGGGTTAAGTTGGGTTAGGTTGGGTTAAGTCAGAATGGGTTGCACCGATACCCAACCCAACCCAACCGAACCCAACCCACAATGGTTTGGGTTGGGTTGGGTTGGGTTAAGTTGGGTTGAGTATCGGTTCAACCCATTCTGACTTAACCCAACCCAACCCAACTTAACCCAACCCAACCCAACCCAAACCATTGTGGGTTGGGTTGGGTTGGGTTGGGTTAAGTTGGGTTGAGTATCGGTTCAACCCATTCTGACTTAACCCAACCCAACCCAACTTAACCCAACCCAACCCAACCCAAACCATTGTGGGTTGGGTTGGGTTGGGTTGGGTTAAGTTGGGTTGAGTATCGGTTCAACCCATTCTGACTTAACCCAACCCAACCCAACTTAACCCAACCCAACCCAACCCAAACCATTGTGGGTTGGGTTGGGTTGGGTTGGGTTAAGTTGGGTTGAGTATCGGTTCAACCCATTCTGACTTAACCCAACCCAACCCAACTTAACCCAACCCAACCCAACCCAAACCATTGTGGGTTGGGTTCGGTTGGGTTGGGTTGGGTATCGGTGCAACCCATTCTGACTTAACCCAACCCAACCCAACTTAACCCAACCCAACCGAACCCACAACCCAACCCAACCCAACCCATCGTGGGTTGGGTTGGGTTGGGTTAAGTTGGGTTAGGTTGGGTTAAGTCAGAATAGGTTGCACCGATACCCAACCCAACCCAACCGAACCCAACCCACAATGGTTTGGGTTGGGTTGGGTTGGGTTAAGTTTGGTTGAGTATCGGTTCAACCCATTCTGACTTAACCCAACCCAACCCAACTTAACCCAACCCAACCCAAACCATTGTGGGTTGGGTTGGGTTGGGTTGGGTTAAGTTGGGTTGAGTATCGGTTCAACCCATTCTGACTTAACCCAACCCAACCCAACTTAACCCAACCCAACCCAACCCAAACCATTGTGGGTTGGGTTGGGTTAAGTTGGGTTGAGTATCGGTTCAACCCATTCTGACTTAACCCAACCCAACCCAACTTAACCCAACCCAACCCAACCCAAACCATTGTGGGTTGGGTTGGGTTGGGTTGGGTTAAGTTGGGTTGAGTAGCGGTTCAACCCATTCTGACTTAACCCAACCCAACCCAACTTAACCCAACCCAACCCAACCCAAACCATTGTGGGTTGGGTTGGGTTGGGTTGGGTTAAGTTGGGTTGAGTATCGGTTCAACCCATTCTGACTTAACCCAACCCAACCCAACTTAACCCAACCCAACCCAACCCAAACCATTGTGGGTTGGGTTGGGTTGGGTTAAGTTGGGTTGAGTATCGGTTCAACCCATTCTGACTTAACCCAACCCAACCCAACTTAACCCAACCCAACCCAACCCAAACCATTGTGGGTTGGGTTGGGTTGGGTTGGGTTAAGTTGGGTTGAGTATCGGTTCAACCCATTCTGACTTAACCCAACCCAACCCAACTTAACCCAACCCAACCCAACCCAAACCATTGTGGGTTGGGTTGGGTATCGGTGCAACCCATTCTGACTTAACCCAACCCAACCCAACTTAACCCAACCCAACCGAACCCACAACCCAACCCAACCCAACCCAACCCATCGTGGGTTGGGTTGGGTTGGGTTGGGTTGGGTTAAGTTGGGTTGAGTATCGGTTCAACCCATTCTGACTTAACCCAACCCAACCCAACTTAACCCAACCCAACCCAACCCAAACCATTGTGGGTTGGGTTGGGTTGGGTTGGGTTAAGTTGGGTTGAGTATCGGTTCAACCCATTCTGACTTAACCCAACCCAACCCAACTTAACCCAACCCAACCCAACCCAAACCATTGTGGGTTGGGTTGGGTTGGGTTAAGTTGGGTTGAGTATCGGTTCAACCCATTCTGACTTAACCCAACCCAACCCAACTTAACCCAACCCAACCCAACCCAAACCATTGTGGGTTGGGTTGGGTTGGGTTGGGTTAAGTTGGGTTGAGTATCGGTTCAACCCATTCTGACTTAACCCAACCCAACCCAACTTAACCCAACCCAACCCAACCCAAACCATTGTGGGTTGGGTTGGGTTGGGTTGGGTTAAGTTGGGTTGAGTATCGGTTCAACCCATTCTGACTTAACCCAACCCAACCCAACTTAACCCAACCCATCCCAACCCAAACCATTGTGGGTTGGGTTGGGTTGGGTTGGGTTAAGTTGGGTTGAGTATCGGTTCAACCCATTCTGACTTAACCCAACCCAACCCAACTTAACCCAACCCAACCCAACCCAAACCATTGTGGGTTGGGTTGGGTTGGGTTAAGTTGGGTTGAGTATCGGTTCAACCCATTCTGACTTAACCCAACCCAACCCAACTTAACCCAACCCAACCCAACCCAAACCATTGTGGGTTGGGTTGGGTTGGGTTGGGTTAAGTTGGGTTGAGTATCGGTTCAACCCATTCTGACTTAACCCAACCCAACCCAACTTAACCCAACCCAACCCAACCCAAACCATTGTGGGTTGGGTTCGGTTGGGTTGGGTTGGGTATCGGTGCAACCCATTCTGACTTAACCCAACCCAACCCAACTTAACCCAACCCAACCGAACCCACAACCCAACCCAACCCAACCCAACCCATCGTGGGTTGGGTTGGGTTGGGTTAAGTTGGGTTAGGTTGGGTTAAGTCAGAATGGGTTGCACCGATACCCAACCCAACCCAACCGAACCCAACCCACAATGGTTTGGGTTGGGTTGGGTTGGGTTAAGTTGGGTTGAGTATCGGTTCAACCCATTCTGACTTAACCCAACCCAACCCAACTTAACCCAACCCAACCCAACCCAAACCATTGTGGGTTGGGTTGGGTTGGGTTGGGTTAAGTTGGGTTGAGTATCGGTTCAACCCATTCTGACTTAACCCAACCCAACCCAACTTAACCCAACCCAACCCAACCCAAACCATTGTGGGTTGGGTTGGGTTGGGTTGGGTTAAGTTGGGTTGAGAATCGGTTCAACCCATTCTGACTTAACCCAACCCAACCCAACTTAACCCAACCCAACCCAACCCAAACCATTGTGGGTTGGGTTGGGTTGGGTTGGGTTAAGTTGGGTTGAGTATCGGTTCAACCCATTCTGACTTAACCCAACCCAACCCAACTTAACCCAACCCAACCCAACCCAAACCATTGTGGGTTGGGTTGGGTTGGGTTAAGTTGGGTTGAGTATCGGTTCAACCCATTCTGACTTAACCCAACCCAACCCAACTTAACCCAACCCAACCCAACCCAAACCATTGTGGGTTGGGTTGGGTTGGGTTAAGTTGGGTTGAGTATCGGTTCAACCCATTCTGACTTAACCCAACCCAACCCAACTTAACCCAACCCAACCCAACCCAAACCATTGTGGGTTGGGTTCGGTTGGGTTGGGTTGGGTATCGGTGCAACCCATTCTGACTTAACCCAACCCAACCCAACTTAACCCAACCCAACCGAACCCACAACCCAACCCAACCCAACCCAAACCATCGTGGGTTGGGTTGGGTTGGGTTAAGTTGGGTTAGGTTGGGTTAAGTCAGAATGGGTTGCACCGATACCCAACCCAACCCAACCGAACCCAACCCACAATGGTTTGGGTTGGGTTGGGTTGGGTTAAGTTGGGTTGGGTTGGGTTAAGTCAGAATGGGTTGAACCGATACTCAACCCAACTTAACCCAACCCAACCCAACCCAACCCACAATGGTTTGGGTTGGGTTGGGTTGGGTTAAGTTGGGTTGGGTTGGGTTAAGTCAGAATGGGTTGAACCGATACTCAACCCAACTTAACCCAACCCAACCCAACCCACAATGGTTTGGGTTGGGTTGGGTTGGGTTAAGTTGGGTTGGGTTGGGTTAAGTCAGAATGGGTTGAACCGATACTCAACCCAACTTAACCCAACCCAACCCAACCCAACCCACAATGGTTTGGGTTGGGTTGGGTTGGGTTAAGTTGGGTTGGGTTGGGTTAAGTCAGAATGGGTTGAACCGATACTCAACCCAACTTAACCCAACCCAACCCAACCCAACCCACAATGGTTTGGGTTGGGTTGGGTTGGGTTAAGTTGGGTTGGGTTGGGTTAAGTCAGAATGGGTTGAACCGATACTCAACCCAACTTAACCCAACCCAACCCAACCCAACCCACAATGGTTTGGGTTGGGTTGGGTTGGGTTAAGTTGGGTTGGGTTGGGTTAAGTCAGAATGGGTTGAACCGATACTCAACCCAACTTAACCCAACCCAACCCAACCCAACCCACAATGGTTTGGGTTGGGTTGGGTTGGGTTAAGTTGGGTTGGGTTGGGTTAAGTCAGAATGGGTTGAACCGATACTCAACCCAACTTAACCCAACCCAACCCAACCCAACCCACAATGGTTTGGGTTGGGTTGGGTTGGGTTAAGTTGGGTTGGGTTGGGTTAAGTCAGAATGGGTTGAACCGATACTCAACCCAACTTAACCCAACCCAACCCAACCCAACCCAACCCACGATGGGTTGGGTTGGGTTGGGTTGGGTTGTGGGTTCGGTTGGGTTGGGTTAAGTTGGGTTGGGTTGGGTTAAGTCAGAATGGGTTGCACCGATACCCAACCCAACCCACAATGGTTTGGGTTGGGTTGGGTTGGGTTAAGTTGGGTTGGGTTGGGTTAAGTCAGAATGGGTTGAACCGATACTCAACCCAACTTAACCCAACCCAACCCAACCCAACCCACAATGGTTTGGGTTGGGTTGGGTTGGGTTAAGTTGGGTTGGGTTGGGTTAAGTCAGAATGGGTTGAACCGATACTCAACCCAACTTAACCCAACCCAACCCAACCCACAATGGTTTGGGTTGGGTTGGGTTGGGTTAAGTTGGGTTGGGTTGGGTTAAGTCAGAATGGGTTGAACCGATACTCAACCCAACTTAACCCAACCCAACCCAACCCAACCCACAATGGTTTGGGTTGGGTTGGGTTGGGTTAAGTTGGGTTGGGTTGGGTTAAGTCAGAATGGGTTGAACCGCTACTCAACCCAACTTAACCCAACCCAACCCAACCCAACCCACAATGGTTTGGGTTGGGTTGGGTTGGGTTAAGTTGGGTTGGGTTGGGTTAAGTCAGAATGGGTTGAACCGATACTCAACCCAACTTAACCCAACCCAACCCACAATGGTTTGGGTTGGGTTGGGTTGGGTTAAGTTGGGTTGGGTTGGGTTAAGTCAGAATGGGTTGAACCGATACTCAACCCAACTTAACCCAACCCAACCCAACCCAACCCACAATGGTTTGGGTAGGGTTGGGTTAAGTTGGGTTGGGTTGGGTTAAGTCAGAATGGGTTGAACCGATACTCAACCAAACTTAACCCAACCCAACCCAACCCAAACCATTGTGGGTTGGGTTCGGTTGGGTTGGGTTGGGTATCGGTGCAACCTATTCTGACTTAACCCAACCTAACCCAACTTAACCCAACCCAACCCAACCCACGATGGGTTGGGTTGGGTTGGGTTGTGGGTTCGGTTGGGTTGGGTTAAGTTGGGTTGGGTTGGGTTAAGTCAGAATGGGTTGCACCGATACCCAACCCAACCCAACCGAACCCAACCCACAATGGTTTGGGTTGGGTTGGGTTGGGTTAAGTTGGGTTGGGTTGGGTTAAGTCAGAATGGGTTGAACCGATACTCAACCCAACTTAACCCAACCCAACCCAACCCAACCCACAATGGTTTGGGTTGGGTTGGGTTGGGTTAAGTTGGGTTGGGTTGGGTTAAGTCAGAATGGGTTGAACCGATACTCAACCCAACTTAACCCAACCCAACCCAACCCACAATGGTTTGGGTTGGGTTGGGTTGGGTTAAGTTGGGTTGGGTTGGGTTAAGTCAGAATGGGTTGAACCGATACTCAACCCAACTTAACCCAACCCAACCCAACCCACAATGGTTTGGGTTGGGTTGGGTTGGGTTAAGTTGGGTTGGGTTGGGTTAAGTCAGAATGGGTTGAACCGATACTCAACCCAACTTAACCCAACCCAACCCAACCCAACCCACAATGGTTTGGGTTGGGTTGGGTTGGGTTAAGTTGGGTTGGGTTGGGTTAAGTCAGAATGGGTTGAACCGATACTCAACCCAACTTAACCCAACCCAACCCAACCCAACCCACAATGGTTTGGGTTGGGTTGGGTTGGGTTAAGTTGGGTTGGGTTGGGTTAAGTCAGAATGGGTTGAACCGATACTCAACCCAACTTAACCCAACCCAACCCAACCCAAACCATTGTGGGTTGGGTTCGGTTGGGTTGGGTTGGGTATCGGTGCAACCTATTCTGACTTAACCCAACCTTTTTTTTTTTTTTTTTTTTTTTTTTTTTTTTTAAAGAGGGGAAAATGCTTTTCGCATACCACCAGAGTGTGGGGACGGACCCTGGTGGTTATGTGGGACTCCCATGTCGGCTGATGAGGCCTATGGTTTACCCACTAAAAACCCCTCTATTTGCCGCCTCTACGCTAGAAAGCGAGGCCACGGGAACGCCCTAGGCACACATTCCGCAACCTCGCCAGCGGCTGTCCGCACTGCGGACTCAACTCCGGGGAAGTAGTTTCCCCCTACCTCTGCAAAGGGGGCGCACCGAGAGACGGCACGCCCACCACTCAGGGACCTTTGTGTAGGCGACAGACGTCCCCATGCCCGTCGCCCACAGGTACCCTTATGGGGGAAATCGGCGGTCGTAGGCCAACCGCCGTCGCCCCACGCGTTTGCGGCGCATCGGTTGGGAGGCCGGATTGTCCTCCCTCACTCGCTCCGCTGCCTCCTTCTGCGTCATCACGTCCTCGCAGAAGGAAGCCGCCGCCTTCCATGACCTGTCGCTCCCCACCATGGCTTCCACCACGGCGGGCAGGGAGAGGTCATGCCCCACCACGGCCACGAGTGTGGCCCGCTGCTCTGCCCAAGCTGGGCACACCGCCAGCGTGTGCTGCGCCGTATCTTCAGCGTCGCCGCACTCATGGCATTCCGCTGTCGGTTCCCGTCCCGCCACCCTGCACAGATATCTCCCGAAACAGCCATGCCCCGAGAGAATCTGCGCAAGGTGAAATGAGAGGAACCCCCCCTTCCTTCCGACCCATCTTTCCAGGACTGGCCGGATTGCTCCGATGGTCCAGTGGCCGGCACTTGGCACCTCCAGCCTTTCTCTCCACTTCTGAAGGAGGACACGGCGGGAGTCTGATCTCCACCGCCTGATCTCCTCCAGGAGTGGTTGCACCCCCCTGTCCTGTTGCGCCTCGGTGACACGCCAATACACATCGGCCAGAACCAAGGCGTCGAGGTCCCAGGGCGGAGTCCCCGCCAGCACGCAAGCCGCCTCGTACGAGACGGTGCGGTATGCCCTCGCCATCCTGACCGCCATGACCCGCTGCGGCCTTCGCAGCTGGGCTTGATTTTGGGCGCTCAGGGATCCGGCCCAAATGGGCGCTCCGTACATAGCCATTGACCGCACCACTCCCGCGTACAGTCTTCGGCAGCTTGCGTTTGGCCCGCCCACGTTTGGTAACAGCCGGCTGAGTGCCGACGCCGCCCCTAGTAATTTAGGAGCTAGGCACCTAAAGTGCTCTTTGAACGTCCAACGGCTGTCAAGGATTATGCCTAGGTACCGCATTGTCGACTTGACACCGATGGACGCTCCTCCCACTACCAGGTTGGAACCTGCCGGAGGGGCCTTCCGGGGCCCATGAAAACACAGGGCCTCGGATTTGTTCAGGGCCACCTCCAGCCCCAGCCTTCTGATTCGGGCCACCACTGTTGCCACGCCTGCCGTGGCCCGAATCACCGCCTCACGGTACGTGCTACCGCGGGCTGTCACCAGGGTATCGTCGGCGTAACACGTCACCTTGACCCCTGGCAGATTGCCCGCCCTCAGCACCCAGTCGTACCCGATGTTCCACAGGAGTGGGCCAAGAACCGACCCCTGCGGGACACCGCACGACAGCCTCTTCTCTTTCCAATTTTCCTGTGCTGGGTACCTGACGGCTCTATCGGTGATGTAGTCCTCGACCGTCTTCCGCAGGTACTCAGGCACCGCGTGGCGCCTCAGTGCAGCCGTGATGCAGGCCCAGGGCAGGGAGTTGAACGCGTTGGCGATGTCAAGAGACACCGCCAATACTACCTGCCCGTGGGAAACTGCTTCATCCGCCAGGGCCCTCACTCGCGCAATAGCGTCGATAGTGGACCTGCCCCTGCGGAATCCAAACTGGTGGTCGCTAAGATTTGGACCTGCCCCCTCCAGATGCCGGTTGAGACGGGCAGCCACTATCCGCTCAAACAGTTTGCTGGCCTCGTCCAGCAACACGATTGGCCTATAGGCCGAAGGTGAGTCCGGTAGTCGCCCCTCCTTACGCAGAAGGACCAGTTTCCCCGTCTTCCACTCACGGGGAAACTGTCCCTGCGTTAGACATGCGCCAAATAGCGCCCTCAACCGCGCTTCCAGCGGACCCAGGGCCAGAACCCAGGCCCGGCCGGGAACTCCGTCGGGGCCGGGAGCAGTGTTTTTGGCTCGGAGCCGTAGCACCGCTGCCCCCAGTTCACCCTCCGTTACCTCCGGCGCATCACCTACGTCAACTGGCCTCCCTCTAGGGGGTAGCATGGGTGGAGGTGTGTGCTCCTCTCTCGTCGGGAACAGGCCATCGACCACCCGGTCGAGGAGCTGTGGCTGGAGACTTTGCGTGAGTGGGGGTGCCCAGGGGCGGAGCTTGCGCCTCACCATCCTGTACGGCCTTCCCCACGGGTCGCTGTTGAGAGTCTCCAGCATCTCCTTCTCGGCCAGTTCCTTGGCCCTGCCTATTGCCCCCTGCAGCAACTTGACGGCCTCCCTGTATGCAGCGTACAGCCGCTCCTCTTCTGGCACGTCACGTATTCGACGCCTCCGGCTGTGAGTGTACTGACGTCTCGCTGCAACGCAGGACTCACGTAGCTGCGCGAGTTCCTCGGACCACCAGTACACTCTGCGCCTCGGGGGAACGGGTTGGGTTGGGTTGGGTTGTGGGTTCGGTTGGGTTGGGTTAAGTTGGGTTGGGTTGGGTTAAGTCAGAATGGGTTGCACCGATACCCAACCCAACCCAACCGAACCCAACCCACAATGGTTTGGGTTGGGTTGGGTTGGGTTAAGTTGGGTTGGGTTGGGTTAAGTCAGAATGGGTTGAACCGATACTCAACCCAACTTAACCCAACCCAACCCAACCCAACCCACAATGGTTTGGGTTGGGTTGGGTTGGGTTAAGTTGGGTTGGGTTGGGTTAAGTCAGAATGGGTTGAACCGATACTCAACCCAACTTAACCCAACCCAACCCAACCCAAACCATTGTGGGTTGGGTTCGGTTGGGTTGGGTTGGGTATCGGTGCAACCCATTCTGACTTAACCCAACCTAACCCAACTTAACCCAACCCAACCCAACCCACGATGGGTTGGGTTGGGTTGGGTTGGGTTGTGGGTTCGGTTGGGTTGGGTTAAGTTGGGTTGGGTTGGGTTAAGTCAGAATGGGTTGCACCGATACCCAACCCAACCCAACCGAACCCAACCCACAATGGTTTGGGTTGGGTTGGGTTGGGTTAAGTTGGGTTGGGTTGGGTTAAGTCAGAATGGGTTGAACCGATACTCAACCCAACTTAACCCAACCCAACCCAACCCAACCCACAATGGTTTGGGTTGGGTTGGGTTGGGTTAAGTTGGGTTGGGTTGGGTTAAGTCAGAGTGGGTTGAACCGATACTCAACCCAACTTAACCCAACCCAACCCAACCCACAATGGTTTGGGTTGGGTTGGGTTGGGTTAAGTTGGCTTGGGTTGGGTTAAGTCAGAATGGGTTGAACCGATACTCAACCCAACTTAACCCAACCCAACCCAACCCAACCCACAATGGTTTGGGTTGGGTTGGGTTGGGTTAAGTTGGGTTGGGTTGGGTTAAGTCAGAATGGGTTGAACCGATACTCAACCCAACT
This sequence comes from Epinotia brunnichana, assembly GCA_963854355.1. Lineage (NCBI taxonomy): Eukaryota > Metazoa > Arthropoda > Insecta > Lepidoptera > Tortricidae > Epinotia > Epinotia brunnichana. Next base: position 12,502,539 of record OY977942.1, read on the forward strand.
TAACCCAACCCAACCCAACCCAACCCACAATGGTTTGGGTTGGGTTGGGTTGGGTTAAGTTGGGTTGGGTTGGGTTAAGTCAGAATGGGTTGAACCGATACTCAACCCAACTTAACCCAACCCAACCCAACCCAACCCACAATGGTTTGGGTTGGGTTGGGTTGGGTTAAGTTGGGTTGGGTTGGGTTAAGTCAGAATGGGTTGAACCGATACTCAACCCAACTTAACCCAACCCAACCCAACCCAAACCATTGTGGGTTGGGTTCGGTTGGGTTGGGTTGGGTATCGGTGCAACCCATTCTGACTTAACCCAACCTAACCCAACTTAACCCAACCCAACCCAACCCACGATGGGTTGGGTTGGGTTGGGTTGGGTTGTGGGTTCGGTTGGGTTGGGTTAAGTTGGGTTGGGTTGGGTTAAGTCAGAATGGGTTGCACCGATACCCAACCCAACCCAACCGAACCCAACCCACAATGGTTTGGGTTGGGTTGGGTTGGGTTAAGTTGGGTTGGGTTGGGTTAAGTCAGAATGGGTTGAACCGATACTCAACCCAACTTAACCCAACCCAACCCACAATGGTTTGGGTTGGGTTGGGTTGGGTTAAGTTGGGTTGGGTTGGGTAAAGTCAGAATGGGTTGAACCGATACTCAACCCAACTTAACCCAACCCAACCCAACCCAACCCACAATGGTTTGGGTTGGGTTGGGTTGGGTTAAGTTGGGTTGGGTTGGGTTAAGTCAGAATGGGTTGAACCGATACTCAACCCAACTTAACCCAACCCAACCCAACCCAACCCACAATGGTTTGGGTTGGGTTGGGTTGGGTTAAGTTGGGTTGGGTTGGGTTAAGTCAGAATGGGTTGAACCGATACTCAACCCAACTTAACCCAACCCAACCCAACCCAACCCACAATGGTTTGGGTTGGGTTGGGTTGGGTTAAGTTGGGTTGGGTTGGGTTAAGTCAGAATGGGTTGAACCGATACTCAACCCAACTTAACCCAACCCAACCCAACCCAAACCATTGTGGGTTGGGTTCGGTTGGGTTGGGTTGGGTATCGGTGCAACCCATTCTGACTTAACCCAACTTAACCCAACCCAACCCAACCCACGATGGGTTGGGTTGGGTTGGGTTGGGTTGTGGGTTCGGTTGGGTTGGGTTAAGTTGGGTTGGGTTGGGTTAAGTCAGAATGGGTTGCACCGATACCCAACCCAACCCAACCGAACCCAACCCACAATGGTTTGGGTTGGGTTGGGTTGGGTTAAGTTGGGTTGTGTTGGGTTAAGTCAGAACCCCAACCCAACTTAACCCAACCCAACCCAACCCAAACCATTGTGGGTTGGGTTGGGTTGGGTTGGGTTAAGTTGGGTTGAGTATCGGTTCAACCCATTCTGACTTAACCCAACCCAACCCAACTTAACCCAACCCAACCCAACCCAAACCATTGTGGGTTGGGTTCGGTTGGGTTGGGTTGGGTATCGGTGCAACCCATTCTGACTTAACCCAACCCAACCCAACTTAACCCAACCCAACCGAACCCACAACCCAACCCAACCCAACCCAACCCATCGTGGGTTGGGTTGGGTTGGGTTAAGTTGGGTTAGGTTGGGTTAAGTCAGAATGGGTTGCACCGATACCCAACCCAACCCAACCGAACCCAACCCACAATGGTTTGGGTTGGGTTGGGTTGGGTTAAGTTGGGTTGAGTATCGGTTCAACCCATTCTGACTTAACCCAACCCAACCCAACTTAACCCAACCCAACCCAACCCAAACCATTGTGGGTTGGGTTGGGTTGGGTTGGGTTAAGTTGGGTTGAGTATCGGTTCAACCCATTCTGACTTAACCCAACCCAACCCAACTTAACCCAACCCAACCCAACCCAAACCATTGTGGGTTGGGTTGGGTTGGGTTGGGTTAAGTTGGGTTGAGTATCGGTTCAACCCATTCTGACTTAACCCAACCCAACCCAACTTAACCCAACCCAACCCAACCCAAACCATTGTGGGTTGGGTTGGGTTGGGTTGGGTTAAGTTGGGTTGAGTATCGGTTCAACCCATTCTGACTTAACCCAACCCAACCCAACTTAACCCAACCCAACCCAACCCAAACCATTGTGGGTTGGGTTGGGTTGGGTTAAGTTGGGTTGAGTATCGGTTCAACCCATTCTGACTTAACCCAACCCAACCCAACTTAACCCAACCCAACCCAACCCAAACCATTGTGGGTTGGGTTGGGTTGGGTTGGGTTAAGTTGGGTTGAGTATCGGTTCAACCCATTCTGACTTAACCCAACCCAACCCAACTTAACCCAACCCAACCCAACCCAAACCATTGTGGGTTGGGTTCGGTTGGGTTGGGTTGGGTATCGGTGCAACCCATTCTGACTTAACCCAACCCAACCCAACTTAACCCAACCCAACCGAACCCACAACCCAACCCAACCCAACCCAACCCATCGTGGGTTGGGTTGGGTTGGGTTAAGTTGGGTTAGGTTGGGTTAAGTCAGAATGGGTTGCACCGATACCCAACCCAACCCAACCGAACCCAACCCACAATGGTTTGGGTTGGGTTGGGTTGGTTTAAGTTGGGTTGAGTATCGGTTCAACCCATTCTGACTTAACCCAACCCAACCCAACTTAACCCAACCCAACCCAACCCAAACCATTGTGGGTTGGGTTGGGTTGGGTTGGGTTAAGTTGGGTTGAGTATCGGTTCAACCCATTCTGAGTTAACCCAACCCAACCCAACTTAACCCAACCCAACCCAACCCAAACCATTGTGGGTTGGGTTGGGTTGGGTTAAGTTGGGTTGAGTATCGGTTCAACCCATTCTGACTTAACCCAACCCAACCCAACTTAACCCAACCCAACCCAACCCAAACCATTGTGGGTTGGGTTGGGTTGGGTTGGGTTAAGTTGGGTTGAGTATCGGTTCAACCCATTCTGACTTAACCCAACCCAACCCAACTTAACCCAACCCAACCCAACCCAACCCATCGTGGGTTGGGTTGGGTTGGGTTAAGTTGGGTTAGGTTGGGTTAAGTCAGAATGGGTTGCACCGATACCCAACCCAACCCAACCGAACCCAACCCACAATGGTTTGGGTTGGGTTGGGTTGGGTTAAGTTGGGTTGAGTATCGGTTCAACCCATTCTGACTTAACCCAACCCAACCCAACTTAACCCAACCCAACCCAACCCAAACCATTGTGGGTTGGGTTGGGTTGGGTTGGGTTAAGTTGGGTTGAGTATCGGTTCAACCCATTCTGACTTAACCCAACCCAACCCAACTTAACCCAACCCAACCCAACCCAAACCATTGTGGGTTGGGTTGGGTTGGGTTGGGTTAAGTTGGGTTGAGTATCGGTTCAACCCATTCCCTACCGCGAAACGAAAACGAAGTTCTTTCGTGTATCTCCCTCTCTGTCGCACTTGGTTATTCGACCGACAGAGAGGGAGATGCACGAATGAATTCCGTTTTCGTTTCTCGATAGCGCCCCATAGGGCCCAAATACACACGTTCCTGGCTCATTGAAAAGATAAAATATGTGAATCGTCTGTTCGTCGTGCATCGTTAGCGCATATTGACGCGCTGATATTGAGGAGGATTTGGTATCAAATTGAAAGGATAGCTACATGCAAAGTGGATGTCCTGTTGGTTATAACTTATTAAGTCAACTTGTCATTCATTATCGTAAATAGGTACGCCCCAATTTAGGTCAAAAGGGTGATAATATGGGAGGAAATGGGTTATCATTCCTATTGGCTGATACGTTAAAATTAATGAAATTGAATGATTTTGCATACTGTTAGGTTTAATGGAGCTGCGCTGCAAGCTATCAAACGAACATCCGCTCGACAGCACAAATCCTGTGTTCGTGGTTATAATTTATTTTATTTTATTATTTATTCAGGCAAGGTAACAAAATGTAAATTATTATACACATAATTAGCATAGTTCTAAGAAAATAATATTACATTTACATTTCTATAACAACCAAGCACAAAATACTAGCTACTAAAATAACAAATAGAAATGAGGTAATTGAGCAAGAGTCTAACTTATTGTAATTAACTTAAACTAACTTAAGTATTTGAGATTATACAGTACATTAGTGAGATCGTGTAATAAAAATAAACATATCTAACTATAGGACAATTTTGCAACGCAAGTCTTAAATTTATTGAAACTGAAATGGAATATATCAATATCATTACAGATATTATTGTAGGATGTACACATACGAGCCAGTGGACTGTGTAGGGTGACATTGTTGGAAGCTACTGGTAATAGAAACTGAGCAGGACTGCGACTTGGTCTAGAATATACTCGAAACTGTATATTACAAATGAGATCAGAGTCTAACATATTATTAACTAGCTGTTGCCCGTGACTTCGTCCGCGTATTACCATGTCATCGTCTAAATGTATGTTTAAGGAATGAATTTAAAAAAAACATTGAAATTAGTTTTATACCTAGTCTTTTAGTAAACACTTAAACAGTCTAAAACCGAAGTTACAAATCTCTTACTCCCAAAAATTTGAAACCCTTATTCTTAGCCGATGAATTAAAAAAACGCTGAAATAAGTTTTGTAGTAGCTTAGCAAACAGTCTAAAACCGAAGTTACAAATCCCTTACTTTAAAAATGTCTTGCTCCCCATACAAACTTTGAACATCCTAATAATCCCCTTTAGGGGATGAATTTCAAAAAACGCTAAAATAAGTTTTATAGTCTAAACAGGCTAACATCGAAGTTACAAATCTCATACTTCAAAATTTTCTTTTCAGGGAAAAATTAAAAATATAACGCTAAGTTTTTTTATTGTAATAGGCAAGTATTTTTTCCAAAACCTATTAAGTCTCAAGCTAAAAAAAGGGTTTCCCATACGAACTTTGCACCCCTTTATAAACCCCTTAAGGGGTGAAATTCTCCAAAACTCTGGCAGTACTTTTTTATTTTAATAAGTAGGTAAGTAGGACTTAATCTTTCTACAGAGTTTTAAGTTTTTACCTTAGTAAAAAGTTTCCCCCATGGAAACATTGCACCTCTTTATCCCCCTCTTAGCGGGTGGAAATTTCCAAACCACTGAAAGTAATTTACCTATACATGGTGTCCCAGAAATCGACGTCAAGCCGTAAACGGATGATAGACCAAAGTCATATCATAAAAATACAAAAAAAAATCCAACTCGTGTTGGTTTTTTATTTAATTTATTCATTAATTGGTCAATTGTCGTAAATTTTCAATTTTCAAAGTGACCATCATTTTAAAAGAACATGAGTTGGATTTTTTTTTGAAATTTTCTGATAACTGTTATGACTCGGTCCGGTCTATCATCCGTTTTCGGCTTGACGTCGATTTCTGGGACACCTTGTATATTTGTATTCTAATAAATAATCTTTCTACACAATTACAAGTCTCTAGCTCAAAAATAAAAGTTTCCTTCATACAAATTTTCACCCCTTTTGATAACCCTTAGGGGTGGAATTTTCAAAAACGCTGAAAATTCTTTATTTGCAAGTATTGTAATAAGTAATCTTTCAACAAAGGTCGCTCGCTAAAAAAGATATTTACAAACGTTGCACCCCCTTATACACCCCTAACTGGTGGAATTTTCTAAAACGCTGAAAGTATTTTATTTTATTTTATTATGTAATCTTTCTAAAAAGTTTTGAGATTCTAGCTGAAAAAATCCCTTTTACCAACATTGCACCCCTTTTTCATACCCTTAGGGGTGGAATTTTCCAAAACACTGAAAATGCTTTCATTGTAGGTATTGTAATAAGTAATATTTCTACAAACTTTTAAGCTTCTATCTCAAAAAGGAGTTTCGGTCATACAAACTTTGCAACCCTTTTTAACCCCCTTAGGGGCAGAATTTTCCAAAACGCTACGCTAAAAGTACTTTAGGTATTTGAATTCTAATAAGTAATATTTCTACAAAGTATTAAGTCTCTTGCTAAAGTGATAAAGTTTACCCCATACAAAATTTGCACCCTTTGTTAACCACCTTAGGGGCAGAATTTTCATAAACGTTGAGTGAACTTTATTTGTATTCTAATAAGTAGGTAATCTTTATACAAAATTGTAAGTCTCTAGCTCAAAAAATAGAGTTTCCCCTATACAAACTTTGCACCCCTATCTAACCCCTTTAGGGGTAGAATTTCCAAAAATCCCTTCTTATCCATTGCCTACGTTGTAAAAGGTAGTTCTGGTGTAAATTTCAACTCTCTAGCCCCAGTAGTTTCGGCTGTGCGTTGATGAGTGAGTGTGTGAGTGAGTCAGTCATATGTATAGATAGATAGCAGATGACGAAACTCCCATTCAAATATCTCAAAAAATTATGAAGCTACAACTGTTTTAATGTCGCTTTTTAGAGTGAGAAAACGATCGGGGACTGTGACGTCAAGATCCTCGAGCGTCATAGTAAAAACCAATCGTTTCATATGAAGGTGCGTTTTGCGGAAAAGGGACAGAACATACCACCTCTTAAAACTTTGGACTCTTATAACTTAGTCATTACCTATATAACCTCTTGCGTTGCTTTTTTCTCCATTTGACTATATTTATTTTAAATTGTTTTTCGAGAAAATACATTATGATTATTAACCATATTTTCGATTCCTGAGCTATAACCACGAACTTCGGAATTCGAAAATATTCGGGTATCTCTATCACTAACCATACTCGAGTGACAGGGATGCAAATATACGAACAATGAGTATCGGTTTTCGCGGTAGCGCCGCAGGTACTTTGGCAGAATGCGCAGAGCGCGTGCCATTGCCATTCAGAAAAAAACAAATTCGTGTTAATGATGTTGTTCAAATTTGTTGATACATTTTTTTGAAATTACGCCTTTATACGACATTGGCGCATATAAGTTCTCATATCAGAATCGAATATTTTTTTATGTTATATATTTTAGCATTTGTCTCGTAAAGGTCTATTGTAGACGGGATTTAAATTATTAATAAGTGAAAGGCAAAGCCATTCCGCCATTTTTGACGTTTCTTATAGCTGACGGTTGCAGCAGCGTTTGATCTCAATAAAAATAAATGAAAAATTAATGAAGTCGTATATTTCAAAAAATTAATAAATTGTCGCAGTCGGATAAAAACTATCTTAAGTTGCAGCTAGAATAATAATGTACCTATATAAAATGTTTCATATTTTTCCGTTCATTGGATGCTGAGAACATTCGCAACACACAAAACTTAGTTTCAAACTGGCTGATTCTTTTTTTAATTTATAGATTTATTATAAGTGGAGATCATTTTATATAGTATTGCCAATTCATTTACTCTTCTTCTATTTTGCAAACTTTCAATTTTGAAATGTTGTAGTCTGTCTTCGTATGTCGGTAGTTTTCGTTTGAGTCGCAGTTTATACACTAAATGACGCATAAATTTCCTTTGAACCGATTCTATACGATCAATATGGGTATTGTAATAGGGTGACCAAACAGTGGAACAATATTCTAGACAGCTTCTAATTAATGCGAAATATATGGCTAACATACAATTGGTATTTTTGAAGGGTTTTATGGTTCTATAAATGAATCCTGATAATCTGTATGTTTTTTCAACAATATGATCATAATGTGCAATGAAAGTAAGTTTAGAGTCGAAGCAGACTCCAAGGTCCCTGATTACAGAAACACGCTGTAAAGATATCCTATTTATGCTATAATCAAATAATATAGACTTTTTATTTTTGGTGAATGTGATAATATTGCACTTTTTTACATTTAGTGTCATATTGTTTTCGATGCACCATTCGTTCAACATATGCTTGCAACATATGGTTTCTACAAAGGTCGAAGCGTAGAAAGTAATCCGTTGTCTTTTAGTGAGGTCATACGTGAAGCCATGGATAATCGGCCCCAAGTCGACGCAGTTTACACAGATTTCGCAAAGGCATTTGACAAAATCTCCTACGACACGCTTTTGCTGAAACTTTGGAGCCTCGGTGTGCATGGCGACCTTTTCCGGTGGATCAAATCGTATATAGAAAAAATATCTCAAACTGTCGTACTCGGAGGTTTCTCTTCTGGCTTCAAATATATTACCTCAGGAGTCCCACAAGGGTCCCATTTGGGCCCTTTATTATTTATCCTATACATTAATGACATAACGGAGTGTCTTACTGAATCGAAAGCTCTTCTATACGCTGACGACACTAAAATATTCAGAGTTATTAAAACACAAGCAGACTGTACTCTATTACAAAATGATTTATTTAGTTTTGAAAGTTATTGTACTAGAAACAATTTATTTTTAAATAGCGATAAATGCGCAGTAATAACATTTACGCGAATTTTTAATTTATTAGTCACAAAAACTAATGAAACCTACAAACTACAAACTAGTAAAAATGCCGCAGTTTCATGGCGAAAGTTGGCGTTGGTTTAAATGCACTAATTCACCGTAGGCAAAGACACAAAGTAATTATTATAAATCCAATGTTACCTATATAGCTACCTACTAAAGACTTACGCCCGTATTCATAAACGTTCAACAAGCCTATTTTAACTATTTTTTCTACTCCTGTACCGTTATCTGTCATTTATATAGGCTGTAGCTCAAATACAATGACACCACTAATAAGTCGTCGAAACACTCTATGCTCTATGGCCCAAAAACGAACTGTTTAGCGTACTTTTTTGGTTCATACATTTTTCATAAAAGCACTGTTTAACTTTTTTTTAAATCGGCCGCTATATTGCAGTGGTGCCAACTTCATAAACAAATATTTCAAAATAAAAGTATTTATTTACGATTTAATATTTGTATATTATAAATTATTTACTACAATAATAATAAAACATCATCTATTGTGTGTTAAATTACATATTTTATAAATTCTTGGAATTATTTATAAAAATAAACAGTTCGAATTCGGTCCGGGTCCGGATTCGGTTTGGTTTGGATGGCAAGTGCAAACAAATTAAAAACAAAACAAACCATAAGCAAGAGCTGTCACATTTCCGATTTCCCTCCAAAATACAGTTCAAAATGAAAAGATGAAAGATGATAAACTATTAGTCCTAAACTATTAAGATTTTATTCGTGTTTGTGAAGACAAAAGTGTAGGCTCCTTTTAACATGGTCGAAGAAATTAATAACTGCACACCTGAAGAAATGGTGTGAGTAGCAAAAGTACGAATAGAAAACTTGCTGCCTGAAAAGTTTAACTATTCTGTAGTCTGTTAGGTATTTATTTAAAATTTGTCGTAGAAAAAGTATTGTATGCAACGGTGTATAACTAGTCTAAAAACGCTCGTGGCGTTTTTAATTGCGATGCTCGCCAAGGCTCGCATCGCAACCCACGCCACTCGCGTTTTAAGACCTTTCTTATACAACAGTTGCATAAAATACTATAAAATGGCGTTAACTTTCGTTTGTCCTTATCTGTCACGTAAGAAGTGGACAAAGCTCATTTTATTTAGCAGCCATTTTAAGTTTTATGAATAAGGGGATTAGTTTAGTTAAATAAACCTATAGAAATGATTAAGAAGTATAGTTGACCCAGGAAGTAAAAAGTAAATGCAGCAACAATACCTACGTTTAATACTTGTAATATTTTTTTAAAATTTTTAATATTATCATGTAATATAATAAGCATGGTACGCTATATTAATGCCCGTTCACCGTTTTTGCCATATCCAGACACAGTCTTGCCTAAAGGAATGCCCCCTGCTAGACAAACACCTTCTCCCTCGTCCAGATCACATTGTCAATTTCTCTTCCTAGGTTTGATACCTAGTTACAACACTATTGAATTAAATAGAGCTCATTGAAATATATGCACGAGCACCAGGTACGGAGTTAACTCGACCTGCTGTGGTCAATCACGTAACGCATTGTACGCACGTAAGGTAGATCTACATGTCAAATTTTATGTGGGAAAATGACAGTTCGATAGCTAACGCGCGTTTGGAACGTTACGTTGATTACCCCTGGTTGTTATTCAAATGACAGATTTCAGTGACGTAACTCTCACTTTGCCGGTTAGTTTGTAGTTGTAAATAAGAAGTTGAATAAAAAAAAGAAGTTTATACTCTTTATGACCTCGGGAATGCGTACCTATTTAAAATCTTTTAGGTATACGTTGGTGTAGCCGTTTTTTCTTGATTTAAACTTACAATTCCTACTTTATACCAAAAAAAACCTTGTGGATCCGTATTATCCGAAAGATCCGGATATCCGGATCTGTTGAATTGAAATATCCGAAATATCCGGATCCAAAATATTGGCGGATCTTGCAAACCCTAGTGATACTTGATGCTAAATTGACATTTAACTCTCATATTGATGATATTCTAAATAAGTCGTATAGACTGCTGGGTTTCATTCTTCGTGTTGCGAAACCCTTTAAAAGACCTCTTACTTACAGACTCCTTTATAATAGCTATGTCCGAAGTCGATTGGAATTTGCTTCTGTAGTGTGGAATCCCTGCTTTACTGTACACGAGGTTAGAATTGAAAGACTCCAGAAAAAGTTTGTTAAGACAATGGAATTCCGAACAGGTGGTAACTATGAAGATTACGCCTTATCATCCACAAGACTCCATATCCAACCCCTTTCACTCAGACGCACTTGTACCGATTTACTTTATCTGTTCAAAATTATGAATAATCTAATTGATGCCCCTGAACTATTACATAATATATTTTTTCATGTTCCCCGTAGATTAGAACGAAGTTGTCGCAAGAAGGCCTTATTTAGTATTGCAAGCAGCAGAACTAAATACGCACAGCATTCATATATTAAGCGCGCATGTAAACTGTATAATGAAAAATGTATGGACGCAGATTTGTTTGGCAACTCATATAGTATATTTAAAAGATTAGTTTTTTCTTTAATCTAAGAATGTTAAAACGCAGTTACCTTAACCTTTTCATTAACTTTTTCTTTCTTTTTTTGCATTGTATAATGGTGTACCTAAGTTGTAAAATGTACTTAACTGTCATAAGTGTATTTACAACACATATATGTATATATATATATTTATATATTTATGACATTTGGTCTTATATTAAACATATTTTCCAATTTTTAATATAACTTGTAACTTTGTAAACATTTATGAAACTATAGGTCTATTATAGCATTACTCACATAGCCATAGCTAAGTTACTTATGTGTTTTTTAAGACTGTTTGTTTCTCAATAAAAAAAAAAAATATGCAAATCATTTTGGGGAGAGTAACAATCATCATCATTTTTGACCTTATTGAATATCTTTAAATCGTCAGCGTATGCTAAGGTGCTACCTTTTGTGGATGCCACTAAGTCATTTATAAATATCAGAAACAAAAGTGGGCCTAAATTGGGTCCCTGAGGAACACCACCATAATTAAAGGCCTTTGTAATGTTAATTCATTTAGGGAGGCGTTCAATCAAACGTTGCTCCGAAAACAATTAGTAGTAGGTAGTGGTAGCTGGTTCGGTCGTTAATGGGACGATTTTAATGCTGGTACTAAGAAAGCTAGTGTCTATAGGCTGTATTTACGCACATACGCGTGCTTGTCTCAATGTATGGAAATCCACATTCGTTTGACAAGCGTGCGCGGCGCGAAATTATACCTGTGCGTAATCACACGGCCTATCCAGCGCTTAAATTTTTAATTTTTTTATGTTTATTTATCAGGCAGGCAGTTGAAACAACTGATGATGCCTATATCCTATTAAATTTAGGTAGGTATATGGTATACTAGCTGTAGCCCGCGACATCGTCCGCGTAGAACTTGTTATCGTCTTAGAAAATGATTTCTCTCAATACAAACTTTGAACCCTCTTTTAGGGGATAAATTTAAAAAAAAAGTTGATGTTCATTTTCTAGTTTGTGGACAAACAGTCTAAAACCGAAGTAAAACATCTGATATTTTACAAATGTCTTGAAAAACACAAACTTTAAGCCCCCTTTTAACACTCTTAGGGGGTGAATTTGGAAAAACTCTAAAACTAGTTTTGTAGACGTTCAGAATAAGACCAAAGTTACAAATCTCTTACTCACACTTTAACATTTTCTTGCTATACCCCCTTTTAGGGGTTGAATTTTTCAAATTGATGAAAGAACTTTTTTCGTATTGTAATAAATAATTGTGTTTCCCACACAAAACTGGCTCCCCTTGTTAACCCCCTTAGGGGTGCAGTTTTCAAAACGCTGAAAGTTCTTTTTTAGTATTCTAATAAGTAATCTTTTTTGCAATTTTTCAAGTCTCTAGCTCCAAAAAAGTGTTGCCCATGCAAAGCTTGCTCCCCTTTTTAACCCCTCTAGGGGTGGAATTTTCAAAAATGCTTTATGTTCTTTTTGTATTTTAATAAGTAATCTTTCTACAAAGTTTCAAGTCTCTAACAAAAACATTAACGTTCCCTCATACAAACTTAGGAATGGTCTTTTCCAAAACGCTGAAAGGACTTTTTTTGTATTTTTATAAGTAATTTTTCCACAAAGTTTCAAGTGTCTAGCTCAGAAAAAGTATTCCCCATACAAACCTTACACCCCTTTTTAACCCTCTTAGGGAATGATTTTTGTAAGACGCTGAATGTAATTTTTTCATGTTCTAATAAGTAATCTTTCTACAACGTTTTCAGTAATTATATATTTCAAAAAAAGTAGTTTTTCCCATACAAACTTTGTACCCTATTTTACCCCCTTAAGGGTGGAACTTTGCAAAACACTGAAAGTACTTTATTTGTATTCTAATAAATAATCTTTCTACAAAGTTTTAGGTCTCTAGCTCAAAAATTAAGTTTCCCACATACAGACTTTGCACCCCTATTTTCCCCCCTTAGGGGTGGGATTTTCCAAAACGCTGAAATTACTTTATTTGTATTCTAATGACTAATCTTTTTACAAAGTTTTAAGTCTCTATAAAAAAAGAATGTTTCCCCTATACAAAATTTGCACCCCCTTTTTACCCCCTTGAGGGTGGAATTTTCAAAAATCGCTTCTTAGTGGGTACTAACGTTATATAAACTACCTATTGTGAAAAATCAGCTTTCTAGGTTTAATGGTTTGGGCTGAGCGTTGATTTAAGTGAGTAAGTCAGTCAGTCAGGACTTTGCCTTTTATATACGAAAGTATAGTATACTCGTATAGATAATTGTTGAGCTTTAATTTTCTTCTTTGTACAAATGTGCTTGTCTAATTTGTTCTTGAATTCGTTGACATTGAGAGCTGAGACGACATCGTCTGGCAGTTCGTTCCAAGCTTTCAAGACCCTGTTGCTCAATAAATATCTAGGGGGGGTTGTTGTGTGACCGGCGAGCTAACAGCTTTAGGTGATCACCTCTGAGTCGAGTGTTATTGTTCTTTTCAAACATTTTATGAAAATCTTTGAGACTTAAAGAAACTTAGTTTGACTTTTATTTCAAGTAAGTACGTACGACATTCTATGTTATACTTTGATTTTACGTTACAACCTAGATTATACTATATCCGATGCCATAATAATAAGATTTCTTTTTTATCAGATGATTCATAATTCATTTATTCATTGCATTATATGTTTACAAAAAATCTTAAAAGTAAGTATATGCTCCAATATAGACCCTGTTAGGGCACATCAATCTTATTGACACTTATATAATAACAATAACTACTCTATTAAGTACATAATGTTAGCATGTCTTTCAATTATAATACCACATTTATCTACATTATATTTTAATACAATTTATTTTGATAACGTAAAAGGATTAATATACAGTAAATAGTAAATCTAAAATAACTTAAACAAGATTAACAAGAAAATAAAACTAAACTAAATAACAAGAAAGTAAAAATGCATAAGTATTATTTATAAAAAGAATACCCCGTCAAGGAGATCCTCCTGCGGCATTGTACCCATGACGCTGGCTGCGTTACCTCTCTGTATCGCGAGGGTGATTCTTTGAGAGAGGTAAGCGCCAGCCCTGGGGTCACCTGAGGTGTTGATGAGCCTCCTCGACAAAGCTCTCAAGAACGACCTCATGTCAGCTGACCAGGGACCCATTGTCTCTACAGCAAGGGCCGCAAACTCGAAGTCTTTAAGTAAAGACGAATATTTGCGGCGCTTGAGTAGTTGGGCCTGGTCAGCTGCAGCGCCAGCCTGTGAGCGGGTTCCATGAATGTGGGACTGTGCGAACGTGTCGTCGCAGGTGGCGTCCCACACAAGGACCCTGCCCAGTTTCCACGGTACCATGGAAGCTCCGTCGGGCCGCTTGCCATCGTCTCTGACCATACCACCAGGCTCTAAAATCGCAGGTATAGAGGCGGTACCAAGCGAACGCCGGATGAGGTCGTTAATGGCACCGTGACGGAATAAACTGCCGGCGCTCCTTGAGCACGACAAACCATGCCGACCCAGCTCATCAACACTCTTGCCGCAGCCGCAAGTGTGGGCGACACAGATAATGGAACCCAGCCTCAAGCAAACCGCTATTCTAAGGCAGCTAGGTTCCAAAACTCTGCCTATCTGGCGGGAAGGAAGAGCCCGAAGCCAGTGGCCTGATTCCGGTGCGGACACCGCAAGAAGACGGGCACGTTCCGAGTTATTCGGACTAGAGTCAATTAATATTTATATGTCAAACTATAATTACCTTGCCTATTTCAATTCAAAAAAATATTTAAGGTCATAGAAACTATGCTTAATTAAGAAGTCCTTTAAGACTTTACAAAACATTGTGAATTTTTCTAGTTTTCTAATACTAAGAGGAATTCCATTATATACGTTCACGGCCATATGATGAGTACCGGCTCTGACAATTAGCATTTTGCTAAATTTGTTACTTAATTTATTTCTATTTCTCAGATTATGATAAGACGTGCTGCAGTTATCTCTAGTTTGTTCCAGTATGATTTTGTTATTTCTTACAAATTTACAAATTTCGTTGATTGTTATCACGTAAGACTAAAGTGTAACCATGTACACGAACACATCCGTCACGTCACGGAGTTGAAAAGATGTTTCTAGAAAGACACGTAATAACATATTTTCTTACAAAACATGACAATATCTAAATTGAACCGCACAAGCTACATTTCTCCGCGTCCCCAGACACACGTCGCGTCGCGTCGTTGTATCTCTAGGCCTAGATAGGGGAAAGAAGCACTTACGTTTTCCCGAAAATTAGGGGCGTTGCAACTTATTTCGGGTTATAGAGTGTACAGTCGACTACAAAAATAAGTATGTTTTTTAATGTTACAAAATATCTAATTACCTACTATGGTATTAAAGTCTATGTATACATACTTTTGTAACATCGTATGGATATTACATCTCTTTGTAGTCAACTGTACAATAAATATGTATATACACGAAGTGTTCCTAAAAAAGCTTAGATCTGTATTAAAATTGAGGGTTTTTTAATAGTCCCATGTTCTTAATCATCGGGAAAAGGAAAACCAAATGAGCATCTTAATTACGGTACCTAGGACCCAAATAGATAACAGACTGCTAAACAGTTTAACAGTAATTTACAATTTTCCTTATTTCTAAACGTCCGTCAAAGTTATTTTAGTTAAAATGCAGTTAGAACGAGTTAGTCCTCATCTGTAACTTTGATATTACGTAGATATGTTTTGTAAGATAGGGAAAAGTGACATTTTAGTTAACTTAGCACCTAACTTTATTTAGCTTTATGAAAAAAAATACAACCGAATTGAGAACCTCCTCCTTTTTTTAAAGTCGGTTAATAATAAGGGTCTCTGTTTTAAAATTGCCCATTACTTACGATGTTTTTGTTTTGATTTAACTAAGTCTTAAACGAATATATTATGTATCGTGAGGCAAGGAGGAGCCTTAGTGATTACAGACACGTGTCTTGATTTAGGGCTCTCGAGAGTGTCCCCGGTGTACCAGAGTGTTGATGGATGCGGCCCCATGCCAGCTACGACGTAACACGTTATTTTGCGCCCCATTACGGATATTGATGACAACCCCTGCCGCTATAATGTATTTACCACATTAATTTTATTGCTGGCATTGCTCATTTCATTTTAACATTTTATTCACTGTAGCATAATTTGCGCATTTTTATGGAACTAAAATGAGGTTCCTTTTTATGCTAGGTACCTTTTTATTGAATGAAACACCAATTAAACCAGTTGTGTGATCTGATAAGAGACAAATGAAACATTATGGTTAAAGTTATAGGTACGCACGTACATCGTTAATAGTGAGTGACTCTATCTAGTGACATAAATAGTAGGTGTTAAACGAAACTGGTGAGGTTCTGCTTAATAATGAGTTAAGTACACTGTTGTGTACCTATACTAGACACACTCGTGCCGAGCTATCCGCGCCCGGGCTCAGAGCAAAGAAATAGACAGAGTCCACACTACGAACTAGAAAACGAAGCAACTTTTTTACTTATGTGTGCGTAAGAGTGATGCCAGTAGAAAGAAAATATCCCTATAATTTGGGTAATTTGCTTGAGGTTTCTCTATGATTTCGGAATTGAAAGGTTGGCGTGTCAGTGACACTTCAGTACGTGAAGAATGCGTTCAAAATGATAAAATAATTTTATCATGCCTCATGAAAGTGACTCCTTCATCGGGGGTTACAAAAATACTGGTATGACCGGGCTACCAACCGTGTCAGTGGCAGAGTAGTTCTGGGTTATATTACTATACAAAACATTGCGCATCAGTAAAATTAAGTAAAAATTAAGTCTGTACTTTAAAAAACCGGCCAAGTGCGAGTCGGACTCGCGCACGAAGGGTACCATTATCTATAAAAATATTTATTTTATTCTGTTTTTAGTATTTGTTGTTATAGCGGCAACAGAAATACATCATCTATGAAAATTTCAACTGGAACTATCACGGTATCAGTGAGATACAGCCTGTATCAGTGACAGACAGACAGACAGACGGACATCGGAGTCTTAGTAATAGGGTCCCGTTTTACTCTTTGAGTACGGAACACTAAAAATAAGAATAACAGTCAGATCATAAAATATCGTAATATAATAAATGATTGGAATATAATATTTTAAAATCTCGCGCTGCCGTATACTCATTATTAATTATTTAGAATGTAACTAAATCGATCTGCCAAAGCCGAACTGATTTTATTACTAGGTATAGGAAATCATATACGGTCTTCATGTACGGTCCGTAGTCATTTGTCCGTTTGGGGTAAGCAACAATCATACTCTGGTATCACTTTTGCTTTATGTGTCACATGTCACTTGAACTGACTGTTGAGGTTTGACTGGACTTGGACTGAAGCTAAGCAAATATTTGTGTTTTTTAACAGTGTGTTTTAAGCTTAGAATAATAACGCATAGAAGGATAGTTTCATACGGCCGACGCGCCAAGCGTGAGACATAAAATGGATTCATGTAGTTGTGATCAACTCGTATTCAAACGCGCCAATACGCACACAAACGCACCAATTTTATTCCACCGATCGGCGTACTGGGCCATTTATGGCCGAGTTTTAGTGGCCTCACCATTGCGCGTGAACTGCGTTTCTTGGCGTTATTATTCTAAGGTTTTAAGGTATTATTTCAGTTTTTACAAATGAAACGTTATTCCGTCCGATTTATTCTTTGAATTAATGTTGTTTTTACAACATTTCACAACGCAGGAGACCATTGTTTATTTTCTTGGTTGTCATGGAAAACATGTCAACATGAAGGGGTCGCGACACGCACTGAAGAACTCAGAGGCTTAGTTTTGTCTGTATATATGTGTGCATGAGCGTGTATCTACTTATAAGGCTTAGTTTTGTTCGGCTTCACTAGACTGTTCGTAATGCTCTGTCTGTATTTTTTACTTGGTCTGAGCGCCCGGGCTGTCGCCGGAGCTGGAATAGATAATGCAAATAAATAAAATATTCGCTTCATAATTAATGAACGACATATGTGATGTCGCAATTTTATTATTGACATTCTGTTTCCTATGCGATTTTGACGGGTGTCACCCTTTGAGTATTAAGCCCACTGGAGATGTCATACACAGGCGACCCCCTCCGGCAAAGTACATTGGTCAACTGGTCAACCACGTTATATAAAACTACTTAAAGTCGCTTCATCGCCATTTTGTATCGATCCGTGTCGCGTGACGTTTCTCTCGAAAAATGGTGAATTGTGCAGTATTATCATGTAAAAGGCGATCTGACAGCTCAAATTCGCAACAAGTTCGCGTTTCCTATCATGGGTAAGTATTTTTACTAACTATTAAATGTGTATAGAAGTACAATCTCCATTTAAAGAAAATACCGTTTGCGATACGTAAACGACAGAAAATGTAAACATGGTGTCGTGGTACGGGGTCGA
The DNA here is from genome assembly GCA_963854355.1 of Epinotia brunnichana. Lineage (NCBI taxonomy): Eukaryota > Metazoa > Arthropoda > Insecta > Lepidoptera > Tortricidae > Epinotia > Epinotia brunnichana. The sequence continues at coordinate 12,520,815 of OY977942.1, forward strand.
ATCTGTCTTTAGGGATGCGATAAAAGTAAGAAAAGCGACTCAACATTTGAATGAATCATTCATTCATTCAATCTCTGTGTCAGTTTGTTTAATAGTCAGTTTTTTTATTAGACATTGAATTAAAGAGTAGGTATATATGTATGTTACATTTGAATCTTGTAAGGTGAATTAGAAAATTACTTTTCTCTGGACATACGTTGTTGAAATTTAGTCTTAAAAAGAAAAGAATTGTTGGCAAAAAAATATCTAGATAAAAGGAATACATTTAGTGCGGGACCATGAATGTATGTGTTATTCATATACTATTATTTAGGTTTACTATTGAGAAGCATAAAATCATTAATACTAATATAGTTACGCATAATTACTTTACGCCGAAAATAAGATATGCATAAGTCACATTTCGCATATTTTTTTATGCATAATATTAAAAAGCATAAATACAGAAAGCATAACCCTCATTAAAACTAATAACAAAAAGCATAAACATGAATACCCATAATAATCAATTGACATCATATCAAAATGCATAACGCTATTATCATATTAAAAGGGGTAGGTACGTATCACAATGTCTAAAAAAAAAAAAAAAAACTAACGTTAAATAACCTACGTTCAAAATCCCTAAAATCTAAAAATTTAGATTTTAGTGATTTTAGCCTATGGTTTACTTAGTAGTAAATTGTCATTAGTAGTAAGTTTTAATAAAAGGTTTTTCCGTTATTTTATAAAAAAAATAACCTCGAAGACGAAAGCGGGAGCTACGCTCCCGCTTCCGTCTTCTAACCTATCCGCGATCCGAGTCGGTTTTGCCAAATAAATATTTGATGCCCACCCAGCTTTGCTCCCGCTTTCGACTTCGAAATTTATTTTTTTATAAAATAGCGGAAAAACTAATAATATCATTTTAGGTATTTTGACCAGCTTCATTCATTTAGACAACTGAAATTATGGAAAATGACAGATATACCAACTAATTATTAGCCCAAACAATAGTATGCCTAATGTATATTCGGCCAATACACATTAGTCTAGCTAAAATTATGCTAATAGCGTAGTATGCCAGAAAAACAGTAGGCCAAAATATTACTATGCGAAAGTACTATTATGCCACAAATAATTATGCCAAACCAATTATGCGAAACTGCATTAGTCTAAAAACCATTATGCGATCCAAGGGGATACCATTATTTATATACTTTATGTTATACTATTATTTATATACTTTATGTTAAATGACATATAATTATAACTACTTACTTTATGTTATAATTATATGTCCTTTTAGATTTCCAAAAGATCCCTATATAAAGGAGAAATGGAGAAAATTTTGTAAGAACGAAAATTATTCTTGGAAACAGATAACACTTGTACGTGTGTACAAGTGTTATCTGTTCGGAGCACTTTACTCCGGAAAGCTACAAAAATGATACTAACAGAAAGACATTGATTGAAGGTGCAATACCTTCTTTGCGACTATGTCCTTGTTTGGTGAATTCCTTTTTTTCTTTGTTTTTCCTAAATCTGTGACTAGTAGGTATACATATAATTTTTAAACCCGGCTTTTTTTCCATAAAATCAAATTAATGATAACAAATTAAATATTGCCCCATTTTTGCACTTATTTTCGAATATATCCCAATTTCTAAAGCCTGACCGCCACAAATATAAATGAGGATGCGCCATATTGCGGAATTTCACTGGAACTAATTTCTTACACAGGCAATGATTTTATGATTATTTGTTGTTATTTGTGATTGGTTGGTGAATAATGTGTAGCTCGGCTAGCCGGCGGGTTAAACATAAAACGAATCGTTTATATGCAATAAAATATAATAATAAAATAAAGTGGAACTATCTACAGAAAGGGTTCAACTTATTCAGTCAGTACGGAGCTGTAGATATGAAAAGAAAGGTCACTGGCCTGAATACGGTATAGAATCCGTAATTAAGACGGTAGAAACCGAAGTCCTCAGGCTTTCAAATACACTCGAAGTTTCCAGGCAGGTCGGCTCCAAATCTCGATGCAACGTGCAGCGCAGGCGAAGCCCGCTGGTCAGTAGCAGCCGCCAGAAGACAACTTAACCATGCATAAAGGGCTGGAAACAATCCTTTTCCTTAGCACAGGTTCAAACCCCATTCGAGCCTCATAAGGGTTAGGCCAGTGACGGCTAAATGAGGCTTGGAGTGGGTTTAACAAACATTACATACACAACACAGAATTAAAAAAAACAATACATACCTGCATAAGTGGCAGCCCTTATATGTATGTATGAACTATGAGTACTGTACAAAATTTACAAGCAGTAGTTATTTCAAGAAATAATAGCAATCATCGATATTTATAACAAACCAAATATGTAGTCAATGAATTGCGCAAGCAAGAGAAAATTTTCCTCGAATGAAACAAAACACGGCCGTGAAAAATTCTATTTTTCTTTTATCACCGGCCAGCGAGCTGGCGGCCGCGCGGTGAAGGTTTTGCCGTGTTACAAATTTCAACGTCATTCGTGGTGGTCGTTCACATTTCTTTAAAGACAAATATTAACAAAACGCTAAAAATAATTCACAGTCGTGAGTGGAATATTGTCAATAATGTGTAGGTACACGTGTTTACTACGTGTTTACTGTAAACGAAAAACTTATTACAAAAAAAGAGCATTCCTCTAAATGGTTTTTAAATAATGACATACATATACATACAAAAACATTTTTTTGGGTAGTATCTTCAATGTACAGAATTTTCACTTTTACAATTTTATAATAAATAGTATAAGATAATTCAGTTCATTCATCAAACTGATTTGACTCATTCTTCAGATCTGTCCGTTGTGTCCCATCACTAACTTGTTCGTATGTATGCTGCACGGTTACGTGAAAACTCTGTCTGTGTGCGTGTAATTTTTGATGTGTTAATTTTTTTTGTAGTGTGCGTTTATCTCTACAGCTAAATTTGTGTCTGTTGATTTATTCATATTTTGGTGGTGTGCTGTACGTGTTTACCTCACCCCCCGCCAAAAGTGGCGAAAAAATTTGTTCGAAGAGTTGACGTTATGACATCTCCAGTGGGCTTAATACTCAAAGGGTGTCACCGTTTGCCCGCCGACCTTATGTCTATGTTTCAAAACTCACCGACCGATCGTCGCCCGGCGCACGGGGCACACGTCGCGTGGAGTACCTACTGTGTCCTTAAAAGTACCTACCTAATTGAAAAATAAGACTGTAACGTTGTCGATCCATCACTTCGTGGACCTATTGGCACTTCGAACTTTCCTTTGACAGTTAAAGCGAGTACGATATTCGTAACGTAGGTGTATTATAGTATGCTACTCACTATAGCTACATAATATGGGATAAACTCGCTAAATAATCGCGCGTTCATGGGAATAAATGCCACGAGGGAAATGGATTGCTGGATATCCTCATTGAATGATGTGACGTTGCCAATAGTCCAATTTCTGGGAATGATATTACGATAACAGTGGATTTTGTTGCCAAAAAAAGAAAACTATTCCCTTTTTTCTATCGCAAAACGATGCAACTAAGTCTTTGCCTACGCTAATTATCTTTGCCTACGCTTATTTATGATCTGTTTCCCAAGCTCAAGACGTTTTAAAGTACAATTGTTCTACTTACTTTATAGTCCCAGATTGAGGCAAAATATATTTTTCACGATTTAATATTTATAAGAAATTCATGCGACAAGACTCTTGAGATACACAAGAGGTATTCTCACTTCGAGGCAATATTGCCGCCAACATTGACAGCCGTTACCAGCAAAGTAGGTACCGATATTCAAATGAACGGTCCATCATATTGACTCAACATTTTCATATAAATAGCCTACTCATTAATGTTTACGTGACAATTTTGCTGACATGTGTGTTAGTGTTAGGCAGTCGATCAATCATCCAGCGAACTAGCCGAAGTCGCCCACGGGGCGCCGCAGGTGCCTCGGTTCCAGGGCATTAAATTGGTATTAACGCGCAAATAGCGCCTTTAAAACTAAATCACACTAAAAGGCCGTTTAATTTTGAACAGTGACACGTTGGAATAAAGTCTAATATAACATAACTAACTGATGTTTGCCTATAAGGCAAACGTGACGTATATAGCGAACATTTTGCAGTTTAATAATCGAGCTAAAAACATAAACAGGCCATTTAACACGCTTAATATACTGAGTTGTGAGTGAATCGCTTACCAAATGGGTTTTGTAAAATATGATCCACATTTTCGCAAAAAAACAGTCTATTTGTCGAGGTCGTTAAACGAGAGTTGAGATACAGTCAACCAATTTGATTCCTAGGCCATCATAGAACCTTACCGTTGTAAATGCTATGTCAATACGGGTTACTATGATGATTGCGTCGCTATGTAGCAGTTAAAATGACAGGGTTCTACGGTGGCCTACCTACCTTTAATGTAGCACATGACCAAATTCAAGTGTTTAAGGTGGTTCGATTGCCATACAATAAAACGTTATTTGACATTCGCAGGCTAACGGCGTGATATTTTAAGAAACTTGTGTAACAAACTTTCTTAAATTGGTTTTCTATTTGCGCCAAATTCCCCCTTTCCTATAATAAACTTGTATAAAAATATCACGTCCCAAACCAATTTCTCAAATTATTCTAGTTTATACATGTTTATTCTAGGAAAGGGGGAATTTGGCGCAAATGGAATGCCAATTTATGAAAAATTGTTACACAATTTTTTTTAAATATCACGCCGTTAGCCTACGAATGTCACATAACGCTTTGTATGGCAATCGAACCACCTTGGACAGGTGAGCTAATCTAATCAGACTTGGTTCGCAGAATTTGCTATTGAGCTGACTTTAGGAAAAGTGGGGCTTAAAATTAAGGTTAATAAAAGATTTAACTATTGCTGATATAAGAACATAAAGTGCCTATGTCAAACACTAGTGCAACGTCGGTGACTAGGACGCTTGCCTTACAGCCACGTATTCGAAGTCGAATCCAGATGCCCAGTACCTACGGTGGACTTGATTCCAGTGGGTGCGGTAATATCTGGCTGGTCCTGTCGCGCGATACCTATCTCGATATACCAACTCGCACGATTAAACCAACAGCTGTCAACTAGTTAACGAACATACAGGAGGCTCCAGTTATGAATTCACAACCTGTCTCGACTTTCCTCACTACTCATTCCTAGTATATCTAACGCTGAGGTTCGTAACGAACTGTCTGTAACCAAAGTTCAGACTTAACATGGTTTGCCTGAGACGTGTAATCGGTAAGCGTTGTGAACATGCCTAGCGTGTTCCGGTGCTGGATACCGTGCATCGATACCACTTCAATACCGATTAACAATGCATATTGCATAGGTATTGTATACTTATGAAGGCATGTACTGTCGTCAGGGGTACTAATATACGTGCATAAATAAGGTCATAAAGGCGTGTACAGGTATTTTTTTTTTATTGGAATCAAAAAAAATACAATTTTAGTAACTTAACCTAAAGATTCGCCAAACTGCAAAGCAGTTTGTTGGCGATTCGCTCACTTAAATAAAAAGATAATATTATCGCGGTACATCGAAACACTACACTACCGCCCCAGCCAAAAGGCCGTATGTCCTTATTTATGTGTGTACTCGTACTTATTCCATTGTAATAAGGCGAAAAGGCTGCTAATTTTATTTGCATACTCGTCTACTAAAATATCCTTCACCAATATAGATAAAACAATACAAAAGAATCGACAGGCAGATGGGCTGTGGTAGTTAATAATGGACGGACAGACAATACTACTCTTAAGAGAGGTAGAGCACAGCGAAATGTCACCTCGCTCGTATATGGAGCAGCCCAACTGGGGAAGTACCTTACAGAAGACCGCAGCCATAATAGCACCACTGCTTTGTAGTGTTGCTATATTATTGCACGCTATTAAGTATCTGGTGTTGTGTTCCTTGTGGTGATTAAGGTCGCCAGAGCTCCCTAGAGTGCGCTATGTTGGGAGTGAGGGACCTGCATGTCTCTATCTGCCAACACAGCGAATCCTCAAGTGAATAAAGGGTCGGCAACGCGCTTGTGATTCTTCCGGAGTCACAAGTGTCCATAGGCTACGGTACCAGCTTAACATCAGGTAGGCCGTAAGCTTGTTTGCCACCGTCGTTGTATAAAATAATAATACTGGTAATAAAGTTGTGATGATGGTTTGAGACTATGAGTACCTACTATGACAGACTATCTTCATAAAATGTCAGCCCCATCTTCGCATTCAAATGGTCCGATTTTTCATCTCGTGCCTCTGATTCTTATGGAGACAAATGTATACCTCTCTTTGACGTCGATTGTACACTGTGCATGACATTATGCTAACGTTGGGTGCACGGATTGAAAATAAAAGAATAACCTTAGTTCTTGCAAGTTAAATGCATTGTGTGACGATTTTGTTTATTTCTGAAGGCAATAGTTTTTCATAACTATTGTAAGATTAATAATTTTCACAGATTACAAAATTGACGACTTATCTATGATTGTAGCGCTAAATAACAATGCACATTGCACATCATCATAAGTATCATAACCTTTTATGCAATACAATGATAGAAGAGTTTCACCCGCGCGTGTTATGAATAAAATACTTGAATTAATTTGTTCGTTGCTTATTCTCCTGGTCATTCATCATCATATCGCAGGAACTATCCGCAATAAATCATAATAAAATTGACGACACTACGCCAGAAAAATTGGAGAAGCTGTTGAATTATCCTTTGTTTAATCCTATGAAGCCAGATAGATGAGTTTTCATAATTAGTAATTTTGTTATTCTATGGCTGTTTACATTTTTAGTCCCTGGGCGACCGAGCTCCGCTCGGATGAAAATAGAGAAAATACGGAGAAAACGAATTTTCCCGGACATGAGTCCTATCTAAATAGATCGATTTCTCGCCCCCGTAACCACCTATATTCCAAATTTCATCGAAATCGTTAGAGCCGTTTCCGGGAACGTGATTGCAAATTTATATATCTATATATATACAAATATTGCTCGTTTAATAGTATAGGATACATTTAAGTATACAATACAACACAATTGATTAATTATTTACTGTGCCTACCCAAAGTGGCGGTATAAGATTGGTTCAAACAAGCGACTTTCAAACGTTATAATTACGCTATAAATTTGTTTATCTTGTCTTGTACACTAAGAAAATAAAATATAAACTCCTAGAATGAAAAGGCAAATTTTCCGCTCCTCAAAGCGTATTGTTATGAGCGTCCCGCTGCCTGCAAGAGATAGCTGCGGACGTTGATTCGGCAGTGTCGTTTCTTAGACAGGAGTAAGGTCTCTCACAGACTGGCGCGGCCTGCGGTGGCGGTCAATCAATAGTAAACTGGACCACCGCAGGCCGCGCCAGTGTGATCCAGGCTTAACGAATACTAAATTTCATTTTAATTTGATAAAGGATATTTCAGGCGATATTATTTGCTTGTCAAACCTTGTTTGTAAATTGGCCAAAATAAAACTTGAGTTAGATTGATTCATCCGGCGAGTTCAACTTTTACAAAATTCTTTACTGAAATGCGCGCAGCTGAAATGTTATTACAGGATACGGCGTATATAGCATTGAAAGAGGTTTAACAAACTCAAAGAAAAGCCAGCAGGGGTTACGAAAACAGTCAATAAGTAATTAAAATATTGTAGGTGTTATAACTAAATAGGTAGGTATGTAATCTCTAATTTCTCAGTCCAATATTTGCTATTCCATTAGCCGCCGCAAGCCCCCGGGAATTCCGCTCGTTTGCTGGCTTCTTGCCGCCACGCGCTGGCATTTACTGGATTATCGGATTTCCATTAGTGCCAATTATTTTTTTATCTATCCATATGATTACATGGAGATTTATTAGCTGTAGTGCGCGTTGGAGAATTTCCTCTAATGCCTAGCCGCAGAGCGGTCAAGGTTCCGATACTATCTACTTACTAACGCTATTGCGATTTCATATAAAGTACTGTGGTTTGGCCCCTTCGGCAACGTAACCAGTTATAAGGCCTTGGTATTTGAAACGTAGTATACGTGTGAATAATGATTTTTTCTTGCTACGAAACTAGTTACGTACAAAGTTTTTTTTCTTCCTATACGAAACCATTCGAGACATTTTCTTTCGTATTTGGACATTGTCGACGGAGCCCTATTTCTGGTCTGTTTGTCCTTCAGGCACCTGAAGCTACCTAACGCACCTAACACCTTTTGCGATCGTAACAGGTTTCTAACAAGGAAGAAGAATTCTTTGTACGTATACTGGTTACGTAGCGTTGGTTTCGTAGGCGCGGCCGAAGGGAATTTGGTATTATTGAATAACACAAATTTACTTAGGTATGTAAGTCACAATATGAGATAAAAATGAGAATTTTTTTTCCTGTCAAAGTCTGTACCTATTATGACATTGACTGCCAAGAATCGCTACGCGCTACGCTCGTAGCCGATGCCGTAGCTTTCCCCGTATGTAGCGGAAAGCGACTAAGGGGTAGGCGCCCGGTAAGCGGGCTCCTGGCAGTGAAAGTGTCATGAGATTGAATTTATCCTGTGGAAAAGATTATCTACTAATGTACTGACATGAACGTCAATTCCAGTCTCTCGCTAGCGTTATTCCCGGTTGTGCCCTAAAGGAGCCCGGGGTCCGCCCGCATTGACACCTAATCTCAAGATTTAGCATATAAATAAAACAATTGAAATAGGCAAGAGTTATTTTTAAATTTCAGTGTTATATTAATATAGAAAATAATAAAATAAAAACCGGCCAAGTGCGAGTCGGTCTCGCGCACGAAGGGTTCCGTACCATTATCTATAAAAACGGCAAAAAAATCACGTTTGTTGTATGGGAGCCCCCTGTAGCCTAGTTGGTAGTGACCCTGCCAACGAAGCCGGAGGTCCCGGGTTCGAAACCCGGTAAGAACTGAACTTACCATTATGTTCGTGAATAAACTTTCATTTCATTTCATTTTATTAAGGGCATTTATTTGTGTGATGAGCACAAATATTTGTTCCTGAGTCATGGATTTTTCTATGTATTTCAGTATTTATTTATCTATACACATAAGTATGTTTATTGTCGTCTAGTACCCATAATACAAGCTTTGCTTAGTTTGGGACTAGGTCGATTTGTGTAAGATTGAATAAGAAAAAATATATATATATTTATTCTGTTTTTTAGTATTTGTATAGCGGCAACATAAATACATCATTTGTGAAAATTTCAACTCTCTAACTATCACGGATCATGAGGTAGCCTGGTGACAGACGGACAGACGGACAGACAGACAGACAGACATACAGACGGAAAGCAGAGTCTTAGTAATAGGGTCCTGTTTAGGAACCCTAAAAACCAGCCAGATGAGATATTTTCTTTTACCTTATGTTCCATTTCCCACATAAATGTATCCGGATACATGGCGCAAATCACGGCTTGCGGATAAAAGTTTTGAATTGGGTCGGATTACACTCATAGTAGCCAACTTTGTCGGACAAGTCCGCTGATCGTCAGATAAAGCTTATCCCAGGCGGAATAAAGACTTAGACGTGTAATCAATACCTACACACGCTCTTACTTTATTATCAAAGCCCTGTAGAAAATATTTGGACAACCACGTACAACTAAAGTCGGAGGCTAATAGCAAAGCAAGCACGTCCAAAATAACCGTCAGAAATAAAGGTAAATAAAAGTGTTAATTTTGACATAATGCATTCGCCGCGACACGACATCGCTCAAAGAAAACTTGTTCGTTTATCCTTGACATATCAAATTACCTGTGTTTCGAGTCTTGCTACAATGAGCGGCCGAACAACTGAGAGAACTTCTCTCGTTACGATAAGTGATCTTCAAGTTTTCTCTTAGCATTTGGCTATTTGACAAATTACTGTTTCAGTGTTGGTGTGTAACTTAACTTGATTAAGTTAAACGTCCGAGTGCTCGACGCTGTTCTAGTATATGGCATGGGCACTTTATGTCAAAGCATGTAATGCATAATGAAAAGTATGGGCAGTTTAGGTTAAATTCGAACTAAGAAAGAAAGCAATAATATAGTTATTGAAAACTGTGCAATAATACATTTGAAGTGTAGTGGTTTTTTGGCCTATGGCCCATGGCCCTGTCGGGCATGCAATTTCATCAGCTTAATAGACTAAATGTTTCTTACATAGACATAAAAATACTAACGAACATCCAGTTAAGTATAGTAGGTACAGTCGACGCCTAAATTTGTTTACAGTTTTCGCCTTATTACAATGGAATAAGGTGCAAAAGTGTAAACATATTTTTGGCGTCGACTGTCGACTGTACCTGGTATTTATTTATATTCAAAAAACTCTTTAAGGCTATAGAATGTTTTTTGAATGAGCCAAGATTTTAATTGTCCCTTAAAAGAATTTCCTTGCAACGCCTTAAATGAGTCGGGAGTTTATTAAACACTCGGATTGCCGTTATAACGCGCGCGTGGATGGTTTCCCGGCCATCATGCGTGCGCGATGCGCAGCCGCGCTCCGGCGCCTGCGGGACAGCCGCAACAGCCTCCTGGCCGTTATAGCTGACAGGATGGACAGTCAGCTTGTCATACATTGGGCCAGAATACACTCATTCCGACCGTCCGACGACGAGGCCGCGTCTCTTTGCACGCTGGTCGCGTGGACGTGTCTCACATCGCTCCGACATTTTAAATTAAAATATTTTTAAGGAAGCGCATATAAAATGTTTTCAAACAGCCAGTGGACGCAGAGCTATTTAAACCTAGAAGCAGTGTTATAACCCCTGAACGGGGTGCGAGGATACGGCTGCAGTACGACGAAGGAAGCTTCTGGAATGCCGCGTCATCGTTTCATGACGTCAGACATCCCGAGCTGAGCCGTCTGCACCTTACGCCCGTGTCCTCCAGCTGCGTGCCACCGACCTTCATAGCCAGGGGAATGTGATAATCACGCTCCAGCAAATTATTACAATTTAACGGTTTATTAAAATAACGTTTTTTTGTAACGTTATTTATATTTTAATTAACGAACGTTATATCGTTTGGGAGATCAGACTGGCCTTTAAGAACCCACGACTATAAATAACTAGTAGTAATTCACCGGGAGATTGTGTGCCGAGAATACATTTTTATTATTCCTCGCAAGTCTATGTTTCATTATAACCGACCCCGCTACAGTGGTAGTCACCTCGTACATAGTGTCCTGGTTTTTTTTTTACTTTGAAATAACTAACACTAGTAAAACCCATTCAGTGCCCATGACGACACATATGCGTCAGAGCGCTATGAGCGCTTTTCTCTACATACGAGGTTTAACCTGCTACGGACTACGGCGTAGCGCTACGAGATTAGCGTGGCCGTGAATGTGTTAAGGGGCTCACAGCTCCCAATGACCTTCGATCTGTTACCGTCCGTTTTTTCGTGTTTTTTTTGGCTTACCGTATTAACAACAACGAGTTTAACCGAAATAGTATCCCATATTTACTTCAAAACACATAGTTTTTTGAGATATATGGTACTAAACTTTAGCAGTTTTAGGCCAAAAAAACCAGTTTTTTGGACGTAACTTTTGTAAAAATGACTTAAAAATAAAAAAACTCTCTTGGGTTGTTAGAAACGTCAAAAAGGAACAGTTACATGTAAATTTCATACATAAAAGTGCATAAACAACATACTAATATCGAAAACAGAGCTTTTTTGGACCATGTTTGAATAAATCATAGAAAAATAAATATACACTTTTTTCCAAAAAACTCTCTTGCAAAAGTAGATAAAGTATTGAAGAACCGATTAACGTTTGTGGCATAGATATATCTATTGTAATGACGGAGGAATATCAACTCAAAACTCATCAAAACTAGTCAAAAAGCGCGTGGAGCCCCTTAAGTAGGTAAACCTAGATAATAACTTTAACATGTATGGACCCGTGATTGTCTGAAATAAACGAATTTTATTTTATTTAATTTTATCAAGTAATAGGATTTTTCTTCATTCGAATTTAAGCCATGTCACTTACATTAAGAAACTATCGCACTCGCCTTTACGACATTGACAATAGAGTCCCGTACATATATTTATGTAATTATTTACGTACGTATTAGTTACCCTCGACTGTACCGCGTCGAGCACTCGGACCTTTACCTTATTTGCACGTAATTTAGCGAAGACAGATAATTTTATTGTTTATTTAATATTCAACTACCCCTTTTGTCAACTTAGGTTTACTTTTCGGTATTAACTATATAGTATCCCCGATAGTGCGATATAAATGTATACTTATGAATAGAAGTAGGTACCTTTACGAATTAAAATTAATAAATGCAATACACCTTTTGAATGAAAAAAGGTTTGGGACTCGTTAAGGTCCCTAGGTAATTGAATGGTATAAAACGGAGCAGCAATAACAATTTCGCCAATTCCTGTTCCATTTGGGCGGCTATTCAGATAACGAGATTACTGAACTGGGAGATTTAATGTAGAGTTATTAGAAAATAAATCGAGGACAGTTTGTTTTTGAAAATACGACGCCCAGTTGGGATGTTGGGATAATGACGGTTTGAAAATACGACTACGAATACGATACGTTCCAGCAAATTAAGGACTTTGAAGTGAATGCTTAACTGTATAAATAGGCAAGATGCAACATTTTCATTTTTGCATTCATTTGAAACAATTGCATGTAGAATATACCACGAGTGTATAAAAAAATTAAAATACTATAATATAATTTATTTTACGTCATACCTGGCCATAAAGTAGGAATTACCGCACGCTATGCGTGCGGAAAACCCCACTTCCTGGCCAGATAGAGACGTAAAATGTTGTACTCACCACAGGCGGTAATAAAGAAAGCCTCAGAGCGCATATTTATCGCCCTTGCCTTCGGCTCGGGCGTCAAATACCTGCGATCTGAGACATTCTTTGTTTAACCGCCCTAGGTAAGTAATGTACTATTATAGTCAAAAAATTCTCTAACAACTCTCTTACAATTCTCTTCCTGTGACGTCACTCGTGTTTGTCACTCGCCATAATTTACAATCATGTCGACACTAACTTTTGGAAGGTTTTTTGAGTCTGCTTTAATAAAGCCTACATCCATTTCTATTCGAAATCTTCAATTTTTTTTTAATGAAACATTCTTTTTCTTTACAATTATAATCTTTCATTCGTTGTCATCAAGTTGTCATAACAGGAGTGACGTCACGAGTCGCTGATCGGTGGATAAAAACACGTTCCGTTTCACATTACCTACTTCAAATCGTGATTATTGTTTGAATTTAGTATAAACTAAAATAAAAACGTTTCAGTAACAACTATTTTATATTTTTTGAACATTTTGAGCACAAAATATTAAAGCTGCATCTTCCCTATATAGTAAGTAAGTAGAGTCATTGCGCCGGTTACGCGACCAGCTTCAGTTTTCGACCACGTGAAGGACCAAGGTTTCTTCAGTTAAGGATGATACTATTTCTACAGGCACTAAAAAAACAGTGAGCCGTATGCAATTTTAACCGACTTGAAAAAAGGAGGAGCAGACATGTTCCACTGCGGGAGAGGAGAGGACATGTTCCACTGTAAGTATGTATTTCTTTTTATTTATTTTCGCCATCGCCGATTTCTCCATTAAATGTGGACCGATTTTAAATAGTTATTTTATTTGTTATACAAGGGTGCAAAGCTGTATTTTAACCGCGAGCGTGGAATTGAAACACGAGTTAGAAAAATGGATTCTATATAGGGTTGAACCACGAGCTAGCGAATGTAATTTTTTTTTGTGTACCTACGTTTTAATTTTTTGTTGGTTTTATGTTGCAAAATGCCGAATAAATTATATATCTACCTATAAAAGTAACTGAGGTATGGGAGCTATGCGGGTATTTCAACTTCTGTAGATCCATAGATTGTTAATGTTTTTTTGTTATCCAATAAATATATTTAAGTATCACGGGGGAGTGAAAACATCTCATCATGCAAAATTTTACGTTGGGATCTTAGACTAACAAGTATATTTTCGTTTTAAATCGGACAGCCTTCGCAGAAAGATTTATTTCAATTCTGCTGCGGAAACAAGAAATGAAAACTCGAAAAAAATACGGAGACAGACAATGGCTATTATGTGTTCACTGCCACTGTCTCAACTTCCTATCCGATACAATCGCGTTATTGTCAAAGCAACCTTTTCGTGTGTTAAATAAAGTTCACAACGCCCAGTTGAGATGCGAGGCTGTAAAAGTAAACACGATACTGAGAATATTTTAAGTAGGTAATAGACCTAGGGACACTAGGCAATTTTGTACCGGAAAGAGGAAAACTGAAATATTGTCGATGCTTTTCCCTAATAAGCAACGCTTCGTTTGCGACGCCGTATACGAGTACATGTAGTTTAATCAGCCTCACAAGAGGCTTAACATCTTTGTAACCGTGTCGCATTAAACGTTGTGTTAAACTACCATATTTATTTATCGTATGGCGGTTACACACTGGTACATATATGTATTCGTATCGTTGTCGCTGATAGAGTTCCAGTGTGCGCTGCGAGGTTCAGAAGGAACAGTGCAGCTGCCGAGTTTGTTGTTCTTTTAGCACAGTTGGAGATCACGTGTAGGGTTTCTACGGCTATTCTTACGGACGTAGAACAACAACGACCTCAACTGCCATAAGTATATGAAGTTGTCAAACAAGTGAAAACAATATCATCGCTAAGAAGGCACTCATTGATATAGCTCAAATATAACCAGTAATATATTTTATTATTATTTTGTTTGTGGGCCTTAATATGCCGCTTCGACCAGCAAGTGATCTATTGTGGCAGCCCTTGTTTTAGAGTTCACCGTTAAGTCCCGTTGCCTCCAGGAAATTCCAGATTCTTTGGGCGGTGATATGTTGTACTTCTTGTGGGTGCATTATGTGCCGCCCTAGGTAGGTACTTCTTTTATGCATGAGTGGTCCGCAGGAGCAGAGAATGTGCATTGCAGTCTCCTCTGTCTCCTGGCAGAACCTGCAAGTTGTGTCCTGCTTCATACCCATTTGAAACAGGTGTTTGTTCAATTTGCAATGTCTTGTCAGGATTCTTGTCACTGCGCAGGTTTTGTGCCTTTTGAATTGTAATAACTCTTTAGACAGCTTACTATTGAACCCTTCGATCAGGGCTTTAGCTTGTTTTTGTCCTTTGGTGAACTTCCACAGCTTGATTGCCTCTGATTTTTCCGCGTTGTTTAGCAGAGAATATGCTTTCCGTTTTGTGATGCCACAGAACGGTTCCGGGCCGACTAGGGCCGTGTCTGCGCCCTGCCTTGCAAGTTCATCTGCTCTTTCGTTTCCTACAATGTCGGAGTGCCCTGGTACCCATCTAAGTATGACTTTGTTGGAGTTCGCCAGGGTGTTTAGATTATTTTTACAATTCTGGACTAGTTTAGAGTAGGACTCTAGTGATTCTAGTGCCAGCAGAGCAGCTTGGCTGTCCGAGTTGATGTAGATATGTTGGTTCCTTAGGTTTCTTTCAAGATTGATCTCCACGCATTTATTTAATGCGAAGAGTTCAGCCTGAAAGATTGAGGCCTCCTTCCCCATGCTGACGCTAGCTTTGAACTTTGGCCTCTCACCGTAGATACCACATCCAACATCATCACCTTTTTTTGATCCATCTGTATACCAAATGTGGCTTCCCTCCTTGAAGTCCATTTGGTCATTTGTCCATTTGTCTCTCGGAGGTATTTCCACTGTATACAGTCTAGTGAATTTGCATTCCACGTATGTGTCGTCAGTGGGCATGCTTAGGTTTTTGTTATCAAAAACAAGGGCCTCAAGTTTGCTTAGCGCTTGAGAGCGCCATTTTGGCCTTGTTAGTGTGCATATCCTGTAGATGCACTGCTTCGCCTCCTTTTGCACTTGCAGGTGGAGTGGCGTTAGATCGAGCAGTGCATCCAAGGCTGCCCCCGGTGTTGAGCATAAAGCTCCTGTTGCTGTTAAGCAAGCTGTACGCTGAAGACTGCTTAACTTTGTGATGGCTGTCTTTTGGTGGACCAGTAATATAACTATAAAAAATAATAACATATAATTTTATATAAATGTCGAAATAGTTTATATGGACTAGCATAACATAGATAAGCACTAAACATAAACATAAATTAATTAAAAATACTGTATAACTATAAAATAAATGAAAAAGTAAGTAAATCTCACTGTGTAAGTAAATCTCACTGTGTAAGTAAATCTCACTGTGTAAGTAAATCTCACTGTATAAGTAAATCTCACTGTGTGTAAGTAAATCTCAGGAGGGGGGGGGGGGGGGGGGGTCAAAGATGGCCGCCAACAGTCGGCTTTAAAAAAAATCTATATTCGTCCTGGTGGCTACTAAATAGGGCAAGTTTGGTATCATTTTCATATAAACCAAAGACGTAGAATTAATTTCTTATATTAGTTTAGTTTTTTTTAGGTTAGGTTTACATTAAGGCTCGACAGTCAACAGGGGCAGCGTTTTTGAGTTTTTTAAAACAATCTCAGATGTAGAAGAGGGTTCAAAATCTAAAAAAAAGATACGTATTACTTAAGGATCTAATCTAGTCAAAGTCGCATTCAGTTACGCGATCTAATGCACTTCACTCGATAGAAAAAAATCCCAAAATTACCTCTTTTTGTAAAGTTTATTCAATATTATGACTAAACTATTGATATTTTAAATGAAGTTTTTGAACTCAAATAAAGTTATTAAATATTTATAGACAAATTCGCAGAGTTTGAATAGATAAAATGATTATCTTAATTACTATGTTTAAATACCTACAAAATGCGCGAGCGCGGAGGCTCGACAGGCCCGATCAGTCGCGCGCTGGCCCATACGGACGACGACTCAAGGACGTTAGCGGGTGTACAAGCCTTAATAACTTATCTCGTTTTGAATGTGCTCATGTCACAGTTAGATAATATCATCATCATCATCATCATATCAGCCGAAAGACGTCCACTGCTGAACATAGGCCTCCCCCAAAGAGTGCCACAATGGCCGGTCCTGCGCCACCCGCGTTAGATAATATATGAAGAAGAAAATGCAACTTCCCAAACTAATAACATAGGTAGTTTAAATAGTCGACTAAAACTTGTACTATTACTTATTCTGTGCTAAAACCAATAAGTATTATATCTACCTACATTACTGCTGTTTATGAATGTGGCATGTTACAATTTCCAACCATTTAATTTAAGTGCAGTTTTAAAGGTCTAGCTCAGAAGTAGGTATTTACATGTAAAACGAGCCCCTGAGCCTGCGACTAAGTAAGCGAGTCCTAACGACCACCCAACTCCGCGCTTTACCAACTTGTGATGGCCTAATCTTAAATATTACCCAAGTTCAAAGGGTTGTTATTTCTACGCCTTAGAAATTATTATTTCAACGCTTTTGAATGACTCTGGAAACGGCAAATTTAATGTGATGAAGTAGGTTGATCTTTTGACATTGACTAGTTTGTATACCTCAAAAAATTCAAAAATCATTTTTTTTTCTCAACTTGAACAAAAAATCTTCGTCGTTTCGTTGGAATTTTAATAGCGATCAAAATAAACATTGTTTTTTTGCATAGCGAACCTAAGTTCATACCTAGGTGTATGCATACGGCTGTGATAGGATATATTAATTCAGGATAATAGTTTTGTTTATTTTTTTGCGGACAATCTCACACAAATCGACCTAGTCTCAAAACTCTCAAACTAAGCAAAGCTTGTACAATGAATACTAGACGACGATAAATATACTTATATGGATAAATAAATACTTAAATACATAGAAAACATCCGTGACTCAGGAACAAATATTCGTGCTCATCACCATCACAGAGATGCGAAAAGAGGCTAATAGGCTTGTTGCGTGGTGTTAAAATTGATAACGTCGTGTTGCTAAATGGATAGTAAACCATCAAATGCTTGTAATAAAGTATAAATTACAAAATATAATTCAAATCATAAAAAGATATGAACCTTGAAAGTTTAGAAAAAAAAAAAAAATATTTATTGTCCAAGAGTAAATTTAAAGGTACCAATAGAATCCTTACGCTTTTATTGAAACAAATTTGTATTTCGCGACCGAAACAGCAATTTACTTCATTTTCCATGCAACGGTTAGTACAAATTGCACGGTGTGACGTCATACTTTAAAGCCAATCAGTATGGAGCGTTTCGGCTGCTGTCAGCGAGGTCCGTCTTTAACTCTCTACAACCCTACAAAAACTGGTTCGAATGGCATCGTAAACAAATTTAAGGTCACAAACCTATTATCGGTGATTATTTTTCTGGCAGACCGCTCCGGTACCTTGAACAGCGGTAGGTACTCACCTTTACTGGTGCACTCGTTTAATGTGTCTGCACTCTTCAGGATGCTCTAAATTATCTGAAAATACACTAACTTCATGACGATAAAGTTGTTTTTAGATATTTGTGAGCACGTTTTTCGTATATTATAGCGGATCACCAGACACCGTTAATTTTGTAGTATTTTTGGTGCAGCGTAGTGCTATTATCGGATTAGGCATGGACAATATCAACCAAAATTGTTAATTAGGGTAAATATTGACATTATTAACGCTAATTAAGCATTACGATTGAAATAATTTATACCACTTCCGTTAACAACACTACGCTGCGCTGCACCAAAAATTCTACAAAATAACGATGTCTACTGATGACCATTGAATCTGTATCTGTCCACGAAAATCTATTTTTATTGACGTTGGTACTGTTAGCTTGATGATGACATGTATCATATTATTATTATATAATTTATGTGTATAAATGACTACATGTAAGCCACTTAACTATTTCTCGATAAACCGAAGTTCTTGATTTGACTATTTCCGATAGAGTGCCCTCTGGTGTGGCTTAACGGTTACCGAGTGATAGTCGAGCGACAAGATCAGCGCACGATCATTACGTTGGCGGCAGCCGGATAGTACGGACGGATATGAAAGTGATTGTAAACGACTAAAGTGTGCTGATTGAATAAATCTTATTATAGCAATTACATAGTTTTTCTCACTTCTGGAACTAACCCCACAGTTTCAGCAGTGGGGTCTACTAAAATCATATAGATTTTTGCCACGTCTCACAAAGTGTAAGCGGAAGTGTTATTTTTTTTCCTTTCCTTTTGTTTCGTTGATTTTTAATTTGCGGATTAGAAAAAAAAACTGTGTTTACCGAAACGGAATCAGTCCGGAGGTTCATACGGTTAATCATTTATGTTCATCTTGCCAGGGCACTCCCTGGAGATGGCCATTTATGACAGACCTTTTAAAAAAAAACCGTTTAGCTAATTCAAAAACAGTATTTACCGAAACGGAATCAGTCCGGAGGTTTATACGGTTAATCATGTATGTTCATCTTGCCAGGGCACTCCCTGGAGATGGCCATTTATGACACTTCTGTTAGAAAGCTGTTTAGCTAGTTTAAAAAACTGTATTTACCGTTACGGAATTAGTCCGGAGGTTTATACGGTTAACCATGTATGTTCATCTTGCCAGGGCACTCCCTGGAGATGGCCATTTATGACACTTCTCTCAAATAAGTAGCTGTTTAGCTGACTAGTAATTGAGTGCATGAAAAGCATGGTGATATTTTATTGAGACTTGTGACGAGAAAGTCGTAAGTTCAGGTTCACAGGAAGCATACGCTTTGATTGGTTCCCTTCTAATCATATTTACTTAATTCGGCTTATCATATTTTAACCATTTGGCATAGTGTGTTTGTGTTGTGTGTCTAAGTTTCAGATTAGTATTAAGAAGGAAACTCTGTGCAGGCCCCGTAGCATCACGCGATAAGTGACAGGATAGAGCTGCCGTCCCTGGCTGACACCGTTCGATAGAACGAGACGACGCGCTTATCCTGTCACTTATCGCGTGATCCATGCTACGGGGCCAGACCTGCTGGAAAGGTGGTACTGCAGCCGACGTCAAGCAAAAATGTAATATCTTTAACTGAGCCAACAACTTGAGTTGTAAGAGTATAATGTCCACTATGGAGTGCCATGGATAATTCCCGAGGCTTACTGGGAGTTTGAGTATGTACGAAACGTGTCAGTTATTACATTTCACAGTGGATAAAGTGAACAAAGGTGAAAACAAATGATAGAAAGTCAAACGTGAACGGAGTTACGTTTCAATATATTGTTCAAGCTAATCGGTGTCTGGAATACATATATAAACTGATTATCAAATCAAAAAAAAATCAAAATAACTTTATTGGTAAGGAACAAGACTTACTACTACTTAGACTGTAAAAACTTTTATAAGTTAAGCATACGCAAGTATTGACTGCTGATGGTGTAGTTAATCAACTCCGTATGTAAATACATTTTTTGTAATACTACGAGTAAGCTTTCTCTGTTCCCCGTACTAGTAATTATACTGTATCACGGTGGAACAGGATTTGCCATCATTGCTGTTTAAATGTTTTTTTTAACTTAAATATTGTGGTCGTCTATACATTTGAATACAACAAAATTATAAACAACAAAATTCCAGCCTACCCATTCGATTCGGCGGCCTGGGTATCCGCAAAATTTCTTGTGTTGCTCTACCTGCTTTCTTGTCCTCGGTGCATGGCGCTCAAAGCCTTATAGAAAAAATATTAGATCCTTCCATTGGATCTACGGAGGCTGCGCACTGCTCCGAGGCCAGGAACGTTTGGTCCATAACCTGCCCCGATTCAGACCCACCTGCCAATCCCTGCTCGCAGAGGCAATGGGACGAGCCGCTCTGTCAACTAGTACGGAAAAACATTTTAGATACGTCAACTAGCTCGGCAGACCGTGCTCGCCTCCTTGCGACTGCAGAGTGGGAGTCGGGTCTGTGGCTGCAAGCGCTACCCTCTCCAAATATAGGTACTTTCCTAGATAACACCACCTTCCGCCTGGCAGCTAGCTTGCGTTTGGGGGCATCAACAAATCAGCCACACCGCTGTCAATGCGGAGCCATGGTTGACATACCCCAGTATCCCACCATGGCCTCTCATGTGTCCGGAGCGCTGGTAGGATCTCCCGCCACGCCAGTATTAACGATGTCATCCGTCGGGCCCTTGTCAGTGCGAGAGTGCCGGCAGTCCTCGAGCCCAGTGGGCTGGCCAGGGACGACGGCAAGAGGCCTGACGGAATGACGCTGGTGCCTTAGAGCATGGGTCGGCCGCTAGTTTGGGATGCTACTTGCGTCGATACCCTGGCACCGTCCCATGTTCCAAGCACCAGTGCCACCGCTGGCGCTGCGGCATCCTCGGCCGAAAGCCTCAAGCGCCGCAAATATGCCATCCTAGGAAATAGCTACATGTTTGCGGCGTTTGGCGTTGAAACCTTGGGGCCATGGGGGCCAAGTGCACGTCGGCTATACAAGGATTTGGTGACGCGCCTAATAGAGGCATCGGGTGACCCGAGGGCTGGCCACTATTTCGCACAGCGTGTTAGTATCGCTATACAGCGAGGAAATACGGCCAGCCTTCTGGGCACCTTGCCTAGTGACGGCGACTTAGGCCAAATTTTTTACCTTTAGGTTAAGTTTTATATTGTTGTTTTTATTAATTGCCTTGTTATACGATTAAATAAATATTTCATACGCACAAAATTGTAAAAACAAGACAAATACGGCAAAATGTAAAAATACATTAAAATAGCATGTCAAAAATGCCACCGAAAAGGATCGTCATCATATTAAGGCTAGGTATTTAATAGTGATTTAATAATATCTCAAATAAAATGTCGACAACACGAGATTAGCTATAATATTTAAAATACTTAGAATGTCAAAACTACGAAATCAAATACAATGTCACGGTGTAGGTACATTATGCAATTAAGTCAAAAATTCACTTAGATAATATAATGGTTTATCCAACAGAAAGTTTGTCAACCGACGTTTAAATGTTATATCACATGTTTCTGTTCGTATTTCAGCGGGCAAACTTTCATAGTATGTCGGATCTATAACTCGCGGGTATTTTTCTGTAAGTGCCATGCGACGTGGGACTGTTCTTTTTTTAGTCGGCCTGTGGAACGGAAAGTCATACCCGCAACCTCTTATATTATCTGAAGTTGATCGCGATGCCATAATATGATGTTATTGTATGTTTTATTTGATCATGACTTCATAGGATGGTGATAAATACACCTTTACTTGATCACCATGCCATAAAGTATTTTATAATGATTTGATCACGACGTTGTAACACTTGTGTAACGGTGATGTTATATATTTACTTGACCATGATTTTATATGATGTAGAGCCGATGTGATGTAGAGCCGATATGATGTAGAGCCGATATGATGTAGATCCGATATGATGTAGAGCCGATATGATGTAGAGCCGATATGATGTAGAGCCGATATGATGTAGAGCCGATATGATGTAGAGCCGATATGATGTAGAGCCGATATGATGTAGAGCTGATATGATGTAGAGCTGATATGATGTAGAGCTGATATGATGTAGAGGCGATATGATGTAGAGGCGATATGATGTAGAGGCGATATGATGTAGAGGCGATATGATGTAGAGCCGATATGATGTACGAGTAACTCTCAATTATTGTCACATTGTGCCATCCGTGGCGCTACTAAGTTCGATAGGGACTAAGCTTGGCAGTTTTGAGTTTCAGATAAGGACTCGAACGATGAACACCCCGGAGTACCCAGGTTACAGGGTCAGGGTCCAAGCGATATTAACCCCGGAGCACCCAGGTTACAGGGTCAGGGTCCAAGCGATAGAAACTCCGGAGCACCCAGGTCACAGGGTCAGGGTGCACTTTATGGCGACCCGGAGGGAGATGACGTAACATTTCGAACGTACGTTGCGACAACACAACTGTCGTTTTTCCATACTAAAAGTTACACATAGATCTACCTGATGACGCGCGTACAATGCGTTACGTGATCGACCTGCCGGAAGACGGGTTAAACGTCAAAGTAGCTCGCAGGCAACGATGCAGCTCCTCGGAGGATCCCGCGCGCTCCGAATGCAAAAGTACAGCTGCAGGTACGCGGGCCAGTCGGCTTACGTTACGACGTATGTAATGTAGAGTCAACATTTCTTTAAAGGTACGATACTGTTCAGTAATTCAGTAATGAGTTTCTTTATTGCCAATAGGAAATTAATCCATGCAGTAAAACATATCTATACATATAATAAAGCTGAAGAGGGTCGAAAATCTGTACATGGAAGATATTCGAAAAAAAATTGCCTAGGGATACTTAGAATCGATAACAGAACACGTTCCAACAGTTTTTAGAATTTTTGTCTGTTTGTCTGTTTGTCTGTTTGTCTGTTTATGTGACCGCGCATCACGTAAAAATGGCTGAACCGATTAAGATGAAATTTGGTATAGAGATAGTTTGAGTCCTAGGGAAGTTATTGTCCTGGAAATCAACCCCTAATGGGATGAAATGGGGGGTGGAAATTTGTATGGAGCTACTTAAACTGCTGCACCGATTTGGATGAAATTTGGTATGTGATTAGTTTAAGTCCCGGAGAAGGTTAAAGGATAGGTTTCATCCCGAAAATCTTCTCTTTAGGGGGTAAAACGGGGGGGGTGAAAAATTGGATGCAACCCATTTTGATGAAATTTGGTTTAGAGGTAGTTTAAGTTCTAGGGAAGGACATTGGATAATTTTTATTCCGGAAATCTTTCCCTGAGGGAGTGAAATGGGGTGTGAAATTTTGGATGGACTCCGTTTTGATCAAATTTGGCATAGATATAGTTTGAGTCCCGGAGAATGACATGGATAGTTTAAATCCCGAAAATCATCTCCCAAGGGGATGAAATAGGGATGAAAATGTGGATAAATCCCATTTAGTTAAAATTTGGTATATAGATAGGAGTCCTAGGGAAGGACAATGCATAGTTTTTATCCCGAAAAATCATTTCCTGAGGTGGTGAAAGGAGGGTTGAAGATTTGGATAGAACCCATTTAGATGAAATTTGGTATAGATATAGGTAGAGTCCTAGGAAAGAACATAGAATAATTTTTATTCCGGAACATATAAAAGGAGGAAATCATCCCCTAAGGGGGTGAAAAATGGTGGATGAACATTTGGATTGAACCTATTTACGGTGAAGCGATAGTTAAGGAAGGACATACGATAGTTTATCCCGAAAATCATCCCCTAAGGGGGTGTAATTGGGGGTGGAAATTTGTTTGTGACACATTTTGATAAAATTTGGTTGAAAGATAGTTTGAGTCCAGAAAAGGACATATAATAGTTTTTATTCCAGAAATCATCCCCTAAGGAGGTGAAATGGGTAAGAAAATTTGGATGTAGCCCATTTAGATGAAATTCGGTATAGAGATAGTTTGAGTCCTGGAGAATGACAACGGATAGTTTTTATCCCGAAAATCATCTTCTAAGGAGGTGAAATAGGGGGTGAAAATTTTAATGGAACCCATTTACGGTATAGCGGTAGTTGGGAGTCCTGGGGAATGGGAACATTACATAAGTAAATATATGTATGTGACGTTCCAAGGGTAAAACGGGGTAAAAAAGACGTTTTATTATGGCTATTTTGAAAACTATTAGATGTAACATTTTGTTGAAGTATTTTTATTTTTTTAATATAAAATGTTTAAATTACAAGTCAGTTAATTGAAACCTACGGTTTAGTAAAAAAGGTCCTTACGGCCGTGTGATATGAAAATATGCAAAATAATACTGAAAAAAGGCTACATGCATCTATATGAAAAGGTAACAGACAGACAGAGTTACTTTCGCATTTGTAATATTAGTATGGATTGTATGAAGGAAAGGGTCATACAATCCATACTAGTATTACAAATGCGAAAGTAACTCTGTCTGTCTGTTACCTTTTCATGCTTAAACCGCTGAACCGATTGAGATGAAATTTGGTATAGAGATACTTTGAATTCCGGGGCCTTCCCAAAGAGTCCTTACTAAAGATAGTTTTTATCTGGAAATTCATCACCTAAGGGGGTGAAAAGGGGGGAGAAAGTTACGATATAAACGAGTTCCGCGCGGACGAAGTCGCGGGCAAAAGCTAGTAAAAGAATAAAAACTATCATTAAAAAAAAATTGTCACGAATAATATTAGACAAATAAAAGACTACAGATTGCAAACGAATAATAAGAAGAATCGAAATATATCATCGTCATCACTTAACAAAATAACATTGTCTGATATGTAATAAAAATATAAAATTAAGAAACTATTCAAAACATAATCAATAAAATAACAAATTAAAATACTTTAAACAACAATCATTCTGTTTATTTATTTAATCGTATGGCATACATTATTTGGCCTTTAAGTTTATAAAATGAAGAAACTATTCAAAACATAATCAATAAAATAACAAATTAAAATACTTTAAACAACAATCATTAAACATTGTCTGTTTATTTATTTAATCGTATGGCATACATTATTTGGCCTTGAGTTTGTCACTTTTTAGTACCACCCAGGGGACACGTGCAGGGTTGTGGTGGGTAGCTCCTGCGGACGCAAGTGACAGTTGTCCCCCCCTTTGCCAAGTGAGTGGGCGGCTCGACTGTTAGAGGTTCTTAAGCCGCCCGAGGGCCTCTAACTCGGCTTGACAACTGCTGTCATGGACGGCATCCGGGATCAATTGCTTGGCGTGCCTTCCAAGGCACGAAAGCGCTCTTTTATAGTAGCCACTCAGGCATGCGCTCGCCCATCCAAGGACTGACCGCTGCCATCTTTGCTTTACCTGCGTTATCGTTTCCGATTCGCAGGCGCCGCTGGGCTATGAACGCTTCATTGTCTGTCATTATACCTTTGTCATAAAATAAATTATATAATTTCATTAAAATGTAGTAGCACTCGATAAAATTCTACTCTGGTTGAATTTTGCTATAGATTTCAGTGATTTCAATAACGGACGCTAGAGTGATACGCCATATAATAATATTAATGGGTTGAATTAAGGGTCAAGAGGGTGTAATTAGCTGTTGATTAAGGACTATCTATTGAAGGTATTTTTTTTAATCACGCTTCTTTAATATTACGATGTTTATATTTTAGCATTATTTATTTAAAAGCACCACTATTGTTTCTAATTACTTACCTTTTCATGTATTAGCTAAGTCCGGTTTTCGCAGAGCTTCAGTCAATTTAACTCCTTTCCTAGTTAATCACGTAACATTCTTGTTTGAGTTAACCGCGCGTCGACAATATTTAGATATAAAATTCCATAAGCATGTGTGGCTACGAATACTATACACTACGAATTTTGTTGTGTATTATTCGAATCTCAATTACGAATTCTGTTGTGTATACTGATCGAATCTTAATTTAATTCTCAGATTGTCTACAAATCAAGTTGTATTTAGAATTGTGGATAGTTTATCAAGGTTTATTGTCAGTATCGTTTAAACCACCTGATTTTTGAAAACAATGATGTATAGTAATGGCATTTGTATATTATTCACTCTCACTATATTTAGCGAAGGGACTCGCTTCAACAGGATGGCCGAGTTGTTAGCTTGATGATGACATGTATAATATTATTATTATATAATTTAAGTGTATAAATGACTACATGTAAGCCACTTAACTATTTCTCGATAAACCGAAGTTCTTGATTTGACTATTTTCGATAGAGTGCCCTCTGGTGTGGCTTAACGGTTACCGAGTGATAGTCGAGCGACAAGATCATCGCACGATCATTACGTTGGCGGCAGCCGGATAGTACGGACGGATATGAAAGTGATTGTAAACGACTAAAGTGTGCTGATTGAATAAATCTTATTATAGCAATTACATAGTTTTTCTCACTTCTGGAACTAACCCCACAGTACCATAAATCATAACCCGCTAGTGAAATTCCAAGATTAGGTTTCATCCCGAAATTAAAGTTAGATTATAATCTAAGAAATGTAGCTCAACAAATGTTGGTGTGATAGCGTAGTAATAAACATGATTTAGTGTCGCAACGTGAGCGAGGGCACTTTGTACTCGTTTATTAAACACGTGCCATGTGCCACGCTTGCGGTTACACCTTAGGTCGCCGTGTAATAAGAAAAATGCCATGAAAAGTTTAGCCGGAATCCGACAGAAGTAAGCGGTATCTTTTTTTATTAGACTTGCAAAATGTACGTTTTCATTTCACATAAGTATAATTAACAACTTAGATAAGTTGAAAAATCCCCGACATTTGTATTTCAAAGTTCAATTTCGCAAATCAGCTGAACCGATTTTGATGAAACGTAGCTAAAACCCATCTCGATCGCGTCAGCTTTCGGACTAAAAAAATCACATTTAAATTGGATTGAATCGTTTAGGAGCTACGATGACACAGACACGTAAATCTTATAACATCCCTCTTTTTTCAATCCCATTAAATTAAATTTAATTCAATTTATTTAATTGCTAAGATAACATTGATCTCATTGTTGTTAGTATAAGCCTTAAAAAATGTTAATACTTAAAAACTAAGATTTAATATTATTTCATTAATTACAGGACAACACACATGATCATCTATCACCCTTAGGATGCTGTTTGATTTTTGCGTCGGGGGTTAAAAATGACAATTAGGTATAGATGCGAAAAGATAGATAGATATTATACCTACAGAAAATAGTGATTAATTGATACAGCTACTGTTAAAAGTTACTTACTGCCAAATAAATGGCGAACCACTTCAGGAATTGATTTTGGGGTTTGAATGGTCTGATTAATGAGTTTTCGTAGAAAACGTTAGCGAGATTTTCTTAATGAAATAAATTGTTTAAGGAAATGTCAATATTGTGACTGTCGTCGTACCTTAGGTCAATACGAAAGTTTTGAGATACAAAAAAAGTATAAAAGTTATTCAATTTTTTTATTACAGTTTCTCAAAGTACTCTCCATTAGCTTCTATGCATCGATTCATCCGCCTAAACCATGATTTATAGCATTCCCGGTACTCTTCTTTAGGGAGATCTTCTACGGCCTGCAAGTAGGTATTCCCTGCATCCTCAGGACTGTTATATCGCGTGTCACGAAGTCCGAGTTTGATTTTCGGAAAGAGGAAGAAATCGCAAGGAGCTAAATCGGGGCTATACGGAGGATGACACAATTCTTCAATCTCTGTACTCTTCAAAAAATCCTTGGTGATAATGGCCTTGTGCGGCGACGCATTGTCATGATGCAAAACGAGCCCCTTCAAACCAGTTTTAGCTCGTGTTTGTTTTAAACTATTAAACACAGGTAGGTAAACATATTTCAATATACCACTTAGCATACACAGTTTTTTGGTCGTCTAAGAAAATTGTGGCCACATGACCACTTGCAGAAAAAAATGTTACCACCATTTTTTTCCCAACACTTCGCCCGCGTTTCACCTTCGTTGGAGGTTCATCATCGGGAAACACCCAAATTGTCGATTGCCGTTTAGTCGGTGGATCATCAATCCAACTCTCGTCTCCAGTAATAATGTAAAAAATTGACCGTCCTTCTCCCTGATCAAATTTACTGAGCATATCTCTGCACCATGTCACGCGAGCTTCTTTTTGTTCTGTAGTCAGCGAGTGAGCCCATCGTGAACATAATTTCCTGACTCCAAGCCGGTTGTGTTAAATTTCATTAATAGCTGGCGATGAAATTTTCACGACCTCTTCTATTTAATATAAAAATATAAGTCACTTTTGGGTCTTCCTTAATATTTTTTTTCACAGCTAGGACATTTTCTTCTGTAACTGAAGTCACGGGCCGGCCACTTCTTTCATCATTATTTAAGGAGAAAATCCCTCGTTTAAATTGAGCAAACCATCTGAAAACTGTTGCACGTGTCAGATTATAATATAAATATGTGTTATATTTTAAATAGATTATTTGATTAATTATTAGAAACAACTATTATGTTAATACCACTATTAGAAACAACTATTATGTGCACCAAATGCTCACTCAGCACGAGGAGGCTGACATGTTTGCTGATCGCTTTTCTAGATTATGCCGTATTGCTAAGCAGTTTCTTGACAATTTAAATTTTAATGAATAATTATTTATTATTTGAATGTATATCTATCATTTTTAATGTACCTATTTCATCATTTCGAATGTTCTACTTATATAATTGACGACTTTTCTTTTTGACATTGTGTATTGTATTCTGTTATATGTAATAATTTATCGTGTAAGTGTTTTGGTGTTAATATGCTGTAAACTTACATTGTATTTAAAATTAATAAAATGAAAATGAAAAATAAAAATAAACCAAGATCACCGGAAGTACGTTGTATGTAGTTCGAATGGAAGTGAGGGTTTGCATAAAAACGGGTGTGTCCGCCAGTCGACGGCCATTATTTGCTCGGTAACGACAGAAGACTCACCGTCTACTAAATAATATCGACTAAATCTACCCACACCTTCATGATGGGTGTGTAATGATCGGTATAAAAACAAATTATATAATTTCATTGGATATAACTATTTTTGATATAATTTCAAAGGGTAGAATCATTCATTGTATATAATAAACGTTTGGTATAATATCAAAATATATATTTTTATTTAGTATAACTATCATTCGGTATAACGCTTATTTCTTATAACCATCATAGAGTATAATTCTTATTTGATATACCTCTCATATTGTATAATGATCAAGCGGTATAAATTTTATGTGCAAATTTACCTTAGCTAAACTACTTCTTTTCCGTTCTAACCTAACGTAAACCCTCAGACCAAGAAAAAAAGATAGACGGAGCATGACGAACCACCTAGTGAAACCGGTTTTAAACCAAGATAACCTAACCTAACCTAACCCAACCGCCAGCGTGTCGACGTCACCCCGCTTCGCGGGGTGCCTATTTCCGCTCTAAGGGACACAAGTGAACCCTAACCTAACCCACCAATAGTACAATTATTGCGAGTGTTGGTTTTTTTACTGCGGGGGGCTTCGCCCCCCGAGCCCCCTTGTGGAGGGCTTCGCCCCCCGTCCCCCCTTTTTCTGGCTACCCTGGCTTGATTATATCAACTGTACAAAGATAGACGGAGCATGACGAACCACCTAGTGAAACCGGTTTTAAACCAAGATAACCTTTTTTTTTTTTTTTTTTTTTTTTTTTTTTTTTTTTTTTTTTTTTGTCCGGGGGAAAATCCTCATGGATACCACCGCGCCACGGGGAGGAGCAGTGGTTATGTCAGACTTGTACTGACTAAAAACCCCCGGGTGTTCCTCACACCCACTTTTTGGCCGGGATACGGGGACCATTATTCTTCCGCGTCCCGGCCAGTGGTCGTCCGCAGTCGGATCCAACGCTGGGGGATCCATCCCCCCTCCATCAAAACAGTAGTGTGCCCGGAACACTTGGCACACCACCCAACCCGAGGAAACCAAGATAACCTAACCTAACCTAACCCAACCGCCAGCGTGTCGACGTCACCCCGCTTCGCGGGGTGCCTATTTCCGCTCTAAGGGACACAAGTGAACCCTAACCTAACCCACCAATAGTACAATTATTGCGAGTGTTCCTATTTTTTACTGCGGGGGGCTTCGCCCCCCGAGTCCCCCTTGTGGGGGGCTTCGCCCCCCCCCCCCCCCCCCCCCCCCGTCCCCCTTTTTCTGGCTACCCTGGCTTGATTATATCAACTGTACATTAGACGGAATGAGCATTATATCCAATGTTCAATATAGCAAATATGCATTATACTTAATGTATGTTATACTAAATATTATTATATCAAATGATCGTTATATAAAATGATAATTATACCATATGAAAATATATTAAGTGTTGTTATACAACTCGAGAATTATATCAGATGAGCGTTATTGCGAGTAATATTATATCAAAAATATTTATAGCCATCGTTACGCACCCCTTCATGATGACTGTCTGATGGTGCTAGTGATTCGTTATTTGTTCGTGTAAATCCTACTCAAGGAAGTAAAAGGTGTAATTTGGTTCAGTACTGCAGAAATTGAATGTAAGTAACGTTTATATAAGTACATATTAATCAAATATTATGTTTCTATTCGATTTATTTTACTCGTCATCCAAAGCAATGTCCCCTTTTCCACAATAAATAGAATAAAATGATGTTTTAGTTATTCATTAGTACTCGGCTTATATTTTTCCCGTAATTTTCCTAACACACGCGATGGTACATAGCTCTCTGCACTTACATTCATTTAATTCAAATTTATAATTGTACAAAATCTTCGCACGAAACTGTTCTCGCTTAAAATCCATAGTTGACGATAAAAACCCGCGGAATTGAAACAAAAAACAACCGTAATTTTTTTATTTCTAAATATTTGATTAAATGGTTTTCTATGTTCGAATCACAAATAATTTATCTTTAAAAAAAGGTTCAATCTAGTTGCGTTCTTTTTATACATTTTGAGTATCTCAAAACTTTCCTAGTAGTACCGTACCTAGTCGTTATTGGGCACAGCTATACTTGAAAGGTTTAGGTACTTAACTAAATGTAAACATACAAAACCACGTGACTTGGTCATTCAGCCAATAAGATAATACCATAGATACAATAGTTTGCTATGATTGCCAATCATAACAGCTTAAATTTTTTTTTGGAATAAACCAAAAAAATCGCCTAATAAAGACGATACAATTAACTGAAAAGAATCACGAGAATTGGTTGAATAATGCGACCTAGCGGAGAACAGCTGGATAGCCGGGACATACGAAATAATTTTGGCCCAAGCTGAACCGCAGAACTTCGTTCGCTTGGCTCGCTCCCGGTGCCTCGATTTTTTTTAATACAGATTCTTGATGTCGACAGCTTACAGAGCCACTAGTTAATAATAAGTAGTATGTTCTTTTGATTCGTCGTGTTTTTATGTTCATACGAGAATGCTCAGTCAGAGATTATTTAATCATTATATCTGTCCGATTTCAAATATTTTATTAGGAGGGGGCTACCTGGATGCCCCTGCCCACATACATACATTTGGTTACGACGATGATGGTGGGGATCATTTAAGACGCATCCTGATCGTCCTGCGTGTTGGACCTGCCAGCTATGGAGAAGGAGCGAGACAGGGATATCAATTTTGAAGTTGTTATCCTCATCTCCATCCATGTCTTTGAGTTTGACAGCCATGCCTGCAAGTTAATCAAGGTCACTGCTCCGAAAAAAATGGCTTGCCTGAAGCTAGCCTGACGTGTGAGGTCTAGAAAAATCAAAGACAATCATTCATCAGTCTGTGATACTGCAGGACCCGAAACGTCGGGCAAGCATCTTACACGCCTGCTCACAATCATTCTTGCATAATCTGGCAATTTGACCTGTGATTTGTCGGAATCTTACCAGATGCTTCGTAGTGTATTATTTAACCCCCGACGGAAAAAGAGGGGTGTTATAAGTTTGACGTGTCTGTGTGTCTGTGTGTGTGTCTGTCTGTGGCATCATAGCTCCTAAACGAATGGACCTATTAGAATGCGGGTTTTTTATTCGAAAGCTGACGTGATCGAGCTACGTTTCAACAAAATCGGTTTAGCCGTTTTTGAGATATTGAACTTTGAAATGAAAATGTCGGGGGTTTATCAACTTTTCTAAGCTGCAGTTGCAGCAGTTATTTATGTTACGTCGGTAGCAAACACGCATACGGCCTGCCTGATGGTAAGCATACACCATCGCCCATGGTCACCTTCGACATCAGAAGAATCACAAGAATGCTGCCGACCCCTTACTGATTTGAGAATTCGTTGTGTGATAGCTAGAAAAGAAACAACCTTACTCAACACCAGCAAAAATTCGAATTTTTGCTATAACTTCTAGGTAAATTGGCCTAGTTAACCTCTATAGATCCCAAACAGAAGCATAGGGGCTGATCATTTTATGGTAAACCTCCCTTTCTCTATAATATCGTATCGTAGACCAAAACTATCGGTGTGGAAAGTTTTCACACCCAGCTTCATTCCCTTCGCTTAATGATCAATTGTTTTGAACACATGACAACAAAAGAGTAGAGAAGTGAATCAAAACAAAATTCGTCGACCTAAACTCAAAAGCCCTTGTGACTTACGGCGCCGCAACTGAAGGACGAAGATGAATGGCCGGTCGTGATTCACATTTGCCCGAGCCAAGCGAACTCTCAATTTGTCACTGTCCTAATGAAAGTCTCTGGATATCTTTGTCTCATTATCCGATATTCAAACCACTGAAGCATATCTTCGACCCAATGAATTTGGGTTCGCTCCAAGCTTTGTTTCCGCCCAGTGACCATACAATTACTCTAAGCCTAAGCCTCTTGTTCAGGCAATCGACTGTACAAACAGAATTGAAGCGGATATGGGAGAGAATGCTTTATACAAAATCTACGGCGTCTGTCTTCTATGCAAAGTTTGAATCTAATTTTTAACTAAAGATAAAATAAATGTTCTGTTCATTGTTTTATCAATAAATATGTATATAGATAACTATTAGCCTTAATAAAAGAGATTAATTTTGATTTTTCTTGGCGCAATGTAATGCAATCGTTTATTTGGCATTAGGTACAGTCAAGGGCACCAATATGTATACACCACAAAGTCTCAAAAATATGTACACAGACCTTGTTTCTGCAGCAATAAGGTTGTAGTATACATATTTATGAAACTTTGAGTGAATACATATTGGTACCCTTGACTGTACCTAGTACCTACCTACTAATAACGTCGCGTCGTGCTGCTTCTTCAGATTTTAATTCAAACAAATGACGATGAGATCAGATATTAACTTGTTACATAAACATTATATGCCAAATTAATTTCGATTTAATAGTACATTGTGCCACAAGTACGGTAAAACTATTACGGTACGTCACACAATATTATTCTTCACATTTTCAACCAAACAAATACATTTTAAACAAAAATAATACCAATCGCAATGAAAAATACAAAGTGATACTGATAATATTCCATTTTGTTGAATTTGATGCAGGGCGCGTAAGACAAAAATACCCTTTCGGCATACAACTACGATTTAAAATCATTTTACGTCATACCTGGCCATAAAGTAGGAATTACCGCACGCTATGCGTGCGGAAAACCCCACTTCCTGGCTAGATAGAGACGTAAAATGTTGTACTCACCACGGGCGGTAATAAAGAAAGCCTCAGAGCGCATATTTATCGCCCTTGCCTTCGGCTCGGGCGTCAAATACCTGCGATCTGAGACATTCTTTGTTTAACCGCCCTAGGTAAGTAATGTACTATTACAAACATTTTACAGCGACACTGAGAACATTTTAGTTTTTTAATCTTTAAATTATTCATTCAGGGGACGATTATTAATACATGTTTATATGTAAAGTTTAGTCGCATAAGTAGTAAAAGTTGCTCAGAATCATAGATTCACATTTTGCTATTTCGATTCACGAATTTAATTTCACCCTGTATTATTTGGGCTTATATTTTAGTCCTTAAGGTTCGCGTGGAAGACATACTATAGCAGTAGCTTCAGATATTATATATAGAATAGAAAAACTTTATTCAACATTCTTTTTTTTATATATGTATATATTTTTCTTTTTATACATTATATTATCTAGGCAATTTTTACACAACTGCCCAACAAAAAGGAGTGCAATGTTTTTAACTATTCAAAGGACAAATATTAATAAATAACTATTCAAATCTACATCAATTTGCTTAAATTTTATTGTTGACTAGCTTTTGCCCGCGACTTCGTCCGCGCGGAACTCGTTTATATCGTAACTTTCTCCCCCCTTTTCACCCCCTTAGGTGATGAATTTCCAGATAAAAACTATCTTTAATAAGGACTCTTTGGGAAGGCCCCGGAATTCAAAGTATCTCTATACCAAATTTCATCTCAATCGGTTCAGCAGTTTAAGCATGAAAAGGTAACAGACAGACAGAGTTACTTTCGCATTTGTAATATTAGTATGGATTGTATGAAGGAAAGGGTATCGATGCATGTAGGCTTTTTTCAGTATTATTTTGCATATTTTCATATCACACGGCCGTAAGGACCTTTTCTACTAAACCGTAGGACTAAATTAACTGACTTGTAATTTAAACATTTTATATTTTACATCTAATAGTTTTCAAAATAGCCATAATCAAACGTCTTTTTTACCCCGTTTTAGAAAACATCTTCAAAACTAAGGCCGCCATAAGGTACCTTTACCCTTGGAACGTCAATTTACTTATGTAATGTTAATGTTCCTATTCCCCAGGACTCCCAACTACCGCTATACCGTAAATGGGTTCCATCCAAATTTTCACCCCCAATTGACCCCCTTAGGGGATGATTTCTGGAATAGAAACTATTATATGTCCTTTTCCAGGACTCAAACTATCGTTCCACCAAATTTTATCAAAATGTGTCACAAACAAATTTCCACCTCCAATTACACCCCTTTAGGGGATGATTTTCGGGATAAAACTATCCTATGTCCTTCCTTATCTATCGCAATACCGTAAATGGGTTCAATCCAAATGTTCATCCACCATTTCTCACCCCCTTAGGGGATGATTTCCTCCTTTTATGTGTTCCGGAATAAAACAAATTATATGTTCTTTCCTAGGACTCTACCTCTCTTTATACCAAATTTCATCTAAATGGGTTCTATCCAAATTTTCAACCCTCATTTCACCACCTCAGGAAATGATTTTTCGGGATAAAAACTATGCATTGTCCTTCCCTAGGACTCCTTCTATCTATTTACCAAATTTCATCTAAATGGGTTTTATCCAATTTTTCACCCCCTATTTTATCCCTGAGAGGATGATTTTTGGGATTAGAACTATCAGTTGTCATATTCCGGGACTCAAACTATCTTTCAACCAAATTTCATAAAAATGGGTCACAAACAAATTTTCACCCCCAATTACACCCCCTTATGGGATGATTTTCAGGAGTAAACTATCCTATGTCCTTCCCCAAGACTCCAACTCGATATGCCGTAAATGGGTTCCATCCAAATTTTCATACCCCATTTCACCCCCTTAGGAGATGATTTCTGGACTTAAATTATGTTAAGTCCTTCTCCAGGACTCTAAACTATCTCCATACCAAATTTCATCTAAATCGGTTCTATCCAAATTTTCACCCCTCATTTCACCCCCTCAGGAGATGATTTAGGATAAAAACTATGCATTGTCCTTCCCTGGGACTCCTTCTATCTCTATACCAAATTTGAACTAAATGGGATTTATCCACATTTTCATCGCTATTTCATCCCCTTGGGGATGATTTTCGGGATTCAAACTATCCATTGTCATCCTCCGGGACTCAAACTATATTTATACCAAATTTGATCTAAACGGAGTCCATCCAAAATTTCACCCCCCATTTCACCCCCTCAGGGAAAGATTTCCGGAATAAAAACTATCCAATGTCCTTCCCCAGAACTTAAACTACCTCTTAACCAAATTTCATAAAAATGGGTTACATCCAATTTTTCACCCCCCCATTTTACCCCCTAAAGAGAAGATTTTCGGGATAAAACCTATTCTTTAACCTTTTCCGGGACTCAAACTAATCATATACCAAATTTAATCGAAATCGGTGCAGCGGTTTAAGTAGCTCCATACAAATTTCCACCCCCCATTTCATCCCCTTAGGGGTTGATTTCCAGGATAAAAACTACCCTAAGTCCTTTCCCAGGACACAAACTATCTCTATGCCAAATTTCATCTTAATCGATTCAGCGGTTTTCACGTGATGCGCGGTCACATAAACAGACAAACAGATAAACAGATAAACAGATAAACAGATAAACAGATAAACAGATAAACAGACAAACAGATAAACAGATAAACAGATAAACAGACAAACAGACAAAAATTCTAAAAACTGTTGGAACGTGTTCTGTTATCGATTCTAAGTATCCCTAGCCAATTTTTTTTCGAATATCTTCCATGTACAGACTTTCGACCCTCTTCAGCTTTATTATATGTATAGATTTTATGTTCGGTTAGAAATCAAGCGACACGGTACCGTTTTAACTAAATTGGACAATTTCATCTGATGTGAGTAATTTGGCCAAATGAGGGGAATCTGTTATGTCGATTAAATTATCAGCGCGCTGGCTTTTTTCTTTTTTCCTGGCTTGCTTCGTATGCAAGCACGAGAACCATAACTCATCCAAATTTAATATTGTCGTCGTAAATATACATTTGTCTTGTCAGGAACTTTAATTCAGTGACAATATTGGTGGCAATAGAGTGGTATATGACTCATGAGCATGTTATTTGTCACTAATTTTGTCAAGCAGTAGGTATCAAGTAAAGAGTAAAATATAACACTGATATATTTACTGCCATAGCTCACGTACAAAAATAATACAACAATGCAGAGAAAAACCTTTGATCAAATACAACCCTCGAATCAAAGTAGGTACCTAAACTCGGTTAACGGTACCAAGTGGCGAATATATTTCGGGCTGTCACTCGTCCTCATTTTTGTGCCCCAAAAGTTTGACAGTTCTGACGGCAAATGTATACTAGCTCTGTGAATGAAAAAAATAAAAGATGTGAACACTTTCAAAAATACTACGAACGAACAAAGGCAACACTTCAACATTAATATTATTCTAGTGTATTTATGTATGAAAATATTCCCACACAGGAGGGACAAACAGAAACTACGGCAACATTTCCAGGCACGCGGGCACATCGCAACAATCGCCAAGTATGCAGCGCTCGCGCTCCGCCGCCAAGTGTACCTGTGGAGGTCTACTTTTGTTCGCCGCTTCCGATCCTAATCACATTGTAAGGGGGTACCCATAACTTTTATGACGTTCTCTCGCTACTTTTAGTTTGATTATGGTGTACTCTTCGTCCGCACACGCTGGAATTTGAATAAAATTTCTTAGTACCAAAATATATGTGAATTAACTTTTTCGAAAGAATTTTTAAAATTATTTTAGATTTAATAACAGCCTTTTTTCAAGATTCTTAAAAAACGAGTCAACACGAGCGCTTGAAATATACTGAAATGCGATTGGGATGCGAAAGATATGAACCGAATTAAGTCCGTGATACCGGAGCGGAGTGACCCAGTTCCGCCCGCCTTCCTGCGGGTTGCCGAAATGGGCTAGTTGACGGAACGCGAGGTAATATTGTTTCACACTATTAATATGGCCGACACGGCCTGCTTGTAATTATCGTGGCACCCTCTAAGATCACCTGACCCGATCACCCAGGTGATCGTATTGGACGAATATGTCTTATGAGATCACATATCCAGCACGATCCCCAGGGTGATTTTAGTGGACAGAAGTATAACCAGAAAGTAATATTACTTTGCAAGTGATTATAGTGGACGAATTTATCCAGTAAAATCACTGGGCGAGCACCGGGTAAATCAAGGTCACGTTGCCCGACTGTCTCAACACACTTTGATGAATCCAGATGTGACTTTGAAAAATCATATCTAGACAAAAAAATATAGACTATCATTATTGTGTGTGATTTACGTCGGGCGGGCATCGGGCAGCTGGTGCCTACCACTCAGTGCTGGCGCGTGAAAATTTATGAAAGAGCTTAGAGTATATAACTATAGGGTTGCCTAAAATAGTACATTATGATACAAGTGTGGTATGTTGATCGTTACATCAGAGGCGGAATTGTCACGCGAACCGCAGGTGAGCGTGATAATAGAGCCGAGGATGTAATTATCAAAGCTCACGCGTGTCATACGACGTTTTTCAACACATTTGCGAGGAAAAAATCCTTTTCATAAAATGAACATGTTACAGGCTCCTAAGTTGTTTCCTTTAGTTATTGATGACAACAGGTTTTTACTCACATACATTTGTACATCTCCAAGAATGTACAGTGGCGTCAATTCTATTTATCACTTTTCTATTCACTACGAGTCAACATTTTTAACAATAACCAAACACGAAACTAAGCAGCAAAAAGCCACAACACGTAAAAAAAAAAAAAAAACCAAACACGCATTATCAATGTTTACAAATATTTGTGAAATTACCTATAATGGCGCGCAACAATTTTTTTTCGTGACGTTCGCGCAGTGCGCCCGCAGCGAGGCTTAGATGAAATCTCTAAACAGCCAATACAAAATAAAATAAATATTTTGTTATTTATTATAAATTCATGTAAAATGTTATCAAAAGTAAATAGTATTACTAAATGAAACGTTTCTATATCATATCCAAGAAGAAATAATCAAATAATTCACAAGAAGGATTTAATTTGTTTAGTCGAGTAAGAATCCATTTGCCGAGAATTAAAAACAAACCTGTATAACTCGGTCAATTTAAGAATGCGCCGAGTCCATACATACACCTTGCTGCAAGGTGCCAACGTGTCTTAATCGGGATATAAACATAACTACACGAGTGTCGTAATGTTATTAAACACGCGTGTGATTATGAGCCCAAAAGCGGCACAATAAGAGGCACGTTACGAGCAAATGTGTTGAAAATAAATTTTAGGCATGCCTGTGGGAATCATCGTGTATGGGCGCTCCGCCACTGCTACCACTCTATAAATTCATGTCTGGACTATACACTGACCTTGCCCGGTGCTCGCCCTATGCAAGCCCTGAGGTCAGCAGAGCGCCTAACACTTTCACTGCCAGGAATCCGCCTTAGCGGGCGCTCTGTTTGTGAGCGCTTTCCACTTCTCCGCGGGAAAACCACTAAATTAGCTACGAGCTTGATCGTTTTTTAAGAAATTAGCTGCGAAATTGTTCGCAGTGAAAGTATTAATGAAAAACAAACACTAATAAAAATATCAAGATGACTATAGACCATTATGATCCATAGCGCAGGTTTCGTCCACAGAATAAGTATCCGCCATATATTTTGTCAATATATACAGCAATAAAACATATCGACCGCAACATACATCGTCCTATAAACACTCACTGCCGTAATGTAAATAAGGCTGAAAGACAAGATATGCTTCGCAGCAGATGCCACTCCTCTCGTAGCTACACGAGATCCGCTATGCACGGTGTGCATGTGTTTTATGTAATATGCCCGTTCTATTTGATGCAAGATACCTATCCTAATATATTGACCAAAGTAAAAGGTAGTTGTGCTTCAAAATCAGTAAACATCTTGACCATATCGCCGAAATTGTCCCGAACCTACCCGCAAGAGGGCGCTAGGGTAATACTAATAATTGCACCCGGGCGCTACATGGGCTAGACACGCTTCTGGAACCTACCCTCCCGTTCATGTGTCCCGACACTCTGAAGTACGGTTCCCTCTGAACGGACGGTGCCGGACCGGAGCGCATTATAGATGCTACAAGATGCAAAGAAATTTGAACTGTCTATACAACAGTTACAGTTCATATTTGAAAGTAGTTTCATTCGGTGCGAGGCGGCGCGGAGTTCGCTGGTGCCGATGCGGTTGGTCGTTGGGAATTCCATTTTACGTATTAGGATGCGCTCTGACCGGTGAAAATCGTAATTAAGAGTTAGTACCTACTGTCAAATGAACGCAGGCAAAAACCACACCTACTTAACTAGGAGGTATTTTTGCTTGCGTTTCTTTAAGCGAATTTGCTCTTGCAGTTTTATTCCTACTATATAATACTGGACCTGTCGGACTTCCGATTACTCGTACGTTTTTATAAATTACAGGGTCAAGTTATACTTACTACATATAAGTATAGTTGTTATTTTCTAAGCCGTCCGTTCTGCAGTGCGGCGTTCTTTAGTGCGGAACGGACGGCTTAGAAAATAACAACTATAAGCAGTGAAGTGAGCTAAGAAAGATTGTGAATCTCATAGCAGGTAGGTTTCGGTATACGACGAATTATTAAAATATCCAAGGAGTGGGATTCAGGGAACGTTACATTGTAAATAATCTCGTTCTCCAACCTTGACTGCAAAAGTCTCTTTCGTAGGTACGTAAAAGCTTTAATAAAATATTCCAGTATAAATCTATAACTAAAAGACTGAATACCTCTAATTTAGCGTTTAATTTCGTATTTCGCCTTACCTTCTTGGTTGGCAGTCCATTGTTTTGAGTTTTGAATGAAACTATCTGAAACGTAAAACCTTTGAGCTCAAAGGCCCCGTGGAACGCTTAGTTAAATAATTAATCAGTAGGTAAACTAAGGGCTAGTTCCCACTTGTCAGGTGTTGAATCTGACGGCAAATCACCCGATTTTTTTTTGGTGCTATTTACATTTTTCGGATACGAATCGTGTCTCATATAAAATGTTTTGCCACCAGAAGAGCCGAATTTTTGACGTATCCGGCACCTAACAAGGGGCAACCAGACTTATTCCAACTCTTAGATTTGTTTCCACAATCAACGCTAAATGAGCAGCTGCTTTGTGTTTAAGGCGGCACTTTTCGGTAGGTACATTTCTATACAAACTTTGTTATCGTGTTGCTTTTCTGATTCTAGATACCTATGTCCAAACAATCTCTTGTTATTATTGTATTACTAGCTTTTGCCCGCGACTTCGTCCGCGCGGAACTCGTTTATATCGTAACTTTCTCCCCCCTTTTCACCCCCTTAGGTGATGAATTTCCAGATAAAAACTATCTTTAGTAAGGACTCTTTGGGAAGGCCCCGGAATTCAAAGTATTTCTATACCAAATTTCATCTCAATCGGTTCAGCGGTTTAAGCATGAAAAGGTAACAGACAGACAGAGTTACTTTCGCATTTGTAATATTAGTATGGATTGTATGAAGGAAAGGGTATCGATGCATGTAGGCTTTTTTCAGTATTATTTTGCATATTTTCATATCACACGGCCGTAAGGACCTTTTCGAATAAACCGTAGGATTAAATTAACTGACTTGTAATTTAAACATTTTATATGTTACATCTAATAGTTTTAAAAATAGCCATAATCAAACGTCTTTTTTACCCCGTTTTAGAAAACATCTTCAGAACTAAGGCCGCCATAAGGTACCTTTACCCTTGGAACGTCAATTTACTTATGTAATGTTAATGTTCCTATTCCCCAGGACTCCCAACTACCGATATACCGTAAATGGGTTCCATCCAAATTTTCACCCCCAATTGACCCCCTTAGGGGATGATTTCTGGAATAGAAACTATAATATGTCCTTTTCCAGGACTCAAACTATCGTTCAACCAAATTTTATTTTTAATGTCACAAACAAATTTCCACCTCCAATTACACCCCCTTAGGGGATGATTTTCGGGACAAAACTATCCTATGTCCTTCCTTATCTATCGCTATACCGTAAATGGGTTCAATCCAAATGTTCATCCACCATTTCTCACCCGCTTAGGGGATGATTTCCTCCTTTTATGTGTTCCGGAATAAAAAAAAAATCTATGTTCTTTC
Source organism: Epinotia brunnichana (assembly GCA_963854355.1). Lineage (NCBI taxonomy): Eukaryota > Metazoa > Arthropoda > Insecta > Lepidoptera > Tortricidae > Epinotia > Epinotia brunnichana. Next base: position 12,563,021 of record OY977942.1, read on the forward strand.
CTAGGACTCTACCTCTCTCTATACCAAATTTCATCTAAATGGGTTCTATCCAAATCTTCAACCCTCATTTCACCACCTCAGGAAATTTTTCGGGATAAAAACTATGCATTGTCCTTCCCTAGGACTCCTATCTATTTACCAAATTTCATCTAAATGGGTTTTGTCCAAATTTTCACCCCCTATTTTATCCCTGAGAGGATGTATTTTGGGATTAAAACTATCCGTTGTCATATTCCGGGACTCAAACTATCTTTCAACCAAATTTCATCAAAATGGGTCACAAACTAATTTTCACCCCCAATTACACCCCCTTATGGGATGATTTTCAGGAGTAAACTATCCTATGTCCTTCCCCAAGACTCCAACTCGCTATACCGTAAATGGGTTCCTTCCAAATTTTCATACCCCATTTCACCCCCTTAGGAGATGATTTCTGGACTTAAATTATGTTAAGTCCTCCCCCAGGACTCTGAACTATCTCCGTACCAAATTTCATCTAAATCGGTTCTATCCAAATTTTCACCCCTCATTTCACCCCCTCAGGAGATGATTTAGGATAAAAACTATGCATTGTCCTTCCCTGGGACTCCTTCTATCTCTATACCAAATTTTAACTAAATGGGATTTATCCACGTTTTCATCCCTATTTCATCCCCTTGGGGGATGATTTTCGGGATTCAAACTATCCATTGTCATCCTCCGGGACTCAAACTATATTTATACCAAATTTGATCTAAACGGAGTCCATCCAAAATTTCACCCCCCATTTCACCCCTCAGGGAAAGATTTCCGGAATAAAAAATATCTAATGTCCTTCCCCAGAACTTAAACTACCTCTTAACCAAATTTCATCAAAATGGGTTACATCCAATTTTTCACCCCCCCCATTTTACCCCCTAAAGGGAAGATTTTCGGGATGAAACCTATTCTTTAACTTTTTCCGGGACTCAAACTAATCATAAACCAAATTTCATCTAAATCGGTGCAGCGGTTTAAGTAGCTCCATACAAATTTCCACCCCCCATTTCATCCCCTTAGGGGTTGATTTCCAGGAAAAAACTACCCTAAGTCCTTCCCCAGGACACAAACTATCTCTATGCCAAATTTCATCTTAATCGGTTCAGCCGTTTTCACGTGATGCGCGGTCACATAAACAGACAAACAGATAAACAGACAAACAGACAAAAATTCTAAAAACTGTTGGAACGTGTTCTGTTATCGATTCTAAGTATCCCTAGCCAATTTTTTTTCGAATATCTTCCATGTACAGACTTTCGACCCTCTTCAGCTTTATTATATGTATAGATTTAGTGTCAATTAGTTTAAACAACTAACTATACCATTTATTTCCAGATTGGGACATTATAAATACACTGTTTTTGCTTAATATTTTCTCTAGGTTTATAAAAAATCCAAAGTTGGGACTCCATTTTCATTTTTATCCCAGGCAACATTAACAATTAATGCATTATTAAACGACATACTTAATCAAATTAAAATAACGGTAATTTACCACACTTAAAATCTCATAGAAGCGAATATGAAAAACAAACCACATAACAACTTCACAAATTTCGATATTTACCGACATTTGTCCAAAATTCGACATTTATCGAAGAATGTTATCTTATTTTTTCGTGCGCGGAAGACATAAACGTTTCTCTTACACGGGGCCTGTTTAACACGATCCCTAGGCATCCCCTTAAATGTTCTCTTATCTTGCAATCGCAAGATCCTTGTTTCGTAGGCGTGGGGTGGGATTACAGCAAGATTTATTCGAAATGGAATATGTTCTTATCATCCGCGGAGTCGGATTCATGAATAATCATTTCATTTGCGGTTACAAACACAACGCAAATAATTTACGACTGATTTCGGAAATACTGTTAGAAGGTAATGTAAAGATTTAAACTTTCACGATTTTCAAACTTAGCTAGGTAAATTATTTTTACTAAAATTGACTTAAGACGATGCGCGGGTGGCCATTTCTCCATACAAACGTAATCCCCCGTTTCCTCCCTGGATAATAACAAAATAGCAAATATTTTGTATTTATACAATACATACTTACTAACCTGTGGCATGTCCCTATGTTTCGTTTTACCTAATTATAACATTATTTTAATAATTAGAGACCTTTCAGAACTACGAAATTTGCCGCCTTTCGGTGTCATAAACAAACGCTCAGTAAACTAATTTACAGAATACAAAAGAAAAAACAGAAAACCTAGAGACATAGCCAAAGCTCTCTTTATAGTATATGTGAAAGTATATCTAAAATTGTTCCTAAATTGGAAGAGAAAATAGGGTACTAGGAAACCCCGTTTTCGCCAGTATTTTGTAGGTCATATCGGCCCGAGCTGCAGTCGTCCCTTTCGTGCTCTATAGGGACAAATATGAGGGAGAGGGGGGGGGCTTAGACTACTACATACACGGTTAAAAAAGTAATGTGCCGTAGTCGATAACTAGGCACATCGATAAACTAGGGTTGTTTGTCGAAATCGACATTTTAACTTGTAACGTCTTTAACTCGTTGGTAAAACAATAATCAATATCAACAAAATAAATAATATCAACATCTTCTTGGATATTGGATTGGAATGGATGTTGCGACACATCCGAAACGTCGAGAACCTCAGAGAAGTAAATTATACAAGTCCCGTTTAGTAACGAATTTTTAAAGAATCTAGTTTTGTCTAGCCGAGAACATAATAAAGTTTTATTGATTGATGATAAATCTATAATTACAGTGTCATAAAGGCGTGTACAGATATTTATGTCCTTATTAATGCACGTATCATCATATCAGCCGAAAGACGTCCACTGCTGGACATAGGCCTCCCCCAAAGAGCGCCACAATGGCCGGTCCTGCGCCACCCGCATCCAGCGGACTCACGCGACCTTTACCAGCTCATCAGTCCACCTTGTGGGGGGCCTACCCACGCCGCGCCTTCCGGTACGTGGTCGCCACTCGAGAACCTTTCCGCCCTAATGGCCATCGGTTCTACGTGCAATGTGCCCCGCCCACTGCCACTTAAGTTTAACGATTCGGAGGGCTATATCGGTTACCTTGGTTCTGCTGCGGATAGCCTCATTTCTCATGCGATCGCGCAGAGAAACTCCCAGCATAGCCCTCTCCATCGCCCTTTGAGTGACTTTGAGCCCTCTTATGAGGCCCATAGTAAGCGACCACGTTTCCGTTCCATATGCCATCATTGGCAACACACACTGGACAAAGGCTCTCGTCTTGAGACACTGCGGCATATTGGACGAAAAGATCGTAGCTTCCCGAATGCTGCCCAGCCGAGTCGGATTCGACGATTGACCTCTTTCTCAATACCTAACTGGACAGTCTGTCCTAGGTATACATAATCGTCTACAACTTCGAGCGTAAAGTGTCCGATTGAAATGGGAGTTGGTACTACATGGACGATTGACATGATCTTCGTCTTATCCATGTTCATCCTTAGACCAACTCACTCGGAGGCTTTACTGAGGTCATCGAGCATAGTACTCAAGTCCTCCATGGTCTCAGCCAAGACTACTATAAGGTGAGTGATGTACTCGCCGCTGATGTTGATGCCTAGCCTTGCACGTATACGAATACATATTACTGTACCTATATAAAAAAAATTAAGTACCTATTTTTTTGCAGCAAAGAACCTAAGTAGTGCACATTCTATGGAAATTAACTATTATAAAATATACAGCCCAGTGGAAACGAATAGGATCATGTTTTTTCAAATTAAGTACACCATGTTTTCAAATGTTTATTTCTTTCTAGAAAACAATACACGATAATACATTGGTCATTACATTATATACCTTACTTTAAGTTTACCTTGTTGTATTTTACATTCGTTTTGCTTACGGCTATAAATATGTATTTCAAGGAGTACATTATTTATTTATAAGGTATTATTGGCACAGTACATATTAATGAGTCTAGCAGGCTTACCTTCATGTTAATAAATATAAATATAATGGTTTACTACCATTTAAATCACTTATGCTAATATGTATAAATACACTTTTTGTACACAGGAAGGTAATACAAATGAAAAAAACCGGTCAAGTGCGAGTCTGACTCGCGCACAGAGGGTTCCGTGCAAACGTTCATACACCATACCCGTCACGTCACGACCCGATTCATTCTTGAACAATCTTAACAGCTCATTGTATACTTAGTAGAGCATTACCGTTGTACAGCGCCATCTGCATTTTGTTACTAATAACTTGCAACTAGTATGTTTGTTTATCAGCGATATTTTTTTATCACACGTACCGATTTTGATTATTATTTTTTAATATAATAAAGATAATTTCATAGGAATTTGAAGACATACAATTTCATGCAAAAGTAATTAAATTACAAATTTAATTAAGAAATGATTTTTGATAAATAAAGAATACGCTAGGTAGAGGTATCATTTTACTTTTCCTGTATTACTTATAATCATTCATTCATCAGTTACTCTTAATCATATGAAATAATTTCAGAATTTTTGCTTGGTAAACTTCGGAGATAAGGGGGGAATGGTATTTTTTTCAGGATTTTCCTTAATAAATCAAAATTTAACCACTGTGGAAAAATAAATATATCGTTTTAGAAAGCGCCACTCAAGCCCTTTCATATGATACCCAACTTGATCTATTAACTAGACTGATCTTTTAACCCCCCTCATACTCGTCATTTACACAGAAAACACATGTCTTAACCTTCTTAATAGTTATTCCAAATTTCAAATTGATAGCTCAAGTAGTTCCTGAGATATTTAATGTAGTGACAGATATAATAATTTGGCGTATGTGACGGCACCATCGCCCACCAGATTTCGGGTGCAATCAGTCAACGTAAGGCAGCTTATGGCGGGCTGTTAGGGAGTAGCGACCCTACGTACCTGAATGCTCCTGGAGGTGTCCTGTGGTCAGGTTGAGCCGACCGGGTGGACAGGCCCCCCACCTCCGGCTTGCCTTAAATGGCTGTCCAGAGTGGAGTCGCAAGAGCTGTTGCGCGAGGGTAGATGTGGACACCTAAGTGGCGAGTTGGCTATACGTTTAAAGTCCAGTGCCACCTATGTACCTCCTCAGCCTCTCTGACCGGTGTTGTCCTTAGGCCATTTTTTGATGTCGCTATTAATAGGGGCCCATCTAGCAGTTGGCGAGTCACCGTCTGCCAGAGATAAAATGTGAGCCAATAGCCCAGCCACTAGTCCATCATTTTCACCCAATAACCCGTTTTATTTAGATTCCATCAACCAGCAATAGTCCCTATACACCCCAGCGGGTGCTGTCTCTGTGTGCGTCCCATGACACGGGCAGGGACAGCATCCGCTCGGTGTACTCCTTGCATTTCATTAAATTGTCAAAAAATCCTCTACGTGTTGGTTCAGTTGGTACTCTGTAGGTACCTAGCCCCACGCATGCCTCCCAAAGTCATTGTCCCGTGAGCGGGAAAGACATACATAATAATAAAAACTCTTTATTGTAACTACAATGTACATGATAAGTTGAGGCTCTGGCTCTCAAACTAGGTTTCTCTGTGTCTCGAGAGCCAAAAAAATATTAAAAGAAATCGCTACCTTTATTTAATATAATTTACTTTAAAAACAAAGTTTTAACCGACTTCAATTCACTACTCCGCCAAGCCACATGAACATTACCACATTTCTTTTGCAATTTACCACATGAACTGATTTCCGAGAGCATATACGTTGATTATTAGAGAAAAAAACCAAATCACTGTATGTGAGCCGATAATATTTGAGGACTTCCGTCGATTCCTCAAGGATCTCAGAATTACACTTGGCACTTCATTGTTTGCTATTTCAACGAAATCATATCAGAATCTGTGACGTACTTTTATAGTTTGAAGTACATCATTGAGAAGTTCCACACGCCATCTGTTGTCTTCATCATCACTTCCACCATCACCAAATTTATGATTTTCGGGTGTAAATACACGAGTTATAATATAAAATACCGAAATTACTATACGCGTGCCTACTATATTTGAGGAGTTCCCTCAATTCCTCATGGTTCCCATCATCCAACTGGGGTTTTGAAAACAATGGGACCATTCTGGATGCATATACTTTCAATAAAAAAAAGAATTGTACGAATCGGCTGATAAATGACGGTGTTCTGAGGTAACAAACATTAAAAATAAAAATACATCCGAACTGAGAGCCTTCTCCTTTTTTTAACCTATTTTTAATTAAAAAAAGGAGGAGGTTCTCAAATCGGATGTATTTATTTTTTGAGGAATTGAGGGAACTATTCAAATAAATTAGGCACGCGTGTAGTAATTTCGGTATTTTCTATTATAACTCGTGTATTTACACCCGGACATCATAAATTTGGTGAAGTGGAAGTGATGATGAAGACCACAGATGGCTTGTGGAACTTCTCAATAATGTACTTCAAACTATATAAGTACGTCACGGATTCTAATATGATTCCGTTATGATTGCAAACAATGAAGTACCAAAGGTAATTCTGAGATCCTTGAGGAATCGACGAAAGTCCTCAAATATTTTCGGCCCACATACAGCGATTTGGTTTATTGGTCTAAAAATCAACGCATTTGCTCTTGGAAATCAGTTCATGTGGTAAAATGGAAAAAAAAATGTGGAAATGTTCATGTGGCTTGGCGGAGTACTGATTCAAGTCGGTTAAAACTTTGTTTTGAAAGTAAATTATTTGAAGTCGGTTAAAAACAGATGGGTTTCAGCCTTTGGTTGGATTACGAACTTTAGAAGTAACTAAACCCACTATTATAAATTGAGTATCATCTAAGCGACACTTAGGATGGGTTGCATCAAACCGTTCGTTAAAATCTGAATGTATGGAAAGTTTGACAAGTTTCTATATAGTGATAGCGGCCGCCGCCATATATATTTAACGTTGATCAGTCTATTTTAATCGCAAGTTGGTACAACCCGCCCTTAGGGCTTCGAATAAAAACTCTGTGTAACTTATACCTATTCATTATTATTTATTAAGTACATATTAAAAAGCCAACACTGGATACTCAGACTTGCTGATGGCTAATACATAAAGGTACGAGTATATAGTTAAAATCTGTTGCTAAATTACTTTATCGTTAATACCAGTCATTTTGAATAAAAAATAATAGAATGTACTCTATACGACACAACTAAGTGACGTAGGTATTATTGAGATGTATAAAATTGACAATAAGGAAATGCGCTTTGGTGCAATTTCTCCCTGAAGCAAAAAATACACATTGAATCTGAAACAAAGGTGGATTACCAGTTATGGCAGTTATAAGTGAAGACCCTTTTCTCGAGTATTATTGTTGGCCGACTATTACATGTTTCAGCCATACGGAATTCCCATCAAAAGCCCTTGCTCGCCGCAAAGCCCGCAAATAGGTTGCGAGTTGCGACCCTCATAACTTTTGTGCCACGTTTCATACTCTTTTCATAAACATTCAGTCGGGTACCTAGTAATTCAAATGAAATATCGTTCCAGCAGTCTCTATCACAGTACAATCCAATCTTTAAAATCTCTTTTGTAATCACGTCTAGCTATTTAGAACATTTACTAACTCAATAATCTTCTTTAGGTACACATCATTCGATGTCCAACTATTCGAATAGTCATGTTTCATTTGAGTGACCATTCGTCTAAGTCTACACGTTAAGTACATAGACACACCATCAAAAATATATCATCTACAACTCACTGCATGCATACACGTAACATTTACGCCTTAGAATCACGCATTGATGTATACGTCGTCGTTACCTTTGACGGGGTAATCCTTAGGCGGTAGTTTAAAGCTGTCTCTGAGATAGGAGAAGCGGTGGAAGTTGTAGAAGTATTCCTTCCCGTCGGGTGAGTACTGGGGGTAGAGGGTGTAGGGGGGAAACTGAAAGTCTGTTAGGGAGTCCGAGAGCGCGTAGCGCGTGAACTCCTGCTTGTACCGTCATGACTGCTCGCGGTTGGCGCGCCGCTTCATGCACTTCTCGTACAAAATGTATACGAACGCGGCGACTATGAGGATGGCTATCGCTATCGCCATTCCTATGCTGATCCAGATGATTTCCTCGTTGATGCCACTCGTTGTTTTACCTGAAAAACATATGCATATATTATATTACTGAGCCATAATCTAGTATTAAACCCACAGGTACATGCTGCATAGCGTTCCAAGACTAATCAAAAGTAGATTTTATATAGTTAGTAAAACCCTGAGACTAGACATTAAAATAAAAATGAGCTGCAATTGGTCTACGCGTGGTTTGCGCGATTACGAGTAAAAATTTACTCTATTCGTCTTTTATTTAAAAATAATCCACAAAACGAGTTAAAATGTCGCTATAATTTTGACATACTTTATTTCGTCAAATATTCTTCTTTGTTTTTTATGTTGTAATTTTTGCTCATAAATGCCGCCGTAAAAATTGTAAACGTGCGGCAAAGCCCTTTTTAATAACCGGAGTTTCAGCGCATTTTTACTCCGCTGGGCAAATATAAGTAATACATGCCTTCGCAAATAATGTATTCACTCGGGACTCAGTTTATTTAAATTACAACAGTAGCAGCGTCTCTATAAATATACACGTATTATGTACCTACAGTAGGTACCAGAAATAAATTAAAGGTCCTGATACGGCCGGATGATAAATGTAAAGCCAATTTAAATGATAATGGGGCATTTAGGAATCTTTAAAGAACATTTTTAGCTAAAATTCACGCATTCGCGAGTCGTGCTCGTGAATCACAAAGAAAAGGTTTCCAACGAATTTTTGGGCCTTTCTGAAGCAAATAGAGCTAAACTGGAACCGCGTTCACTATTTGGTGCCAATTGAAATATAAAGCAAGTTTGACGGTTCACCGAAGGGGATAAGTGCTTTTTTATTAGCTTAAAATAGCTAGCGTTTACATCCTCAAATTAGATTGTTGTACCTATATCATAACAGCGCTCTCTATTTGTTATGATATATATTTCGAGTATCTTTTTCGTAACTATTATTATAATACTATGAAACACGTATGTTTTATCTAACACATAAAATGACGCGCAACGAGTGAGAATCAACCCTTTTCGTTGCGGTTCCTAATTAAAAGTAAAAAAAAATTGTTCTGAAACTTTTGGATTATACTTAAATTTTTTCAACCCTAATTTGGGAAAGTTTGTCGCCGCCTGTCTGTAACAAAAAACACGTAGTAAAAATGGCCTCGTTTTAAACTCGTTAACATTTCGGTCATTGTCGAAGTAAGTAATTTTAAACTAAGCTGTATATTTTCAATTTTGCCTAATATTTACAGAGCCAAATGTTTTAGCAAAGTTTTGATTAGTTCACGACTTCACGTAGATATATGTACATTATATTTTCTTCTTAATCCTTTAAAATTAATGAAGAAGACCTATTATTGTTGGTCAATAATTCTTAAAGCCACGTAGGTACAGCAACAGTGTAATAAGAAAATGAGACCTGAGACAGGGTCGTACCGAAGTGAACCAAATCAAAGCAACAGTGATACAGCAAGACCCAAGTAATATGGCGCGCGTCAAAGCGCTTAACTCGTTGACCGCAAGGCTATTATTGCTTAATCCGCTCGCCTTATTACCTACTTGGGTTTTGCTGTACGAACTAGAAGCAAGATAACTAACTGAAGCCAGACGTCTGTAATCGAAACAAAATTCAGGCGATATAAAACAAAAGAACCTTGTCTAATAGCGAGAAAACTCTCTGTCAAGCCACCACTGTATTAGCTTTGAAATCCGACACTTGACGCGATCATTCTTTATTACTTCGGTGTCACGAAACTCTCCGTTTGACACTCAATGAATGGATCGTGTCTTATAGAATCGAAGTAAGTAGATAGCTACCTTAGCTCTAAGTAGATTTAGACCTACTTAGGTTCGGTAGCTATAACTATTCCTATCTTCTACGATTACCTATTGATTTAAGGCAGCTACTATTTAAATTATACTTTAAGTTAAACAACGAAAAGTGCCGAGCTGCACTTTTCATCGCATACAGATAAATAATCAAATTGTTGCCAAGATGAAACATCCTATTTGAAATGAATTTAATAAAATTTGTTATTCCTAGGAATGTACAGAGTATAAGAGATAATTTTAATTTAGTAAAAAGGTACTCAACGCTACGGCTCTGCTTCCCTAACTGCTACATTTCGTTTGTTGACGACTCTATTTGTATAATTTGCATATTTCACCAAGTAAATGGCATAGCGAAACCCAGCCGAGCTTTCGCTTTCTTTCGCTATTCGCTAAGTTATTAACAAGAGGGTTACAACTAGCAATAAAACAGTTATTCCTATCTATCCTCTACAGCTGTTATTACTTGGTGTCATCCCAGTTAAACTCCGTGAATGGTGAAATAACCCCTGCTTAAGTAGATAAAAGCTTCTAAAAATGTAGACTATTCGAGAATTTGTACCTTTACAGTAGTAGGTAAGTATACATATAGGCAAAATGCCTTTAGGATTATCCCTTAAGGGGAACGTTTCATGTCACTTTCCACACAAACGTTTATGTCACTTTCCACACAATGGTAGGTTGCTTTCTTAATTAGTTGGATTCGCAGTAGGCTAGTTTCTTATTTTGTCATATTCGTACCTAGGTCAGTTTCATTTTTTGGCGATTTCGTAGTACTTACGTCACTTTCTGTCCGAACAGACAGCACCGTCACGGGCGCGCGGCGCTAGCGTGGTCAAACAGGCCGCGACGGGTGCTGTCTGCCCGATGGCCTTTAGTTTGCCGGATTCTTATTTAGTCAGATTCTATACTTAGGTTAGCTCAGGTACGAGTAAGTTTCTTGTTTTACTGGTTTCTGAGTAAGTCGGATTCATATGTTGTCAGATTCTGAGGTTCAAATGACGAGGTTATATTTTTTATCCATCCTCTAATTCTAGACAAGAAGCGTTCATACAACTCGATTGCTGCCGGCTTGCCTATTTTTAGGGTTCCGTACTCAAAGAGTAAAACGGGACCCTATTACTAAGACTTCACTGTTTTTCACATATTATGTATTTCTGTTGCCGCTATAACAACAAATACTAAAAACAAAATTTAATATTTTTTTAAGGGGGGCTCCCATACAACAAACGTGATTTCTTTGCCGTTTTTATAGATAATGGTACGGAACCCTTCGTGCGCGAGTCCAACTCGCACTTGGCCGATTTTTAAACAATTGAACATCTTATTCCATAACTTACCGTTAATCCCGGTTGTGCCCCTAAAGGAGCCCGGGGTCCGCTTTGATCTTATTCCAAAACTATTGTAGAAAAACTAATACCTGTCTCCGGCTTGCCTTTCGATAAGTTTAAAGCCACGCTTTGAAGACTATGCTTAGTTGAGGAAAACTGTATTAAGGGCTCACATTGGGCAGGTTTTATTTGAGGCACTCACCGCTGCTCTTGTTGGAGTAGCCCCCGACCTTGCCGGCCACGCGTGCGGAGACGCGGGCGCTGCTCGCCACCACCAGCACCACCACTCCTGTCCGCGCGCTCGAACCGCCTGCAAACAAGGAAACACATTGTAATAGGGAAATTGCATCTTTTTATTTTATTACGAAAATCAAAAGTAAATATTATCCAGCATTAAAACAACTGTATCACTAAAACTTTCTTATGATTTATTTTTCTGATGTTATATGCATTTGAAATCTGCACGCGCCGGCACCCCCCGAAAACGCTCTATATTAAACTGGCTTATGCTATGACGTCACAACACAACATATATTCTCGGCGCGTTTACTATGGAGTAAGTTATTAATTTGCAAGTATCTCCACAACATTTGCGTTTAATTAAGTCTATACTTGTCGTACAAATTTCATTTCTAATTCAATATTCTGTGTAACTGTTATGTTATTTTATCAAAAAAAATATATTTTTTTTTCGTTATTTTAACTTGAGATAAAACTAATACAATCGTTTTTTTATTTTTTTTCTTCTGTATGATATTTCTACGTATATCCGCATCAATTGAGTGCAATTTATCCGAAATTGAAGTCCAATGCAAGTTCCCCATTCATTTCAAAATTGACCCTTCATTTTGGACCGGGAGGCGCAGCGTGGTTAGACCAAGACAAGGTGAACTGATGACCTGGAAAAGGTCGCGAGAGCCCGCTGGATGCGGGTGGCGTAGGACCCGTCATTGTCGCACTGTTTGGGGGAGGCCAGTGTCCAGCAGTGAACGTCTTTCGGCTGATATGGTGATGAATTTTGCACCTAACCGTCTGCCATCGTAAGCGGTGTTCGTTAAAATCTGAATGTCTGGAAAGTTTGATAAGTTTATATTATGAAGTGCCAGCTTCCGGCGCCATATTTAACGTTGATCGGTTTGTAATCCTAAGTTAGTGCAACCCGCTCTAAGTGAAGAATGCCTTTAGCGGGTATTGACCGGAGCACTCGCTTGGCAGCGGTCAATTCCCGTTTGCACCTAGATCGCGGTTATACATCGTGCTAGTTTAACACAATTCAATTACGTCAGATTCATGTATGTATATTATGGAAGCGAGCATGCGAAACATATTTAAATGCGAAATGTATCTCTCAGATTGATCCCATATAATATATCTAACTAAAATACATATCTACACACTTCGGATCAATTTGCGTAGGAATCGAGACGTATTTGATTATGAAACTTTGTATCAGATTTAGATTAAAGTTACAAACTCATCTAAACCATCATATTCGATAATACATATCACGAAACCGCTTTTAATATAGAATCTGAGCAGCAACGATGTAAATGTTACGTCATTAATCAAATTTGTATATAGTAGATAGGTATGATGAAAGTGACTAGAATATGCTTATACTATAACTTATGTTGCGATTATAGTGAATTAAATAGTCTCACATACGAGTACACACATAAATAGTCTCACATACGAGTACACACATAAACCCTGAAAACATTACACTCCTTTTCGTTGGGCAGTCGTGTAAAAAGACTGGATGCAATTAGATTAAATTAGGTAGGAAGTGGCTAGAAAATGCTTATACTATAAATTATGTTGCAACAATAGTGAAAGGACTGGATGCAATTAGATTAAATTATGTATATCTAAGTGGACTCGATTTAGCTTAAGTATGGTTTGCAGCCTGTGACAAAAAATATACCTACACTTAAGTGCAGTCAGCAGTGCTGATATCAATAAAGTTTCCAAATGTTCAAACAATTTAAAAGGTACGAGAGTGTTCCCCTAGTGGGTTTTTAGACTCGCTGATTTTGAGGCATAAAGGACCTTTTACTGTCTACAAAATTACGCAATTATGTAATTGTTAGCCAAAGCTACAACGCCCCATGAAACAACATTCAGCTGGCGGATCATGCCTTGAATGTAGAGTAATAGTCGTTATCGTCGGTCGCGAACGTCATTACATCGGCCTCGAGCGCCACGGGTGAGCCTAACTGTAATCGTTATGTCCTTGTCTTAGACGGCTTAGTACCAAATGCCGACTTTTGCATACAAACGTTCTCTTCATTAGCGAACGTGCAGGCTAAGTAAATATCGACAAACTACCCGAAGAAATTAAAATGGAAGAATGCACAAGCACATTCTAAAATAATTAAAAAAAAAAATAATTCGACAATTCTCTTATATATAATTTCAAAGGTTTTTATAATAATTATAATTGAATAATATGTATAAACATATATATAATTGACGTGGTAATAATATGCAATTGTGATTAATATAATAAATAATACAAACTAGTAATTTTATATAAAATTATAAATAAATGAGTATGAGTATCATTGTGTGCAGTTAGAATACCATTTTGAAATCGAACCAAAACTATAAAAATAGGAGATGTTCGGTTATTCTCACCTCGGTTACCACATTCCTAAAATACCAAATTCTCAAACAAAAAATTACAAATATAATTCCCCGTGAACTCGTTCACTACATCAGAATGAAAAGTGAAGTTCATGGATGCTTCAGGAGCAAGGTATTTATTTAGGTACGAGTATGCAACGTGTACACAGAAAATAAATTGAACATCATCTTGATTAAGACGATTCTTTGGAACCAAGACAATTTCGCTTCGTTCAAGAACATTTGGCTCGAATCAACAACATTTTTTTTCTGTCTACGTCGGTAATACGGTCAAATAAATACCAAATCTACAAAATATGTAGGTATTGTTATTTATAGGTAGATTCAGTGGCACTTAAACGCTCCATTCACAAATGTAAACAAACAAACTGAAAATATACTCGTAATACGCACGTGTGGAAATAGTTACTTGTGATACAAGTGCGGGAATTACCTATCCGCACGTGTATCATACAACATTTTATACTGCATCATGCGAGGAAATAAAAAAATATGCATAAAAGGTGAAATTTGAATTGTCACGAAATCTCATTATCGCACAGTATGCGGGAATTTTGGCCTGAAATCCATTCCCGCACGGGCTGGCTCCCCCCGGCACCGCCGTGCCGGCATAGACAACTTTCCGTGTTTATGTTGAACCATATAAAGGGGCACATTCAGAGCAAGTGCATTGTAAAACAATAAACGTTGTTGTTACCTATTCAATTGGCGCATTCCTTAAACCGAGGCTCTAGTATAAGTTTTATCGATACATATACGTTTTCGAACGCGTTTGCGTTTTGTTTCAATTTGTATGGCAACGCGAACAGCGCCTCTGGTGGTAACTATTAGGAACTACGCGTTGCCATATCGATAAAACTTATACTAGAGCCTCTATGCGGATTGCAATTGCAAGGTCGATGTAAAAATAAACTCTATCATTAATTTCCACCAAACTCCGTACAGTCAAGGGCACCAATATGTATTTGTATACACCACAAAGTCTCAAAAATATGTAGGTACACAGACCTTATTTCTGCAACAATAAGGTTGTAGTATACATATTTATGAAACTTTGAGTGAATACATATTGGTGCCCTTGACTATTGGTATAAATAAAACAAAAGAGGTATTGTTTTATCTCCGACAAATGAGACTTTCATCCAAATCGGCGAGTCACTAAATCCAGCCTTCAAGTTGGAAAATTGTACAACAAACAAAACTTCCTGTAGAGTTATTGGGAAAAGGAGGTTTAGCGAACTTGTTTAGTACACGGAAGGTTAGCTTTGTACGGTTTTGCTCCAATTGTCGGTTGACGGTGTTATTAAATGGGCACAACATTCGTTTAGGTACTAGTGGACTAAGTAGGCTATTAATTATACGAGATTATTCTAGAGCGTGTTCTGAATTTTATTTGAATCCATAAACACTTACCTATTACGATCCTCATCTTGGATATGATGCCACTTCTTTTGTTCAATTTATCTCGACGAGCAGCTCATTGAACACTGCTATATTCATCTTTTTTTCAGAAGGTCCATTTCCTCAGTCCCCATCTGTTAAAAAAACAATCCGTTATTCGTAGAATCAACTGTTATTGCACAAAAATTTACAACACAATCATTTGTGTTCGCGAATTAATCTTTCTTGCAAATTCAGGAATGAAATTGAAAACCCGGAAAAGTACACATTTCCGGGAGCGTTTTCTCAACGACCCTGTTCGGAATACACGTATACACATAATAAGGGAAAGTACCGCCGCTGCCCTAAATTACGCAGTTACGGTGAAATCTCATATTTTTCCGGTTGAAAAAACACGTGTTCTCGTCTCACGCTTTACCAGTGGTTTTACTCAACGTGGGACGTGTTGCGAATATGCTATCTATAAATTTTAGGTTTTTGCCAAATGCCTTTAGGCTCTATCCTAGATGAAAATATATTCTATATTTTTTCATCTAGGATACTGCTAGGATAGGCTAGACGCATGAAATATTTATGGACAAAGAAGGTTTTTCATTACATTTTCTAATAGTAGTGGTAGGTACTACAACTAGAGAGTATGCTGAAAACTTAAAAGTAAATAATATGAGCTAAAAAAATACCTACCCCCACCATTCAACATAAAATCTTTTTCTGAACAAACTGTTATGTAGTTGGCGCAAATTTTACTGTAAACTATACTGTGTAATACCTACCTTCTATAAAAAGTAATTACATAAGGTTTCTTTCATAAATATTTGATAAAGGTTACGGTACGTCGTCATGGTCGCCATATATTTTCAAGAAGCAATTTCATCAGTAAATTTCTTAGCCCTGTGAGGAACAGTTTTCAAATGAACGAAATACAAATGAAAGTACACTGAATAGGTACACATAATGTGTAAATGTAGCGAGCGGCAATACGAGTATAAAGTTTGAGTTTTTAATGTTCAAAAACGCTTTGTTCATTTTCACGAGTGTTTTACAACTGTCTCGTACGAAATAAATTTACTCGTTGGAGACCAAAGCTTTATTTTTTTGCATTGTTTATAGGTTTCGCTCTTTGTACCTACCCCCCTTCATTACGCTTTCCGTTAGGTAGATAATTATGGTGTTGTTTGTTTATTAAACCCTATATTATTCTACTGGTATCCACGTATTGTTGTTTGTGTTTTGTAACGTAAACCCAATGTACAGGAATCCGAACCAGTCAGCCGGAAACAGAGACGTTTTTCACTTCAAACTGAATGTAGCGAATGATCAAACAAATGGTAGCAATTGTTTTGTAACAGAAAATACGAGCGGACAAAATGATCTCTGCGCCATAAAAAGGAAATCAGGAAGAGATGCGATTACGTTGCGAAGGTCAGTTATTAAGTTGTACGGGGATAGAATATATTAAGAAAGGAACGAAGATCTTAATGGTTTTCCTGAAGCCGTTATAAGTTAAAAAGGAGTAGGCAGAGCTGGCAGAGCATATGAAATCATATTTTCAGTGCTAGTTCTAGCAATTGTATGATAAGAGAAGACAAACATGTGATACTGCAGGTTGCTATCCCAACACCCACAACACCCTACAAATTGGTTCGAATAGCATGTAAGTAAGTTGGTCAATAAGCGCTGGCTTTTCGCCATTAGCATTCAGTCAGTGAACTCAAAGAAGACAAACAAGGATACTAATTGGATGCTCCTTAGGGTTCTGTAGCCATAAGGACGGAAACCAAACCCTTAATTTTTTTAAAACACGGTAGTTTGGTCACCTTAAAAAACTAATTTCAACTGTTAGATTTATATTCGTCTAATTATTGCTTTAGATAACAACAAATCGCTGTTGATTTTTTTTTCAAGAAAGTAAATCCAAAAAGGTTGTGCCTACCTAACTTAACCTACATACTTATATTCATCTGCAGTGAAATCGTTAGTGATTCCGAACCACACAGGCACTCGGTTCAGTGAGAGCGAGTGACTGCCGGAGTTAATCAGCTACTACCCTCAGTCAAACCTGTCGCGTACGCGTAGCCCAACCGCAGCTAGCTTCACCGCAGTTTTACTCACTATGTTTACTGAAAACTCGTTGCTCGCAGTGTCGGTCTGACCTCAAACTACAAGGGCCGAGTGGTGAGATGAGTTTAGTCAGGTTGTGAATCGCAGAACGGGTAATGGGAACCTTTTGTTTATATGGTTCCGTCTATGTTTCTAGTAAGCGGATCCTTAACTTTTAGGGGCGCGGAGCACTTAGGAAAACCACATTTTATGGAACCCCCACGCCAAAGGCGAAGAAAATGGGCACTGAAACTTAAAATGAAGAGGACATATTTAACTAATTAGTAGAATCAACAATTGAATCAAAAGAACAACTTTTTTTAAGGGGCGACGTAACGTCCCTGCGGCTGTCCTTATGTCGACCACTCTTAGCACTCCATCTCGGCCTGGAAATGTACGCGAAACTACGCCACGTGGCCACGTGCCTCTCGGTAGGTCTCCATCAGCAATGAGTACAGGGTCTCCGATCGAAATGGTTGGAGTCGGGAGGCCTCTGACACGGCGCGGGGCAAGGGTTGGCAAGTATTCAATAACCCAGCGGCGCCAAAAATGATCTGCAAGCCTCAGAGCTCTGCGCCATCCGCTCCTGCTGCAGAGGTCTGAGTCCGTGAGCTGGGCGGGTATCGGGCGACCAGAGGAAGATCCCAGCAGTAGGTGACATGGTGTAAGGGCCTCGGGGTCAGCAGCGTCGGGCGACACGTGTGTGAGGGGACGTGCGTTTACGAGTGCTTCTGCTTCGGCCAAGAGTGTGGCAAGCACTTCGTCGGTTGGAGCTCTTTCTCGGAGAGTGACCTTTAGGGCCGATTTGACACTTTTTACTAAGCGCTCCCAAGCCCCTCCCATGAAAGGTGCGGAGGGGGGAATGAAAATCCATTCAATTTCTTTGTTAGTGGCATAATCAGCGACGGCTTTATCATAAAGTGCGCGTAACTGTCTGTTTGCACCGACGTAGGCAGGCCGTTATCGGAGTATATCTGGCTTGGTGTCCCTCTTTTGGCGATAAACCGACGAAGGCACATAATAGCAGCATCGGCAGACAAGCTGTGAACCACTTCAAGGTATAATGCCTGCGATGTCAGGCAAGTTAATAACGCCACCTACCTCTTCTCTCGTCGAAGGCGCGATGATGGTGTGCGAGTCGGGCTCTTGGTAAATCTCCCATAAGAGGCTGTAGCGGTCGTCTACGCACCAACTTGCATAGCTGACATTTATGTACAACTGATCAGTTGACGGCGTTTCTTAATCCTATCATCCAATATTGCTGTCGAAGTTCATTTATCACAGTTTCGGCATAGGCGTGGGCACACTTCTTGTGATAATGGCAGATTAGCAGGCGTACGACAGGGTCCTTTCCGTCGAACAGAATAGAGCAGACGGTTTGAGTAGGAACGTCTTCAACAGCAGCTGTGCGCCTTTTCAGATACAGCAAACCATCGTGGTTTATAGCTGGTGACAATTTCGCCAGGCGACTTTTCGGCGATATGGGCTGGCCACGTAGTAAGCATCGCAGTTCGTCGTTGAAAGTGTTCTTTTGAATATGTCGTAATATATGGGTTTCTGCCAATTCTAAAGCCTGAACATTGGTTGGCCGCAGGGTAGTCTGAGGTGTGACCGCCGTAGGGTTATTTTGGGGGAGGATAAAGTTCCCAGAATTTCCCTTGACCCTTGTAATGCATGCAGCAATGAACTGATGAGCTCTAGCAGTTGCCCTTACTAATTTTAACGAAGAACTAAAATGTGTCGGATCTGCAACTACAGCTACGGGCAAGTCCTTTACTTCATTGTAGTGGCAAGCGAAATTCCTAATTGATATAGTCGAACATGATTTTAAGCGTGCGGGTGATAACTTGATGGTGCGTTCTGAAGGTTTTAACTCTATTTGATCGAGTGGTCCAATGGTGCCGCTATTTGCTGGATTAGAAGGCCAATCACTTGGATCAGTGAGCAAAAATGAGAAGGTGGCGTCGGTGTCCGAGAGCAGCCAACCTTTTAATTTAAAACTTTGGATCGTGAAGCAGTTTGTCGTTTTAATACAGTCTGTGGATGGAACTGAATTCTAATTTAAATTTAGTAGGCATATTGAACTTGACGACACATGGCGAGGAAGAAAGCATAGATGAAACGGGTTCAATATTCAGACGATGTAACGTCGATAGTGAAGCAGTGGATAAGTTTGAGAACCTAGGGGAGTAGCGTAATAAAGAAGTGGCCTATACTCAGCAGTGTGTGTAATGTGTGGTGTGAATAGATAGATGTAAAATAAACAACATCCCAAGTTTTAATAAAATACACGTACATATATGAAAACCTGATATTTTACAACCTTGGTCACACAACACAATTATTAAACTTGTGGATTGTGTCTATTTCTGGTTCCTTAAAGGCGTGTTTATGGGAAAGTAGTGGAGCGTCCGGGATCCCCCGCCACGTATTGACACGTGCGAACACAAAAGCATCAGAGAAGGCGAAGAACATCTTTTCCACCCTAGGACGAGCCAAATGTGAGGAAGGCGCGAGGTGCAATGAGGCTCCAGTGCGTTCAGAATGAGATCCTGGAGTCCTCCGCATGAGAGCGCAGATGCCGGCCGCCATGGAGTTTTCCTAGATAGAATTACCACATAATCCAGTCATCCCCCGATGATTTGATGATACATGGTTCGCAGGATTTCGCTACGAAAAAAAAAGGAGAGTGTAGGTAAAGGTGCGAACCCTTAAAACCATCAAAGGACGGTCTCCCAATTTGGTATATATATATAGAAGCATTTGATCTAAGCATTTAATTAAATAACTAATATTAAACCAGATTCATGAGCCGAAAAGTTGATCAATCGAAAACTTCCGTTTTCCGCTTCGAGAATAAAAGCACAAACAAATTAACAACTTTCTATCGTAGGTAATAATTACTTATTTAATCGCTACGAACAAATCAAATAAATAAACTCACGAGTGTATTCCCAAAAAAAATTGTGTCTATTCTAGTAATCGTACGTTTGAGGATGGAGAGAAAGAGATGTAGCAGTGATGGTCGACTCTTACGACCTCTATGTGAAGATAGGGGGATGATGCTATTCTATCAAGAAACATTTCGGTAAAAAATATAATAAATAATAATATGTACGATAAAATAATAGAACGCATGATTATTAGCAGTTCAGCAAAGTTTATTAAACTTGCGAAGTCCTCAAGACTTTTTTTAATAAACTTTAGGCAAAGGTAATAGAGTTTAATAAACAAGCATTAGGCGAAAAGTTTTTTTTTTATATTTTTGATCAAATCTTGAAAGTAGACGAGTAACGTGATGCAGTAATGGATACTTTAAGGAGGTCGTGTATTTTAATCTCCACTTATAATAAATCTCTAAATTAAAAAAAGAATCAGCCAGTTTGAAACTAAGCTTCGCGCGGTTCGAATGTTCTCAGCATCTCATGAACGGAAAAATATGAAACATTTTATATAGGTACATTATTATTCTAGCTGCAACTTAGGATAGTTTTTATCCGACTGCGACAGTTAATTAATTTTCCGAAATATACGACTTCATTTAATTTTTCATTTATTTTTATTGAAATCAAACGCTGCTCCAACTGTCAGCTATAAGAACCGTCAAATTTTCGTCAAAATGGCGGAATTGCTTTGCCTTTCACTTATTAATAATTTAAATCCCGTCTACGATAGACCTTTACGAGACAAATGCTAAAATATAAACCATAAAAAAATATTCGATTCTGATATGAGAACTTATATGCGCAAATGTCGTTTTATGTCGTAATTTCAATAAATTAAATCAACAAATTTGAACAATATAATTAACACGAATTTGTTTTTTTTGAATGACAATGGCACGCGCTCGGCGCATTCAGCCAAAGTACCTGCGGCGCTACCTACCACGAAAACCGATACTCAATGTTCATATATTTGCATCCCTGTCACTCGAGTATGGTTAGTGCGATAGAGATAGAGATACCCGAATATTTTCGAATTCCGAAGTTCGTGGTTATAGCTCAGGAATCGAAAATATGGTAAATAATCATAATATATTTTCTCGAAAAAGAATTTAAAATAAATATAGTCAAATGGAGAAAAAAACAAAGCAAGAGGTTATATAGGTAATGATTAAGTTATAAGAGTCCAAAGTTTTAAGAGGGGGTATGTTCTGTCCCTTTTCCGCAAAACGCACCTTCATATGAAACGATTGTTTTTTACTATGACGCTCGAGTATATTGACGTCACAGTCCCTCATCGTTTTCTCACTCTAACAAGCGACATTAAAACGGATGTAGCTTCATAATTTTTTGAGATATTTGAATGCGAGTTTTATTATCTTCTATCTATTTATACATAACAAATGCCTATGTCCTGACTCACTCAATCACTCACTCACTCACTCATCAACGCACAGCCGAAACTACTAATCTTAGAGAGTTTATTTTTGCACAGTATGTTGCTTTTATAACGTGGGCTAGGGATAAAAAGGGATTTTTGAAAATTCTATCCCTAAGGGGGTAAAATGGGGGTGCAAAGTTTGTATGGGAGAACCTTTTTTTTTTGAGCTATAGACTTAAACTTTGTAGAAAAATTGGTTATTAGAATACAAATGAAACACTTTCAGCGTTTTGGAAAATTCCACCCCTACGGGGGTAAAATAGGGGTGCAAGGTTTGTATGGGGGAAACATTTTTTTTTAAATAGAGACTTAAAACTTTGTAGAAAGATCAGTCATTAGAATACAAATAAAGAACTTTCAGGGTTTTAGAAAATTCTACCCCTAAAAATAGGGGGCTAAAATAGGGGTGCAAAGTTTGTATGTGGGAAACTATTTTTTTTAGCTAGAGTCCTAAAACTTTGTAGAAAGATTATTTAAATACAAAGAAAGTACTTTCAGCGTTTTGGAAAATTTCACCCCTAAGGGGGTAAAATAGGGTGCAAAGTTTGTATGGGAAAAACATATTTTTTTTTAATAGAGACCTAAAATTTTGACGAAAAATTACTTATTAGAACATGAAAAATACTACATTCGGCGTTTTACAAAAATCATTCCCTAAGGGGGTTAAAAAAGGGTGCAAGGTTTGTATGGGGAACACTTTTTCTGAGCTTAACTTAAAACTTTGTAGAAAGATTACTTATAAAAAATACAAAAAAAAAGACTTTCAGCGTTTTGAAAAAATCTATCCCTAAGGGGGATAAAAAGGGGTGCAAAGTTTTTATCAGGGAAAGTTTATGTTTTTGAGTTAGAGACTTGAAACTTTGTAGAAAGATTACTTATTAAAATACAAAAAAAGAACACAAATCGTTTTAGAAAATTCCACCCCTAATAGGGTTAAAAAGGAGAGCAAGCTTTGCATGGGCAACACTTTTTTTTGAGTTAGACTTAAAACTTTGCAAAAAGATTACTTAATAATAATAATAATAATCTCTCCTGACCGGTTTCGGCCTCGGCGACTGCCTCAACTCTGGCGTTGATGTCGTTCATGTGCTCTGGTGTGACTCACATAGCCGATCTTATTTACGAAGACCCGAGTACACAACGGGCACGTGAGCACACCATTCACAAAGTTATAGCTGACCGCCGCAGGTGGTCGGGCTTTCAGCTCGTCCCGTTTGAAATCAAGAGCCATACGTCGACGGGATTCAAAGGTGGATGTTTTGATTTTAACTGAAGATCTCCATTTCTGGCGGTTGGCTGCCTGGTTCTCCCACTGCAATGGGTCAATTTCACAATTTTTCATGTGACGCTTAAGCACATCTTTGTACCTGAGGAGTTGTCCGCCATGCTTTCGCTTGCCCTCCTCAAGTTCCGAATAAAAGATGTGCTTTGCCACTCGACCCGCCGCCATCCTTGAAACGTGGCCGCCCCAGCGAAGTTGTCGTCTCATGAGATAGGCTTCGATTCCACCTACGTTAGCTCTCCGCAAAACTTCGGTGTTCCGTATACGGTCGGGCCAGCTGATCTTTAAGATTTTACGGAGGCATTTTAAGTGGAATCGATCTAATGTGCGGGTGTGACGACGATATACGGTCCACGTTTCAGATGAGTAAAGGAGATTAGGCAGCACAATTGCCATATATATGGAGACCTTTGTGCCTAGCTTCAAGTCATGCGAGCGAAAGACCTTGGCATCTAGCTTACCGAACGCTGCAGCAGCAGCACTGATCCTGCTGTTGATCTCGGTATCAAGGTCGCACGAAGATGTTATTACGCTACCCAGGTAGCGGAATTTGTCCACCTGCTTCAACACATCTGCGCCAAGTTTGACATCCAGTGTTTCGCGACCGTGAATGTCTAAAGACATTACTTCCGTCTTTTTAATGCTGATCTTTAGGCCAAACTTGCAACAGGAGTCGTGGAAGTCAGTCACAAGCTGTTGCAGGTCACCTGGGTTTTGTGCAAGGAAGCATAGATCGTCCGCATACATGATTTCGGTGATCATTACATGCGACACTTTACTGCGTGCCCGCAACCTGGCTAGGTTGAAGATGTTGCCATCGGTGCGAAAACGGATGCGTATTCCTGTTGATGAATTCTGATTCTGCAAGACTTCCCGGACAGCGACTGCGAAGTACAGAGCGAAGAGTGTGGGTGCTAGAACGCACCCTTGCAGCACCCCACAGGTAACGGGGAAGAAGCACGACTCGTCGCCATCCACAGCGACGCAGCACTCCATGTCGTCATGCAGAAGTCTGAGCAGTCGGATAAATTTATCTGTGCACCCTAGTTTAGTCAGCACCATCCACAGTGCTTCACGGGGAACACTGTCAAACGCCTTCTCAAGGTCAAAGAAACAGAAATACAAATTTTGACCTTGTTCCCTGCTTTTCTCTTGAAGTTGACGTAAAGAGAAAATTGCTTCACAAGTCCCCCGTTCAGGTCGGAAGCCAAACTGTGTTTCAGGCAAGATTTCTTCAGACAGTTTCATAAGGCGGTTTAAAAGTATTCTGGCAAAGAAACTTTGCAAAAAGATTACTTATTAGAATACTAAAAAAGAACTTTCAGCGTTTTAGAAAACTCCATCCCTAAGGGGATCCTTAAGATCCTTAAGAAGGGTAGCCAGTGTTGTGTGGGAAAAACTTTTTTTTTACTAGACTTAAAACTATTAAAAATGTTACTTATTAAAATTAATAATAAAGTACTTTCAGAGTTTTAGAAAATTCCACCACTAAGGGGGTTAAGAAAGCTTTGTATGGGCAACACTTTTTTTGAGCTAGAGACTTAAAAGTTTACGAAAAAAGTTCTTTCAGCGATTAGAAAAATTCAACCTCTAAGGGGGTTTAAAAGGGGGTTCAAATTTTAAATGGCGAGCAATAAAATTTTAAAGTGTGAGTAAGAGATTTTTAACTTCGGTCTTATTCTGTACGTTAAAAGACTACAAAACTGATTTCAGAGTTTTTCCAAATTCATCCCCTAAGAGTGTTAAAATTGGTTCAAAGTTTGAGTATTTCAAGGCATTTTTAAAGTATGAGATTTTTAAATTTGGTTTTAGACTGTTTGTTCACAAACTAGAAAATGAACATCAACTTTTTTTTTAATTATCCCCTAAAAGAGGGTTCAAATTTTGTATTGAGAGAAATCATTTTCTAAGACGATAAAAAGTTCTACGCGGACGAGGTCGCGGGCAACAGCTAGTTAACAATAAAATAATAATGTTTATACTTGAAACAATAATTATGAGTAAAACTATAAAATATATCCGTAAGAAATGAAATATTAGCTTTTTGCTAATTGAAGCGACATAGATTAAGAGAAAAATTTGAATAAGCAAAAATATGTCAAAGCTCCAGTTATGGTTACCCAATCACCAGTAATGGATACTTCTCGAGACCCAGTAATGGATAGACCCCAGTAATGGATACCCCAGTAATGAAAGAAGAAAAGAAAGAAACATTTATTCGAGACAAACAACACACAGCGTTTGTCACGAAACGGTTCTATCTCAGCATAATGCTGGCATTGCTGCCAGCGCTGGTCTTCCGATAGAACCGTCGAGTGAGTTCACGGTGGATAACAAACAAAATAATGATATAAACTTAATTAAACACGAGAAGGGACAATTAACGAAATTAAAAATAGAACATAAAATATAATAATATTGTCCAGTGGTCTATGAACGCAGCCATTTCACTCCTGCGCGATCCGTAACAGCACACTAGCGTCATTGACACTGACAGTGACAGAAGTGACAGGTGGCACTGGCAGACAGGCGTCATTCTTTTCAATTAAACATGTAATCAACAATAATGTTTGAAAATCTACAATATGCTAAGTATAATTAATTCGATTTACTTATAACTGAGAAAAAACACGTACTATGCAAGGTTGAAAACCGGTTACAATTTGAAAAGTGATCATTACTACACACAACTATGAACAATAAACAATAACGAAGTGAACACATTACAACAAATACATAATAACAAAGGGGTACTGAACAAAACGAAAAACAATATTAAAGCAATGCCGAAGGGACGTAACACAGTGGTAAGCATAAACAGATATAACAATAGCATTTTATTTTTATTTAAATACAACTTGTGTCTAGCTGGCAAGTTTCCTGGCTTTTCTGATGCTCAAGCAGATACTTTTTAAGTTTGATTCTAAAACTATGGACATCTTGCAGGGTTCTTACTGGCGGTGGAATTATATTCCAAGACTTGGTTGCTGCATACCGGAAACTTCCTCGGAAAGCTGCTGATGCGTGCTGAGGTGTCATCAGCTGTAACTCGCACTGCCGACTACCACGTGACCTCCTGTTAGACAGCTTCTCAAAAAGATACTTGGGGGATTTGTACTTGAGCACTCCAAAGAGCAAACAGGCCAAGTGTAATTTTCGACGATGTTGCATTTTGAGAATGTTGTGTTTGTTCAAGAATGGTGTGACGTGGGCCCTCAACGGTATGCTAAAACAGAAGCGGGCGCACGCATTTTGTACACGTTGAATGAGTCTTCGTGTTTTGGCAAGAAGACGTGGTCCATACACTGTATCCACATAATTCAACTTAGATAGAACTAAGGACTCTACCAACCTAATGCGCAAGTTTTCATTTATAAATGGGCGGATTTTATAGAGGACCTCAAGTTTGTAGAAGCAACTCCTTACAGCATTTGCAGCATGCTTCTCATAACGAAGCCCACTATCTACCAATAGCCCCAAGTTACGTGCCTCATATACACGCTCGATGGGTTCATTCTTTAAGACGACATCCAGATTATGTGCGGGCTGAATACTTGTTATTTGATGTTTACTGCCAAAAACTAGATATTTGGTTTTGCTAGGATTAAGCAGCAAGCAGTTACTAGTAGCCCAGGAAGTTATTCGACTGAGATCCGAATTAAGTTTTTCAATCGCATTATCAATTTCAGATGGTTTACATGAAATATAAACCTGAATGTCATCTGCATAAATATGGAATTTACAATGTGTGATCTGTGATACAATGTCGGCGGTGTACAAAATAAAAAGGATTGGTCCAATTACGGATCCCTGTGGCACTCCTCTAGTGAGGCCAATCTTGTCCGACAATAGAGTGGAACCATCATTTAAAGTCAGTTTTACACACTGATACCGATTATGAAGATAGCTGTCAAACCACCTCAGTGTACTACTATCAAATCCGTAGTAGCTCATCTTAGATAGCATTAAATTAATATTCAGGCAATCGAAAGCTCTAGAGAAATCAAGTAACACCAATAGTGTGCACATCCCCCTATCCTGAGAGTACAATATATTGTCGGTGACATCAAGTAAGGCAGTCGCTGTGCTTCTCCTTTTTCTGAAACCGGACTGCACATCCGGCAAAATATTGTTGTTCTCAAGATAACTAGTTAGTTGTTTGCATACTATCTTTTCCAATATCTTAGATAGGCATGGTAATATACTTATGGGCCTAAGGTCCTTTAGCTCTGATGGATTAGATATTTTAGGAAGTGGGCGAACAATTGCTAATTTCCATAAGTCTGGGAAAGTGGATGTCAAGATCGAGGTGTTCATTAATTGCGTAATAAAGTCTATAGTATGTGGAAATGTCAAAATTAGCATATTTAAATTAATACCATCACATCCTTCAGCATTAGATTTGAGACTTCTAATGATTTGGATGATTTGATCTGTGCTGGTCGGTTCTAAGTGAAAGGCAGACTCAGTATACCTATGGAACTCAAAGTAGGTCAGGTATGATATGGGCACTTGTGAAGTACCTGGTAAGCTTAAAAAGTGTTTATTTATGACAGTAGGGTCATTGAATGAAGAGGGTAATTCGGTATTTTTTTTAGGCAATATAGTTGTTTTCAGATTTTGCCAAAGAGATTTAGGGTCGTGTATTTTGTTGTTTATATTTTCTTTAAAATAAGCAGCTTTCTCATAATATATTGCCTTATTTACTGTTGATTTCAGGTCCTTATAATACTGTTTTTTGACATCAGACTGACTTTTATGAAAGTCAGCCGCAGCATTGTCTCGCAATCGCATCATAAGCTTCACAGTGTCTGTAATCCAGGGGTGAGAACATCCCTTAACTATAATTTTCTTTATAGGCGCATGCAAGTCAAATAAGATGGTTATGTGTAGGGTAAAGTCACCGACCATGTCATTTACATTGCCTAACCTCGACACTAAGTCCCACCTCACACACTGCAAATCCAAGTCAAATTTGTCAAGGTGAATGCTTTTGAGAGGCCTGTAGATTATGCAGTAGGGCTTAGGTTTGTCTATTTTAATATTAAATTCGCAGACTACAAGGCAGTGCCCATAAACCGATAATGGGCACTAGGATAACGCAATGTTTTCGTATACGTCGTTTTTTATTCTGGCTTATATTTTACGGGACAGGACATGATACGAAGATATCGTGTATTTTTACAAGTACAAGCTTTTATTTACTTCACCTGTCCCGGTCTGTCTGTAATCAAATCTTGCAAGTTAAATTTGACCCACTTGCCGGTTTCCGATTGAGCTGAAATTTTGCATGCATACGTATATCGCATGACAATGCAATATTATGATGACATGGAGCTGATCTGATGCTGGAGCTGGAAGGTGGCCATAGGAACTCCGCAATAAAACGACACAACCCCATCGAATTTGGGCTCGTTAGAATCGTCTCAATGAGTAGTTGATGATGGTATGCAGAAAAGTACAGTCGGCAATTAAAGCTTATGTACCAAAAATGTTGGGCGGTTACTACCGCGAAATACGATGGCCCATCATACAGGACAGGACGCAACTAGGCGTTAAAGGGAGAAAGACATATGTACTTTCATCTCATTCCACCACCTATTGTGTAGAGCTAGCTTATATGCACGTCCTGAAAGGCTAGCACAAGACCGCGTGCGGGCTGTTTCGCACCGAGGCAGTCTATCCGTCTCTTTCTAAGTGTTCTATTTAGAAACAGACGGATAGATCTCGATCTTGTGCCAGCTGCGCAGATGTCCGAGCACGGAAGACAGCGTCCAGAGCTATAACCACGAACTTCGAATCTCGAACTTCGTATATCTCCGTCTCTATCGCACTTATGGTTTATGGTACTCGAGCGACAGAGACGGAGATATGCGAAGTTCAAGATTCAAAGTGCGTGGTAGCGCCGCAGACGTCTGAGCGCAGCGTACTGCATACGGGGCATACGATATAACATAGAGCGAGAAAGAGAATATAATGTTTCCTGTCTCGCTCTATCTTATAGCTTTTTCTCCGTATACAGTCAGCCGCGCTCGGACGAATAGACTCGCTTTTTGTTATAATGTACAGTTAAAAATCATAGTTATCGATAAGTATCCATTATTGGAGAAACGCGACTTTTGCGGATCCAATGATGGACACTATCTATTTCAAATAAATTAACCTAAACGCAAATTGTTCAATTACAACATTATTTGAAAGATATTTATAGCAATCCATAAAATAAACTGAAACTCAAATAGCTTTCATAGTAATTAAATAATTGGCAACAATCTACACTTACTTCCTTCAGCATTCGGTTAAAAAATCATGATTTGTTCACAGAAGCACTGACCCCACTTGATTTTTAATTCACCATCTTTAAACAAAACGACCTATCTCAATGATATTGTGCTGGATGAAAGTAGGATAGACACTGTGTATGGTTCAGTGTTGCCATATTAGAAAAAATAGTTTCTAGTCTTTATTTTCAACGGTTAAAGAAAAAAAGTAACCATTACTGGCTCCATTCCACCACGTTAGTCAATTTCTTATCACAACAAAATAAGTACGGTAAGTATACGACAACAAAGTAAAAGCTTACACTGCTTTAAGGTTTCTCTGAGGTCAAATCTAATAAAAAGTTAGATATGATACTTATATTAATAATCGATGAATTACTTTTGAGAATAGGTGTAGGCGACGCAATGCCCACAGCCTAACGTCTTCGATAGCTCGATGCGAAAGCACAGGTTCCTACTGTGCTCGTCCCGACGAGCGCTGCTGCGTCACACCTGTTCTGCGCACGATCGGGGTATACACAGTAATGCTTTCGATCGACTAAGCACGCCTACTCTCGCAACTCCGTTCTTGTAAAGCTCACTGTTCTTGTAAAGGTCTGAACACTCCGTAATAAAAACACTCACAGTCTGGTTTAAAAGTTATAATGAAAACTGACAAAGGAAAAACGTACAAACTGGTAATAAACTTCTTGGTAATTCACAGTTAAAAAGGTTATAAATTATAACTAAACAGAATTTAGGCTCGATCCGAGTCAATTTGTCGATCCGACAGTTCGTTCGAGAATAGATATTTATGAAACAGAATGTAAGCTTGACTCGACTAGACCAGCGTGACTGCCTCTTGTTGACTGCCTCGTTCATAACCAGCCGTGTAAGAGGACACGCCGATCCCGAGGCACGCCGGGTAACGGTACCTATAAGATACCTGAATGTTCAACGTGGCTGGAGTTCCCACGATTTACAAATATATTAACAATGGTTCTAAAATGAGTAGACAATGCGATGGCTACTGACAATAGTTCTGATATGCCGACAAGCCGACAAAGGAAACAGACAATATTAAAACAACAACACAGGATTAAGGAAACAGACTTAACGACCGCCTATTAACACAGGGGTAGGTAATAAACTTTCGAAATCTTTTATGTTTTTACAATATCTCTAAGCGCTAACGTAATATAATTTCGCGATTGGGGAAGTACACTTCGGTAAAATACACAAGGTAAAATATTTGGTAGTTGAAGAATTGGTAGGTCTATTGTTTAGGGCTAAACAAGCGTCTTTTTCGCACTAACCTAACACAAATTGTCCATGATCACTTCTCACTTTATATCGTCTTCGGGGCTGTCCGCAACAATAGGTATTTATTTACTATATACCTAGATACTGTAGCAAAAATGTTATTATTTTGTTTGTGGGCCTTAATATGCCGCTTCGACCAGCAAGTGATCTATTGTGGCAGCCCTTGTTTTAGAGTTCACCGTTAAGTCCCGTTGCCTCCAGGAAATTCCAGATTCTTTGGGCGGTGATATGTTGTACTTCTTGTGGGTGCATTATGTGCCGCCCTAGGTAGGTACTTCTTTTATGCATGAGTGGTCCGCAGGAGCAGAGAATGTGCATTGCAGTCTCCTCTGTCTCCTGGCAGAACCTGCAAGTTGTGTCCTGCTTCATACCCATTTGAAACAGGTGTTTGTTCAATTTGCAATGTCCTGTCAGGATTCTTGTCACTGCGCAGGTTTTGTGCCTTTTGAATTGTAATAACTCTTTAGACAGCTTACTATTGAACCCTTCGATCAGGGCTTTAGCTTGTTTTTGTCCTTTGGTGAACTTCCACAGCTTGATTGCCTCTGATTTTTCCGCGTTGTTTAGCAGAGAATATGCTTTCCGTTTTGTGATGCCACAGAACGGTTCCGGGCCGACTAGGGCCGTGTCTGCGCCCTGCCTTGCAAGTTCATCTGCTCTTTCGTTTCCTACAATGTCGGAGTGCCCTGGTACCCATCTAAGTATGACTTTGTTGGAGTTCGCCAGGGTGTTTAGATTATTTTTACAATTCTGGACTAGTTTAGAGTAGGACTCTAGTGATTCTAGTGCCAGCAGAGCAGCTTGGCTGTCCGAGTTGATGTAGATATGTTGGTTCCTTAGGTTTCTTTCAAGATTGATCTCCACGCATTTATTTAATGCGAAGAGTTCAGCCTGAAAAATTGAGGCCTCCTTCCCCATGCTGACGCTAGCTTTGAACTTTGGCCTCTCACCGTAGATACCACATCCAACATCATCACCTTTTTTTGATCCATCTGTATACCAAATGTGGCTTCCCTCCTTGAAGTCCATTTGGTCATTTGTCCATTTGTCTCTCGGAGGTATTTGCACTGTATACAGTCTAGTGAATTTGCATTCCACGTATGTGTCGTCAGTGGGCATGCTTAGGTTTTTGTTATCAAAAACAAGGGCCTCAAGTTTGCTTAGCGCTTGAGAGCGCCATTTTGGCCTTGTTAGTGTGCATATCCTGTAGATGCACTGCTTCGCCTCCTTTTGCACTTGCAGGTGGAGTGGCGTTAGATCGAGCAGTGCATCCAAGGCTGCCCCCGGTGTTGAGCATAAAGCTCCTGTTGCTGTTAAGCAAGCTGTACGCTGAAGACTGCTTAACTTTGTGATGGCTGTCTTTTGGTGGACTTTGTTACACCAGACTGCAGAGGCGTATGTGATTATCGGCCTCACTACGGCTGTGTAAAGCCACAAAGCAATTTTGGGTCTTATGCCCCATCTTGCTCCTGCCATTCGACAGCAAGTCCACATGGCCATTTTTGCCTTTTGTATTGTGTTATTCAAATGAGCGTTCCAAGTTAGCCTTTGGTCAAAGGTAACTCCTAGGTACTTGACCTCATTTGAGTAGGGTATTTCCTGTCCATTCAGTTTTAATTTGGCAGCAAAAATGTTATTTTAATCCGTTAAAAAGAAACCCAATGTGTTTTCGGTTCACATAACACGATAAATAGGTAAGTATATAAGACTTAGCTTACTCACGGAAGTGAAAATCAAGTATTGTTCACGAAGTTTTATGGGCCCAGCGGGATCGTTAAATGCGAGCGACATGCTGCTCCGACCGTGCCGGCAGACAGCGTAAAAACAACACTACATTACACGAGTCTACACAATGTTATCAAATTTATTCTACAGTTTTTACACGGGTGACCAGGTCCCATAGCATGGTTGGCTCACAGATTACAAAGAAAGGCAGATAGGCCCTAATAAATTGAACGTTTTCTATACATCCGATTTCTTTAAACTTACGTACTGAACAACGAGTAAGAAAGGGATAGAACTACGTTATCTGCCAGGTCTTCATACGTTATTGTCTCCGCTTTCTCGCTCACACGATGTAATTAGCTCTCTCGCTCGCTCGAGATTTAGTGCAGCGAAAGATATTTCCTTGCAAGTTATCGATATCGATATTTACTGTGAATATTCACTACAAATTCAGACAAGTTACTTTTTAACCCTGACCATTTTATGGATTTTTAGTGGAACTAATTTACATATTTTTAACCGACTTCTTAAAAGGAGGAGGTTCTTAATTCCGCGGGTTCTTTATTTTTTTATGTATGTATATGTATGTTCCTCGATTACTCGAAGACGCCTGGACCGATTTGGTTTTTTTTTGTTTGAAAGGGTGGTCCCATGATTATCAGGTCAGGATCTGATGATGGGATGCTGGAGAAAATCAAGGAAATCTTAAAATTTTATAGGCACACTTGAAACGATTTAGATATTTTTAATAGTGACTCGTCGAAGACGCCTGGACCAATTTGGTTTTTGTTTGTTTGAAAGGGTGGTCCCATGATTATCAGGTCAGGATCTGATGATGGCATGCTGGAGAAAACCTAGGAAATCTTAAAATTTTATAGGCACACTTGAAACGATTTGGGTATTTTTAATAGTGACTCGTGCATTTGCTTTCGGAAAGCATTTCATGTGGTAATGTGGAATAGTAATGTGGAAATGTTGATGTGGCTTCGCGGAGTATTGATTTGAAATCGGTTAAAAGTGTTAAAACTTTGTTTTTAAAGTATAACCCGCAAGAGTTAACTTGAGAGTTCATATGTCGTTAGTACGCGCTCGAGTATTAAGTTAATTCTTGCGGGATATAGGTTATTATGGCAACTATAATCAAATTAAAGGTCATCGAGTGCCACTTATGTAAACAATGAGAAAGGTCATTTAACAGTACAGTAATAGCAATAGCAAAAATAGTACACAGTAATACGAGAAAAAGAATATTGCCCATATAGTTCGATATTTAGTAGATATACCTAAATATATAAACACGCTACCCTACTTCCATTAATATAAACTCGAATCCAATACACGCTACCCTGACTATACATGTTGATATGTGTATATTTTTGACTGTAAGGCCTGCAATACACTGGCGCGGCCTGCGGTGGCGGTTCATAGTAAATTTGACACCTAATGACAAGTTTACTATTGACCGCCGCGGGCGCGGCCTGGCCACGGCGGGCAATAGAAAACTTGTCATCAGCTGTCAGGCTTAACTCGAGTATGACTTGTGCACATTATTGCCATATGTAAATTGTTTGTAGCGCCATTATATCATGGTTATAAAGTAACTAGTCCAATTAACGAAGAAATACAAATTCAAACATAAGTTAAAACTGTAAAAGCCTTATTTATTTTTACACATTATACATTCAAGGTACAATTCAAGTTATAGTTGAAACTTTTTAAAATCACTATTTCCACTTGAGAAATGAGAGCTTATCTGCGATGAATGGGATTATTATCTTTTGTTAAACCCAACCACTAATTACTTGTACAAAATAAAATGCACTAATAGCAAAATATGTAATATGAATTACAACTTTACCGTCTTAAGAATAAGGTTCAAATTGAAATAGGAAGCACATCACATATAACCTTTTGGAAATGAAATATAATAAAGACCACCAGGTGTAGCATTTTGCAAGTGTTAGCTACATGATGGTATTTATTATATTATTGGTCGTAGTTCAGTAGTTTAAGTAGAAGCATGCATTAAAATAAACAACACTACATTTTGTAAATGATTTATTTGCCTGTATAAAGTTTATATTATACACTGACTGCGCTCAAGTAAGAAATAAAATAACAACAAAAAAAAAACAATAAATACTATTTTAGAAAATGTAGCTTAGCCTTCTAACAGTTTAGCTACCTACTACTCATCCGAACCACTTGTCTGTGTCTGTTTCATCGTCGCTGCCTGTGACTTCGATTATAACAGCAGGATGGCTGTAGTTTCGGGCCATTGATTTTTCTAATTTGTGAACATTTCTAATTTTTCTATTTTATAAAAGGGAAGGAAATAGTACGGAAAGAATATATCAGATTTTTGGAATTTGGAAAGGATGATCAAGGCAGGAAAAATGGAATGGAATTATACATAAAATATAAATAATATTACAGTTTGATATTATTTTCACAGATAAACTTAGCCAGAATATTATAAATATCTAGGTTAATAAGCAACGAGGAAATGTCAGTGGGAAAGGGAACATGTTTAGATTGAAGGGCTTCCCAGAAAACAGTACGATCGTATAACGGGCAAGACAAGATAATATGATTTCCGGGACAAAATCTCAGGATTCAAACTGCCTCTAATACAAATTTCATCTTAATCAGTTCAGCTGTTTAAGATAACAGTTAACTACGTGTAACATCAACATATTTTGTCTAACTAAACGCCTACATAAATAATTCATGTCGGTAAAATGTCGACATACAGATTTGAATTTAGTTACAACACTACCCGTGTTTACGACAATTGTATTTTTACCAAAAATCCTAATAAGATCGACTTGGAACCATGTAAAAAGTACTTATTTCATAGAATGCAGTATCTGCAGTAATCCCAAATATTGGAAATTTAAGCAAGAAATTCTTACCGATGAAAACTTGTATTTTCTCCGGTTTTCTTTGCCAATCTATAATAACTACGACAGTACGGAGCTATACAAAACATTTTGCCCCCATATGTTAATTATATCTTGCACTTTTCACTCAAATATATATTTTTAAAACACAATTTTCTTCAAGTAACAATTTTTCCGTAAGCTTTGACGTTGACTTGACTTTGACGTCTGGAGTGCATTGTTTACTTTTTAAAACACTGCGGCTGACAGTAGTTGGAGAAAATTCGCCAACAGCCTGAAAATACCGTACTATTCGTCTCATTCTAACTCACATCGGCTGACCATAAGAAGTGACAGAGAAAACTATATGAAACATCGTCTGACTTAATACTGCTCGTCTGTATTAGTCTGTGGGTTGGCTAATAAGCGCGATAAGTGACAAGATAGAGCATCCGTCCCTGGCTGACACCGTTCGATAGAACGAGACGACGCTCTTATCTTGTCACTTATCGCGTGATAAGGCCAGGCCATCCATGCTACGGGGCCAGGAGGGAAGTTGCTTAACTATTCGAAAGATCCTTAGTACATTCAACAGCTATTTTCCTGTACAAAAATTACATTTATGTAGATCTACCTAACGTACGTTGGTAGCTTTACACAGTCGACCAACTGGTTACTTCATGTAGAGATGTATGTAAATTAAATAGTGTCATAAATAGGTAACTACTCTGTTTCCATTATTTTGAGAATGATACATTTCGAAACACTAAATCTATGTTCAAATTAGGAGAATAGCCATGTTGATCATCGCAATATTTCGTGCTTAATTTTATTGAACGGAGTCCACCCGCTACGTGACAGTTTTACCAAAACAACACGGCTACGACGTCAGACTATACGCTCCACGTCTACCAAACACGATAAAGATTTTTATTGAATTCCACTGGCAGGCGTATTATTATTACTAAATATCAGACAAAAAGTTATTTTGTCCAGCTTTACTCATTACCAGACATAGAAGTGTTTGTGGCAAAGACGTCAATTAACTAGGGACTTCCTTGCGATATTAAATTTATCCATAACTATTTCAAATACTTATTTCGAAATGACATTTCATAGTAGATAAATATTAAGTTCACCTGGTAAAATAAAAATGAACTAAAGTGCTGATCACTACCCATCAAGTTATATAATGTAATTTAAGTAATTCATAGGCTATCTCACATTTTGTACAAAAGATCTGAGATCGACGTACACGTAAATCCAGAGAGCTTTTTAACCAAGAATTGGTTAAATTTTCACGACACTGTTTTCTAGGCGGCATTTTAACGCGTAATATTATTTCCAACTACCTAATCTCCCTGAGCGGACTAAACTTTCATGTTATGTCAACACATTAATATATAGGATGAAAACCGTTATATTTCTTAATCGACCTAGTTATAAGGACTTAATACTCTACAATAGGTATGCAAGTTGCATATGAATAATTATACGTTATTTCATAGTCATTAACTGTTATAAGAAAGTACAAAAAATTAAATATCGTTGGGAAGTCCCTAGGACAATTTTATTCGTGCCACAAAAACTTCTATGTCTGCTCATTACAAGCCGCCGCGGGATATGAGCGCACAAATATCAAACAGTTCTTGTACCAAAATGCAGAATGTAATCACAGTGACAGCTGAAAAGAAAACTTTCCACTTCAATTTAGTGAATTGGCTGCTTGTCAATTTTTTTCACGGTGCCATTTGGATCAGTTTTCTGAGTGGATTAAATGTTTGTATGGCTAACTACAAATAGAGCACGTACAAAGACAAAAAAGAGGGTCAAAGGCGGATCGTAACGGCTCATACAAATTGTCATAGAATTATAATAATACTATTAGGATTATCTTTATAAATTTCTGTTTTGGTCGTAAAATACAACGTTTAAGTACATAGTTGGTATGCAATTATGTTTTACTAGCTTTTGCCCGCGACTTCGTCCGCGCGGAACTCGTTTATATCGTAACTTTCTCCCCCCTTTTCACCCCCTTAGGTGATGAATTTCCAGATAAAAACTATCTTTAGTAAGGACTCTTTGGGAAGGCCCCGGAATTCAAAGTATCTCTATACCAAATTTCATCTCAATCGGTTCAGCGGTTTAAGCATGAAAAGGTAACAGACAGACAGAGTTACTTTCGCATTATATTAGTATGGATTGTATGAAGGAAAGGGTATCGATGCGTGTAGGCTTTATTCAGTATTATTTTGCATATTTTCATATCACACGGCCGTACTGGCGTCCCACAGGGTAGTGTCTTAGGCCCACTACTTTTTCTAATTTACATCAACGATTTTCCGCTGGCTATCCAAGAATCTATGGTTCTATTTGTTGACGATAGCACTGTGATATTCACAGGAGAAGACCTACATTACTACGAGGAAAACGTCAATAGATCTCTGCAATCACTCATTGAATGGCTAAACAGGAACAACCTCCACATTAATTTAGAAAAAACTAACATTATGAATTTCAAACAAAGAATTGACAGAATCACTAA
Organism: Epinotia brunnichana; assembly: GCA_963854355.1. Lineage (NCBI taxonomy): Eukaryota > Metazoa > Arthropoda > Insecta > Lepidoptera > Tortricidae > Epinotia > Epinotia brunnichana. The sequence continues at coordinate 12,600,776 of OY977942.1, forward strand.
TTTAAATGTAACTTATAAGGACCATAGGATTAATGAAACGGACATATCAAAAATTTTAGGTTTAAGCTTAGATAATAAATTGACCTGGAAAAACCAAATTGACTCTCTATGTCAGAAACTAAATAAATATTCATATGCTCATCTTAGTAAAAAAGTTAGCCAATCTGCAGTCTTAACATCTTATCATGCCTATGTTACATCTAAACTAAGGTACGGAATAATATTTTGGGGCAACTCCACAGATAGAGACCTAGTCTTCAAAGGTCAGAAGAAATGTATCAGATCCGTTTGCAGCCTACACCCCCGCGAATCATGTAAACCCTATTTTATTAAATTAAATATCTTGACATTCCCATCACTCTATATTTTTGAAACAGCAATGTATGTTTTAGAAAACATCTTCAAAACTAAGGCTGCCATAAGGTACCTTTACCCTTGGAACGTCAATTTACTTATGTAATGTTAATGTTCCTATTCCCCAGGACTCCCAACTACCGCTATACCGTAAATGGGTTCCATCCAAATTTTCACCCCCAATTGACCCCCTTAGGGGATGATTTCTGGAATAGAAACTATTATATGTCCTTTTCCGGGACTCAAACTATCGTTCAACCAAATTTTATCAAAATGTGTCACAAACAAATTTCCACCTCCAATAACACCCCCTTAGGGGATGATTTTCAGGATAAAACTATCCTATGTCCTTCCTTATCTATCGCTATACCGTAAATGGGTTCAATCCAAATGTTCATCCACCATTTCTCACCCCCTTAGGGGATGATTTCCTCCTTTTATATGTTCCGGAATAAAAAAAATTCTATGTTCTTTCCTAGGACTCTACCTCTCTCTATACCAAATTTCATCTAAATGGGTTCTATCCAAATCTTCAACCCTCATTTCACCACCTCAGGAAATGATTTTTCGGGATAAAAACTATGCATTGTCCTTCCCTAGGACTCCTTCTATCTATTTACCAAATTTCATCTAAATGGATTTTATCCAAATTTTCACCCCCTATTTTATCCCTGAGAGGATGATTTTTGGGATTAAAACTATCCGTTGTCATATTCCGGGACTCAAACTATCTTTCAACCAAATTTCATCAAAATGGGTCACAAACAAATTTTCACCCCCAATTACACCCCCTTATGGGATTATTTTCAGGAGTAAACTATCCTATGTCCTTCCCCAAGACTCCAACTCGCTATACCGTAAATGGGTTCCATCAAAATTTTCATACCCCATTTCACCCCCTTAGGAGATGATTTCTGGACTTAAATTATGTTAAGTCCTTCCCCAGGACTCTGAACTATCTCCATACCAAATTTCATCTAAATCGGTTCTATCCAAATTTTCACCCCTCATTTCACCCCCTCAGGAGATGATTTTCCAGGATAAAATCTATGCATTGTCCTTCCCTGGGACTCCTTCTGTCTCTATACCAAATTTTAACTAAATGGGATTTATCCACATTTTCATCCCTATTTCATCCCCTTGGGGGATGATTTTCGGGATTCAAACTATCCATTGTCATCCTCCGGGACTCAAACTATATTTATACCAAATTTGATCTAAACGGAGTCCATCCAAAATTTCACCCCCCATTTCACCCCCTCAGGGAAAGATTTCAGGAATAAAAACTATCCAATGTCCTTCCCTAGAACTTAAACTACCTCCTAACCAAATTTCATCAAAATGGGTTACATCCTATTTTTCACCCCCCCATTTTACCCCCTAAAGGAAAGATTTTCGGGATGAAACCTATTCTTTAACCTTTTCCGGGACTCAAACTAATCATAAACCAAATTTCATCTAAATCGGTGCAGCGGTTTAAGTAGCTCTATACAAATTTCCACCCCCCATTTCATCCCCTTAGGGGTTGATTTCCAGGATAAAAACTACCCTAAGTCCTTCCCCAGGATTCAAACTATCTCTATACCAAATTTCATCTTAATCGGTTCAGCCGTTTTCACGTGATGCGCGGTCACATAAACAGACAAACAGATAAACAGATAAACAGACAAAAATTCTAAAAACTGTTGGAACGTGTTCTGTTGTCGATTCTAAGTATCCCTAGCCAATTTTTTTTCGAATATCTTCCATGTACAGACTTTCGACCCTCTTCAGCTTTATTATATGTATAGATTAAGGATTCTATTGGTGTCTTTAAGAGTGCTCTTACCCGATAAAAAATTTTTTTTTTGAAAATTTCTATCCACATGAACATATTTTTATCTTTTTATGATTTTAATTATATTTTGTAATTTACACTTTATTCTAATCGTTTGTTGGTTTTGGAATGACTATAATTCCACGTTGTCAGCATAGAGGTTGCTACGGGTATCACAGAACGCAGATAATGTTCATGCGTTGACACTATGTTGTCTTTATGAAAAAATGTTCCGTCAGGTGAATGTCACTGTGTCCACGGATATCGATTTATTAATATTTTATGTATCTTGGAAGTTTGCAGCAATTTGAATCCAAGAAAACTTATTACTTTTCTTTAACCGTTGTGTGCAAGTGTTATCGAGACACGGGGTAAGTGATTTCTTTACATTTCTAACGGCTTAACATTTGACTTGTGCTCAAGATGAATTTTCGTGGGTTCACGTCCTGTGTTACGTTGTTCACAGCCTTTGAGACACGCCCTTTTGGATAGGGATTCAACATCCCACACTCAAGCGATTTCCGAAATCTTATTTGGCGCATTGCGCTGGAACGGACAGCTGTTTTCACATCGTCCCTCATCGTCTGCGTGGTCTAGCGGCCGCATAGTGCCACTAGTTTTACTGAGCTGCTACGTACGCCAGTTCGAGCCTCAACGAGGATAAATATTTTTGTATTTTTATTTCTTTGGTTTTTGTTTTATTTAAGGTTGTTCCTATTTCGCCCTTTGTTTGGTTTTTTTCATTTTGTTTAATTTAATTTCACAACTTGTTCTTTTCCGTATTTTATAAATATAATTGTCACAAAGTGGTTGCTCAATTATTTATTCACCTTCGCAGCATAAGAACCAGAATCATTTCATTGGCGCCCACAGGGTTGATGAAGGTTGAGCACGCACTATTTAAATGTTTTTGTACGTAGGTAGTAGCTTTTTATAACGCGCTAAGATTTTAATTTAAGTTTTTTTTCTCTTATTTGTGTAAAGCTTTTGTTTGTTGGTCTTTAAACATGGACGTGAATTTTCTTTTGAAGGACGAGCTCATGTTTGAACTCGCTTGCAGGGGCGTGTATGATGTGGAAACAGTAGCTCCGATGCGTAGAATTCTTAGAGAAATTATTAAGAAGGAATCGAGTGGTGTTTGTTCTATTGAGTTTAAGGTACCAAAGAGCTGCATTGAGAACCCCCTGTCAGAGATAATCACTTGCGAGTCTAAATTTAAATCACTGTCTGCTGCACTCGGTGAGATTACGGACGGGACCGATCGTTCCAACTTTAGTAGGATTTGTACTCGCCTCGCTCATTTGTTAGGTCGCATTAAATTGGTTATTCCGACAGAACAAGGCCTCATAGAAAAACACTTGTCTATATTGAATAAAATCCAGGAGGCTACTGCTAGAATGCAAACATTGGAAAATGTGGATGAAGAGGATGATGAGTGTATTTCAGAGCGCGACAAAGAAATTTTGCATAAATCGCTGGGTGAGGAAGCCTCGAGTATAATAGACAATCTGGAGCAGGAAAAGATGTCCGATGTTAAGTCTTCATATAAACCAATTGTAGGGTTAGGTACGGCCCCACTAGTGGGTCTGAGCTAGGCAATAGGTGCGGCCAGTCAGAGACTTTACAGCCTCCGTTATTCAAGGACAGTGATTTAAGACGTTCACAACATCAGCGTACTTCCACCCCTGATGTGGATGTCAACAAAAGGAAATTGGTCCCAATTAAGGACTGGGGCATAAAATTTAATGGTAAGCGGACTTTGAGCATCAATGCGTTCCTAGAACGGGTCGTGGAGTTAAAAGATGCTCGCAACGCCACTGAAACCGACTTATTTCGTTACGCTATTGACCTATTTGAGGATGACGCTCTGATTTGGTTCCGTGCTAATCGTGACAGAGCCTCTTGCTGGGATGAGCTAGTACGGCTCCTGATTAGTTCATTTCAAAGTCCATTTTATGAGGAAGAATTATTGGATGAGATAAAGAGGCGCACTCAGAGTAAACATGAAAACGTACAGATTTACATGTCTGTGATGCAGAACATGTTCAATCGCTTACCCACCAGGTTATCAGATCAACAGAAGCTGGCCATTCTGTTGAGAAACATCCAACCAGATCTTCAAAGAGCGGTGTGTAGAGACCATTTTAACACAATATCAGAATTGGTTGAAGTCTTAAGGGTTATTGAAAGAACGAACGTCAATTGCGAGAACTTTCAAGAACCCTGCCAGGGTCGGTGTGTTGTCGAGCCCGATCTAGCATTCCGTGGCAAGGAGATTAATGCTTTGAATCGGAACCCCAATATGCAGGGTATAAGGATGACAGCCACGATGAGATGCTGGAATTGCCGAAACACTGGGCACGTTTTCAGAGAATGTCCAGCTGAAAAGCAAAGGGTATTCTGTTACAAATGCGGGAAATTTGGATCTACGGTTAAGAAATGCCCTTGCAGCAATTCGGGAAACGCCAATTCGGAAGGCAAACCTGCCGAACTCCTTCCGAAATAAATTATATTGATAATGATTGGCAGGCCTGGCTGGCGGTAATTCACTCCTTCTTTGAGTCAGGGGAGATTAACAGAATTGAAACTAAGCCTCAGGATAAACGCTATTATGTTTCCTTCAAGATTTTAGGGAAAACATTTTCAGGGCTTTTGGACTCGGGCGCAACTATTTCGGTGATTTCAGAGGGTTTTCACACGCGGTTGATGTCTTTTGGTATGCAGGCGGAGAACATACCTCAGCAGTGTCTGTCTACCGCCGATGGCACACGTCATACCGTTGACTCTGTTGTTTATCTGCCCATAGAATCCTTTGGAAAATACAAAGTTATTAAATGTCATGTTATGAAACAACTAAACCACGAGGTTATCCTAGGCATGAACTTCTTCGAGCAGTTTGGGTTAGAAATCAACTGCGGCTGCGATCATACAGACATATTGAGCAGCGAAGATATTGCGGAGTTCAGCTCGCCTAATCCAGTTATTTCTAGAGATGAGTTAACGCCGGGGCAAAAAACGTCCTTAGACTTGATTATCAAGGAAATGCGTGAGCAAATAGGCACGGGTATTGGTAGAACACACTTGATTGAGCACCATATTGAAACGGAAAATCATTTACCTGTGTGCCAGAGGCAATATCCGTTCGCTCCCCCCATAATGAAAGAATTAGAAGCTGAGATAGAAGAAATGTTAGCTAACGACATCATTGAACCATCTCACAGTTCTTGGCGCTCTCCGGTCCTCCTGGTTAAAAAAGCATCGGGTAAAAACAGACTGTGCCTAGACAGTAGGCAACTAAACAAAGTTACCAAGAAGGATTCATATCCTCTACCCAGAATATCTGTGATACTAGACAGTCTAAGGAATGCTCGTTACCTGTCCACCATAGATCTGCGTTCAGCATTCTGGCAAATACCGTTAGAGGAATCTAGCAAAGAAAAAACGGCTTTCGGTATAAGTGGAAAAGGGCTTTTCCAATTTAAGGTTATGCCGTTTGGGTTGTGTAATGCTTCCCAAACTCAACAACGTTTCATGGATAGGTTATTTCCACCGGAATACGAAGGAAAGATATTCACTTACCTGGATGACATAGTAATTTGCAATAGTAGTTTTGAAGAGCATCTTTCCTCGTTAAAATGGGTCATAGACCAATTGAAGATGGCTGGTTTGACAGTTAATACGGAAAAATGTGAGTTTGCACGGTCTTCACTCAGATATCTGGGTTATCTGGTAGATAAAGAGGGTTTAAGGACAGATCCAGATAAAGTGAGTGCGATACTTAACTATCCACGGCCAGAAACATTTACGGAATTAAAGCGGTTTATTGGTATGGCTAGTTGGTATAGGCGGTTTGTTGAGAATTTTGCCATGGTGGCCGCGCCTTTACATGAACTTACGAAAGGTGGGAAAAAGGGCAAGCGTATAATTTGGAACATTGAGGCGGATAATGCGTTCACGAATTTAAAAACAGCCTTGACCTCAACCCCGGTTTTGAGTGTTCCGGATTTCAGCCAGGAATTTTCTGTGCAGTGCGATGCGTCGAACAGAGGAACAGGTGCGGTTTTGTTTCAGAAGAGTGAGGGAGTTGAAAGGCCGATCGCCTATACCAGTTCTAAACTTACGGATAGGGAGATAAATTATTCAGCGTCTGAGAGGGAGTTATTAAGCGTCCTTCACGCAGTAGAAAAATTCAGGCCATATGTTGAGGGAAGTCACTTCAAAGTAATTTCTGATCATAGTGCTTTGCAGTGGCTTCACAAAAACAAAGATCCACACGGCCGACTAGCTAGATGGGCCATGCGTCTGCAACAGTTTGACTATGAAATAGTTTTTCGCAAAGGCAAGCAGAATGTTGTTCCAGACGCGTTGTCAAGAGCTTTGAACGCAGAAGACGTAAATGTGTTGGAAATCAGGGCAGAAAATAAAGATGACTGGTATAAGGCACAGGAAGAGAAGGTACTAAGCGGATCGCATTCGGAAGATTGGCAGCTTAGTCAGGACCGACTTTGGAAATACTTGAAGCTGAAGCAATTTCCAGAGGAAAAATATAACTGGAAATTGGTAGTTCCAGAATCGCTTAGAAGCCAGGTTTTGAATGAATGTCATGATGATCCGACCGCGGGTCACTTTGGTGTCAAGAAAACAGTAAATAGAGTTAGGCAACACTACTTTTGGCCCTCCCTCATTAGCGACGTTAAACTTTATGTCAGAAAATGTGAGGTCTGCGCCAGCCATAAACCATCACAGTTACCTCCAAGTGGCATGATGGGGCGACAAAGAGAAGTGTCGGGGCCATTTCAGGTTGTATCAGTAGACCTAATGGGTCCATTCCCACGTTCTAAGCAGGGTAATACTATGTTATTAGTGCTTTCATGCTGGTTCAGCAAGTTTTCTCTGCTATTCCCTTTACGCACAGGTAAAGCATCTAACATTGTTAAAATTTTAGAAGAACAAGTTATATTAGTTTATGGCTCCCCGGATGTAATTATTTGTGACAATGGAAAACAATTTGTAGCCAACCAGTTTAAGGAGATGGCAGAGAACTATGGCGTAGACTTGTGGTATACACCTTATTATCATCCTCAGGCGAACCCGACAGAGAGAGTGAATAAGGTCATCGGAACAGCCATAGCCTGTTATGTGAGGGATAATCATAGGGATTGGGATAAGTACATCCATCACATTGCACATGCCATAAGAACTTCGGTTCATGAGGTAACGGGAAAGACGCCATCTTATCTGTTCTTTGGGCGAGAGACCTCTGTTCTAGGTAACAAATGCGGGCATTTTCAGGAGGAGGTTCCGCTGAAATGCAATAGAGAGGGTTTTGAGTCTTATTTAAAGTCAAGAAATGAAATCTACGCTGACATTAAACAGAGGTTGAGAAGAGCACATGAGGAAAATTCCAAGCAATATAACAAACGACGGCGTATTTGTGAGTATCGGGAAGGAGATATGGTTTGGAAACGCACCAAATTCCTATCAAATGCTGCGAAAGGATTCATGTCTAAATTGTCACCGAAGTTCGAGAAAGCCATCGTTGCTAAGAAGTTATCGACAGACGTCTATAAATTAGTTAGTGTCAGAGGCAAAGACTTGGGCAAATGGCACTCATCGGACCTAAAGCGCATGTTATGAATCCGGGGCGGATTCTTCTGAGGAGAGGGGATATTGGAATGACTATAATTCCACGTTGTCAGCATAGAGGTTGCTACGGGTATCACAGAACGCAGATAATGTTCATGCGTTGACACTATGTTGTCTTTATGAAAAAATGTTCCGTCAGGTGAATGTCACTGTGTCCACGGATATCGATTTATTAATATTTTATGTATCTTGGAAGTTTGCAGCAATTTGAATCCAAGAAAACTTATTACTTTTCTTTAACCGTTGTGTGCAAGTGTTATCGAGACACGGGGTAAGTGATTTCTTTACATTTCTAACGGCTTAACATTTGACTTGTGCTCAAGATGAATTTTCGTGGGTTCACGTCCTGTGTTACGTTGTTCACAGCCTTTGAGACACGCCCTTTTGGATAGGGATTCAACATCCCACACTCAAGCGATTTCCGAAATCTTATTTGGCGCATTGCGCTGGAACGGACAGCTGTTTTCACATCGTCCCTCATCGTCTGCGTGGTCTAGCGGCCGCATAGTGCCACTAGTTTTACTGAGCTGCTACGTACGCCAGTTCGAGCCTCAACGAGGATAAATATTTTTGTATTTTTATTTCTTTGGTTTTTGTTTTATTTAAGGTTGTTCCTATTTCGCCCTTTGTTTGGTTTTTTTCATTTTGTTTAATTTAATTTCACAACTTGTTCTTTTCCGTATTTTATAAATATAATTGTCACAAAGTGGTTGCTCAATTATTTATTCACCTTCGCAGCATAAGAACCAGAATCATTTCAGTTTACTATGATTATAGCAACACTACGTTATACATTTTAACATGAGGAAAATACCCAATGGGGGACTTGCATGGGACTTCAATTTCGAATAAATTGCACTGAATCGATGAGGATATACGTAGAGATATAAGTAAGAGACAAAAGAAAAAAAAAACGATTTTATTAGTTTTACCTAACGTTAAAATGACGAAAATTTAGTTTTAATTTTTTCGATAAAATAACGTAACAGTTACATAGAATATTAAATTAGAAATGATATTTTGTATGACAAGTATAGACTTAAACGTAAATTTTGTGGAGATAATCGCAAATTAATGACTTACTCCATAGTAAAGGCTATGCTGTGACGTCATAGCATAAGCCCGTTTAGTATAGAGCGTTTTCCGGGGGTGCCGGCGCGCGCAGATTTCAAATGCATATAACATCAGAAAAATAAATCATAACAAAGTTTTAATGCTACAGTTGTTTTAATGCTAGATTATACTTTTGTTTTTCGTAATAAAATATTAAGATGCAAGTTCCCTATTCTCGCGAACCGACACGTATTCACCTTTTCATTCAATTTTCAAATTCATTTTTCAGGTGCATCCGTGCTAGACCATTTCAGACGTTCTTTGTGTTCCTTTGTGGATTTATTGATGGGATTCTAGTCATCTTTGAACAATGCCTTTGAGCTGGGAGTGGCCGCAAACATACTCAAAAGAAGGTACATAAATTGCTTCAGTGAGGGCCACTGAAACTCAGTGAAGAAGTTGAGCGGTAAATAAAATATTAGTTAAGAATATAGCAGAACGGTCAGCGAGATGCATTCCTCTTTCGCCAGCGGCTACAGGTTAGGTAATCAAGCGGGTTTTTGCGCTTCGGTGTTTTAACTGAATTTCTTACTGAGCGCTCGAATCTTTCATTCGAAAACGGACAAAAATTACGAAACGCTCTTTTGAAATAGCGATAGAAAATTGAAAAGCGAGTGGTATTGACCACTCGTATTCAATTCTATCGGGCAATGAAAAATCGGAAATGAAGTTAGTGCCTGCAATTTTGACACTAAAATCGTATTCACTTTTATTTAATTTTCGAGCGCTCGAAAGTCAAAAATCGGCCCCCAGGTCGTATAATGTGACATTACCTGGCCAACCGAGCTCTGCTCGGGTGAAAATAGAGAAAATACGGAGAAAACGATTTTTCCTGATATGATACCCACCTATGTAGATCAATTTTTCGCCTCCGTAAACCCCCATATATTCCAAATTTTAATGAAATCGTTAGAGCCGTTTTCGAGAACGTGATTTCAAATATATAGGTGTATATGCATATTTATATACAAACATTGACACATTTAGCCCTGTTGCTTTGAGTTAAGATTAAAAGTTTTAAATATTAGGTTGGTGTCCGGCTCTGCGACGTTTATTGTAAATCTTTGATACAACTGAGTAAATCGGTTATTTATTGCCTAAAAATAGGAAATAACTAGGACCGAAACCGAAACTGTAAGAGTAAGTTCTGTTACAAAAGCAACTAAAAGCCGTTTTGACAGTTTGATAGTAGTATTTGTACGATAAATGCATGACAAATTAAATAACACTTGGTCTCGTGTAAAGGGGGTGATCCATTTGCGAGCCGGCGAGCCAACGGTATAAATAATTAGCTCGTTGGCTCGAGTGATCCATTGGCGAGCAAAGCAGTTGACTCTCAGTTATTTCAAGCATGCACAAAGAGCCAGCGAGCCAAACCGCCGGTTTTTAGACCGCGGACTTTTAGGTGCTCCATTGGCGGTTTAGACCTTTGACTCGCGGGCTCGTTGGCGTACCGGCCTCTGAGAGGTTCTTCGGGCCCCCAGAGAGGATGTACCGTAACGAATCCGTAGCTGGACGCAATGCAAGCCAAATGAGAAAAAAAAAAGTTGGCGTACCGGCGGTTTTGCTCGCAAATGGGGTCGCTTAATAGGCGAGACCCGTCTTCCAGTCAGGGCTCTGACCTTACAGTGTCCCAATAAGAAGCCCATGTCTCTTTACGTAAAGCTATATCTTAATCTTATTTTCTTGTAGATTGGACAAACATATTGTTGGATACTCCGTAAACGCAATACATACTTAATCTATGGTAGCTGTTTATGTCAACAAGCTTAGTCAATCTTATATTCTCCTTGGAGCTTGTCCTAATCCTGAATACACCAGATAACGCCGCAACTACTGTTTCCTTTGTACCCTAAACCCAACAGGTTATAGCCCAGAACGCGTAAATTCGGAATTTAGTAATATATTTCGGGCCTCGCGATCTTTTAGGAAAAAAGTGAAACAAGACGGCATCGGTCGCCGGTACGTGAAAAAATGGCTGGGACGAATTCATTAGTAATGGAAAAGCTGAAAGGGATTGAAAATTACAATTCGTGGAAGTTCATGATGAGAATGGTGTTAATCCATGAAGACCTTTGGGATTACGTTGAAAAAGAAGTCGACAAGAAAATTCCAGAAGATGTCAAAAAAGAACAAAAGGCGCTCGCCCGAATTGCGTTGTCATTCCATCCTTCTGCTTTTGTTCACGTCCGAAATGCTTCATCAGCTAACATGGCCTGGAATAATCTTCAAAAAGCGTATGAAGATACTGGTTTATGCCGGCGTCTAGGATTATTGCGAAGCTTGTTCAGCACTAAACTCGCTGAATGTGAAAGCATGGAATGCTATGTAAATAAAATAAGAGACCTTGCACAGCAATTGAGTGACATCAAAGCTGGACTGGACGACGATTTTGTCGCAGTTATTATGCTCAGCGGTTTACCCGAGGACTACGATCCATTAATTATGGCGATTGAACACTCAAATTTGAAGTTGTCAAGTGAAGTTGTCGCAAATAAATTAATGCAAGAAAAGCTTCGTCGGGAAGACAAACAGGAAAATGTCACAGCTCTTGCAGCTACACACAAGCTACCGAAATGCTATGGATGCAAGAAGACAGGCCATTTCAAGAAGGATTGTCCTAAATGGAACAAAAAGAAGGCTCAAAAGGGAAATTCAAGTCCGGAGTCATCAAAGGCGCTTCTTACGGCTTTGTCAGTGAATGTGCAAAGTGATTTTTGGTACCTTGATAGTGGTGCAACAAATAGCATGTGCCATAGCAAGCAGATAATGCAGGACTTTATAGAGGAGACACCATTGCCTGTGACAGTGGCTAATGGGGACAGGATGTTTACAGCTGGAAGAGGAACTGTTCAAGTGAAACTGCGGAATGGGATCGTAAAGACAATAACTGACGTTTATTACGTGCCTAATTTAACAGCAAATTTACTGTCAGTTAGCTCTTTAGTAAAGAAGGGGTTTCAGGTAGTGTTCGAAAGCAATAGTTGTCAAATACTAGACAACGAGATAGTAGCGGCCACAGCTACATTAAAAAATGGTGCTTTCATTCTGGACACAGCCCGGCAAGGTGATGAAGAAGCTGCAAATGTAGCAGTGAAACCCGAGACCTCTGGTAGTACTGTCAACATGGAAATGGATAAGGTTTGGCATCGGAGATTAGCACATCTCAACCGAAGGAGCATGGAACTTCTTAAGCAAGGTATGGTTTCAGGAATTTCATATGATAATTCTAAATTTGAATCATGTATTGCATGCATTCAAGGGAAGACAAGTAGGTTACCTTTTCCTAAGAAGTTTTGCAATAGAGCTAAGGAAATTTTGGGGCTAGTACATACAGATGTATGTGGTCCACTGCCCTGTTCCTCCTTCAGTGGCGGTAGGTATTTTCTATTGTTCATTGATGATTACACTCGGAGAACTTTCGTGTACTTCCTAACGAAAAAGAGTGAAGTCTTTGATAAATTCAAAGAATTTAAGGCTTTAGTGGAGAACCAGACGGATAAAAGGATCAAAATCCTTCGCAGTGACAATGGTGGAGAGTATACCAGTTCTGTGTTTCAGGCTTATCTCAAGAATAATGGCATCCGGCACCAGACCACTGTTCCAGGCACTCCAAGCCAGAACGGAGTGGTTGAACGAGGAAACCGGAGTGTCATGGAGGCTGCCAGATGCATGCTGCAGGACGCCGGTCTGGGCAACGAGTTTTGGGCTGAAGCAGTTAACACAGCTGTCTACATAAAGAATCGTTGTCCTACCAAGGCGGTTTTGGGAAGCACTCCTGAAGAAAAATGGAGTGGCAAAAAGGTATCTGTAGATCACTTGCGTATCTTTGGTTCTGTGGCCTATGTTTTGAATCCTAAACGTTCAAAACTAGATTCAAAATGCAAAAAGTACATATTTGTTGGTTATTGTGAGGAAACCAAAGGCTATAGACTAATAGACCCTGAGGTTCCAACAAAATGTATCAAAGCCCGAGAAGTCACATTTCTGGAAAACAAATTCATTGAGAAAGTATCAAATGATGATAATAACAATGAGTCTGATCATGTATTTACACAAAGTTATATTCATGTAAATACGAATGCTCAGACTCCTCTATCTAACCGTATTCCTGTGCATACAGAAACACCTGTTGTGAGCGGTACTTCTGATGATACTACTTTGGTACAAACTACTCAGAGAGAGAGTACAACCGCAACAGATGATTCTGACAGCTCGAGTGAGCATAGTGATCCGTCCGATGAAACGTATATTCCAGAGGAGGAGAGTACAAGTCCGTCGGAATATGACAGTTCATCGAACACTTTGCTGCTGTCGAGCTTGTTGGCGGGATCATCTGATGCAGATTCGCCGCAGAGTGTACAAGAAGCACTGAACGGTCCAGATGCAGACAATTGGAGAGAAGCAATGACTTGTGAGTACAACTCGTTTATCAAAAACAAGTGTTGGACATTGACAGACCGACAGAAGTCGCAAAAACCTGTCAAATGTAAATGGGTATTCAAAGTCAAACGTGGTCTCAACGGCGAACTATTGAAGTATAGAGCACGCCTGGTGGCTAAAGGCTATACACAGCAGTATGGCATAGACTACGAGGAGACTTTTTCCCCAGTTGTCAGATACTCAACTATACGTACTCTGTTAGCCCTAGCGGTGGAGTATGGTATGCAAATCGAACATCTTGATGTGAAAACAGCTTTTCTCAACGGTGACCTAAAGGAAACTGTGTACATGGAGCAACCGGAAGGCTTTAAAGTAAAAGGCCAAGAAGACAAGGTCTACAAATTAAATAAAGCAGTTTATGGGTTGAAGCAGGCCTCTAAGGCCTGGTACGAGAAGATTGATTATGTCTTATGTGAAAAGTTGTGCTTCAACAAGTCATCATCTGAACCATGTGTTTACTATAGGTGCCATGGGAAGTCGCTCATCATTATAGCGCTGTACGTCGATGATATAATATTGTTTTCAACTGGCGATAATCGTGAAAAGCTGGATATAAAAGTAAAATTAATGAAAGAATTTGACATGACAGATTTAGGGCCAGCTCATCACGTGTTAGGTATGAGATTGTGTAGAGATGAAAACAAAATTACTCTCGATCAATCGAGTTATATAACGTCGGTACTGAAGAAATATAAAATGGAAGAATGTAAGTCTTCCCCTACACCCATGGAGGTGGGATTGAAGTTATTAAGAGGTAGTCAAAGGGACGATACTTACGATTATAGAGGTCTCGTTGGTTCACTGAATTATATTGCTATTTGCACTCAACCCGATATCTCCTATGCGGTTAGTTATCTAAGCCAATTTAACGAGTCTTTTACAGAGGTTCACTGGAAAGCAGCTAAGAGAGTCCTACGCTACTTGAAAGGTACTCTGAATCTTTGTTTAACGTTTAGAAAGAGCAAGCTAAATGTCACTGCATATGCAGATGCTGATTGGGGTAGTGACGATGTAGACCGTAGATCGTACACTGGCTATGTTTTTAAAATAGGCGAGTCAGTGGTCTCTTGGGAAAGTCGCAAACAAAAGACAGTGAGTCTTAGTTCTACTGAAGCTGAATATGTTTCGTTATCTGATTCATGTAAAGAGGGCTTATTTATGTGTGCATTTCTAAAAGAAATTACTAAAAGAGATGTTGTACCAACAATTTATAATGACAACCAGTGAGCACAAAAATTGTGTAAAAACTCTTTACATCATGCTAGAACCAAACATATTGATATTAGGCATCATTTTATCAAGCAACTAGTAAGTAACAATACTATTGCTGTTAAGTATCTATGTACAAACGATATGGTGGCTGACATATTGACAAAACCATTGTGTAAAGTTAAGCACTATAATTTTGTCAAACAGCTGATGTTGTTGTGATAGTTAGGTATATGTTTTAATTGTTTGATAAGTCTTGTTATTGGTCATACAATTAAAAATACTGAACCTTGTTTATAAATTCTTTATAAAGTTACATCGAAGTAGGGTCAGCACAATACATGTTTAGTATATTTTGTTTATTTATTTGTAGTGTAAATGTAATGCACGCTGGTGCATACGATGGAGGAGGCTCCGGTGTATAGTTTTAAATGTTTGTGTTTATAAGATGGTATTGGTTTAAGGGCCAGTGTTGGATACTCCGTAAACGCAATACATACTTAATCTATGGTAGCTGTTTATGTCAACAAGCTTAGTCAATCTTATATTCTCCTTGGAGCTTGTCCTAATCCTGAATACACCAGATAACGCCGCAACTACTGTTTCCTTTGTACCCTAAACCCAACACATATATCGACTGTATACAAAGATTATCCCTGTAGCTAAAATGATAATGATAAATCTACAATAATCTGGAACCGGACATTAAGAACTCTACCAATATAAAAGAATTTAGTGCTAATTTGAAAATGTACTTAAAATGTAGGCCATTCTATAATCTTGATGAATTTTTTGGTAAAATATTTGACTGAATGAGATTGTAATGAAATTAATGATATAATTAATTTAATAATATAGGCATACTGACATTGTTATTTTAATGATTCTTGTTTAATTTATCCTAATTTGTTATTTTAATGATTCTGATTTAATCTATTTTAATTTGTTATTTTAATGGTTCTTGTTTAATTTATTTGGTTACTGTTTACTTAATGATTTTGTTTATTTTTCGTACCTGAATGATTGTGTGTTTGATTACTTTGTTTATTTTAATTATTTTTTTATTACATACAAAAATGTTATTTACTTTGTTAACTGATGAGTGATGACCTACTTACTATGATTATTCTTCTTATTACTATTATTTTGACACATCTGATCTTAATATTGTTCTTGATTATTATTTTTAAATGTTTTTTTTTTATTATTGTACCTGCATATATGTATCACTGCATGGATTTACTCCTTAATGGCAATAAAGAAACTGAATACTGAATACTGAATACTGATATCCTATTGTGTACAGTTGTACCTATGTATACATAAGACGGCATGCGATGTTGAGTTATAACAGTAGTCAATAATTCAATGTGTCTAGATATATAAGTCCAACTATGTAACTTAACCCCAAGACGTATCATTAAGGGCCAAAGTTTCGTACGATCATTTTAACGACGAACATTGCAAGATCTAAGTTATCACGACATTTAGGTAGTTACTTACTACAGTTACTACATAGGTACATATTCTGCTTATGTAACGAGGGGGTTCATTATAGTATACTAGTCTACAGAGATCATTCTCTAATATAATCAACTATAAATACATCGTTGTAGACATTTTAGTTTATCAAAATCGAGGGATCCGAGTGTAACAAAAATTTACTCGATACAACAAAGGCCTATAGATAAATACTTCATAACTGACATGCATAAAAAAAACAACTTTATGATTATAGTACAATATGTTTACGGTACCCAACCTCGCGGTTTCACGTAGCCGGCCACGAAAACAACCCTATAATTCCTATCATCATCATCATATCAGCCGAAAGACGTCCACTGCTGGACATAGGCCTCCCCCAAAGTGTGCCAAAATGACCGGTCCTGCGCCACCCGCATCCATCGGACTCCCGCGACCTTAATTCCTATACCTATTATTAATTATAAATTATAATCAATTTGACTGGGATCCTATCAAAGGATCCCCCCCCGTAAAAAGAAGCAACAAGGGGTGCAGTATTGTACTCAATTGCAGTGTTGCATCTACATTATGACAACATTGTGAGCAGGTTTACTAAAAGAAGGAACGAGAAACCCAAATGAAATACGTCGTAACATATCACTTAGCTACTTAGTAACCGACCTCCACAAGCCAAGACACCTTTAATCAACGACGGCTAGAAAATAAACACAGAATTTGAGTACCTATATACTCGTACTTAGAGGATTGACTAAGAACAATGACAGTGGATCAATTTGTATGGAGAGTCGACACTTCTGACACACATCTGACAACCCATTGTCACATTACATTGGTCTTGAGTAGATACATAGCGTAGTAATTATTTTCTAAATTTGTAACTCTCCGATTCTCCTACCGAAATTTTACTCTCGTTAAATTCATGGATTGACTTGACGTATTCTGTGGTATACTTACCAATGAATCGCTCGTAAATTGCCACATGATCTCAATAATTATCCATTGTCCTCCGCCCTCTCCAGAGGATAAAATATATTGGGATAACAACGGAGCCTTACTGTTAATACATAGATATAGAATAACAATGGAAGCTTACATCATTCAACCCTTGTTATTGTCGTTTCAGGTCCACGGCTCCAATTTCTAGTGTCGAATGCTGCTTATTCACGCGTAATTTGTTAAACGAAAGGTCTGGTCTACACAATGTCTTTGTTTGCGTTTTTTAGGGGCTTTCGGAAACCGGAAACTAAATCTTGAGTAGATCTGGATTCACTGCCATCGATTTCATAACGCCACGTTCTTCAATACATAATATAAAACAAAATCTGTCTGTCCCTATGTATGCTTAGATCTTTAAAACTATACGCAACGGATTTTGATGCGGTGCGATTTTTGATAGATAGAGTGATTCAAGAGGAAGATTTATATATGTATAATTCATACCCGTGCGAAGCCGGGGCGGGTCGCTAGTAGCTAATAAAATGAAGAAAAAAAAACCATTTGTGAGGGAAGCACTTACGAGAAGAACCACAGAATAAGTACTACGTACAGAAGGTTCTCTGTTAACAAATAGTACAATCTGACGTGTCGAGTGTGCTCTCCAGCGAGAGCATCTCCTCATTTTTGAAGTCTGAGGCTACTCTCTATTTTGTAGCTCCAGGGTGTTGTATCGTTTCAGTCGTCTTATGTGGTTCTGGACGGTCAGCTGTTGTGCTAGTTTATTGGGATGGTTGATTAGACACTGCTTGTAATTTAAGGAAATGTCTCGGAGTTCTTCCTTCACTGTGCCTATTGATAGGTGTTCATGCAGTTCACTGTTAGTAATATACCATGGTACGTTCGTTATTGATCTCAGGATCTTATTCTGTAATCTTTGTATGATGTTAATGTTTGAGTCGCTAGCGCTGCCCCACAATTGCACGCCATACATCCATATCGGTTTTTGTACAACCTTATAGATAAGTAGTTTGTTGTCCATTGACAATCTAGCATTTCTTCCCAACATCCAGCATAGGTTTTTGTGTTTGAATCCGATTTCGTCCCTTTTGTTTTTTATATGGTTTTTCCAGGTCATGCGTCGATTGAGGTGCATTCCCAAGTATCTTACGCAGCTGTGTGTTATCTCCGAGTTTAACCGACGGTCAGTTTCCCTGGCGAAGGGTAAACGTTACTTGGGTGGATTTTGCGGCACTAGCTTTCATTTTCCATTTTTCAAGCCAGTTGTGAACCTCCTGCAGGCCAATTTGTAGTGCGTCAGATACTTTTTTGGGGTCGTTATGTCTTGCCAGTACTGCAGTATCGTCGGCAAAGGTCGCGGTAGTGACGCCTGGAGGGCACGGTAAGTCTGCTGTATATATAGTGTAAAGAGCAGGTCCCAAAACTTACCCCTGGGGTACTCCTGCTTTAATGTCAAAAAAATGTGAGGTTTCTTCATCTTCTTTAACGTAGAATATTCTTTCTGTGAGGTATGATTTAAGTATATTGAAGAAACTGTGTGGAAGATTAAGTTTTATTTTACACAACAGACCTTCGTGCCACACCTTATCGAAGGCTTGTTGAATATCTAGGAAAGCTGACGAACAGTATTGTTTGTTTTCTATTGTTTCTCTGATGGTGGCACAAACTCTATGTACCTGTTCTACGGTTCCGTGTTGTTTCTTGAAACTGAACTGGTGATCTGGTATAATTATTTTTTCTTGCTGTATTGGCGCCAATCTATTCAATAGTACTCTCTCAAACATCTTTGATAATACTGGCAGAAGGCTGATAGGTCGGTATGAGGTTTTTTCCTGAGGTGGTTTTCCATGTTTGTAAATCAGTATGATTTGGGAAACTTTCCATAGTCTTGGGAAATATTGAACTCTAAGCGTCGCGTTGAACAGCACTGTTATAAAGACAATCGCCTTTTTTGGTAGTTCTTGAAATACTTCTTTGGTTATGAGGTCAAATCCAGGGGATTTTCTACAATCCAAGCTTTTTATTAGTTTATGTACTTCTTGTGGTGAAGTAGATTTGAGTGGTCGTTCGAGCTGAATGTCTGTGAGTAGCACAGAGGCAACATATTCCTCCGAATCTGGATTCTCTATTTCGTTAGGCATAAAAACATTAGCTAGGTGCTCTGCAAATAGATCGGCCTTTTGTTTATTTGTCTTTGCCCATCCGCTCGTGTCACTTCTAATAGGAGGTTTGAATTATTGTGGTCTATCATACGCTTTTGCAAATTTCCACAATGAGTAGTTTGTGGAGTGTGTTGCAGTTAGTGATTTCAATTTCGTTTGTAGTGTAGTATCATTGTTTGCGGTTATCATAGTCCTTAGCTCAACTATCGATCGATTCAAAGCGGTTTTATCGTCGAAGCCTGCGCTTTTCAAAAAAATTATGTTTTATTTCTAATGGCTGGTTTACGACATGTTTGCTCGGTCATTATATAATTGTAAAATTCAAAGAGTAGATAGTGCAATGACGCGTAGTTTCAGTGTCCAAGAGACAACCGCATGGCTCGCAGTATTTGAGCTTCCGAACTGTTGTGGAACCGCTCTGTGCAACCCGAACTGAGACTCTAGTATACGTTTTATCGACAAAATACGTTTTCGAACGCGTTTGCGTTTAGTTACATTTTGTATGGCAACTCGAACAGCGCCTCTGGTGGTAACTATTAGGAACTACGTGTTGCCATACAAATTGAAACTAAACGCAAACGCGTTCGAAAACGTATTGTATCGATTAAAACTTATACTAGAGCCTCTGAGCCAACTTGGACTGGACGGATAAACAAAATTTTATGAAAAAAATATTATCGCGAGGCAGCCCATTGAAACAGCGGTTGTCTGAAAGTGTGTCATACGCTGTTTATATAATGAAATGCTGTTTCAATCGGCTACCTCACGACATATTTTTTTCATCTTCCCTCCAATTTCCACCCCAGTCCAAGTTGGCTCAGTTCGGGTTGCACAGGGCGGTTCCACAACACTTCGGGAGGTCAAATACCGCGAGCCATCCGGTTGCCTTTTCGATATCTTAACTACGCGTTATTGCTCTGCAAAAGAGACGTTAAGAAACATAATTGACGTCGCAGACATGTATACATAGGTAATTAACTTATTTACATGGTACAAAAATGGTGGCGGCCGTACCAATGTAGGCCGACATAGTAATCCCGAAAAGTATTTAGTCTACTGTGGCTTCAATAACGAGTCTTTTGCAGTGGAAATAAAAATAGTGCGATTCGCTTTGATCAAGGGGCTTACCGCCACGCCGGCGGCGCCGCGCACGCATCATGCCTCAATGGATTTTACTGACTTAGAGCCACCTCAGTGATTCAGTTTTTAACTTGGTTAAGGAGGAGTCTTTATATAACCTATTCAAACTCTGTTCACTTGTCTATCGAATTGGTGCAAGAATAATATTTTTTTGTCTAGTATGTGTCAAGGTCGAAAATAAACAACGTACCAACTTAATTCTACTTCTTTTTAATCCTATACTATTAAACGAGCAAAATTGTTATATACATTTTTATATTATGTAGCTACCTATATATATTTGTAATCACATTCTCGAAAACGGCTCTAACGATTGGGATGAAATTTTGAATATAGGGGGTTTACGGGGGCGAACTATCGATCTAGCTAGTTCTCATGTCTGGGAAAATTCGTTTTCTCCGTATTTTCTCTATTTTCCACCCTCCACCGCCACCTTCTGTCTACATCATCATGTATCAGCTCGATGGTACCATAATATTGAATTGTCATCCAAACTATTTATTTATTTATTACTAGCTGTTGCCCGCGACTTCGTCCGCGTAGAACTTTTTATCGTCTTAGAAAATGATTTCTCTCAATACAAAATTTGAACCCTCTTTTAGGGGATAATTAAAAAAAAAGTTGATGTTCATTTTCTAGTTTGTGAACAAACAGTCTAAAACCAAAGTTAAAAATCTCATACTTTAAAAATGCCTTGAAATACTCAAACTTTGAACCAATTTTAACACTCTTAGGGGATGAATTTGGAAAAACTCTGAAATCAGTTTTGTAGTCTTTTAACGTACAGAATAAGACCGAAGTTAAAAATCTCTTACTCACACTTTAAAATTTTATTGCTCGCCATTTAAAATTTGAACCCCCTTTTAAACCCCCTTAGAGGTTGAATTTTTCTAATCGCTGAAAGAACTTTTTTCGTAAACTTTTAAGTCTCTAGCTCAAAAAAAGTGTTGCCCATACAAAGCTTTCTTAACCCCCTTAGGGGTGGAATTTTCTAAAACTCTGAAAGTACTTTATTATTAATTTTAATAAGTAACATTTTGAATAGTTTTAAGTCTAGTAAAAAAAAAAAGTTTTTCCCACACAACACTGGCTACCCTTCTTAAGGATCTTAAGGATCCCCTTAGGGATGGAGTTTTCTAAAACGCTGAAAGTTCTTTTTTAGTATTCTAATAAGTAATCTTTTTGCAAAGTTTTAAGTCTAACTCAAAAAAAAGTGTTGCCCGTGCAAAGCTTGCTCTCCTTTTTAACCCTATTAGGGGTGGAATTTTCTAAAACGATTTGTGTTCTTTTTTGTATTTTAATAAGTAATCTTTCTACAAAGTTTCAAGTCTCTAACTCAAAAACATAAACTTTCCCTGATAAAAACTTTGCACCCCTTTTTATCCCCCTTAGGGATAGATTTTTTTTCAAAACGCTGAAAATCTTTTTTTTTGTATTTTTATAAGTAATCTTTCTACAAAGTTTTAAGTGTCTAGCTCAGAAAAAGTGTTCCCCATACAAACCTTGCACCCTTTTTTAACCCCCTTAGGGAATGATTTTTGTAAAACGCCGAATGTAGTATTTTTCATGTTCTAATAAGTAATTTTTCGTCAAAATTTTAATTCTCTATTAAAAAAAAATATGTTTTTCCCATACAAACTTTGCACCCTATTTTACCCCCTTAGGGGTGAAATTTTCCAAAACGCTGAAAGTACTTTCTTTGTATTTAAATAATCTTTCTACAAAGTTTTAGGACTCTAGCTAAAAAAAATTGTTTCCCACATACAAACTTTGCACCCCTATTTAACCCCCTATTTTTAGGGGTAGAATTTTCTAAAACGCTGAAAGTACTTAATTTGTATTCTGATGACTAATCTTTCTACAAAGTTTTAAGTCTCTATTTAAAAAAAATATTGTTTCCCCCATACAAAATTTGCACCCCTATTTTACCCCCTTAGGGGTAGATTTTTTTAAAACACTGAATCTAGGTACTTTATTTGTATTCTAATGAATAATTTCTCTACAAAGTTTTAAGTCTCTATTTAAAAAAAAGTAGTTTTTCCCATACAAACTTTGCACTCTATTTTACCCCTTTAGGGGTAGAATTTTCTAAAACCCTGAAAGATCTTTATTTGTATTCTAATGACTGATCTTTCTACAAAGTTTTAAGTCTCTATTTAAAAAAAAAATGTTTCCCCCATACAAACCTTGCACCCCTATTTTACCCCTGTAGGGGTGGAATTTTCCAAAACGCTGAAAGTGTTTCATTTGTATTCTAATAACTAATTTTTCTACAAAGTTTAAGTCTATAGCTAAAAAAAAAAGGTTCTCCCATACAAACTTTGCACCCCCATTTTACCCCCTTAGGGGTAGAATTTTCAAAAATCCCTTTTTATCCCTAGCCCACGTTATAAAAGCAACATACTGTGCAAAAATCAACTCTCTAAGATTAGTAGTTTCGGCTGTGCGTTGATGAGTGAGTGAGTGAGTGATTGAGTGAATAAGTCAGTCAGGACATAGGCATTTATTATGTATAAATAGATAGAAGATAATGAAACTCCCATTCAAATATCTCAAAAAATTATTAAGCTACATCCGTTTTAATGTCGCTTGTTAGAGTGAGAAAACGATGAGGGACTGTGACGTCAATATACTCGAGCGTCATAGTAAAAAACAATCGTTTCATATGAAGGTGCGTTTTGCGGAAAAGGGACAGAACATACCCCCTCTTAAAACTTTGGACTCTTATAACTTAATCATTACCTATATAACCTCTTGCTTTGTTTTTTTCTCCATTTGACTATATTTATTTTAAATTCTTTTTCGAGAAAATACATTATGATTATTTACCATATTTTCGATTCCTGAGCTATAACCACGAACTTCGGAGTTCGAAAATATTCGGGTATCTCTATCTCTATCGCACTAACCATACTCGAGTGACAGGGATGCAAATATATGAACATTGAGTATCGGTTTTCGTGGTAGCGCCGCAGGTACTTTGGCTGAATGCGCCGAGCGCGTGCCATTGTCATTCAAAAAAAACAAATTCGTGTTAATTATATTGTTCAAATTTGTTGATTTCATTTATTGAAATTACGACATAAAACGACATTTGCGCATATAAGTTCTCATATCAGAATCGAATATTTTTTTATGGTTTATATTTTAGCATTTGTCTCGTAAAGGTCTATCGTAGACGGGATTTAAATTATTAATAAGTGAAAGGCAAAGCAATTCCGCCATTTTGACGAAAATTTGACGGTTCTTATAGCTGACAGTTGGAGCAGCGTTTGATTTCAATAAAAATAAATGAAAAATTAAATGAAGTCGTATATTTCGGAAAATTAATTAACTGTCGCAGTCGGATAAAAACTATCCTAAGTTGCAGCTAGAATAATAATGTACCTATATAAAATGTTTCATATTTTTCCGTTCATGGGATGCTGAGAACATTCGAACCGCGCAAAGCTTAGTTTCAAACTGGCTGATTCTTTTTTTAATTTAGAGAATTATTATAAGTGGAGATTAAAAACATGTTAACACAACATTACAGTCCTAAAACCAATGCGTCATGAAAACTATACAACAAAACAAACAAAACACATATAATTACATTGGTACAGTTGATTGCCTGTCATCCATCACCTCACAGAAGTTCAGACATTCACCGCACACATACATCCATCGCCACGCAAGTAAGTCACACTCCGGTGCTGATGCCAAGAGCGCATTGAGATGTGAGAGAGCACGGATCAGCGGCGAGTTCCTGCGTGACACAGTGCGCGCTGTCGGCACCGCCGACAAATCGCGTCGCCGTGGCCTAAGGGTTATCTTTGGGATATCCGGAGTATAGAGTCGCACGAGGCGACTCACTAGCTCCGGACAATCTGACTCACCGCGTATGATCCGACACGCAGTCACCAACAAATTGTAATTACGCCTTACCTCCAACGAATTATAACCTAGGGTTCCTAACAGGTATTTGGTGGGATACATGAACGGATAGTTCCCAAAAACTTTCCTATATAAAAACCGTACGAACGTTTTCTGAACCTTCTCCAGTAATAGGGCGTAAGTTGATTCATAAGGGTGCCATATGATTGTCGAAGCTTCCAGCTTGCTTCTAACGAGTGCGTTATAAACTAGCCTGATGGCCCCGGGATCATAAAATTCACGAAGATTGCGAATCACAAAGACTAATCTTCGATAGCAGCTTTTAGCAAGTGATAATATGTGCTCATGGAAAATATACATACATTTATCCAAAATTTCAGCTCAATCGGTTGAAGATATCTGCTTCAAAATTGAGTTGCAAGATTACCCGTAACCCCGTTGAGTTTCGGCTCATTAATAAAATCGTCTCAATGAGTACGTCCGATTAGTAGGACAAAGCAATCGGACCACGTGGCCAGAGGGTAGTTGATGACGTCACGGTATACAGAAAAGTACAGTCGGAAATAAAAGATTGTACCAAAAATGATGATGATGAAGACTTTTGACAGAAACTTATTTTCATTTAACGCTTGGCACCCAAAGAATTAAAATTGAGGTATCAACATCAATTTATGTTACTTAGATAGTATAACTAAGCTAAACTGAATATCAATCCATTAAGTTTTAACACTATCGCGACTTATTTCCAAAGACAATTGATTAAAAACTACCACCAACTATTTCAATCACGTTCTACAAACTTCACGGCAAAAGTATGAGGGCGGCTCGTCGTCCGAGTAAATTAGACTATGTAACTTGAGTAGAAGTACTCCAAGGAACGTCCGAGCTTTATTCGCTATTTTAAAAATTAACATAAGTTTTTATACAGAATACTTTATTATTAAAACGTTATGGCGACATATTTATCAAACCTGTATAGTCAGCATGAGTATGATTATTACAAATAAAGACATAATATAACATTATAAACATGTATACACTTTTGGTGGTTCTAGGACCTTAACTCTAAGCGACTGTACAGGGAGGGGGGGGGGGGGGAGCACGAAAAACTCTTTTCACGCTCCAGTTAACATTTTCATGTGCTGCGCTGAGTTTCATGGGATAAAACAAACAGCATAATTTAGCATTAAAGGGTAATTAATTAATGTTACACATGGATAAATTGGATGCACGGCTGATCTGCCTCCATTAACAATATTAATTATCAATTAGGTCAGATTCAACATGTATGAAATGATGCTACATTTAAAATTAATCGATACTATTGTTTGAACACAGAACCAGTAGGTAGCGAAATTTTTATCAAAGAATAACGCAGGCTTTGCTTTGCCTTTTTACTACTTGCAAAATTTTCCTTGTGTATTCATTTCTTTACCGACTGTTTTTTTCTGTCGGATATTTTCAGAGTCATGGGTGATATGTTTCCAAACTAAACGATAGCTTCGGAGAATTCTGAAATGGTTTTATCCTAACATTCCCATTTAACGAAGGCAATGTATCTGAATTGTTCTACATTAATTATCAATTACACCCCGGCTGAACAAGTCGATTTCGAAACACGCACGTGGAACAATATACATATTTAGCACGTGAAACAAAACAATAACGAGTAGCCAAATTAAACCAGAGACACAATTCCGAATGACGTTCTTTATTTAATTAATTGATATGTGAGTCGTGCTCACGCGAGGAAAAAGATCCTACAACACATAGCTACGTGTGTGTGAGAGGGACGCGTTGATATTGAAATGTTATTGGTATCAAAAGTGTAATGGGGTTTTTAGTTGCAAAATTGAGACCTTACGTATGTATACACGTACGAGTAAGTATGTTTACCCCTCTGCGAGACATTAATTTCATCCTCGGTTTTTATGAACACAGTCCGCTGTTTTTGAAAGAGAATTTAATTAGCACCCCATTGAATGTTGGTTATGAATGAAAACCGTCGCGTCATGTTTGTTTTTGAAGTGGGTACAGTGCTTGCCAGTAATTAACTGTAATGGACGTGTAACTCAAAATTACTCGGAACAGTTAAGGGTTGAAAGTGAATAAATTGATGTTACAAGTATAATGGGTGTTTATCAAAATGTTGGTAACGTAAATTATACATTGTAATAAAATGCCAGATGACTGGAGAATGAGCCGAGGATCACATTAATATAATCAATTTTGAGTACAGATTAGTTCCCATCGTTTCTTTTGAAGTGGATACTTCTTTGCTCGGGTTCTTGTATAGGGGTACAGTTCAAAATGTATCACGTGACTTTCGGAATAACTTTTTGTAGAGAAGCCTAATCTGATTTCAAATAATTGTTTGTTACATGTTTTAATCCTTCATTATTTGCCATTAGTTGTTAATCAGAAAATGTTATTTAGTTTATATGGCGGACATGAAAATAATGCTGACATGACCGCCTTTTTCAATGTATCGCGAGTCAAATGAGCTAAGTCAGTCAATGTTGCCATATATACCGATGTATCTGTACTTATACAGATTTTAGTGAATTAATTCAGATATATTAGGGTTCCATAGCCAACAAAGAAGTATCCACTTAAACTTAATTAACGGTTGTATCTCCGACACAACCTGCTTCTTTTTTAGGCTCGAGGCACACGTCAGGTCCCCTGGCACACGGTTTGGGCATAGCGTTTATTGTCAAAACCGTTGACGGAGCTCGAATGTGACAATACAGACTACACACGCCTGACCCTAAGTCTGCGTCATAGAACCTGTTCCAAGAACTAGACATTGGCTGCAGGCCTAAAAAAAACAAAAAACAAATTAAAAAAGGATTTAAACAGATTAATAGTATTTACATTAGTTACCTAGGTAAGTAAGGGGTGCAGGGGTAGAAGACGCGCGCGGTTTGCTGCCGCGGGCCGCGTCCTGCCCCAGTAGGGCCAGAGGGCTGGGGACCCTCATAGCACGGCCTTACACGTCTGGGGGGATGGTCAAGCGTTCCTAACCACCCTCTCCTTTGGCGTGGGTGACCTGGCACAAGCCAGGACCGCCGGGGGGCGTCGTGGTGACATGTTCGCGATCCCATGGTGCTCCCATTAACGGCAGGGACGGAAACGCCGGAGTGGTTTTAGTGGGTAGACTCCCTCCCCTTCTCTTTAAATAGAGATGATGGAGGGTGTGAGTCCCACATACCCCCCATTATAGCTTCCCGGCTGGGGGGATGCGTAAGTGCATTTCCACTCCGTCAAAAAAAAAAAAAAAAAGGGTAAGTAAGCGGTAAAACAAAGAATGTCACGACACGGTTTGAGCCCTTTACAGCGCAGCGCTCATGGGCATCATATAAAGCATAGTTCATATAGAAATGGTACGCGGTTGTCACAAAATAAAAAAATATTTAGACGTCACAAATAGAAAAAAGACGATCGCAATTTATCGTCCATATTTTGAAGTCTTATTGGTAAAAATACGCCTCGAATATCGTTGAATAGGTATTTTAAAATGATTGTTAGGTTTTTTTGATATTTTTTTAGATAAAATAACTGTTTAGGATTTATAACGATTTAAAGTTGGCTTAACAACAAATTATTGGAGAGCTCTATCTCAGTAAGTATTGAACCTACAGAGCTGGTTCTGGTCACAAATTGTAGCAATTTAAGTCTTAATAAAAAAAGTGTCGATTTTTATTTAAAAAAACTGCACAGTTTAGGACTTATATTGACAATACAAAAAAAAGTACGAAATTTTCGTGGTTTTTCGAGTGCTGCAAAGTTAGCACAGGTCTTTCAAAGCTGCAAGTTTGTATATATAGTACTGGTAGCGGTCCTAACAACATATTAAAAAAGCAGAACTAGCCGTTAGCTTGCAAATTTACAAGTCAAATATGACTGGCCTATATAGAGTAGGTACCAATAAGAGACAGTCATAAATACGGTTTATCGGTTGGATCAAGCCGCCTCGTGAGACACTCGGCTGAAATCTACGAGTAATGATTCCAAAGACAAAATAAGTTGCGGTCAGTAGGAACCCGCTAGGTGGGCGCTCTACTCGTAGGCGCTTTCTTCTACATACGATTTGTTGCATGTTATCGGCTACGAGCGTAGCGCTACGGTCGAGAACCATCTATCGGCTACGCCGTAGCGCGTAGCAAATGAATCTAAAGCAAAAAATAGGGCTACGAGCGCGATTTAAGGCCAAGCCACACTGACTGCGTGCGCAGCACGTATGCGTGTGCAGCACGTAGACCGCTGCGTTGTAATGTGTGAATCCTCATACGACTGCGTAGATGATGATACTTTTAATAGCCATATTAATACATAAAAATCAGAAAGAAATATTCATGCTTGTCACAATAATATTTGTCCTTACCGGGATTCAAACCCTACCCAGACAAAATAAACGAAAACACATGCGATAATCCTGTTGAGGTTCTGCGTTTGCTACTGTTTCAATATTTGTTTTATATTTCGACTTTTGTTCAGTAGAGCTCGGGATCAATTCAAAGCGACATGAACAATGCAAGGTGGCTCCACGACAGTAAAAAAAACCTCCAGTATTGAATACATCCCGTCAGCCGCACGGTCGCTATATCATGAGTTTCATTACTAAGTAAGTACAATATATCGTAGTTAATTTTTGTTGCATTTGCTATAAGTAATGTCTAACTTAATTTTTGTGCTAATTTCTTTCAGTAAACCGATTCAGCCTCATTTACGACACACATGCGTCAGAGCGCTACGGGCGCTTTCCGCTTCATATATGTAATAGCTGCCACGGATTACGGCGTAGCCCCTACAAGCTGCTACGGATTACCGCGTAGCCCCTACAAACTGCTACGGATTACGATGTAGCCCTTACAAGCTGCTACGGATTATCGCGTAGCCCCTACAAGCTGCTAGGGATTATGTCGTAGCTCCTACAAGCTGCTACGGATGTCGGCGTAGCCCCCTACAAGCGTAGCGTGGCGTTAAATGAAAACACATTCACTGCCAAAAACCGCTACGCTCGTAGCCAATTCCGTCATTTTCCCCGTATGTAGCGGAAAACGACTACGGCGTACAGCGGAGTCTCAATCTTACCCCTAGAAAGATTGTTATAATAGCCTCAATAAATATATAACATTATGTATTTTAGGTATAATGAATAATGATTGATCGCATCTACCAATCACGCCACGTGGTGTGCCAATTTGAATCTAATCTGAAGTGACCTCTTAAGTAAACGTGAGTGCTTGAGAGCAAACGAGGCACTCAGGAAGTGCCGAATCGTGAGCTCCTAATGTTTGTGAGTGAAATATGAAATGGAGTTATGTTTATTTTATTTCACATTTAAAGTCGGAACACATTTTCAACTGAAAAATAGAGTCCAGTTCAGAAGACCTATTTGTTTGTGTCACATACCTAATACACGTCTGTAACGTTTACAAAGAGAGATTGAAAACAGATACGAAAACCACGAACGGTGATGACGTGTAGATATTTTTCACTCGAGTTTTGCTAATGTAAATGTTTTCAACTGCACCAGGCTGTGTCAATAATGAAACGGAAGGTAAGCACGTGAAGCATTAATTTCCGAAGGAGGCTGACGCGCCGGAAATAAATGTCGGTTTTTTAAGAATATGGATGATGATCACGTGGGATTGGTAACACTTACTACTTTAGTAAATATTATGTGTAAAATATTAGTATGTTATCGTAATTGCTCACACGATCCTAAATCATTATAACGTATGTAATATTAGCACTTATCATTGATATGTTGTCTTATATGGAAGTTAAGTTTAATGGTAGCTAAGTATTTTTAAACTGTAAAAATACATAGATCAAGAAAACACATCTATATGTAGTCATCTAATCGGTAGGTAGATACGAGTACATGCATAAACGGTCTCAGTTCAATGACAACTCCGTCCGCACTGAAACCTTTTATCCTTTTATCCTATTCCAACTTATTAATTAATTCTCATATAAATACAATTAATTCAATCAACTTGCATTTTGATCCAATTAAATTCAAAGTATTAATTCCATAATCCTGTCCGGCATAAAACACTGGCAGATTACAATCCTTCCTTTGTAAAGTCGTTGACACAAGCACTTCGACAGAACCGACTCAAGTGGCGATTAGGTTCGTTCCCATTGAGCACAATTCGTGATAAGTTAGTCGCAGATCGCGGGCGGGCGCACCGGCGGCGGTAAGGGAGCGGCCGGGTTGGCAACCGGGAGACCACTGAAGCAATGTGGACCCGGGCTTGCCGCGCCTACCACAATTTCGGAAAACACTTTTGACGTACTGAAAGGAGATGTGAATCATTTTTGTTCGTGCGCTCCCTTTCGTGTATACGCAAAGCAAAGCATGCGTGAGTGCGACGCGTTGATGTTGAGATGATTGGAATAAAATTGAAATGATTTTTTTCATTGCAAAATAGAGACCTAGCGCCACCTCCGCCCGCCTGTACGATGACAACATAGAAAGATCCTAGTTGGGTAAGTTGCGAGACGAGAGAAGAGATTTTATTCTACAAAAAGTATTATCTAATTTAGCAGCAAAAAACAAGTGCTCTCTTTACAGCGCTGTAACAGGTTCTATGTTCACCATTCTCCGGCTTTAGAATTTCGCTGCGATTCTTTTACAAGTTGGAGGAGCCGGCCGTAGCAGTTTCAGGTCGTACTTCACAGCGTTTTGTGACATGATTAAGCGTGTTTTAAACTGTTTTCAACGCGCTGAATAAGGTATTCAGCATTACCAAGGCGATCCATTTAAGTTCTGAAATGCGAAAGGCTTTTAACATAGCTGTAGCGGAAAGTGACTACGGCGTAGGCGCCCGCTAGGCGGGCTCCTGCCAGTGAAGACTTTATGTGCCAAGAATCCGCTACGCGTTCTCGTCTACATTTCCGTTTTCATATATTTAGTAAAGTAAAGCTTAGTGATCGTTAGGAAAAAACAGCGAAGCACTAAGGTGTATTAAGTTTGTAGTGATGTAACAAGTTCACATGATTTTGGTGAGGCTGAATTGAAATTTTAGCTGGATAAATCATGAAACTTAATTGTTCTAACCACTTGACAGTGCGCCCCGCGCGACCGATGTCTTGACCCTTTCGGTTTTGTAGGATCGCCCGAGGAGCGGAGCAGACAAGGCGCTTAAAAATGTCTGAACGGGACTCATTGGTCAGGGCGTTACAGTGCATTTTCATATATTTTAAGAACCCTGACATGCAGTTAGATTATATTTAATGGCGATTTTATTTTTTGATTCTGTTCCATATATGAAAGGCGCACATGCATATACGTCAGATTACCTAAAGCTGTCTCCTTGTATTCATTGTATGTGTCCCAGTAAGACAGATCAAACTGAGTGAAACATTACTAACGTTTTTATTGCATTCGACCACTGAAATTCGTTCGCTGATAGCGTTCGGATGTGGCAATAAGCACTACGCGCGCTATAAACCCACAAACTGTGTCAGGGAATCTTCTCCTAGTATTTGACGTGTACACTTGTACAGCCAGTTAAGAAGTTAGTCTACCACTTTTCGAGTCTGTTATCTGTATGTTAAGGTTCAAAAGTGGAAGAACACTTTCTTGGCTTATTGTACGGTCAGCATCATAAAAATGTACAGCCTTTTCGATCTTATCTCTTGAACTATAAAGTGCTAGAATGAATAGATGTTAATGATGCTGGCTAGCGCGATGAGTCTTAAGCATTAACTGTCCGTACTTAGCTATCGCCGGTAATCTACTGTTTCCTGATGTTATGTTTTTCAACTTTGATTTTGCTAGCACAGTCCAACCTAACCTAGTGAATAGGTACAGTTTAGCACTCAATGTACCTATAGACGTATAGGTAAATTTCGATGTTCGCTTTAACCAAAAGGCTTGGTTTGACTAGTTATGTAGTAAACAATGGCGCATCAAAGGCGCCCTTAATCAGCGCTCAATGTGTGCCCGTCATGTCTCTCAGGTGCTGATGGCGTTTGATGTGCCTCACGTCAGTTCGATAACACAATTACTTACTGTCTAGCGTAGCCAGCAATCACACCGAATTTAAATCGGAATCTATTAAGGCGCCGTAGGTTCAGCGAAGTTAAGCGAACAGAGTTTTTGGAACAATATAATGCGTCAGTTTATAATATGGTGTCAAAAAAATACGAATAGTAACCTTGAGGCTTTTCTGCAGGGAGATCAGTGACCAGACTTAAAACATTAGCTACAAATTTTGCACAAAAACTAAACATATGAAAATTGGTTCTAAAAATCGGCAATATCATTTTTGCGGGAACTTAGTGATTACTTTTTTATCTATTTAAACGCACAAAAAATCTGAATTAAAAAACATGATATCCGCGCTTCCGAACACGCACTTCCAGCTCGCTCACGCTTATGCTCAGTGAGAGGGAGAGAAGACCATGAAGCTACGGTGCCTTAAGATAATCCGGGAGTAAAAATTTGCTCGTCTTTTCGCATCATATTGTATTTCAATGTGTTTCGCGCGCTTATTTCCACTTGCACCGAGCTAACATGTCGGGACGAGCACGTGAAAAACATTGTAATGTGAAAATTATGGAAAACCAAGTCAAGCCCCCGAACCTTTTAACTTCTATATTAGTTAATTTTATTGACAACTAAGTAGTATGGAAAAAATATTGTTTTATTTCTGTTTGACGGATATTATCATTATTATCATCTCCACTTATAATAAATCTCTAAATTAAAAAAAGAATCAGCCAGTTTGAAACTAAGCTTTCTGCGGTACGAATGTTCTCAGCATCCCATGGACGGAAAAATATTAAACATTTTATATAGGTACATTATTATTCCAGCTGCAACTTAGGATAGTTTTTATCCGACTGCGACAATTAATTAATTTTCCGTAATATACGACTTCATTTAATTTTTCATTTATGATTCTTAAAGTATATCGCCGCCACATCTGTCAGCTAAAATAAACGTCAAAATCACAGACTAATAAGAAATACTACGGACAAAATGGCGGAATATCTTTGCCTTTCTTTCGCCTATTAATAATTTTAATCCCGTCTACGATATACATTGACGAGACACATAGGTACCAAAAGCAAATATAAAATTAATCGATTTTGATATGCGAACTTATATATGCGCAAATGTCGAATTAAGGCGTAATTTGTACAAATGTAACAACAAATTCGAACAATATAAACTTGTTTTTTTTTAATGGCACGCGCGCGCGCTCTTTGCGTATTCAGCCAAACCACGAAAACTGAAACTCGAAGTTCGTATAATATATCTGCATTCCTGTCATTTGTTAGTGCGATAGAGATAGAGATACCCGAAGATTTACGAATTCCGAAGTTCGTGGTTTAAAAGAAAATACGGATGTCGGATAGATCTAAATTAATATTTTATGTGTGAATATGGTTAAAATTATTTGGAAATACTTTTTAGTTGTTATTGTTTTAGTATATTTGACTAGCTTTAATTTAAGTTTCATATTGTACGTCCGAAATGGGCAAGCTGTTGGACTTTATTTTACCCAAAACAACTAAATGTACACAGTTCTGACAATAAAGAAATCTTATTTTATCTTATCTTATCGAAAATAGGGATGTATACACTAAACAAAATAATCATAATGTGGTATTATCTCGAAAAAAAACAACGCAAGATGCTATACTCGTATAGGTAATCACTAAGTTATAAGTGTATAAAGTTTTAAGAGGGGTTTGTTGCGTCTCTTTTCCGCAAAACGCACCTTTATAATGAAACAATTGTTTTGTACTATGACGCTCGAGGATCGTGACGTCACGGTCCCTGATCGTTTTCTCATTCTAACAAGCGACATTAAAACGGTTGTAGCTTCGTAATTTTTTGAGATATTTGAATGAGTTTTTCGTTTCTTCTTTCTTTTAAAGTGAGTCTACAGCTACACCTCTATTTGGAAGACAAGCGGAAAGAACCCATACTATCCATACTAATAATCCATACTTCCATATTAATATTATAAATGCGAAAGTGTGTCTGTCTGTCTGTTACCTCTTCACGCCTAAACCGCTGAACCGATTTAGATGAAATTTGGTATACAGATAGTTTGAGCCCCGCGGAAGGACAAAGGGTAGTTTTTATATCTGAGGGGCTGAAATTGGGGGTGGAAATTTGTATGGAGCTACTTAAATAGCTGCACCAATT
This sequence comes from Epinotia brunnichana, assembly GCA_963854355.1. Taxonomy (NCBI): domain Eukaryota; kingdom Metazoa; phylum Arthropoda; class Insecta; order Lepidoptera; family Tortricidae; genus Epinotia; species Epinotia brunnichana. The sequence goes on from OY977942.1 coordinate 12,635,157, forward strand.
TAGATGAAATTTGGTATATTAATAGTTTGAGTCCCGGGGAAGGACAATAAACCCCTAAGGTGGTGAAAGGGGGGGAGGGGGTGAAAATTTGGATGTAATCTATTTTGATGAAATTTGGTGTAGATATAGGTTAAGTCCTGGGACAGGACATGGGATAGTTTTTACCCCAGAAATCACCCCCCAAGGGGGTGAAATTAGGGGTGAAAATTCGGATGGAACCCATTTTAATACAATTTGGTATAGAGATAGCTTGAGTCCTGGGAAAGGACATAGGATAATTTTAATTCTGGAAATCACTCCCTAAGGGAGTGAAATGGGGGGTAAAAATTTGGATGAATCCCGTTTAGATGAAATTTGGTATAAAGGTCGTTTGAGTCCCGAAGAATGATATTAGATAGTTTTTATCCCGAAAATCATTCCCTAAGGGTATGAAATAGGGGGTGAAAGTTTGGATAAAATCCATGTACCTAGATGAAATTTGGTATAGAGATAATTTGAGACCCTTCGAAGGATATAGAATAGTTTTTGCCTCGGAAATCATCCCTTAAGATGGTAAGTAGAAGTTTGTTTGCATTATATTTTCTAAGTATAAGTTCTACGCGGACGAAGTCGCGGGCAACAGCTAGTCATTTAAATAATTACCTAGAGACAAAATCCAACAAAATATCAGACATTAAAAAAATTATAACTTAATTAGCTCCCGATAAGTCGGAAAAGTTTATTTAAATGTTTTAATCTTTATTTTGGTTAATGTATGTTTGTTCTGAGATATTGAAAAGTACTACGAATAATTGTATAAAATCAATAAATGTACCAGCTAACTTTAGAACACAGAACTTGACAAGTCTATAGGTACCTGAGACAGAATGGCGCGGGCCTGACTTGCGACGTCATGAAAGTTTTGAGAGAATCTAATATTCAGATTGTAATTCCTTCCTCAGTAAAAGTATGTTCAGATTGCTTAGTAAAAAAGCTTCGATATTTGGAAGTATGATTTTTATTTTGTAAGATATTTCAGTTCAGTATCGCTATTTTATTGAAATATGTACTTACCTATTTACTATAATTTTCATCACTCTTTTAAAGTGCTAAAGTATGTCATAGTATAGAACATGCAATGTCCTCATATTTACTTACTTTTTTGTATTCCTAATTTGTATTTAGTGAGTGACGCGGAAATGTTAAATGAGACGGTAAAAAATACACTGTATGAAGTAATACACGAGATACCGAAATTTAATCTAAATATATATTATATTATAGGAGCTATTGGTCCATGAAACACCTAATGAAGGGCGACCTACCTCTGTCACTTAAACGTAGGCTCATGGACATGTGCATACTTCCAGTTCTCACCTACGGTGCACAGACTTGGTCTTTGACGGAAGCGCAGAAGTCCAAACTCGGGGTTTGCCAGCGAGCTATGGAGCGCAGCATATTAGGTGTAAAGCTAATGGACCACATCCGGAACACCACGCTGCGCTCCAAAACCCAAATAGAAGATGTAGCTCGGAAGGCAGCCAAGTTAAAGTGGGACTGAGCTGGTCACGTCTACCGCATGCCGAATGAGCTGTGGGCCAAAGGGACCACGGAGTGGAAGCCCCAACACTCAAAACGGAGACGCGGTAGACCTCGTCGGCAATGGCGGGATAACTTGGACTCCTTTTTAAAAGACTGGCCAGTTATTGCTCAAGACCGCGATGAATGGAAGGGGAGAGGGGAGGCCTTTGCTCAGCAGTGGGACATAACGGGCTCGATATAATAATATAATATAATAATTATATGAGTACAACCTAAGTTAATAAACTTGGTTGTGATCTGTGATCTACTCTTCCCATTACTAAATGGGAAGGGTAAATCACAGTTAATCCTTAATCAGTGTTAAGCAATATCAATCATCTGCTTTGCCTTGAGGTTGACTGGTATAGAATGCTTTACAACATTAAGTCCGCTTTTTGTACTATAGGCTCTTGTTTTGTGAAATAAATATTAACTAAATAAAATATTAGTTGCAGCTGTGTATCGTATTTTTTGAAACAATCGCCTAGTTTCAGTACAAATTATGCCCCAAAAATTTGCGTCAGTTCCTAGCTACCTACCGTAAGAACAAAACACGGATTAGTATTCGGATTAGCCCATTCAACACCAGTCACGACACACATGCGTCAGAGCGCTACGGGCGGTTTTCACTACGTATGGAGTACTACTAGCTTATGCCCGCGACGTCGTTCGCGTTGACTTCCTTTTGTTGGACTTCTACTGGAATAAAAAGTATTCTATTATGTTAATCCAGGCTATAAACTCTATTTGTATACTAAAATTGATCTTAATCCGTTCTGTCGTTGTTGCGTGATTTAGTAACAAAACATCCAAAATTTCGAATTTATCAGTACGATAAACTGCTACGAACTACGGCGCAGCACTAAGAGCGTAGCGTGGCAGTGACCGGGCTATAGGCGCCCCGGGCTGGTCATACATTAGACACCCTTTATATTTCATAGCGCCCCGTCACCACTCAGCGGCTGTTATTCGGAACGCGCTAATGCGTCTCACCTCACCCGTAACGTCTAACGAAACCAGACCTCTACCTACGCATAGTTACTACAAACCGCGGCGTCAAGATATATTTATGGGTGAAAAGTGAGGTCAGGTTAAAACAAGTAACAGCGGGGCTGTACAGTCGGCCAAAAATGTGGTCTACCTACGGTCGAGGTTCATTTGAACGTCATGATCATGAAACAACAAGGTCGATTTCCACTTGCAATAATATTATGACAGTAACCTTAGCGACAATCAGATCTCACAGAAACTTTTGTTAAAACTGGTAGACCACTTTCTTGGCTGCCCGTACCCTTGCCGCGCTTGGCCGCTCTACCCTAAAACCGGGCCTGCTAGCCTACCTACCTATATACTCGTACACAGAGAAGTCAGTCGCATCTTCGTAGATTCGACGATTTCCATATCTAAAGCGGTCTAAGTGGAACTGAGCTCTGGGTCGAGTTGCTGCCTCAGTCGAGAATTGATGCGATAAATCATCCTTTACTCAATCGCATTCCAAATTACCCCAAAAGTACACCTGCAGCTGCGATTCGATATTGAAATATAACATTTCAAATCCGAGTGGTAAAATTGCTGGAGATTATCTAATATTCTATTAAGTTGAATATATTTATTAATAATCTATTAAGTTGAATATATTTGTTACATTTTTAGACAGTATCTGGTATTGACATGTGATCAAACGTTACAGCCGTTTTCTATATACAATCTAAGGTTAGAAATAATAATAGAAAAACGATCTGTCTGTCTTCTATTTGCATTGTCAATACGTTTATAAAATCTCTCTATTATTTTGATATCCAACAATACAGAGATTTTTCTTTCGTCAGTATCACAAAATTGAAAATAGAATGAACACAGAAACCGGCCGTTTGTAGGTAGAATCCCAAAAACCAAGTCAAGTTTAGAAAAGAAAATAGGTACCTACAGAGTTTATTAACAAATAGGGAAGAATTTTAGTGTAAGTCTTGATATTTTATACGTATTAAAGTGGAATCCTGCACTACTTTGTTAGGTATTAATGCATAATTAGTATTTTTTTCATCGTTTTTGATCTTCGGTTCAATAAGATGAGTTAGAAGTGAAATTACAAAATTTCGTTTGAATATTTCAGAGCATTCTGGAGACATTAATACCGGGAGGCTATCGCGTAATCAACTTATGTAATTCCTGCTTATAGTGATTCCCTTTATGCCCTGTTTCCGTAGAAACTCTTACGTTGCCGTGTGTAGACAAATTACTAAAGGACCTTCGCCGAGAAATTTTAGCTACTATGATATTCATTGCTATTAGCTACTATGCTATTAATTGCTATGGGTAGGTACTTAGGTACCTGGTATCTTGGGATAAATAAATGGGTATACATTACAACACCAAGTATGCTAGAACATACATACAGTCATCTGTATAATGTTCATACATTTTAGTAGTTTTTATTTTAACTAGCACTTCACGCGATGTCCCTCGTTTTTCAGTAATAAAATGATTGTATCGTATGTTCGTTGATTGGATTAGATGCTGTGACTTGACATATATTATATATGTGCTAAATCATACGGCTCGACCCTGGACCCTGGACATCTTACACAGATCGAACTAGCTCATAGTTAGTACCTAAGCTCAATAAGGCTTGTGTTATGGGCACTAGACGACGATGTATTTAATAGATATAAATCACATATAAATACTTAAATACATTGAAAACATGCATGACCCAGAAACAAATATTCATGCTCAACACACAAATATTTGTTTGTACCAGGATTCAAATTTTATCTCTTCATAATATTAGTACCTATCTACAGATGATATAGGCACCATTAGAGGTAAAATCTTTGCTTATGGGACTAACGCTCAAAAAGCTCTGATAACGAAATTTTGTCGCCATCCCGCTCTGAGGCAGGCGGGACCATGTTCTCATACTTCTTACCAAGTATCGACTTTTCGTTTTCCTGTTCTATAACGGTATTTCTTACAATCTCGTTAAAATCCAGTAATTCCAATTTAAGACTAGTGTATTTTACTGAGCAAGAAATATATGATGGATTTTCATTATCTAATGTAAGTACGGGAGGCATATTATTTCAAGAGCTCTAGAGAATTGAATCTTTTTGATGTCGGCAACATCATAAATTATGTACTCGTTTTCTGATCCTCTTTAAGTAGCCCATTTGAACGTTTATAACCGGATTTAGTAAGTTAACTACCGCGTTCGTTACATTTACCGTATTGGTAAATTTAGCCGAGACATAAGTACATACATGTTACGCGGAGGATTATTAACACGTTCAGTTCAACCTTAAACGATATGATACAGAGAACGAATACAATGGCAAAATAAACCATCATCGTCTGAAGCCCAGGGCAACTCGAACTTGCGACCTCTATATTGCCGGTACAGTCGCCATCACATACATAGGTACACTATAGGTGTTTAAAAATATCGGCACATGCAACCTAATGCCTTGGAAATAAAGGTGTGTTCCAATGTTTGTGAGCCGCTTGTTTGCTCCGATGGATGTGATGGCGACTGTACAGTGATCTATCCACTGAGCTACGAGGACAGTGACATATTCGGCGCCGCTACTACGTTCAACCTTATTTCAAGGCGGGAGTGATGACAATCCTGTGAAGACTAGTGATTTTCGTAGTATTTCAGATTCTAACATAAGTATATGTTTCTCTACACATCTACTCTCCATTGATAAACAGCTGTAATTTAGTAACACAACATCAGTCAGCGGGGCGGACGATGCAAACCTCATTTACGGGAAATGAGGTCGCAAGATTAACCCGCAGTAATGTGCCTCATGATGTCGAACTAAAAGCCTATTCCGCTATCCCACATGCGAGACGTGACAGAAAACCTCTTCCGACTAAGGCTCTATTAAACTAGGCCAGGCCTCAGCATTCTCGTACAAGTCCATTTAAAAAGCAGAGATCGGGCTTTTAAACCTCCATTAGTTGTTCATAGCCGTGCATAGCTGAATAAATAAGATAAGACGATACCTTACAGATTTAGCAACATGTACCTACCAGCTTATACGTAAAATTATTCTTACTCTAATATTTATTTATACAGTAAGCAAGTTTGAATACTAGTAGCGCCTCGAAAAGTATCACATATGGCGGGATAAGCGTCCCGTCACATGAAACTACTTTGAAAGAACCTTACGCTTCGATAGGAATAATGAATTCGCTCATATTTACAGAAGGAGGTTCGCAGCCGCGAGTATACTCGTAGTTTAACTATGAGATGGGCCACGAATTAAATGATTATTGAGCGTTTATTTCAAACCACAGGTACAGAGAACTGAACGAATAAACCTGTGAAAGCGACGTTGAACAAGAATTCGTGGAGTCCCAGCACAATAGCAGCCTTCCTTGCCAAGTTAGTGAAGTAGTTCCAAATATCTCGGTCCGAAAATTGCTTCATTAGCCATATTTTTTAACTGAATCCATTATTTTGAACGGCGGATTCTAGTTTGATATTGTACGTCTGTATAAGTTCAGCTCTCTGGGTTTCAAATTTCAAATAAGTAAAGCGTTCAGTTACAATAGGAGGCGCCCAGAGGGGTAATCACGTAACGTTCCGAACGCGCGTCGGTACAATTTAACTGTCAATTTTCCATATAAAAAGTGACATTTAGACCTACCCGACGTTCGTACAATGCGTTACGTGGTCGACCTGCTGGTACTGAGGTCGAAAATATGAGGTAAGTACGAGATATGGACATGGTACATACAGTAGGTATTTCGTAATTTTTGACATTAACTGTCTCTAAATAAAGAGGGTTTTCGTTAATTGTATTAATGATCATGCAGTTGTAAATTCATCAGGTGTCCGAAATCAATACACGTACTCGTAGCAATTAAGGTAAACGAGAAGCGATCCATTATCTGCCCGCCCTGCATTTAGCTGCGTAGTGATGTGATGTATGTAGCACCATCGAGCTATGTTAAATAACAAACTCTTAATGCACAAATCTTAGCCACACCATATGTTAAAAAAAATTGAGGAAATGCTAGTAAATCCTAATAGTATGTGAAAGCAACTGTATATCATTTCGGTTTTTCGGTATAGCTTTTTAAGAAAGACTCCTGAAGAAAGTCATAGGATACTTTCACTATACTCGTACTTTTCCCTTAAATTATCTCCTAGGGTGGTGAATATGGGGTGGAACCATTGAAGTACTATTAACGAGCTTCACGCGAACGCAGTCACGGGAAAAAGCTTAACGATATAGTTAGGTTATTGCAGTAGCAAAGCGTTAAAGCGTATTTCGTGTTATTAGTTAAAGGTGTCGCCGACCGCCGAGAGTGCGTAGCGTAGTAGATTAAGGGCGGGTTGCGTCAACTTCATTGTACAGCGTTAAATACGGTGCCGGCCGCTGTTATTTCATATATAATTGTATGACCTTGCAAACAAACAGATTTTAATGGACGTAACTAACGATTACCGATGGTCTGAAACAACTGAGCCAACCTGCGTAGTGCATGTTCGTATTCAGAATAGATACCATTTTCACGGGAAGCTTTGTTTGGTTTGAGTAGGGTTGTCTTTGTCTACATCTGGAATGGAACGTGGTGAATGGAAACTGACATGAACATCAATGTCAACAACGTCGAAGTAGTACATACACACCTTTCGTATTATTACAGTCCCTATGAAGTTCATCGGTGCACTGCCAGCTGCAATAGCAGCAACTGTAAACCAATTTAAACAATAACAAAACATTTAACAAAATACCTTGCCTACCAAAAACTGAGAGACATAAAAAGCTACGCCATCTACGTATACAGTATTTACCTTTGTACTCCACGCCTAAGTCAAACAACGTATATTATGGCAAAAGAACTTGTCGGTGTATTCTTCCAGACATATTAAATAAACTACCTAAAGAACTCGTAAAATTACTGGAAACAAAAAACATATTTTACAAAGAATATTTTACAAAGGGGAAATATGCTGGAGAATGCTGCACAAACTACCGAAATTAGAAACTACTCATAAATAATAACAATATGTATAATTTGTAATAGAAGTAATAAAACATACATAGTTAAGATACAAATTATAAAGCGGGTCGAGTGACTGCGCACATAATCTCGCATAGAGATTTGCAAAAAGATGTAATTTAGTTGAGTACTTTAACTGAAATAAATAGATATTTTTTTTTTTTACAAGTTTATGTTAAAAATGTCATAGCAATAAGCTCAAACTCAAGGGGTTTATCTTGTGTAGTTTAGGAGTTGTTATGGCCACCTTCTATCTCCATCATTAGATCAGCTTAGTGGTGCGAGTATTGCGTTGTCACCAAACTTACTTAAACAAATACATACTCAGACCCACTTATATACTTACATGCGAAAAGTGCAAGTAAGTTAAATTGTAAAAAGGAGCTAGGAAATTCAACCTTAAGCCAAGTTTAGACACGGTCAGTGCACAAGTCAGTAGGTACCGACTGACCTCAAAATATTCGTGTGCGAATATACTTACAAGTCAGCGCTGACCTCCCACCGCTGTACTGTAATACAAGGTCTTATTTTTTTAAACAATTTGGTAGTGATCTACTTCCTTAGTGTTGAACTTGAACTTCCTAAGAGATGCCGTCAAATCAAATAAACATCAAATGAATCTATTTTCTATTTTAGTTAAAGCAATCACGCGTAGTTGCAGTATTTATTTAATCGGATGGCATACATTATTTGGCCTTTGAGTTTGTCACTCTTTAGTACCACCCAGGGGACACGTGCAGGGTTGTGGTAAGTAGCTCCTGCGGACGCAAGTGACAGTCGTCCCCCCTTTGTCAAGTGAGTGGGCAACTCGACTGTTAGAGGTTCTTAAGCCGCCCGAAGGCCTCTAACTCGGCTTAACGACTACTGTCATAGACAGCAGAGTATACTCCCGAGGTGGTCCCATTGTCACCAATTTAGGATCTGATGATGGGATCCCAGAGAAATTGAGGGCAATCCTCAAACTTTTAAAGGCACGCGTGTAGTGATTTTGGTATTTTCTATTATAACTCGTGTATTTACCCTCGGAAATTGCATTTTTGGTCAAGTGGAACTGATGATTAAGACCACAGATGACTTATGGAACTCCTCAAAGATATAACGTATGTTCGCCGATTTCGCCGTCAATTGTGGACCGATTTCCAAATGTTTTTTTTATTCGAAAGAGTATACTCCTGAGGTGGTCCCATTCCAAGCGGTGGGGTGCGTCACCAAGTCAGGATCTGATGATGGGATCTCAGGGCAATTGAGGGCAACCCTCAAATTTTATAGGCACGCGTGTAGTGATTTCGGCATTTTCTATTATTACTCGAGTATTTACCCTCGGAAATCGTAATTTTGGTGAAGTGGAACTGATGATGAAGACCATAGATGACTTATGGAACTCCTCAAAGATGTAAAGTACTTCAAAGATTCTGACATGATTCCGTTGAAGTAGCAACTAATGAAGTGTTAATTCTGAGATCCTTGAGGAATCGACGGAACTCCTCAAATATTACACTTACCCAAGTCGCTAGGTGTGGGCTGATTCTTCTTTTTCTGTAGGTAGTAATCAACGCATTTGCTCTCGGAGAGCAGTTCATGTGCTAAATTAGAAAGGAAATTTTCATGACCTATGTGGCTTGGCGAAGTATTGAATTGAAGTCGGTTTAAACTTTGTTTTTAAAGTAAATTATTAAAAATCCGTTGGTTTGGTTCTCATTTAAAAACGGCATACTGGAATAACATGATTTTTTTATACACAATGGGATGCGCCATATCTGGGTCAGTAATTAATTTCTGTTTCTATAAATTATTACAGAAATATAACAGAAAAAAATTAAGCTATGAAAACGTTTGACTTGTTCTTTTTTTGCCATTTAATTTCTAGTTACCGACCTAGATATGGCAGACCCCATTGTATATACAAAATTTCATGCTATTCTAGCATGTCGTTTTGAAATGAGAACTAAACTTTGTTTGTGTAGAGAGTCGGGCGCCCTGGCGACCCTTAACAATTATCATAATTAAATTACCGTTTAAAATTATACGTTTTAGAAAAGTCTAAGTTACTAAAACTACGTACTTTGATAAACATTCAAACGAGTTTTGATTTAAGAGACGCTGTCTTCGCATGAGTATACTTTCCATTCTACTAAAGGTAAAACGTGCCTTTAAACAATGCCTACATAGTTTCCTGACTACCCACGGATATGCCCGTTTCAGCCGTTAACAAGCTTCTATTAGCGCAACGGAATTTCTTAACTCCGATGATTAAGTTAACTCGATCCGTCTGTTGACTGCGACCTTTGGAACAGAGTTCAGTGCAGCTTCATTTTGTTAGATTTCTTACAATGAAGTTATTAATCTTTCGAGGAAAATTGTTGAGTCGATATTGAAAACGCAGAAAAATGTATTGGTTCGAGTGGGACGGCGCTGTTAGGTGCCATCGACCGTGCGTAAGCGGAATGCGCTCGGCGCGGAAATGACCGAGCTCGTAGGTACTGCATAAATCAAACATTTACAGAAGGTCAACCCAATACAAATGCACGCTTTTGACCCTACTTGCATGTTATGAATGAGAACGTTTGGTCGTTGTATTTTGTACCCGATGCGATTAGACTGAGAACGAAATTCAAACTATGTGCTTTCGCTATAATTTACGTCGGATAGATTTCATTTATGCTCTATAGCAAAAATAAATCGGATTGCAACGGTCACACAAGATTTTGAATTAAAAAAAGATTCTCGTTTGTGATGGATTTTGACTAGGCAGGTTTAATTGATTGATATGAATGTTAATGCTCATCTTCTGGAAGGTTTAGACATAGGGAATGAACTAGTTCGCAATCATTTATAATTTATTTTACTACTAGCTGTTGCCCGCGACTTCGTCCGCGTAGAACTTTTTATCGTCTTAGAAAATTATTTCTCTCAATACAAAATTTGAACCCTCTTTTAGGGGATAATTAAAAAAAAAGTTGATGTTCATTTTCTAGTTTGTGAACAAACAGTCTAAAACCAAAGTTAAAAATCTCATACTTTAAAAATGCCTTGAAATACTCAAACTTTGAACCAATTTTAACACTCTTAGGGGATGAATTTGGAAAAACTCTGAAATCAGTTTTGTAGTCTTTTAACGTACAGAATAAGACCGAAGTTAAAAATCTCTTACTCACACTTTAAAATTTTATTGCTCGCCATTTAAAATTTGAACCCCCTTTTAAACCCCCTTAGAGGTTGAATTTTTCTAATCGCTGAAAGAACTTTTTTCGTAAACTTTTAAGTCTCTAGCTCAAAAAAAGTGTTGCCCATACAAAGCTTTCTTAACCCCCTTAGGGGTGGAATTTTCTAAAACTCTGAAAGTACTTTATTATTAATTTTAATAAGTAACATTTTGAATAGTTTTAAGTCTAGTAAAAAAAAAAGTTTTTCCCACACAACACTGGCTACCCTTCTTAAGGATCTTAAGGATCCCCTTAGGGATGGAGTTTTCTAAAACGCTGAAAGTTCTTTTTTAGTATTCTAATAAGTAATCTTTTTGCAAAGTTTTAAGTCTAACTCAAAAAAAAGTGTTGCCCATGCAAAGCTTGCTCTCCTTTTTAACCCTATTAGGGGTGGAATTTTCTAAAACGATTTGTGTTCTTTTTTTGTATTTTAATAAGTAATCTTTCTACAAAGTTTCAAGTCTCTAACTCAAAAACATAAACTTTCCCTGATAAAAACTTTGCACCCCTTTTTATCCCCCTTAGGGATAGATTTTTTCAAAACGCTGAAAGTCTTTTTTTTGTATTTTTATAAGTAATCTTTCTACAAAGTTTTAAGTGTCTAGCTCAGAAAAAGTGTTCCCCATACAAACCTTGCACCCTTTTTTAACCCCCTTAGGGAATGATTTTTGTAAAACGCCGAATGTAGTATTTTTCATGTTCTAATAAGTAATTTTTCGTCAAAATTTTAAGTCTCTATTAAAAAAAAAAATGTTTTTCCCATACAAACTTTGCACCCTATTGTACCCCCTTAGGGGTGAAATTTTCCAAAACGCTGAAAGTACTTTCTTTGTATTTAAATAATCTTTCTACAAAGTTTTAGGACTCTAGCTAAAAAAAATAGTTTCCCACATACAAACTTTGCACCCCTATTTTAGCCCCCTATTTTTAGGGGTAGAATTTTCTAAAACGCTGAAAGTACTTAATTTGTATTCTAATGACTAATCTTTCTACAAAGTTTTAAGTCTCTATTTAAAAAAAATATTGTTTTCCCCATACAAAATTTGCACCCCTATTTTACCCCCTTAGGGGTAGATTTTTTTAAAACACTGAATCTAGGTACTTTATTTGTATTATAATGAATAATTTCTCTACAAAGTTTTAAGTCTCTATTTAAAAAAAAGTAGTTTTTCCCATACAAACTTTGCACTCTATTTTACCCCTTTAGGGATAGAATTTTCTAAAACCCTGAAAGTTCTTTATTTGTATTCTAATGACTGATCTTTCTACAAAGTTTTAAGGCTCTATTTAAAAAAACAATGTTTCCCCCATACAAACCTTGCACCCCTATTTTACCCCCGTAGGGGTGGAATTTTCCAAAACGCTGAAAGTGTTTCATTTGTATTCTAATAACTAATTTTTCTACAAAGTTTAAGTCTATAGCTCAAAAAAAAAAGGTTCTCCCATACAAACTTTGCACCCCCATTTTACCCCCTTAGGGGTAGAATTTTCAAAAATCCCTTTTTATCCCTAGCCCACGTTATAAAAGCAACATACTGTGCAAAAATAAACTCTCTAAGATTAGTAGTTTCGGCTGTGCGTTGATGAGTGAGTGAGTGAGTGATTGAGTGAGTCAGGACATAGGCATTTGTTATGTATAAATAGATAGAAGATAATAAAACTCGCATTCAAATATCTCAAAAAATTATGAAGCTACATCCGTTTTAATGTCGCTTGTTAGAGTGAGAAAACGATGAGGGACTGTGACGTCAATATACTCGAGCGTCATAGTAAAAAACAATCGTTTCATATGAAGGTGCGTTTTGCGGAAAAGGGACAGAACATACCCCCTCTTAAAACTTTGGACTCTTATAACTTAATCATTACCTATATAACCTCTTGCTTTGTTTTTTTCTCCATTTGACTATATTTATTTTAAATTCTTTTTCGAGAAAATACCTACATTATGATTATTTACCATATTTTCGATTCCTGAGCTATAACCACGAACTTCGGAATTCGAAAATATTCGGGTATCTCTATCTCTATCGCACTAACCATACTCGAGTGACAGGGATGCAAATATATGAACATTGAGTATCGGTTTTCGTGGTAGCGCCGCAGGTACTTTGGCTGAATGCGCCGAGCGCGTGCCATTGTCATTCAAAAAAAACAAATTCGTGTTAATTATATTGTTCAAATTTGTTGATTTCATTTATTGAAATTACGACATAAAACGACATTTGCGCATATAAGTTCTCATATCAGAATCGAATATTTTTTTATGGTTTATATTTTAGCATTTGTCTCGTAAAGGTCTATCGTAGACGGGATTTAAATTATTAATAAGTGAAAGGCAAAGCAATTCCGCCATTTTGACGAAAATTTGACGGTTCTTATAGCTGACAGTTGGAGCAGCGTTTGATTTCAATAAAAATAAATGAAAAATTAAATGAAGTCGTATATTTCGGAAAATTAATTAACTGTCGCAGTCGGATAAAAACTATCCTAAGTTGCAGCTATAATAATAATGTACCTATATAAAATGTTTCATATTTTTCCGTTCATGGGATGCTGAGAACATTCGAACCGCGCAAAGCTTAGTTTCAAACTGGCTGATTCTTTTTTTAATTTAGAGATTTATTATAAGTGGAGATTATAGCTATCATACGCCAGTCCGTAGCGCGCAAAGCTCAGTAACTTTCAAAAACTCACGCGATGAGACAAATCGTGTTAAAAGCCAATATGTAAGCTACGGTGTCATCATCCGTCATCTAGGTAAGTACCTACCTACATCTATTGAGCGGTAACTCTAAGCGTTCATAAACCTTTCATGCGCCCCGCAAACCGAAATAAAACGGCCGGGTCAACACCTTTTAGTATTTACGAGTATTCAAACAGTTTTCCGCGATGAATGCTACATGAATTATGAAGGTTTGAATCAAGCGGCGTGATAAAAATGTTCTATGAAATTTGTAGCCCGGCGCGGCTAAATGCGAGCTCAAGAGAACGAAAAGAACTCTGGAAAGATTTACAAGTCGAGAGTTTATTCAGCTCAAGTTTATTATACAATCTAAAACAAGTAAAGTGTTGAAGAAAGATCAATAATTGAACCAATCATTTTCAGTGCCTCGTAAAATGCCGAATATAACAAAAATCTTTACGCTACGGTAGACTTGTTTACGATTATGTGGTTGAAGGTATGATGAAAATGTATTATCAATTCCGTTGTTGCCGGGGAAGAATGTCGCACGTGAGCGCAATTCCGAGTTGCTTACGATATTACATTCCCAGCGGCACGCTTCTTGCGCTGGCTCGCAGCCAAACTCAGGTTAAACGAGTCAATCTCGGGAAGATTTACAGGTGGTAGATTGATTCCTACACTCGAGCCTATTTTATCCCCAGTAAGTAAAGAACAAAGTAGAAGTTCTGTTCTGAATCGATGTTGAGAGTGTTGAGACTAGTAGCCGATTGACACGTCGAGAAAATCTTCTTCTGTAAAAATATTGAAGAATATGTAGGTAACACGGCGGATTAAAATAATGCATAGAGGTTTTACACCCTATATGGATTGTTTCTGGTGAGACGTCACGAAAAGATACTTGACTGATGGATGTCATGTCATTCAGAAAAGAGCTTACGACAATCCCTATTTAATTAATGTTTCTTACACATTGTTTATAACATTTCATAAGTCTATGTTAAAACAAATAACCCGAGTTTACTTGGCTACTAGCCACATTGGTGACCCCGACGAAGAAAAAGACAAGGATGTCGAACAATAATAAAAATGTTAGCGATGCGATACAACCGCCAAAGGTACAAACAGTAAACACGCCATCAACTAGTGCAAATCCAGCGACAGACATGTGTCTTTCGGGTCGGCGTAAGAGTGCCACCATTTTGGCCTGAAGAACCGGCAGTATGGTTTGCGCAGCTGGAAGGTCAGTTTATTTTATCCGGAATAACAAGTGACTCAACTTAATTCTACCATGTAAACGGACAGCTTGAGCCGCAGTTTGCCTCCGAAGTAAAATATATAATACTGTCGCCGCCTGATACAAACAAATACGAAAAGCTTAAAACGGAGCTAATTAGGCGTTTATCTGTCTCTCAAGAGCAAAATACTCGACAACTTATGCTTCACGAAGAGCTCGGCGACCGCAAACCCACACAATTCCTGAGACATTTACGAAGCTTAGCTGGACCGACGGTGCCCGACTACTTCCTGCGTCCAGTTTGGTCTGGCCGGTTGCCTAACAATATACAAACCATAGTCGCATCGCAACTGAAACTCTCACTTGACGACGTAGCGGAACTAGCCGACCGTATCCAGGAATTGGCACCAACTACGAGGAACGTAGCCAGCACATCATAAGAGCGGTCGACGGATTCAACTTCAGGACTTATCAAGCGCGTCGAAGAATTAGCTCAGCAAGTAGAGGCGTTGCTTAAAGTTGACAATCCACGACGTCAAGGCAGGGAGTCGACTCGACGCTACCGATCTGAGAGTCGAGGTGCATCTCGTTCTAAATCTCGGCAACGCTCCTCCTTTCAAACAGTTCCCGATGGTTTTACTATTTGCTGGTATCATTACCGTTTCGGGTCCAATGCCGTTAAATGCGTGAAGCCTCACCACCAGGCCGCTTATTCATCACAGATCGTTCGACATAAATTCAATATTTAATCGACACGGGTTCAAACCTGTGCGTATTCCCTCGAGTTTCTGTCAACGAGCGCCGCAATAAGACCAAATACGAGTTGTTCGCTGCCAACGGATTTTTTTTCCACTATTGACCTCATCAAGGCATATAACCAAATACGTGTATATGGACCAGATATTCCCAAAACTAGCATTACAACGCCTTTTGGTATGCTTGAATTCCCATTTATGACATTTGGACTACGCAATGCAGCTCAAACATTCCAAAGGTTTATGGACGAACTTCTACGTGGTTTCGATTTTGCTTACGGATACCTTGACGACATTTTGATTTCCTCGTCTTCAGAACTTGAGCACAGGGAACACTTGAACCAGCTCTTTAAGCGCCTTCAAGACAACGGTGTTCTGATAAATACTTCGAAGTGCGTGTTTGAACAGCCTGAAGTAACTTTCCTGGGATAACACGGCGGATTAAAATAATGCATAGAGGTTTTACACCCTATACGGATTGTTTCTGGTGAGACGTCACGAAAAGATACTTGACTGATGGATGTTATGTCATTCAGAAAAGAGCTTACGACAATCCCTATTTAATCCCTGTTTCTTGTTTATAACATCTCATAAGTCTATGTTAAATAAAACAAATATAGTTCGTTTCTACTGTAACCCGAGTTTACTTGGCTACTAGCCACAAATATATGCATAATAATACCTATTAGCTCAACACAACCTCATCAGTTCGACCAAACAAGAAAATAGTTTATTCCCAAATTAGTCAATTCAATACAATTATGAAGTTTAATCTCAAATTAAGATTTAAGAGCCCTTATTCCTGTTTTGTTGAATCCTGACTTAATACATGTAGTTACCTCTACAGTCAACATTACCGTAATCTAATTTAACTTTACCGTTGTGTAAAGCGTTGACTTAATTATTAATATAATATCATCTTTTTTCTAACGATTTTGTACACGAAACTAAGATCACATACTTTTTAATCCTGGAGCTCCACGAGCTCGTCACGGAGCTTGTGGATTCATAAAATAACCGCTAGCAGTCATCTTATGAATCCAGGAGCTATATAAGATAACTGTGAAGACATCAACGCGCAAAGATACTAAGCTGCTGCGCTTCATTTCAGCAGGGCAATTTTCATTTCCGTTGACTCGTAGAAAAAGTGTTGTATACAATAGTTATATAATTAACTTTTTAAGTCTCATACCTTAATTAGGCCACTCAGCAAGATTCCTGGCCTAAACGTGGTACTCGACTTAAAAAGCATACATTATATAACGATTGCATAAACTACTATTATAGGTGTAGGGTAAGACTAAGCACCGCCTCTGATTTACCTTTTCGATTCACACAGAACACTCAAAACTATAATTCGATAACCCTCCTGAGGCTACTTTTCAGGGCAGATTACTTATAAACTTATAATGAAATAGTGTGGATATATACCCGCACTATTTTGCTGCTAGCTATACTTTAAACCACCGTCTCGTACTAGTTGCTCTAATACGTTAAAACTAGGGTCGCCAACAGCAGTAAATGTAAGTTTGCAAGCATAGAAGGTTATTAATTCAAAACGTGTTCTCGACGAGCCTCAGCGCTGTTGACAAGGGTTCGACACTACATCAGGCCCTTAACCTGGACGTATAGCACGTGTCTTTGCGTAAGCGTAACGAGATAGTCCCCATGTCGTGCCCCATGTATTTAAGAAAAATAAAATTCGCGGTTATTAGATACCTGAAAATGTAGGCTAATGTAGACCTATTAACCGCTGGTACAGGAAATTCAATTTCAAGTGTAATTGAAGGCAACATCGTAGCGGACCGTTAGCTTGTTAGTGAACGGTTATTTTCAGATAGTATATCCGATTCGATTGGTTCTCTTACAAACATAACACACTATATTATCAAATATTAATTATTTTATTTTCCACTATTACAATCGGGCAAAAATTATTCTGTAGCATTTTCAGTGCAGCGTAGTGTTGTTAACGGAGTTGGTATAAAGTTGGCTTAAACCATTTTAATCGTAATGCTTAATTAGCGTTAATAACGCTAATTAACAATATTGATTGATATTTGTCGAGCGTTGTGTACCAACTCGCGTGAAAAAGGTACAAGATTTATTAAAGTGGGAGACAAACATCGGTGTACTGTCTGCATACTAAACACCTTTTTCACTTCAGACACGCGTGGTTTAATTCCCAAGACGGCAGCTGTGCGTTAAATAAGTTAGCTTTGAAGTCGGTTGGAGCAAAATTGTGCGTGTAAAATTTGACTCGTGATTAAAATTTTATTTAATACTTAACTAGGTACTCAGTCTTGTACGTTATTAAATTTAAGTAGGGTAAATTTAAAGGGATGCGGGTTCATATATCACGACTGAATTAGCATCTCTGAAAATACACTCGCTTACAAAGAATACGGGTCGGTAAAATACCGTAATTTTTCCTTAAATAGTGCAAGATTGTAAAGTTTTTTTAATCGTGTATCTTTCATTAATTTTACATTTAAACTGTAAAAATAACAGTAAAATAAAACGTTACCAGGTTTAAATCGGACTCGTAAAAAACCCCTGAAAAAAACAACGTTAGAGCGAGATATTGCAAAAATCGTCATTTTGTTCTTGGCTGAACCGATTTTGATGAGGTTTTCAGAAAAGTATTCATTACATCAGAGAGGGTTTTGTTATACATTTGAAGGCAGTACCCTTTTTTAAATAAATTGTTCATTGTATATTGATATTTATATGATTAATAGCACAGATGTATGTATATAAGTAATAGTATTCTATGCTCTGAGATAAATAGGATGCCGAAAATTGCTAATACAGTTGGGTATTATGTAAATAAAACTAGTGTTAAATATTAAAAAAACCTATTGCGTTTATTTAATTTACGGTGACCCGATATTTTTGACCACGAGTGGAAATCTATGAAAATAGCATTCGTTTACAGTTTTACACCTCAAATCGACGAATCGAAATCACGAAATATTAACACCTCAAATCAATAAAGGGTCAGCAGCGCACTTGTGGTGTGATTCTTTTGGTGTCCAAGAGTCCATAGGCGACGCCGTCTGCTTACCATCAGTTAGGCTGTATGCTTGTTTGCCACTGTCTCAGTAAAAAAAACTATTTCAGGATGATTCACACTAGAACGGGCCGTGTCCGGCCCGGGCCGTTTTCTAAGAAAAACGACGGCGTTTTTGCGCGGCCGAGCTCAAGCCCAAGCCCGACCGAGCCACGGTCGGGCCGTACCTACACCAGGCCGCTTCCAAGCCGCGCAAAAATGCCGTAATTTTTCTTAGAAAACGGCCCGGGCCGGACACGGCCCGTTCTAGCGTGAGTCATCCTTTCGCCTTAATTGGCTTCAATCTTGACTGGTCAGATTACCTCCGCTGTTCAATTAGAGTTAACTTGTAGTCTCTCTAAATTACTTTAATAATAATAAGTGCCTGCGAAAGATCTTATTTTGAAAGATCCGGTGTACCTAATAAATAGATCGAAGACATCCCAATTTCCTGACAACCTTTAATCGTCCAGTGGCCGGGTTTGGCAGATGAATTTGTCTCGACAGTGCTATGTTTCCAATATGTTGGCCACAGAATACAAATTATACAAGACTTACGAACAGAAGGAACACTGTCTAACGAAATCGCTGTTTGACAACTAGAAAACACAAATCATGGCACTGCGTATAGTCTAGTCAAGATCGCCACGATAACGCGTCATGGATCTAGCACTATGCCGGTCGCGTGACGATGTGTGGGTATCATTGTGAACCGTGATAGGATGAATTATCAACTGGAAGGTGCGTGAGAGGAGAGTCAAGTGTAATTTCACGCGAACCACAACCACACCACAACGCAGCGACAAAAATTGGTTACGCAGGTGGTTACCACGTAATAGGGCGATAATTTATATGTAAATGAATAGTTCTAACCAGCGCGACAGCCTTACGTTGCGCGCACTCGTTCTGAGACCAATAGTCCAGGCAATGAACTGACAACTTGTATGGAAAAAATGACAAATTTGGAAATAATTTATAATAGCAGATTTTTTCTTTGTAATGGATACATTATCAATGAAATAGTTACCTAGCGACAAGATCCAACACATTTTCAGACATCAAAAAAAATGATAAATTAACTAGCTTCTGAAAAGTCAGAAAAAATATGAATAAATGGTTTTATCTTTATTTTGGTTCATTTACATTTGCTTATAATATTGAAGATAAATAATTAAAAAAAAAACAATTCATGTTTTATTTAAATCTATATAAATACTTCCGGATGGAAAGTTTGTTGGATTCTTGAATAAAGCATCTCAGAATAATGTTTTAAAATGATGTGAAGAAAAAAAACGCTATTTAATTTATAATAGCGTTTGTTTTCTTCATTTCAACATTAATTTATATGTTTTTCAAAACCGTATTTTGCCTGGAGTACAACTCGGTCCGCGTATAAGCGAGCATACGAAACACGTTGCGATGTGAAGCGACGAACTAATTGACCAATTGATCTCCAGGATCCTTACCACGCTTAGCTTGCCCCGAAATATCAAACTTTTGTTGGTCTTGTAAAGGCATCTTAGGGTTAATTTGTCGTTTTTGGACGAGGCCCGAGGAGATCGAGATATTATTTAGCTAGTTGTTAGGAATAGCTTTACGTTGACGTTAAATTGTTAAGCGGATAAAGTATCTTCCAAGTTTCAGGGTTCATTAGGGATCGTTGCATTGTGATAAATTACTGATAATTTAATGCCGGAATGGGAACTGGCTGTGCAACGGAACCAATCCGTGATAATTTACATAACTAGGTACCTAATATTAACATTCGTCTGTATTTATCTCTCACTTTGAAATTTGTGTCTGTGAGAAAGATATAAAACAAATTTTACTTAGTCAACAGAGGTTTATTAAGTTTTACAAATAAGCGGTACAATGTATAATTAGGAGAGTTTAGAAAATACCCGTATGCTGCCTACCATACTTAAAACACAACAAAAAAGCAATAATATCAGGAGAGCGTATAAAAAGGTGAATTTCGTCAGTAAAGCCGAATATAGTTATTTTGTTATGAAGGGCTGCAAAGTTGTTGTTTGGCGCAATTGCTTGTAAAGCCGAGATAGCGAAGAATTGTAAGAATTAACCATGAGCGATGCGAAACCTTTCAAGGCACGAGGCGCCAAACCATTTTGCTGTGACCTCTCATTCTATAGAAAAAAGTTGGATCTCGCGATAGAGCGTCACGTTTGAAATTCAAAAACACTTTCCACGCTAGCAGATATAATGCACTTTGGGCGCAGATTATGAGTGATAAAGCGACCCTTTCCGAGCTGGAGGGGTGAAAAGAATATTAATATTAGCAAATATACTCACAATATTACAAATTTTGCCGCAAAAATAAATGCGCTAAACAAGTTTAAGTAATTTAAAAACTTCTTTGATGAACGGTCTCTTTAATGTGACGTTAATGAATAACTTCGTTGAAGCGTAATGGGATCTTTATAAAGGTAATGAAATTTCTTATCTTAAATTTTATGAATAATGCATTTTCAAAGCACTGAAGCATTCAATATTTGTTGTGTTTTGTTTGTTGATGTTGTTCTGTATTGTTTTCATAAATTGAGGTGTGCAATTAAGAATATTTGTATTGTGTTGTATTTTCTTACTATTTCCACTTTGTGTATTAACATTTTGAATATTATGTGATTATTTCTTATTATTGACGATCGTGATAAAGATTCTTATAATTTTGACATTGTATCCAAACCTATATTGTAATTTATATCTCGAAATAAATTAATCTACATAAATCTCTTAAGTAATTCATTCACGAGTAATGTCTAGGCAGTTGGCACCACGACACACCTAAGTATCACATTAAGACCAAATGATAAAAATGACTGGCCTCTTATAGGACTATACAAATAACTTTCCTTTTTTTTGTTTTCTTTTGCTTTCTCATTTATTAATTAAACTTATAAAATGTGTTGATAGATAAGAATCGAAACAGTCATGAAGTAACCACATTGAATTATTTAAAATTGGGTGACATATTAATTAATCAAATGTATATGTGTGTTTGTGTAACCGAATAGATATGATATTGTACAATAGAAACCTTGACGATGCAAAAGTGATTGTAAAATCCTACTTGAATAAATGATTTTTATCTTATCTTGCTCGTTTGGCGATGAGGCCTCGGTGCGGTATCGGTAAGTTTCCAGCTGCCAGTCAAGTCAGTAGTAGAATTATTTACTGCGTGTCTTCATTTAAATTAGTGTTTCCTGAATGTCGCGGGATGCGCGGAAGCAGAGAGCGCGCGAGAGGTACGAATGCTGCACTGCATGCGTACCTCCCCGCTTTCGCGGAATATAATACTTAGTACTGCGAAAATGTAATACTGAAAATATACCCACAAGTAAGGACATCTGGGTGGCATTAGTAAGCTCTCGGTAATACTGATTTAGGCACGCCTAACGCGGACTTACTCTAAGTTACTTACACTCTAATGTTTTCAGTTTGCATTAAATAATCTTTCTAAAACAATATACTTAAGTGCCAATTATTGCTTTCATAATAATTCCAAATACCTAACAGGAAGCTGATATAATTTCATTAAGGCACGAAATGGAAATACAAACAATTTTGCGACTAGCGCACGGAAACTAATTCCGTTTCCTCCAACTAGAACTATTGTTAAACCACTCTAGCCCGCACCTCCCTCCGAAGAACTATTCAATAAACGTATATTAATTTAGAATCAGTTTGCTATTACTCGCGTGAGCTCGCTTTCACACGTGCCAGCAGCTACTTGTCAGAAAGTGCGCTCAACAAATATCAAACTGATTCCAATTCAGTACGTTTAGCCAAATAGTTGGTTGCGATTGTAAAATGCAAATTAGTTTTAAATGAAACATGAGTTGTGTTCATTATTCGATTGTACGAGTAGTCGCGCGAAATCAAATGAGTCAAAGCGGGACGTATTCATGAACAGAGTCATAGTTTACAGGCAGACTCAGAACATACTTGTATATCTCTAGGCGGCTAGGGCGTCAGAAGTATATAAGTATGCTTAGAGCTTCAAGATTATTGTTGACCTCCTTTCACTCTTCGAAAATCACATGAACAATTATCAATCCATATTTTTTTAGGCATTAGGGGGGAATACCAAAGAATAGATTAACCCAGTGTAGGTCATCACCATCACATTGTATTTTTCATGTTATGTGATGGTGATGATGATGATGATGATGATGATGTTGGTACAAATTTCGGCTTATTGCAACGGAGGATTCAAAAGTGTACTCTCTCTCAACTCGACTGTTTGATGTTTGTCATTTAGAAAACTACAATTGCTCTTCTTCTTCTTATTTAAGAGCTAGGCTCTTGTCGGTGGAGTAATTTCCAACTTGTTCTACATTCTGCCTTTCTTTTTATTTATCTGTACGATGAAGCGTTTATTTTCTCTTTTATTTATTTATTTGCCTCGGCCTTCCCCTTTTTCTTTTCCCTTCTATTTTTCCCTCTATTATTGTTTTCATCCAGTCGTCGTGGCGTTACATGTGTCCTATCATTTCTCCTCTCCTGTTTTCAATCATTTCTATCATTATTGACTAAATTCAGAACCTCCTCATTAGTTTTCTTTTCCGTCCAACTGACCCTTTCTAACCTCCTCCAACACCACATTTCAAACGCCGCCAGTCTCTCTCTGTCCCGTTGCGTCATGATCCACGTTTCGCAGCCGTAGAGTGATATGCTCCAGATGTACACTTTAACCAGTTTCTTCCTAGTGCGACTTGCTATTCTGGCAGTGAGTAAATGCCTTTTCGAATTAAAAGCACATTTAATACAATTGTTCTATGTAAAAAATATTATTATTGAAACTTGAATAAATAAACACGCGTTGGTTATAAATTATCCTTTATTCGTTGCTACAAGTAATTCATTAAATTACCTATATGACATTTATAGCCCCGCAGTTCAAACATCAATAATATATCATATCAATACATCTTGTTGATACACGGAGGAAATAGATGTCCAGTAAACGAGTCATGCAAACTAACATGCAATCAATTTGCCATTGCATTTCTCCGATTCCAAACGTGCCAGCTATACAGTTTACGATGTTCCATTATGTAGGTACAATCATCATCAAAAACTTGTTTGAGCATTTCTAAAAAAAGTTTGTCACTAATTCAGTATTTTAATTTTCCACTTTTGTTACCAATTATTTAAGTCATTTTATAATGAAATTTCACCCGTATCCAGAGGACTCCCGCGACCTTTACCATGTCATCAGTCCACCTTGTGGGGGGGGGGGGGATCAGTAACAGTCTGGCTTTTGATTAAGTCCAGCGGTTATGAATGTAGGGGTCAAATTGTACTGGAAGCTAGTTTATATTGAGAAAAATGTTTGTGAATCGATAGGCCGTAGTAGTAGGTTAATTACGGTTTGTCTTTATAAATAAAAACGTATTTAGGTAATAAAGGTGGAGGTGTTGTATATGTAGGGTAAGCAAACAATAACTGGTATTTTGTATGCGGGTAGCTCGTAATCTGTCTTGGATTAAATGGTGAACGCTCAGTACGTGTTTTATTCTTCACTTACAAAAGCGTAAACATACCGTAACGTTGATGTCGACTGTAATCTCTGTCGACTGTACTTACAAAAGCGTAAACATACCGTAACGTTGCACAGTGTTCAAAATGACTCAAAAAATTTCCCTATGCTGTTTATCGCATAAATCGATCAAGGAATGCATTTTAAACGCAAGACTAAAACACCCACAAGTCTATTTTAAATACTTTTTTTTATAATAAATATTTAAGATTTCGTGACCATGACTTAAAAAATTATAAAATAAATTATGTAAGCGTATCTGATCAATATTTTTATTTGTGATCAATACAGTTGGATAAAGGACTTTTTGGCACATATTTTATAATTCTTATTTTTGGAATTTCAGTTCTGGTTACCAAACTATTAATGTTTTTTCAGAATTTGGTTTTTATTTTTTTACTCCAAAAAACCCCAAAAGTGCGACTTGTGACCAGCACTGAAAGATTGCTATTAAAAAATCACTGATAAAAAAATCAAGTTCCACTATTGCGGCGTTTGGAAGTTACGTGTAAAGGTCAAATTATACTTTTTAGGGTTGTCACTAAAAAGGACTATGTGGGATTAATAACAACTCTAATGAAATTTTGCAATAAGATATTTTCATATCCAATGAACAATATAAGATACTCTGTAAGTCATTAATCAGATATCATCTTGATCAGATACGTTGACATAATTAATTTTATCATTTTTTTAAGTCATGGTCACGAAATCTTAAATATTTTTTTATAAAAAAAAGTATTTGAAATAGACTTGTGGGTGTTTTGGTCTTGCGTTAAAAATGCATTCCTTGATCGATTTATGCGATTAACAGCATAGGGAAAATTTTTGAGTTATTTTGAACACTGTGCGTTGATGTCGACTGTAATCTCTGTCGACTGTACTTACAAAAGCGTAAACATACCGTAACGTTGATGTCGACTGTAATCTCTGTCGACTGTACTTACAAAAGCGTAAACATATCGTAACGTTGATGTCGACTGTAATCTCTGTCGATTACAAAAGACAACTCGTTAGCGACATCGCAGCCTTGTCAACGCGTGTCGAACCAACTCCGCCGCCTGATTGTGATTGCAAAATGTAAATAAGTTTTAATTGAAACAGCTGAGCTTTGTCTGAACTCAATCGCACTGGGAATAAAACGGTGAGCCAATTAGGTATACATCTCATTTGTTTTTTAAAGATTTTGAAACACAATTTTGTACCTAATATTTTCTTTTATTTATCGTCCATGAAATTAAAATTGGAGAGCTTCAATGTAACAGCTGCGGAGGTTGAAATATAAAATGACCTATGGGATGGTTGATCATTATAATACGTCCCACTGAGATTTCGCTTGACTTTTATGATACATCGTTTTAATGCGAGTCCTAAATTGGGTTTTAAACGCATGGGAATAACACGTATAAGGATGTTTAAAACCTATAAAACTTAGTAAATAGTATACTAACTGCCGCGCGCCTCTTCCCGATTACCTGTTACTAAAAAGAACCAGGCGGAGTCACAGGAAAAAAGTGCTATACAGGGTGGGCCCTGTAACTGGAGCAAAAAAATAAACGGTAGATTATTAAGCTTGTGAACAATTATTTCGAAGTGGTTTTATGCGCAAAAAAATTTTTTTTTTTTGAAAAAAAAGAAAATCTTTAAAATAAGTTTACTTGTATTTTTTTACTCTTCTGGAGTGCTATGAGTAACTTTTTATTTTAAAAACACAAAAAAAAAGAAAAAAAAAAGAAAAAATCACAAAACTATCTGTTGAACACAAAAATGCAAAAACTATTATGACTCATCACATGATGTTACCTCAAAATCTGCATTGACTGCCGTGATATGATCTCGTGGTGCCAAGATACATTACTTGGAGGTCATAACTTTAGATCAAAATTTCTCCGTAACAAAAAATTTTGAAAGTGAATGATACACAAGGGGTTACTGTAAATGCTCTAAGGAAGCCTCCTTTTGAATATTTGCTCGTGTTACAGGGCCCACCCTGTATAAGGTTAAAGTATACTGGTGAAGGATGTTTTAAGCGGATTTTTCGGAGGTTACTTGTTACCTACAAACTTACATTTCATAAACATTTACCTCTTATATTATTTTAGTAAAGATTTTACAACCCTGTTAGTAAGACACCGTTTGTGTTCAGTTAGAACCAGAATAGTGACATAAAACCATTGAATTATTCATGTAGCAACATCTTCAGCTATACATTACTAGATTTAAAGTTTTGCGAGAGATACGACTTAGCGGCCCAAAGGGAATAGAAATAAATTTGCCTCAGTTGCGTGTAGATCGTTTTCTTTAGATAAAGGTTAAAAGAAAAGATCGTAGGTTAGGTTATCCCCAGTGACAAAAGAAGAGGGTTGTACCCTAATCAACAAAATTGGCTCGCCAATGTTGCCGAGGAAAGGCCTGATTTCGCCAAAATTCGCCAGGAACCTAAATTACCGGTGTTTTCCAGGAGTTGGAAAGTTTCTGCGAATCCTGCTTCATCTTTTGTTTACAGCATTAAATGAATGCCGTTAATGCTTTGAATAAATCAGTGTGGCAACTACATAGTTCAAGCTGTCTTTGATACATTTATAATACTCAAAATCAATATAGTTACATTTTTTATGTTAGACTTTACCAAAGGAACGGAAAGTTGTTTGTTGTAGGTATTTATGTGTTAGTGAGAATTGACCTTCACTGCCAGGAACCAGCCTAGCAGGCGCCTACGCCGTAGTCACTTACCGATTCATACGGGAAAACCACGGGATGGCCTCAAGCGTAGCGCGTAGCGATTCTTGGCAGTAAATGTGTTAAAAAAGTGAGATTAGTGAAGGGTTGTGCAGATTTAACAGAACCGTCGTGGATGAAAGGGTGAAAATTTATCGAAAAGGCAGGTTATAAGTTATAAATGAAGGCCCGTTTGACGGACTGTATAAGCACTGTATGATAACGTGGGCCATGTTCCCGAAATCAGAGAAAAAACAGTACGGTGTCGATATTGCAAGGAGGGCGACCATATTTTGCATAAAATGTGACATGCCTCTTTGTATTGTGGCAGGAAAACGTAAAAAAAGAAACTGCTTTTGGCAATTTCATACTAAATACATGTTGTTAGACTTTAAGTTTAATGTGTACCTATTTCTGGTATTAACTGTAGTAAAAATGTATTCGCTGTTATTTTGGCAACGTTAACCATAGTGTACGCTACCGTTTGAGCCATTTTTAATGATTCATTGGGAATGTGCATTGTGGTGCACATAGTTTTTCCGGAAAACGGAAAAACTTAGATTTTTTTAACTATTTTTTTAAGGTGTTAATAACCATAATAAAGCTTTTCAATCATCGATATAAATGTTTTTCTGTAATTTCATGTCCTGCCAATTTAAGGGTTAAAGTGATGTGGAGCCTTGTATTTACGCTACGCTGCTACGAGCCGGGCGTAAATGCACTACGGCGTAGCTGTCTACGACAAAAGGCGACAAGAAGCGTAATCTCCAGACTCGACTCGGAGCTTTGAAAATGAACTGCACATGAGACAGCCCTGTTGAGGAAATTTGTTTAATTAAATATTAATCTGTTCAGATAGAATGCCCCTTAAAATACTTAATAGCAGCGATATCGTAGCATTACGCTTTCGTAGACGATAAACATGCAACAAACCGTTTATACATAGATCAACAGTGAGCAGAAAATTTTAAGTGTAGATAATTTTGATTAGGTCCTCATATCTAACGACAAAACTATATATATGTCACCGTTAGATTGTGAACACCGTCAGTTTATAATCTAACTCGTGATATTATAAACTGACGAAAAATTGTGAACTGTCAAAACCGTTCACAATTTAACGCATTATTTTTCGTTAGTTTATAAACTATCAATGTCGAATCGTCAAATTGTCAACTGAGATCAAATCGGCTTGCTACGGAACGTACACAAAGACTAGGTAGGTTAGGTTAGTTAGGTTTCTTCAGTTGCCCGAAGGGCAAAGCGCCCATAAATAGGAGCCCCGCGCAGCGGGGCTCCGTCGACACTGCTGGATGCCGAAATAAATGGAATAAAATGTCTGAATAACAAAAAAAAACAATCATGTTCTGACGTAAGTGGAAACTGATGCCAGTGGAATAATTCGCTCAACCAAACAGCGCACAGGTTGCGTTCCGAATCAGGCAAATTTGATTCAGTTCACAATTTGACGATATGACATTGTTAGTTTATAAACTAACGAAAATGAATGCGTAAAATTATGAATTATTTTGGCAGTTCACAATTATCCGTCAGTTTACAATATAACGGGTAAAATTATAAACTGACGGTTTTCACAATCTAACGGTGACATATACACTTCTCTATGTCAAGTCTAGTGTCAAGAGAATAAGGATTGTGTAAAACATTTTGAGTTATTTTGCTTCCTAGTTCTGCTATTGAATGCAGTAGGCATTCTGAGTAGTTGTCTACTCAGAATGCCTTAACATTTAGGGAAATAAATCAAACCACGAGACATCACCGTTGAAATATGTGACTTTTGCTATATTTAGTATAAGGAGTATCTTAATTATTCAATTTTTCCTTTAATTTGACGTTTTTAAGGAGTAATATTTAACGAAATAATATTTCACGCAATCCGCGCTTGTTGTACATCTACAGTTCACAGAGCCACTATATAGTTTACCTATTTTATCATTAAATTGCACCGCTCCGGTTAGGCTATGAAAGGAGAATGAAAACTATTTATTCCGGAAACATACTAATCCATGTGAGGGACGATATGAATAGGAAGATACTCACGGATGGAAAAGACATACTGCGGTGACCCAAAGTAAATGAGATAAATCGTAATGTAAGAGTGTGGCGGGATCGTGGAGCGTAGTGACAGCAAAACAAGGAACTGTAGTAAACGTAAGTTTATTTGAAAACTTTAAAATTGAATCAAAAAAACAGGTAACACCTATTTGCGTACGAGCGCCGACCCACAGTCGCAGGAGCGTGCACTCGAAGCGCAAATAATACCGCGGGCTAATATAATATACAAGTCTCCGAACGTCCCACGAGTGGAAGCAGACAGAAAAGCAAGTATAAAGCCGTGTACCTTGTAATAATCAAGACAAATAATAAAAATCACATTCGAGTCTTACACATCCTACGACAAACAAACGTTAGTGCGTTCTATCTGACGTGCAGCGCCATCTAGCGGGTAATTGGGTAGGCTGTTCTTGGCTGTTTATGTGTGTATTTTCTTACAGTAATGTTTTCTTATTGTCACGACTAGATGCCTTTTCTATTAAACCACCAGCCAACCGAATGATGAATTATGATGATTTTAAGCACCGTGTAATCTTTATAGTTAGGACTTCGGAAAATAATGAATGAGTACCTACAAGTAGGAACTTTACAAACTAAACCTCGAAGATGAAATTGAATTGTAAATTGACTGTTAGAATATTTCGCGCAAGTTTCTTTCGGATTATTCAATTTATGCCACTCTAGGACTAAATTCCGTCACCTGTGGATTGCGGCTTTGGCAGCGCGCCAATGAAGTTTTGGGCTTGGGGAGTTATCTGCCTAACTATATTAATTTGATATCAAATTTACATTTATTGCATGCTCGTTTGGACGTGCTGAACTTGGCCCGCGTGGAAGCGAGCGCGTGTGACAAATATAAATTTGGATTCAATCCATTAAGTTCAGTCAAATAGATGCTCTAGCTCGTCTCAGCAAGAGCAATTACGGGGCAAACTGGCCCGGAAAATTGTGCCCCACCGACACATTAATAATATAAATTAGCACGGGCAACACTTTTACTGCGAGTACCAATTATGGCAGGTGAGCGTTGAAATAATATTACCGTGTTTAGACAAGTCTGCAAGGGACCTTAATTATAAATGCTGCCTAATTAGAAATGTAGATAAAACAGCCAGTTGAGGTCTTAATTGATATGTATAATGGAGGGAGTCTCCAGCATGCGAGTGTGGAGCTGCGGTGCAGGACATGGACCATATTATCCGAGAGTGCCCACTCACCAAGTACCAGGGCAACCCAGCCGACTTGTTCACCCTAGATAACAACGTAACCCAATGGATCCAGCAATTGGGTGTACTGCTCTAATTTGCATGCATTTTTTAACTAAGAACGATTTTAATTTTTAATTTAGCCATACGCATAAATAAAATATGTATAATGTTCAGTATGGTTTTGAATGAAATATGTACTTAAATTGGATAATAATGAACGGAAAGTCGACAAAATTGGGAGGATTGGCTTCGTAAATATTATTTTGAATAAGACAAGTTGCCAACACCGTCAAAATGCCATCATCAATAGGGAACATTACCTACTGCAATATTCTGCCGCCAGAGTGCAGCACTAGACTAGCACAAACCGTAAACCAGTAAAGGAAGACAGGGACTCACACACACATGCACAATTGTTTGTCAAATGAGTGACAAGGATGCATGCATAGACAATACCGCAAGTGGAAACGAGATACAATTAGTGTGGCCCCCTACGCGGAGTTTTGCGTAATGTCTCCTATTTAAAAACGAGCTATAGCTCTATAGACATATTAAAATTATATTGGAATTGCGCTGGCTTGTGTGTTTCCGCATGCGTAAGTACATTACAAAATGTGTAAGAGTGAGTCGCATGATGATACGTTTGAATTGAATCAAATTTTCAGTTGAAAAATGGAGATCCAAAAGTTTCAAACATCTTGATACCGGGACCCTTGAGCTTCGTTAAAAATGTGACGACGGTGAGGAATTACGAAATCGTTTTAGGCTTTTCCCGTAACAGCCTTTTAAAAGTTTATGAAGTTGTTACATTTGCACCCCAAGTTGAACTTTTCGAAGAGAGGTGAGACTTTAACTTTCCGACTTTGTACTTGTACTCAAAAAGTTTCTGAGATCTTAATCCATACTTTTATCCGATTCAGGCCTGAGAAACAGCAGTTTCGTAGTGGAGATATCTTATCTCAGAGACGAGGAAACTTTTGACTAATAATACTTATTTCTTTTTAACCCCCGACGCAAAAAGAAGGGTGTTATATGTTTGACGTGTCTGTGTGTCTGTCTGTGGCATCGTAGCTAAAACGAATGGACCGATTTGAATGCGGTTTTTTAATCCGAATGCTGACGTGATCGAAATGGTTCTGATCTTCTGAGTTACGGATTAACAAAATCCGTTAAGCCATTTTTGAGATAGTAAACTTTGAAATAAAAATTTAGGGGGTTTTTTAACTTTACTAAATTGTTAACTATGTTACATCTCCAATTGGTGATATCATGGCGTTCAGCCATTAAACAAAATCTTACGGTTTTGTTTGTAATTAATTACAAGTTTGAGAAAAGCACTATGTACATTCCTCGGCGTGAAAAGAGCCTATTCGGCCTTGCTATAATAAAAAAAAAAATGTTTAATTCAGACCGAGATCCATAATAGGGTTAGTAACAAAATGGGGCTTACAAGACTATATTAGTATTACACGATTAAGTTTAGTTTAAATAAAATTTTAATTAAATTTACATTTACATTTATGCTCGTCTATATCTACTTGGCCGGCAATCACAATTTTCCCGGCCTCTACAGTAATGTATAGGTTATAGGTTGTACGCGGGCTGGGTTTCCGCAACTCGACGTCATAAATGCGCCTATTTTGCGTAGGGGTTTTGGCACTACTGTTATTCGTGCCAACCCAGTTCCACCAGGAAGCCTAGCAGACCCTTTACGTTGCCGACGGCCTCCGGTAGTGACCCCGGTGTTCCGAGGTACTTTGCCCTGTAGTCCGCCACTCCAGGACATGTCAGGATGACGTGGGCGGCTGTCTCGTCCTCTTCCATGCAGGCTCTGCAGAGAGGACTGTCTGTAACACCTAAAGTAAAAAGGTGTTTGTTTAGTAGTGCATGACCAGTTATAGCTCCTGTCAGAAGACGGAGTGCCGGCCTCTTTAGCTGCTTTAGCTTCCTTGACAATCCGGGGTTGATTGTCGGGAGGGCCTCCCTGGTTTGCCTGCAGGTTCCTAGGGTGTTCCAATGTTTTTGGTGTTCTACCTTGGTGTTTAGTCGCAGTGTGCTCCGCAGCCATGCAGAGGGTAGAGGAATTGTGGGTTCCGGTCCTACAGCTCTTGACTCTGAACCCTCTCTAGCCAGTGCATCCGCTGCATCGTTACCGCGTGAATTACTGTGCCCTTTGATCCATTGCAGGGTTATGTCGCTGTTATTACATACCTCTGATAGGATTTTGTGGCACTCGTGTATCAGCCCAGAAGTTGTTGCGTGACCTTGCAGGGCTTGCAGTACGGATCGACTATCGGAAAGTATGCGGATGGGATATCCCCTTACCTCTCTGGAGGCGATTGCGTGAGCAGCCATTATTATGCCCATACACTCTGCCTGGAAGACGGTGATGTGGGTCCCTAATGGTGTCGAAATGCGTATGTTTAGGTCCTCCGAGAATACTCCTGATCCGGTGCCTGACCTTGTCTTGGACCCGTCCGTGAAGATTCTTAGCTCTCTGGGGTTAAGTCCTTCCTGGGGGGTTTCGTATAGTTCAACTTTGTACTTTTTGTCAAAGACGAACTGTCTGGGAATGATGTCTGAAGTTGCCTCTATAAGGGGCTCCCTACCTACAGCCTCGTAGAGTATTTCGGTGTGTGGAACCCTGGGCGGTCTCCAGAGATGTTGTCTTTTGAGCCTTATGGCTGCTGCCAGAGCCTCTTGCCTGATGAAAATGTGAAGCGGCGGAATGTCCATGATGGCTTCCAGGGCTGCAGTCGGTATTATTACTGACTCGACCGATACAACAACGATCCCGCACGGCCTAAAGGTGGTAACCAATAACAACTGGCCATTTGACCAGTATGGTCATGCAGTAACCAGTATATACTTATAAAAATGTACAAGTTACTTCGTGAAAAGGGGCCACTAGAGTCGCCAGCGTTCATAAGCTAAGGAGTCTGCTTCCAATCGGGCAGGCTGTTTACTTGTTTGCCACCGTACCGTATGTGGTTTAAAATGAACCTCTAGTTGGCAGGCCGCGCGGTAGGTCCATAAACAAGCTTAGTTAAAGAATATCGAATCAACTTATTACTAATGTGCCTGATGCACCTATGCACTGGTTGTGCAACTGAATTTGACGGGATTCCGATGAGGGAGCAGCTGAGTGAAAGACTTGTTTTCTTTTCCGAGTTGATGCCATTTCGTAGGTATTTGTAGAACTGAATTTCATGAGGCCCGGACGCCATATTTATACCATGAAATTCCTTGCCCCGCAGCCCGCCCGCCCCGTGAATTTGGCGGGAAATATGGGCGGGAAAGTATTGGCGGGAAAGTTTTGGCGCGAAACGACATCTCATTTATTTATGACAATAATCTTAGGCTAATACGTTATTTACAGTGTTTTATACTTATTTCTATGACGTTCGTAATGCATTTATCACTCGAGATCCTCTCCGTTTGCCGGCCAATCGCATCTAAAACGCGGGTTTTTCTGGCGCTGTCTATTTACGTACCTCGGCCCCCACCTGGGGTATAAATACCGAGCTTCCCCCCTCGCTCGCCCATCAGTCTATGCTTGGCCAGCGCGCGGATAGGATCTAAAGGCTTCCTCTTAATCTATCTATTTTCTAGTGGAAACCTAGTGTTTAGCCACTCTTTACTTATGAAACCAACAGTATATTACCTCTTAACTAGGTAGGAATGAAGTGTGAGACCTATTATTATTTATTTCGCCTACAATTTATATAAGGCGACTGTAATACAATGCTTACGTTTGTAAGAGGGTTATAAGCTAGGTTACAGGCAATCTATTTTATCAGTATTTACGTAGATGGTTGTCCTGCACATTTCTCCCGCCGTGGAACACCCGGCCGGTGTTCCAGCTCGCTGGCGTGCAGGTCGTCATCCTTGGTAGGTAAAATCGCGAGCTTCTTGGTCGGTCGCCGTAGCACTCCGCCCTTTGTTCTGACGTCCACCACTCTTGTCTCGCCGTCGGGTCCCGGGTACTTGGCGATCACTCTACCCATGGGCCAAGTATTGCGTGGGAGGGTCCCGTCGCCGATGAGTACGATGTCGTCGATTTCTATGGGCCGGCCGCGCCTATACGGCTCCCGCCGGTCTTGAAGTGTAGGTAGGTACTCGCGGACCCATCGACTCCAGAAGTGGTCCGCGAGTCGTTGGCTCGTCCTCCACGTTGCTCGGCCGACTAGGTCCTTGTCGTTGAAGGTACCGGGCGACTGCACTCTGCCGGATCCGCCGAGTAGGAAGTGATTCGGTGATAGGGCTTCGGGGTCATCGGGCTCCACGGACACGTGTGTGAGGGGGCGGCTGTTCACGATGTATTCTGCTTCAGCCAGGGTCGTGGCGAAGACCTCCTCCGAGGGGTGACGCTCTTTCAGGACAGTGTAAAGAGTGTCTTTCACCGCTCGCACCATTCGCTCCCACGCCCCGCCCATAAATGGCGCCGAAGGGGGGATGAAGCGCCATATTATTTGTCGTCGCCCCGCCTCCTCTCGCATCGCGTCTTCGGCGGCCGCCCGCAGCATCTTATCCGCAGAGTGGAAGTTCGTCCCGTTGTCCGACCAAATCTCCGTAGGTGTGCCTCGACGCGCGATCATTCTTCGTAGAGCCATTATGGCGGATTCGCCGCTTAGACTGGGCACTATTTCCATGTGTATAGCGCGCGTTGTAAGGCATGTAAATAGCGCTACATATCTCTTCTGTGTCCCTCGGCCTACTGTAATAGTCGCGGGGCCCCACAGATCGACGCCCGTGTATGTGAAGGCTCTCTCGTGATGTGCGAGGCGGCAGTGCGGCAGATTTCCCGTCGGAGGTACAGTCGGCTTCGATTTTCGTCGCCGGCATGGCAGACATCGATGGACAATCATTCGGGCGACTGTACGTAGTCGTAGTATGGCGTAGTGTTGTTTGCATTCGTTCACTGTCGCTTCTACTCCGTGATGGTTCATTTGTCGGTGCACGCAGTCGATGTACAGTCGGATGGCCGCGTGATTTCCGTCTAATACGGACGGCCGTTTTTGCGTTGTGGTTATGTCGTTTGCTTCGTTGATGCGCGTTTTTAGCGTTATCACGCCGTCGATGAGTTCGATCGCTAAGGGGCGTAAGCGACTATTCATGGCCGGCGGCTTGCCCTGCATTAGTCTCTGAATTTCGTCGCTGAAGCTGTCTCGTTGACTCTCTCGTACTATTAGGCGTTCCGCTTCTATTAGGTACCGCGCGTCAATTGATAAGTAGTTTTTTGATGCGGGCCGGGCCTGTCGCGGTGCGGCGGGTGCGGGTCGCTTGTGTTTTCTGTTCCACTCGGGGTCCTTTTCTTTGTTCTTGAGTGTTCTTTTGTAGTGAGTTCGGCCTTTGTTAGGACGACATAGTTCTATGAACTGTAGTACTCGCGCTAGTGTGCGTAGTAGGCGCTCCCAGCGCGAGAACCTTTCCGCCGGCGGTAACCACGGTGTGTGCGTGATTTTGTTACAAATTTCGGTTGCTATTTTATTTTCTTCGCCGGTCGGTGCATTATTTTGTTGTTGTGGTTCGGCGGGCCATGTTGTGTAGTCATTGTACAGGAAGTCTTTATCTCGATCAAGTTTCTTCTTGATGCTATGTAGGCGTTTGAGCGCGTTCTCGTAGCTGTCCGGCGGTTTGTCGTCTTCGATTTTCCATAGTAAAGGCACTTGACAGTGACCGTCGGCCGTGAGCGTGGTTAATTGCGCGAGCTGAGCGAGGGCGCGTTCCTCCGGGTCGGATTTAGGTCGTTTCGGCTCTATCATCGTAACTTCGATTGCGAAGTATTCTTTCAACTGCCGGTCGATGTCTTCTTCGCTTGTTAGCGATTCCCTTTCTTCGGCTGGCTGGTTGGAGATATGGCTGACGATATGGTGGATGACCTCGCCTTGTAGGGGGGCGCGGGTGTGTGCGCCGTGTAATACCCATCCGAGCGGTAGTCGGCTGGCGACGGGTTGATTTCTGTCGCCGCGTCGGATTTCTTCTGGTATTAATAGATGCCAGTTGTCTTGCCCGAGCAGTATTCCCGGTTCGGCCGTGTCGTATCTCAGTAGGTGCTCTATGTCTCGTAGGTGTGCGCACGTACTGATATCGTCTTCGCTTATCGTTTGGGGTGATAAGCGTAGGTCGGGAATTGTGCGGGCGTGTATGCGCATCTCTTCGCCTTGTCCGCGTATGAGGAGCGGGACTCGGCGGGATTTTCTGGCGTTTATTTTTTCACAGGTGATTGCCTCTATGCGTAGCGGCGTTGTAGGCCCGAAAATGGGAGCGTGGGTTCCCCCGGCGGGGGGAGGGGCGGGGACGGCGGGGCGCACGGCGGCGGCGCCCTGTCCCGCGCTCTCGGCGGTGCTCCTCTCTTGGGCCCGCTCGGCGTACTGTGGGGTTTCCCGCCGCGGTGTTGCTGCAGGGTGTAGGCTCTCCTGCAGCGGCGGGACTATGGGTGGCAGCGTTGACTGTGGGGTTTCATGAGGCAGTGTTCTCCACTGCGCGGCATCATGAGTTCGCTGCCCTATGGGTGACCTTGGCTGTAGGTCTGGACGAGGCTCCGGCGTCGCAGGAGTGCGTGTCTGTGGGGTTTCCTGCGAGGGCCTCGAGCCGTCTTGACACGTAGTTCTTGACGGCACTATGGGTGTTTGTTGTGATGTTTGTGGCACTGCGTGGGTGGTGCCGCTTTGTTTGTAGCGATTCGCGCAGGGCAGCGCGGGCGTGAAGACGGGGGAGGGGTCGCTGAAGGGGGCGTTCCCCGCTTGCGCAGGCGTCGCGACGGCAGCGGCGACTGGTGCGCTGGGCGGCGGGGGGAGCTGGGTCTCGGCGCGCGGCAGTGGCTGCTGGACCGTAGCTTTTTCTTCGTCAGGATTGTTCCCCTTTTCTTCTGGAAGGTGTGGTTCTTGAGTGATGGCGGGCATCTCGTGGTTTTTCTCGAACCAGGCGTCGATTTGCTCGTTCACTTGAGTGGCGGAAACCACAGTTCCTTCGTCTTCGTCGCTTTGTTCGGCTTCTAGTGTGGCGATGTGTGCTTGGGCGAGTTCAAGCTTGATGCGTAACATCTCTTCTTTTGCTTTGGCTAAGCGTTGCGCACGGCGGCTCGTGGTCGTTGCGCGTGACTTCGACGACGGTGGCGGCGCGGGGGGACGTGGCGTCGTCCCCGTCTGTGACGATTCCTGAGATAACGGCGGCGTCTCAGTGATCGTGTCCGTGCTCGTCGCGTTGTCCGTCGTCGTCGCGTTGTCCGACGCCGTCGGTGGCGTGTATGTTGAGTCTCTACTTGTTTCTTCTCTTGAGGTCCTCGGCGGTTGCTCTGTCCCGAAGATGAGCTGGGCTAACGACTGCCCCGGCGCCGATGACCTTGTGACTGGACCCATTTTCGACGATAATTTCCTCGGAGGTGGCGTTCTCTCACTTTCACTGGAATCTTCTTTTTTCTTGAGGCTGTAGTTTTCGCTTAAACTGCAGTTTCTTTCTTGAATATCCGGCTTACTGAAGGACCATTATGTGCCTGATGCACCTATGCACTGGTTGTGCAACTGAATTTGACGGGATTCCGATGAGGGAGCAGCTGAGTGAAAGACTTGTTTTCTTTTCCGAGTTGATGCCGTTTCGTAGGTATTTGTAGAACTGAATTTCATGAGGCCCGGACGCCATATTTATACCATGAAATTCCTTGCCCCGCAGCCCGCCCGCCCCGTGAATTTGGCGGGAAATATGGGCGGGAAAGTATTGGCGGGAAAGTTTTGGCGCGAAACGACATCTCATTTATTTATGACAATAATCTTAGGCTAATACGTTATTTACAGTGTTTTATACTTATTTCTATGACGTTCGTAATGCATTTATCACTCGAGATCCTCTCCGTTTGCCGGCCAATCGCATCTAAAACGCGGGTTTTTCTGGCGCTGTCTATTTACGTACCTCGGCCCCCACCTGGGGTATAAATACCGAGCTTCCCCCCTCGCTCGCCCATCAGTCTATGCTTGGCCAGCGCGCGGATAGGATCTAAAGGCTTCCTCTTAATCTATCTATTTTCTAGTGGAAACCTAGTGTTTAGCCACTCTTTACTTATGAAACCAACAGTATATTACCTCTTAACTAGGTAGGAATGAAGTGTGAGACCTATTATTATTTATTTCGCCTACAATTTATATAAGGCGACTGTAATACAATGCTTACGTTTGTAAGAGGGTTATAAGCTAGGTTACAGGCAATCTATTTTATCAGTATTTACGTAGATGGTTGTCCTGCACAACTAACTTTAATTACACGGCGGGGTGCTTTGTAGACTATTTAAATAAACTTTTAAAACTCGACTAACGCTCCGGAGTTGCAAACTTATCTGTGAAGTCACCTCTTCGCATCTGGCTTACGCGAATCTTGCCAAAAATACTACTTAAACACATTTTCACATTATTTAACTTTGTTATTAATGCTAATTCGTGGTGGCCAATATAGACGAAGTGCATTGAGTCATAGAAAGAAAGCAAGGTACCTACTTCCGAATCCTAGTTGTGTTTATGCCAATGTCACATCTGACACATGTAGAAAAGCAAATGATAAGTAAGTTTTCGCAAAGAGGTTATCTGTAATGTGAAGTGACAAATAATACTTATTGACATTTCTATAGGTACTATTATTGAAATAGAATTTGCGACCTTAATGCCTTGCGACTGTCTAACGGCATTTCAACGAAATGGGTAGGGAATTAAATTCCTTGACCTTAAAGAAGACCGCAACCCAAATACGTCACTACTTGCATTGTGGGTATTTGGTGTTGTGTTCTTGCTGGATACTCACATATGCTGCTGAGTGCTGGTGCTTGTACAAGGGAGATATTAGAAAGCTTGACACCTTCCACATGCGTTGTTTACGATGCATTCTCCGCATTCGGTGGCAGGATCGTGTGACCAACATGGACGTTTTACGAAGTTCTAACATGCTCGGCATGGAGGCCATACTGATGAAAAGCCAGTTGAGATGGAGTGGCCACGTTAGTCGCATGACAGACTGCAGACTCCCAAAATCTGTATTCTACTCCGAGCTTGCGGATGGAAAGCGTAATCGTGGGGGGCAGTTTCTGCGCTACAAGGACGTATTAAAACGTCATCTCAAAGCCTGCGATATACCTGCTGAGGGCTGGGAGGAGGTCGCGTCCATGAGACCAGAATGGCGTAATAAAGTCAGAAAAGGTGTAGCTTCTTTTGAAGTAGCTCGACTTGAACACCTGGACCAAAAGCGCCATTTGCGGAAGACTCGACCTACACCATCCTATGCATATACTTACAATAACCAGGGCCAGCTATACTGCACACAATGTGACCGGACATTTAAAACTAAGTTCGGCTTTGCGAGCCATATTCGTGCTCACCAGAGGAAATTGTAAGGGTCGCCGTCGTCGGATACGACAAGGAGGACTATATAGATAGATCTTGCTGGAGCACCCGAGGGTGTGTTGTGTTGAACGCGAGTTCTTAAATTGTTTTGTAGAGTTACAAGAAGCAACGTGCTAAAAGTTGTAGTTTGACACCTTTTTAGTCACTGTTTCATCGAATAAGATATACTTACCTACGATATACATTGTACAAGCAGTCAGCCATGAGACAGACATCATCGGCAACTACTTCTGTAACGGAGGCTGATTAAAACCTGTTCGTTCCTTTTCGTTTCCTTTCCTTTTCGCTTACTTATTTGGTTTTGCAAGTCACACTCGAGCCCATGCACGTAAAGTTTCCCAACCTTAGATTATAATTTTTTTCAGGATGTCGCCGTCGACGTCTATGTCTGGGAGGACATCATCATCATCATCACATTGTACTATAGTGCCACAGTGCTGTGCGCATATACAAAAAAACTTGTATATTTTACACTACACGGAGGTTATAGCAGTAGGTATATCATATTTAAGATGTATTTAAGTGAATAACCTGTTTAATTTGCATAGTGTTTGCTGCAGAGTTCAAAGCCCGTTACACTGGTTATACTAAAGATGTCCAAAAGTTGGCGACGCAGCAGGAAGTTCAATTAAATTATTACAGCACAGAACTAGCATACTCGTACGTAACTACTAGTATTAGTACAGTCGCCATCAGATAATGAAGCGAATAAATATAATATCTGGACAAAACTTTATTTTCAATGTGTTTGTGCTTTCTTTAAATATTTTTAGCAACTTGAATGTATGATGTTGATGGTGGCTCTATATTAAATAAGTTTCAAGCTTTTATTGCTGATTGTACTTTTCTGTATACCGTCATCCACTACTAATTGAGACGATTTTAACGAGCCCAAACTCAACGGGGTTGCGTCGGTTAAGTACTGAATCCCCATGGCCACCTTCTGTTTTCATCATCAGATCAGCTCGATGGTACCATAATATTAAATTGTCATCCAAACTACCTTTACCCAAAATTTCAGCTAAATCGGTTGAATATATCTGCTTCAAAACTGAGATGCAAGATTCCATCCGAACAAACATAGTTACATACATAGGTACTTCATACTTACTAACATAGAGTTACATAGTTAGGTACAAACATTGTAAGTTAATAGATAGCTTGTAAAATGGAATGGAACGTGGAACTTCACAAAGTATTTTCAACGAGTTGGCAAACTTTGCAGAATGAGCTGGAGTTTCTTCGACTCCTCGTATTGGTACCGTGTCAAAATTGCATTCATCGCAGGCGCTCCGTTCCACTCACGCCAAGCCTAACATGCCAAAAAGAGATCGCGTGACAAATTTTATTTTGATGATAGATAGATAGATGTCATTTATTGTCAAAACATGGTCAAAACTGTGTACATAAGATCTCATGTCATACATTGGAAGGTATCAACAGTTTGCCCTGTTCGAGCGTACAATATTATTGAACTTAAAATTAAACTTAATAATTTGTAGACCTAGGTACTTATACGAAATATTCATTAAGATTGTAAAAACATTTATCTGCCAGCCATTTTTCAGCTCCTTTTTGAACTTCGTTTTATCTAGTGACTTAATATATACAGGTAAGTTATTAAAGATTTTGATTCCAGTAGCATAGGTACTCTTGCTAATTATGTAACTAGAATGCCTAACTGTACACATAATATCATATTTATATTGCGATCTTATTTTAAGTTTAGAGTCACTTTTCCTATTAAAAATATCGTGCCGTTCCTTAACAAATAAACAAATTTCCAGTATGTAGATACATGTCAGAGTTAAAATTTTATTGCTTCTAAAGATGTATCTTAAGGAGTCCCCATTTTTAAGTTTAAATATTATTCGTAGGCTTTTCTTTTGTAGAATAAATACTGACTGAACATTTACTGAATTACCCCAAAAAATTATGCCGTATTTAAGTATAGGATAAACGTTTCCATAATATGCCTTTTTTGAAACTTCTATTGACGTTATTTTGGTCAGTATAGATAAGGCATAACAACTTTTAGCTAGTCTATTGTTTATTTTATTAGTGTGAGATTTCCAGTTTAGGTGGCTGTCTATTGTGACTCCTAAGAAGTTTGTATTTGTAACTTGTTCAATTTGTTTATCCTCAATTTTTATGCTTAAATTCTGCGGTATCTGCTTATGATTAGTAAATTGTACTACTTTTGTTTTGTCCAAATTAACACATAATTTTAAGGATGACAACCAATCAGTAACAGTTTTTAAGGTGGTATATAATATAATACATTAGTAATATCAATATCAGTGTCCTCACTTACAAATATGGTGTAAATGTAAATGTATGGTATATTAATCACTAGAGGAAACTCGTTTACGTATACCAAAAACAATAATGGTCCCAGCACACTTCCTTGGGGTACGCCTTGAAGATTTTTCTCATAGCTTGACTGTATATTTGTTACTGTTATTGTAATCTTGTCATATGAGGTTAGAGTTGTAGCTTGGATTCTATTTGTAAGGTAAGATTCCATCAATTTCAAGGGAATACCACGAATTCCGACATGCTCAAGCTTCTTTAAAAGCATTTTGTGAGAAACGCAGTCGAATGCCTTAGATAAATCTATAAACAACCCAATGACTACCTTTTTTTTATGTAAGTCTGTCCACATTTGCTGCAAAATTTTAAAAATATAGCTAGTGTAGTATTTTTCCCTTTTCAACCGACGAAAAAAACGGAGGAGGTTCTCAATTCGACGCGTATATTTTAATTTTTTTATGTATGACCACGCATAACTTTTTACAGAGTAGTTCGATTTTGATAATTCTTTTTTTATTAGAAAGGGTATAACCCGAAGTTGGTCCCATATAAATTTGGAAAAAAAAACCAACCCTAAGGGTACGAAAATAGGGGATGATTGATTTTTCGTCGGTTAAAACTTTGTTTTCAAAGTAAATTATTGGAGCCCAAATTGGTTCGCGTTTAAAGTGTTATATTTATTAAAAAACGATGTAAAGCGATTTAATATCATATTTTCAAATATTTTAGAAAAATATGGCAACAATGCAATCGGTTTATAATTAGTTATGTCTTGCCTGGAACCTTTTTTGTGTAGAGGCTTGATTAATGCCTTTTTTTAATTCGTCAGGGAAAATACCATTTTTATATTGTTAGGTTTATAATATGAGCCAATGGTGCTGCTATATACTCAATGCTTGATTTTATCACCATTAAAGGTATTTCATCGAATCCAGTACTTTTCTTGTTTTTTAACTCTCTGACTATATTTATTATTTATTGGATGGTAACTGGGATCATAAATATACTTTTCAAGGTGGGTTGTGTTACATGCCTGACATGCGTATCGTTTGTGGTATGTACATCATT
Source organism: Epinotia brunnichana (assembly GCA_963854355.1). NCBI lineage: Eukaryota > Metazoa > Arthropoda > Insecta > Lepidoptera > Tortricidae > Epinotia > Epinotia brunnichana. Next base: position 12,677,988 of record OY977942.1, read on the forward strand.
TTGCTTAATGAAGAAGTCGTTCATAGTATTCGCAATGTCAAATGGATTTTTAATATCAATGTTATCTTTTTTTATAGATTCCATCGTATCTTCTATCTTATTCACTTGACTTGTATTTTGTTTGATAATTTGCCATGTAGCCTTACTTCTGTTACAACTCTGTTTAATGAAATACCATATACTGACGGACTGATGCCCTGGTAAAGGTCGCGGGAGTCCGCTGGATGCGGGTGGCGCAGGACCGGCCATTGTGGCACTCTTTGGGGGAGGCCTATGTCCAGCAGTGGACGTCTTTCGGCTGATATACCATATACTTCCTTCCAATCAGATAGACATAGTGTCCCTGTGCGGAAAATTTCACTGAAATTAGGTGTGTGGACTGAATTTCAGCATGTCGTGCTAATAGTTGAACTTAGATTTGTAGAATGAGGTCTGTGACAGCAACGCTTTTCAAACAAACTGGTACAAGTGGTACAAGTATAAAATAAACCTCTTCGACGGCTTTTAGGGTTCCGTACCTCGGTACCTTTATAATAAGATCACTTCGTGGTCCGTTTGTCTGTCAAAACGTGAAGGTATCGAGTTGAAATTGATATCAAAACTCAAGTCTGCAGTCCCTTGGAGCTCTACGTTAACGCATTTCAAAATCGCTGTTTACAGCACATATTGATACCTAACAAAGTGAGAGTTTGAAAGATACATTAAAGTTTGTTACTAATTTACCGTTTTCGGAATTATTACTTTACTTGTAATGTAAAAACCTTGCTTCTTGTTAAATTTCATGACTCTAGGCTAACGGGAGTTGCTCGATAAGTTTTAGGAGCCTTCACCATTTTTTGAGTGAAAAAGGTAAAGGTTACACTGGAGCTCACGTTACGCTAGACAAGCTACAACGTACGGTACGGAACCCACGTGTGCGAGTCTGACTCGCACTTGGTCGGTTATTTTTTAGTGGACCACTTTTACATACGGTTCAAGTAAAAGCAAGTACGAAAGACGAACTTCATGACAAGGAATAACTGTAGGTATATATTTTAGAAAGAGGATGATATTTCAGAGAAATCCATTTGCTCTCTTCTTTTTATTTTTTTCGGAAAAGTTAATCAACATAAAAATTAAATATTATTACCGAACCTGCTCACAAAATTTCACGAGAATCGGTTGAGAAATGCGACCTGTAGAGGATAACAGTCGGACAGCGGGACAGCGGGGCATCCGGACAAACGAATTTTGGCCCAAGCTGAAGCATAGAACTTCGTTCGCTTCGCTCGCTCGTTTCACTCCACTTACAGATGAATGAAACTTTATTTTCAAGCCAGCAAGTAGGTAGTAAGTAATTTCAGTTAGTTTAGCTCCTATTTAGTCACACGCGTGAGTAATGGTTATAAAGGCACAACACATTTGCGTTCCGAATGGCTTAATTTATAGTAGTTTATGCAATTGATACCTACATAAAGCCTGCATCACACTGGCGTGGCCAGCGGTGGCGGACCATGGTAAATTTGACAGCTAATGACCGGCCAGACCACGCCAGTCTGTGAGAGGCCTAATGAGAGGCGTCAAAACACGAGTGTGGGTTTATGAAACGAGCGTCAGCGAGTTTTATAATAGGATCACACGAGTGTTTTAAGGCCTGATTAATGATTATGTACGTACTCTAAGATGGGTTCAGAAGCCTTAGGGAAATGACCTGCATTGATAACAACAGTAAGGCCTCTCACAGATTGGCGCGGCCTGGCCAAGGCGGTCAATAGAAAACTTGTCATTAGCTGTCAAATTTACTATGGTCCGCCACCGCATGCCGCGCAAGTGTGATGCAGGCTTATATAATGGCAGCTATTCGATCCTCCGTCACCACGAATGTTTTTTTTAGTTCATAGACAAACTAATTAATGAAGTACCTATTCTCATGTCACTCGAATCAAATGACGTGCGGTTTAAGCCTGCATCACAATGGCGCGGCCTGCGGCGGCGGACCATAGTAAATTTGACAGCTAATGACAAGTTTTCTATTGTCCGCCGCGGCCAGGATGCGCCAGTCTGTGAGAGGCCTCATATTTAAAAAAACATACTGAATTGACGTTTCGTATCGACAACTGTTTTAATAGCTATGGATACTAGAATAGAGACCCACTTGAGTTTTGACAGCTGTTCCAAATTTAAACTCATAACCTTATCTTGCGTCTCCTCTTCTATTCCGGTGTAACGTGTAAGGATAACATTCGAATGGTGTCAAATGTAATTCGACGGGAACAATGCTGCCTTCATTGCCCCGCGCATTAATCACCCGAGGTGACTCATCAGAAACAGCCTGAAAGGGACCAGATTAATACTCGGAATGGGAGGCGCGATCCGCTAATGATACCTATGCTTAATGAATATGCGTGTCAGGAATTGTACAGTCTCATCTATAAATACGTATATGTTTCGCAACTTATGTCTGGAGAATAAGATTGAAAATTGTATACATATTTGTAGAGCTGACTGTAGATACAATGAAATACGCTTATTATTCTGACGTGTTCGTAAATGGGATTCTAATGACTAAGAGCAAGTCAAGAGCAGGGACAATGGGTACACTTTTACATAGTAATGTTAAACAGAGCAGTATACGTCTGGTGCCATGTTGGGTCAGTAAATGGTAGTAAAATACTAAGTAGTTTTGTAGGGACTACCTTGCATTCGCTTCAATTAGAAGGATTGCCTGTCACTTACAAAGACATTCGCGAAGCGACGTCCAGTGACAGCGTGCTTCAAACGGTAATAAAATAATTTCTTTGATAAAATATGTTAAATTTATACGGTTGGCCGTGGAAAATTGTATGCAAGAATCTCAGAGCAAAGAATAAGGCAGAGGCCGCGTTACGAACTACAAAGTGACGCAACTTTTTTAAACATGTGTGCGTAAGAGTGATACCAGTACTATGAAAGTATCCCTACGATTTGGGTAATTTGCTTAAGGTCTCTCTATAATGGTTTGTGAAATATTAAATCTAATTTACCTAGTTTCAGATTGTTAAGCAGTAATGTGGGACATAATACATATTTAGTCTTTGAATTGGTGTTGTTTTTACAACATTTTAAAACGCAGGAGACCATTATTTATTTATTTTGTTGTCATCGAAAACGTGTCAAGATGACGGCGTCGTGACACGCACTGAAGAGGTCAGAGGCTTAGTTTTGTATGTATATGTGTGCGTTAGCGTGTATCTACTTATGAGGCTTAGTTTTGTTCGGCTTCACTAGACTGTTCGTAATGCTCCGTCTGTATTTTTTACTTGGTCTGAGGCAAGAATATCCTGCCATATTTCCTGTGCAAGACCGATTTAGAGTTAGTCGAAGGTTGCCTTCTCCGAGGGCATCAAGTAGTGATTCCGTCTAAGCATAGGAACCATATTCTACGCGAGCTCCATCGCTCACATCAAGGTATCGTAAAAACCAAGAGCGCCGCCCGTTCTCGGTTATGGTGGCCCGGCGTTGACTGCGACATCGAGCGCGCGGTGGGCGCGTGCAGCGTGTGTGTGGCGCTGCGACCCGCGCCGCCGCGCGCCGCGCCGCGACCCTGGCCGCGTCCTAAGGGACCGTGGATTAGGATACATATTGACTACATGTCCATAGCGCAAACTAACTGTTTAGTAGTCATTGACGCATAAAGTAAATGGGTAGAGTGTCTAGATATGTCAGGCGGCACTACAACCAAACAACTACTTTTAAAATTAAACGATTTGTTTGCCAGGTTCGGCCTCCCTGAAACGATTGTGTCCGATAATGACGCTAAAATAGCATCGCAGGAGTTTTTAGATTGCTGTAAGACCAATGGTATCTCGCACCTTACTTCTCCAATTTACCATCCATGCAGTAATGGTCAGGCGAAAAACAGCGTCAAAACTTGTAAAAAAAAGTTAAAGGCTATTTTGACTACTCAGACTTGTAAACATAAGATTAATGAAAAACTACAAGAATATTTGTTCGAGTATCGTAACACGGTGCATTGCTCGACTGGTGTCACTTGCTCGTTTAATGATGGGTCGTGATTTACGCAGCCGACTAGACTTGATCATTCCTCCGCGACAGGCACAGCCGGAACCTTCGCAGGAAAGCGTACAGACGAGCAATGATACTAGGGTTTTTGATGTAGGCGATCCTGTGTGGTGCCGCTCGTATGTATATAGGAAGCCACTGTGGTACAAGGGGAAGATCATAAAAAAGATGGGAAACAGAATGTATTTGGTTAAATTAGACATTAACAATTTAATTTGTAAACGTCACATCGATCAATTAATGCGTTATGTCAGTGGCGCCGATACAAGTTCCGACCGCCATGACCCCAATTCCTCGCCCGGTTCGTCCACGCCTTTTGAACTGATATATCTAGATGCAAACGTAAATGAGTGGCATGACGCGACGGAAGGAGAAGCGCGGGGAAGGGTAGGAGAGCTGCCGCAGCAGCTAGAGGTAGAGGAGTTGCCCCCGCCGGTAGAGGCAGGAGGGATTCCACCGCTTGTAGGAGGAGAAATTCCCCCGCCGTTGGTAGAGGCAGGGGAATACAGCGGAAGAGTCTTGAGACCTCAAAAAAATATTAATTAAATAAATAAATAAATATAAATATTACGGGACAATCTTACACAAATCAACCTAGGCCTACGGTAAGCTCAGTAAGGCTTGTGTTGTGGGTACTAGGCGAGGATATATATAATAGATACATACATATAGATACTTATATACATATATAACATCCATAACTCAGGAACAAATATTCGTGATAAATACACAAATAAATGCCCTGACCGGGATTCGAACCCGGGACCTCCAGCTTCGTAGGCAGATTCACTACCCACTGGGCTACGGAGGCCGTATAAGGTTTAATATAATTATACTGTATAATTTCTCCAGGTTATCCAATTTTTTTTTATTTTTTTTTAATTAAGGGTGAAGGAGCTGGTGTGTACCGACTCTTTGGATGCGGGGATCTGTCATTGATTAGAAGAATATATGTTGTTATGTCTTGTCATGAATCTGGAGTTTCATTGTGTTAAATGTATTAATTCCCTAACATTTCAGTAAGTCATTAATTTGCAATTATCTCCACAAAATTTGCATACAAACACTCTATACGTCTACACTTGTTAAGTTGTTATACAAAATATAATTTCTAATTCAATATTCTGTGTAACTGTTGTGTTATTTTATTGAAAAATAAACATTTTTTTTCGTAATTTTAACGAGAGATAAAATTAAAACAATCTTTTTTTTCTTTTGTATGATATGATATCTCTACGTGTATCCGCATCGATAAAGTGCAGTTTATTCGAAATTGAAATCCCATGCAAGTTCCCCATTTTGTTTCATGATGGAACAGTATGGGAAAAGAGTAGTCTTATTTTGTTCTAGTGCGTCACTGGCAGGTAAGCTCGGGTGAAACGCTAGTATGTAGTTCTATAGAACAGTTTGGGAAAATAAATAAAACATAAATAAATTTATTACAGAAAAGGTTAAATATAGTATAATTAATAAGAAAATAATATTAAATATTTTTTTTTATTTAATATTATTTTCTCATTAATTATACTATATTTAACCTTTTCTGTAATAAATTTATTTATATTTTATTTATTTTTTACTGTGACGTCACTGTCCCATAGAACAAATGGGAATCACTCGATGTTTCCAGTAAGTAAATGCGAAAGTGACTCTATCCGCCTGTATACACAGGTGAAACATTTAAACCACTTAACCGATTTAGCTACATTTTTGTATGGATATAGTTTAAAACCCTAGGATGGACATAGGATAGCTATTATCCCGGAAATAATCGCTTAAAGGGGTGGAAAGGTGGGGGTAACTTTGTACGGGGGAGTGATGTTTAAGCCTACGCCTGAAATACTTTAATAGCAATTATCCTCTAAGGCGATTTACGAGATCCACACAAACGAAGTTGCGGGCTAAAGCTAGTATGTACATAAAACAGCATACCTAAATATTTTGTTAAATGTTGCAGTTCCCTCGTACATTTCCGTCTTGTGAGCAGCAGTAATCTTCAAAATCTTACAAGTTTACTGCCAATATATTTTTCCCTGCAAGTTGTTTGTTTCTCAAGTTGGCTCGCCGCCAGTGAACCCGCGCACACTTAAAGAAATTCAACACCAGTGCTACAAAGTTAATTTAATATCGCGTCTTCGTGAACGATGCCCCGCGAGATGCCAACCAACTTTTGAGTAACTGGTAACTATGTAGATTCCTTGTATGTGATTTATCATTTTATTTGAATTGTGAAGCTTGAAATAGAGGTGCTTAAGTACACCTAAACTTCTATACGTTATCCTTGTGACTCTGGGAGTAGGTAGTCAAAGTCGCGATTCTGTAAAGTTGACAAAAAAAAAGAATTCTCATTTAAATTCTAAAACCTGAATCGACAAAATAATTCCATATAATTATCGAACCTGCTCCCAAAAATTGTATGAGTATCGGCTGAAAATTGCTACCTGCAGAGAAGAACAGCCGGACAGTTGGACCGGCAGAAATACGAAAGCATTTTTGCCAAAGCTGCAACGAAGAACTTCGTTCGCTTCGCTGGCTCGTTCAGTTATGTAAATAGGAATGTATATTAAATTCTTGAGGTGATAACTACAATGAAGATATTTTCCGTTATCCGTAAAATAGAATTTGTTGAATTGTTATGAAAGCCATTATAATATAGCTGAGATAACGTCGGCCTTTGAAATGAAATGAATACTTAGAGGAAAAAACAGATAACAAAAAACGAGGGTCCATTATCAAGTTCAAAAGCGCAATAATAAAAAAGCTTGGTATAGTGTCACTAAAAGAAATATGAAAGTAAATAGGTCATTTATAAGAGGTCAGGTCACACTATCTACATAATTTCACTTGACAGTCAGCTTAAAGGCTAGGCCTCAACCGGATGTATCTACATCCGATTGAACAGCCTGCCGGCAGCGACTAACGAAGTTAAAATGTCAACAGCTACCATATGTTGTATTTAGATAGGTAGGTACATAATTGCGGTTGGACGCGGCATGAACGAGCAGCTAGGTACTAATCGTGTTGTTACTAAAGTGTGTCCCTGAATTTGTTTAGTAAGTTATCTTAGAAAAATTATACAATATTATATAATGAATGCCAAAATATATGGATCACACAGACACGGGAAAACAAAAGTTGTCTCTCGTGTACGAGTACCTGGTATGTGTACTTACTTAAAAAGAGGTTTCTAGAGAGGTAGGGCACAGCGGAATGTCATTTCGCTCGTATTTGGAGCAGCCCAACTGGGGAAGTACCTTACAGAAGACCGCAGCCATAATAGCACCACTGCTTTGTAGTGTTGCTATATTAATATATAGCAACACTACAAAGCAGTATAACAACTCCACGTGCTTCATAGCATGCAATAATTTGCATGCTATGAAGCATGTGGTGTTGTGTTCCTGGTGGTGAGTAAAGTCGCCAGAGTTCCCTAGGGTGCGCTGTGTTGGGAGTGAGGGACCTGCATGTCTCTATCTGCCAACACAGCGAATCCTCAAGTGAATAAAGGGTCGGCAACGCGCTTCTGATTCTTCTGGAGTCACAAGTGTCCATAGGCTACGGTAACTGCTTACCATCAGGCAGGCCGTAAGTTTGTTTGCCACCGTCGTTGTATAAAAAAAAAAGGTACTAGCCTAGATATTGTACAATAATTAAGATACTAAATAAATATTTTAATTTAATTAACGGCCTCCGTAGCCCAGTGGGTAGTGACTCTGCCTACGAAGCTGGAGGTCCCGGGTTCGAATCCCGGTCAGGGCATTTATTTGTGTATTTATCACGAATATTTGTTCCTGAGTTATGGATGTTATGTATGTATATAAGTATCTATATGTATGTATCTATTATATATATCATCGCCTAGTACCCACAACACAAGCCTAACTGAGCTTACCGTGGGCCTAGGTTGATTTGTGTAAGATTGTCCCGTAATATTTATTATTTATTATTTATTTATAATTAAAAATTTAAGTACCTACACTGGAAATTAATTTCTGTATCAAAATCTAGGTAATGTTCCTAGGTCACGTATGGGATCAGGAAAGACAGAGAAGAGATTAAGTAGCATGTAATTTTATGTATCCAATACAGAGGAAGAGGAGGCACCAATTCCTTAGAATGCCCGTTTTTAGGGTGGAAGGCAAGGAATTCTAACAAAGAGCAAAAATACGTATAGGAAATTGGAGATGCTGGTCTGACATCAATTGGAGTACCTACATGAGATTCGGCGGGCTAGGGCAACTAACGAACCGAAAGCGTCGCCACCGTTGAACGTTGGTAAACATAACGAAGAAAAATCGAGACATATTGGTTTTGAGAAAAATACTATTTTAGATTTATGCAATTCTTACTGTTATATTTACATACTAAAGTACGCCGACGATGTTATCATCATCGTGGTGTTATCTGCCATGCCTGTGATTTCCCTAAGGCAAACATCAACGTACCTACAATAGCAAATGTATATATCCTATCTCAGTTATCTGACGGGTAAGCTTCGTTTATTTGAAGAAGAAATATTCCTCCCCAAAAATAATTATATCGTGGTAGTTACCTATTCTCTTGGAACACAAAGATTACCAAAGGACAGAAGTTAATGATGGTAATACATTAAGCATTTGACCAAACTGGAAGAACTGAACGTCAAAATAGTTTCTCAAATTTACACTCAAAGCACGTTAGTTACGAGTTACCTTCCAGTTGTTATGACATTATCAACTGAAGTTATCTACGGCGTTTTACTTGTAGCTAGTTAGTGACGCCTGACCGCACCCATGGCAAAGCTCGATTATATCCCCGACCACAAAACAGACACAAACCACGTCCACAATTTCGAACTTAGTCTGATAACGTTGCGACGTGTTCTGTGAACATTATGACTAAGTTTTAAGACTACGTATACCTACTCCTTATAAATAATAGTATTATTTTTTCACAGGCTTAAAAACGAATAGTCAAGCATAATTTCTCCTTAATTCTCTAAATTAAAAAAAAAAAATCTTATGGGGATGGAGTTCAAATAGCGTCGTTGAACGATAAAGGCTTAAGCTAAAGTCAATGTTAATATTTATATTAAGCGCAAATGTAAAAAAAAAACATATAGATAGCTAATCTACTAAACAAAACAGAAGTAGTCAGCACATACGTAGATAGTAGCACATATCGCAACGCACCTTTTTATAGCGTAAGAATGTGTTACGATATATTTGGCCGCAATGATTGCTACAGTATGTTGCTGACTGTATATAGATTTATACTTTCTTATATTAGTTATATTAGTGACATAAAACGATTTCAAAGCTCATTTTGCCCACGCAATAAATAAGTTTTATATCGAAAAAGTTCCGTCGATGTTTGTCGTATAGGGCTAAGTTTGTCCAAATTATAATTTCTTTTGATTTTATTGCTCCGAGCCGTGTCAGTTTAACGTACGTACGATCTTGGTTATGGCGACTCGCGTGGGTTAAGCGTCACGCAACATCACAAGGCAGCCAGTCGAGTGGAATGGAGAGAGGGACAAGACGGCCGCATCTCGGCTGAAGTGCCTGCCCCTTTCAGTTTCCCTTTGTTATAGCTTTATTGTGATGGCTGCGCTTTTTCGCGAGATTTGTTTGACCTACAAAACGTACAAGTTCTATGTTGCCACATTGTTATATTCGTTAGGTAGGTAAGTTATTTTCCCAATTCTTGAGTTTTCAATGACAGTAAAAACTTTTTCATATCTCATGCTCTGAAAGTGGGTCGTTGTTGTTCTAAAAAGTGTGCCGAAAGTGATACGTTTCTGCTCTAGAGCAGAAAAGTAGTGTATTCCTATTGGTCCTCGCCTTAGCTATAAGCAGTATGCGGGAACTTATTCTAATAAATATCAATACTTAGATACCCCGCCACTGACGAAGGTAGGTAAATAATTGAATTCTTACGAATTCATGGAATTTGTTTTATTAAATATAAAATAAGTTTATGTTGTAAATTCATTACTTAATTTTATTTTAGCTAAAATATTCACTAGGCTCTACGAGGTGGTGACAAATAGAATACACCCACAAACCTTTTTTTGTCTTAAAGTTGTGCATGTGAGCTAAGTCAGAAACGCATACAGCCAACCTTCAACTAAATACTATCTTCTAATAAATACAAATAGTATGAAAATAAGAGCAAGAGAGAGATCTCTTTCTCACTCTCATTTATTGGGTGCGGCGCACGAAGGTCGCGGTGCATTGGGGTAGTCTGTTACGGCTTTAAACGAAGGTGACGTTTTTAGAAGAAGAAAAAATATGCTATTTAAGACACCGATTAATTTACCGAAAACGCGCGTAAAAAAAGTTTACGTGCATTATGGTCCTCGAAAAATGTTAAAGAGCGGGAAAGCCAAACTAGTGCGAACTTTTGTATTGTAAGACGAATTTAATTTAAATACATTTTCGCGATTAAAATGAGTTCATCCAGTGATTTTGAAACCGACTTAACGCCTGATTTGATCAGAACAGAAGCCCAATCTATCGTGGAAGGCCTTATACCGCAAATTTCAAAAGAAAGATATATTAAATCATATATACCGATTTTATAAAATGGCGGTCCGCAAAGAGAGTTAAATCTTTCTCGGAAATAGTGATTTATCGAAGATATTAAAACTATCAACGCTGTGAAGTATATATTCAATGATGCTTAAAACCACTAACATGACGTGAATTTAAAGAAATACCTATAGTAAGATGACATAGTTTCTAAAAAGGCAGTTGGATGGCTTTAAAAGCAAAAAGTCCAAGATTTTTACTGCAAATGAGATAAAAACCTTCTTAAATGAAGCTCCTGATGGTGTTTATTTGGCAACAATGGTAATAACATAATCGTATTATATTGTAAATGTAACTAAATAACAATAGAAATCATAAAAAAATAGTTTTTGACAAATACCTACGTAATTAATAAATAAGTAGTACCTACTAAAACTGTTTTGTTTTCAGGTGGCGCTAATTTTTGGTATATAATGTGAATATTCCAGACAAAAATACTACATTTACATTCGCAAATTGCTCTACTTTTCCATTGATTTCAAGTAATTGTACCTATACTTTGGATAAACATATTGCAAAATTTTCCTTCTGTGGTTTTTTTTTTACTTTCCTCGTATTCGATATGAAAAGTAGAGTGTTTAACTCGGGTGAAAGTCACCCAATTCTGACTCGAACTATTGGCGCTCTCAGTTCGTTCGAGCGCCAAAATATCTCGTCGGAAATGGGTCCCTTTCAGCCCTTGGTTAATAATCTACTATTAAAAGGAATATGTATCATGAATACAATAACACCGCATCGCGCTCCTGGCATCAACACCGGAGTGCGACTTGTTTACGTGGCGATGGGCGGCTGTGTGTAGTGAGTAGCTTGAGGCTCTGTGAGACGATGGATGATATTTAGGCGCTCAACAGTACCAATATAACATGTTGGAAATTAAATGTCATCTAAGTGAAATTATTGTTTTGTCTTAGTTTCGTGACGCATTAGTTTTTTTACTGTAAAGTCATGCAAACGTGTTAAATAAATAAATAATTATCACGAATGTAGATACAAGTACATTCAACAGGGTAAATTCATGTAAAAATGAGATACAAAGTAAGAAAATAAATCAGTAAACTATAAATAAATAAATAAATCAATATTTGCGGACAATCTTACACAAATCGACCTAGTCCCAAACTAAGCAAAGCTTGTACTAAATACGTAGACGAAGATAAACATACTTATATAGATACATAAATACTGAAATACATAGAAAACATCCATGAATCCGGAACAAACATTCGTGCTCATCACACAAATAAATGCCCTTACCGGGATTCGAATCCAGGACCTCTTGCTTTGTAGGCAGGGTCACTACCAACCAGGCTAAAGCGGTCGTCAAACTAAGACGCCTCAGGAATATTTAGAGGCAGTTACATTGGAACATTTTACATTTCTTAATAATGCAAAAAGCAGGATGGTGCAGGTTCTACGTAATTGTGTGCAAGAAAGCAAATACCTTTTCATAACTCGTAACCAACTTAAGTGTACTTAGGTTAAAATTTTGAGAGGAACATTTCACTTTATATTCGCATTTATAAGGCCAGCTCTCAAAATGTTTTACCTACTTATCATCCACATTCGTCTGACAAATAGAGAGCATTAATATGTACATACTTACCTATGCAACTCACGTTCGACAGCACATTGCGCAGCGCCTAAGATCTAACTCCGTACAAAATCGCCTGCGGCCTGCAGTTGTGGTATGAATATAAAATTCCAGAGCAAGTCTTGAGATCTTTTTGTTTTACCCGTAAACGGCTGGAAATAGAATGTAAACGAATATTATCTCAAAACCGTGTATTCCAGGTAGATATCTACAGGTTTGTTTTAAACAAAAACACCGTGGTGTTTTCCCGTGAAACGATTGCGATTCAGCATTCCATTGTTTTTGCCCTTGCAGAAACCGCGTTGTACCTAATATGTAAAGTTTGTGAATAAAAGATGACTTGCATCGGAATATCTATAAAGCTCTTTTGTAAACACCTTCCACATTGTTCTATGTATGTACTCTCCTTTACTATGGGTAGTACGGGTTTGCTTGCCAAACGATAATTTCCATCGGTTTGTGTTCAGGGTCACTTGCAATTAATTGGTCGATCGATCGTATACATCGCTAAGGGGGCAGCAAGCAATGCTTTCAAACTGCACTGAAATTGTAGAACAAGTTAGATCGTGAACTTTACATCAAAGTGAAACTACTCCCTTTTGACTTAAATGGCAGAATTGAAATTATGTTGTTTAGTTATCAAAATTTATGCATTTTTCTACTCCTGTACCGTTATCTGTCATTTATATAGGCTGTAGCTCAAATACAATGACACCACTAATAAGTCATCGCAAAACTCTATGCTCTATGGCCCAAAAACGCACTGTTCAGCGTACTTTTTTGGTTCATACATTTTTCATTAAAGAACTGTTTAACTTTTTTTTTAATCGGCCGCTAATGCCGCTATATTGCAGTGGTGCCAACTTCATAAACAAATATTTCGAAATAAAAGTATTTATTTACGATTTAACATTTGTATATTATAAATGATTTACTACAATAATAATAAATCATCATCTATTGTGTGTTAAATTACATGTTTTATAAATTCTTGATATTATTTATAAAAATAAACAGTTCGAATTCGGTCCGGGTCCGGATTCGGTTTGGTTCGGATGGCAAGTGCAAACAAATTAAAAAAAAAACAAACCATAAGCAAGAGCTGTCACATTTCCGATTTCCCACCAAAATACAGTTCAAAATGAAAAGACGAAAGATGATAAACTATTAATCCTAAACTATTAAGATTTTATTCGTGTTTGTGAAGACAAAAGTGTGCGTTCCTTTTAACATGGTCGAAGAAATTAATAACTGCACTCCTGAAGAAATTGCGTGAGTAGCAAAAGTACGAATAGAAAACTTGCTGCCTGAAAAGTTTAACTATTCTGTAGTCTGCTATTTATTTAAAATTTGTCGTAGAAAAAGTATTGTATGCAACGGTGTATAACTGGTCTAAAAACGCTCGTGGCGTCTTTAATTGCGATGCTCGCCAAGGCTCGCATCGCAACCCACGCCACTCGCCTTTTAAGACCCTTCTTATACAACAGTTGCATAAAATACTATTATGAACTTAATTATTTATACTGCATGCAAGACTCTACACTCCACACTACACTCGTTATACTGTATCTATATACTAGTATGTCGTCGTTGAAATAAGTCTCATTGTATATATTTAGGTAAGTTCTCAATATCAAATATATATTTCCTGTTGGCACTTTAGTAATACAATCCGGTTCAAAGGACCATTATCACCGTATATACAAAATGCTGACCTTTCGCTGTTGCTATATCGTAAGATGCAACATCCTATTCCATCTAAACTCAAACATTATGTTAAAATTACGCGAAGGAAAAATCCATTTCTCCCAAAGCAAACAACCAGACCCTCTCAAAACGCCTAGAGGCGCACAATCTTCCGTTTTACGTACTTACATATTCCCTTCCTTTTTTCCTTACGGGTCCACTTTATATTCATTTCTATGGCAAAATCAAGTCACGAATTAATTTAATTTTAGATTTTGTTGACTTTCTGAAAACTGGTTACTAAAAATTAGAGGATAATGTTTAATTTTATCTACTTAAAGTATTTACGTTGCTGGATTCGTCAATCTCTGCGTCCAAAGTTAAAACGGTCATTTTTCTTTTGAGATCATAGGTCGACGAATCCAGCAACATTAAAACTAGTTTCTAGGTAGTATAGGTTCTCGTAATGTGGTGAGGATGTAGCCATTCGGTTTTTTTTTTCTAATTTACTATTAAAACGTTATTTGAAAATCAATGTCTAAAACTATAACTATGAAGAATAAATTATAGTATTTACAATAACTATTATAGTATTTACATTACAATAACCTAACACCCATAACCCCCCTAACATCCCTCAAAATCCTATTCCACCCATAATATGTGTATGAATTTATCCCTATACTAATCCCACAGAACTCATTTGATTGTTCGAAACCAAAATCTACCTTGATTTTAGCAATGAACAATACCGAAGCTGTATGCCCTAACTAAGCTGTTAGAGTTCAGTCGGCCAATCTGAGATCTGCAACGCTAAGGCCTGTGTGATTGCCTCCCCCCCTCGCGACCGAAGTCTAGATGGAGTACGAGGAGTAAGGCGCCCTATTATGTATATGAAGGTTATATTTAAATATATTTAATAAGTCCGAATCTCAATTACTACACGATTTCAACGAGTGAGGATATCCCTCTGTGCGGATCACATGAATGACTACGCCTCGTTTACGTCGTCAGCTGGGCTTTGAGAATCGTGAGACCCCAGATATGGGGTAACGTCTCCTATGCAAATAAAAGAGGTAGACGCCAGACATTCTCAAGTCTGTAGCAAAAGACTCTGGACCATTCCCATTGGCACCGTTAGGCAGGAAGTGTCCCTCAGGAATACTGTAATCCTAGACACTGTTTCTGGATTTTACTTCATTAAAAATATCTTTAAAATTCTTTGAACGAAACGTTATGTTAATATGAAGATAGTAAAATCACCCACCAAAAGTATCCCAATTATAATCCAGAGACCTTGTCAGTCCGGTAGTTGAAGCTGAAGTGAATCCCATGTTTTTTTTTTTTTTTTTTTTCCTCCTATTTTCTTAAGTTGGGCCCCGAAGGGGCCCTTAACTAATTGCCTATAAAGAATCCCATGTTGTCGCTGACCGGCCCTTTTATACCCCAAAACAACTGATGACGTCACAGATTTTAGAACATGTTGAATTCTTTAATTGAAACAAAACAAAACACTAACTCACTCTTAACTCGACTTAACTTCGTTCGATATTCGAAACACGACAGAGGAATGAGCATCAAAAGAAGAACGGATTTTTACGTAGAATGCTGCAGTCACATAAAATAATAAAATATGGTTAAAGGTGGGGCCTAAATGTAGAATGCTGCAGTGACTTGGACTAGTTGGACTTAGATTATTTAATATATATATTTTTTTTATTTGATAAATATTCTTTTAAATATAAGGAAACTAGACCAGTTTACTGCGTTTAATTACAGTACTATGAGGGATTCAAGGGTAGTTTCAATGTAAAATCCGAATACAAGGGTAACAAATAGGATCTTTCGTCCTGTTTATTTATAAAGCAAAAAGAAAGCACTCTTAAGTTATAGTACAATTCAGACGCGGTCGCGGTCCTACCCTTAAGAATTACGGGACGTTAGTAGAAGGCGTTATCACGATAGCCAAGGGCTGGCGAGGGCATGCAAACCTGGCCGCCTCGAAGGCTGTCGGAACATGGAACCCCGGGGCTTGTGAGGACTGGCCAATACCACCGCCGCGGGGATGATTCCAGGGAGTTCAGGAACGTCTCGGGGCTGGCAGGGACGAGCCAAAACCGCCGCCGCAAGACGCAGGGGGGAGGGAGGGGGGCAGTGCTATCCGCAGCAAGCTCCGGAGAACACTGGCGCGTTGTTTTTTTTTTTTTTTTTTTTTTTTTTTTTTTTTTTTTTTTTTTTTTTTTTTTTTTTTTTTTTTTTGAACCTGACTGTTGCTATGATAGGACGAACCCAATATAGCAGTCGAACTGCGTGGTTGGAGGGTAGCTTGGGGAAAATCCAAGGGGAACCTCCGGCACGACCACGCGGGAAGGGGTAAACACTGGAATACTCTAAAAGTTTGCGCTCCAGTGAGATTGGTTGAACGGTTTCAACCGAATCTGAGGTGTGAGTGGTGAAGAACTACTGGGATTGCTGGTTCGCTAAAACCTACCCTAGCTGAGAAGAGTCCAGCAAGAAACTCAGCTAGGCCCGACATCGGTCGGGTTTGTCGGACTGACTCTACCCGGTATGCGGCGGTACCGGGACGAATATGGACTATAAGTGTCTGTGTTGTCGCGATCACGCGGTGGACGTCCCCGCCGGCGGGAACGCTGTAGTGTACGCGCTGAGTTGGACGCCGAAAGCGCAGCCTTCCATCTTTCGATGGACTCTGTGATTTCGTCGTCCGGATCCGTGAGTGTGTGCCTAGGACGCCGGACCGTGCGGCCCCTAATCAGTGAACGCCGAGTAACGACAGAGGGGGGAGGGACGGGAACGTAGTCAGCAGCCTTCCTAATTAACGGATTCCTATGGTGGGGAGCGTTGTCAAAATAACGTCTGGCAGCCTGCTTAAAGAAACCATACATGGTGCTAATCCCCATGTCGTGGTGCAGGCTGAGGTTCGATTGGTACCACGGGGCACCAGTCGCCCTACGGAGGAAACGATTCTGAATGACCTGAAGCGGTTTGAGCGATGACATAGGCACGTGAGCAAATACTACACTTGCATATGTCATGATAGGACGAACACAAGTTTTGTAGAGTGTCTGCTTATTTCTAAGTGACATTTTACTAAACTTGTTGATCATCGGCCCAAGCCTTCCTAACACGAACAACGCACGGTTGCGTACCCTACGGATGTGGCTACGGAAAGTCAGTTTCCTGTCGAGGGTTACTCCAAGATATTTGGCCTCGTTGACCCAGGGGATGGGTCGGTCAAACATCTGGATCGGAGCCACTCGTCTTTCTGTGCTAATGCAGTCAGACGGGTGGAAGACTATTGCAGTGCTTTTTTCCGGGTTGACTTCGATACGCCAAAGACGAAACCAGCGACCTAGGTCGGTGGTTGCCTCTTGGAGGTATCGCCGGATAGTAGCGTACTTACAATGAGTCGTAAAGAGCGCGGTGTCGTCCGCAAACAACCCCAGTTGCACATTAGGGTGCCTGGGAATGTCGTTCGTGAACAACGAGTACAAAGTGGGAGAGAGCACAGAGCCTTGCGGGACTCCGGCCCGGATGGAGTGTGGGATCGAGTACGTTCCCTCTAGTCGGTAGCGAAAGCTTCGGTCCGTGAGATAATCTCGTATGGTGAGTACGAGTCTGTCCGGTATACCGAGCAGGTATAACTTGTATACCAGCCCGTTATGCCAGACCTTATCGAAGGCTTTCGCCACGTCGAGAAAGATCGCACCGATCTTGAGCCCCTGGAAGCGAGAGAAACCGTCCAGCACGTGCTCCGTGACGCGGTGCACCTGTTGGACGCACGATTGTCTGGATCTAAAGCCGAACTGCTCGTCAATGAGGAGGTTATTCTCAGCCGTAAATTTGAGAATTCTCGTGAGTAGGATCCGCTCGTATAGCTTTCCAAGGGAGCTAAGTAAGCTGATCGGCCTGTTAGAGGCGGGCTCGGTCCGGGGTTTACCGGGCTTCGCTATCCCTATGACCGTTGCACATTTCCACGCGGCTGGAAAGTGAGCATTGGTCAGTGTGTAACGAGATAAACCGTGTTTGATGGTATGCGTAGACGGCTATCACTTACCTATGTGTGTAACAGTAACCTGACGAGCTCGAAGAGTCGTCCACACTTGATCTTATGCACCGCGCTAGTCAGTCAGATAGATTTCTCACAGAGGTGGGTATGCTTTGGGTTCACGGTCATAGGAGCAATTAGTGCTTTCTAAAGAGGGCGCCATGCATTTCAATTTATACTCTAAAATGCAAAAGAGTTGTATGCAGGAGACCTATTTAGTAGCTAGCCACATAGAAATATGAACAAAGATTCAATTACAGAAAGCAAGTTTATTACAATTCTCACAATCGTTTTAAATATTTACTAAACCTTAACTCTACTGTAGGGATAGCGGCGTGGCTCTCTCAGATGAGATTAAAATATAGGTCCCTGACCGAGGACGAAGTTTGACTCTAAAGTTAAATCTTTATATAAGTAGGCTTTATTATTACGCTTAGGTCTGTGTGAGGCTCGTTTGCATTATTAAATTACACCATTAATATCTCATGGCAGATTCCATGAATGACACCAAAAAAATGGAGGGAGGTCACCTCTAGAAACCCGCTACACGTGCGTCACGTCCCGCTGCGGTCCACTGCGTCTACCCAGGCTCCCAGATGAGAATATGCTCGTGTCGGCATCCGCATGTGAAGTACAAAAGGGGCGTATCACCGCGCGCGAATTCTTGCGCCCGCTCAATTGCCTGTCCGCAACTGGAGCCCCCGCAAGGCAGCCAGCACGTTGTCGCTGTAAATCACAATCAACATTTAAGACTTGAACGAACAAACAACTATCACTTTCTCTCCGACCACATTTCGACAGAAATTACTAGAACTAGCTTTACCTGGCAAGAGTTCAAAGCTAAGCGTTGGTGATTTTCCGCCTCCCAGATATCTTCTTTAAGAAGTAGTGTGTTACATCTGAAACAAAGCAATGTTTCTCCTCTAAAAACCGCCGCTTGAACACGATAAATATTTCTTCCGCTAGATCGGCGACAATTTCATTTCACTCACCGACATTTCCAAAGCGTCAAAGCATCTCTGTGTCACTGGATGTATGCTGCTACATTTAAGTTAAAAAAATGGCCTCCCGGCCGAAGCGAGCACTTCTCAAAAATTGCGACCTTTTCGCTCAACGCATTTTCGAAGAAGAACTTCTCATTGCTTTTGACAGCCGAAAAAAAAAAGAAGCTACCATAGACAATCCCCATATTCTGTTCAAATACCATAGAGATATAGACCTGTAGTTATGCCTTGGATGCATGACGACAAATTATTTATCAAAAATCAAATATGATCATATTTTCTAATAGCTTGTTAAAAGTTAAGGATTATTCCTAGCGCTTTGACAACACACAAAAAAAAGACTTATATCGTTGCCTTGAACGAGATGATAAACGCTCCGGCGCAGTTCCTCCGTTGGTCAACAGATGTCGGAATCGTCGCTTGCGCCGTTCTGCAATAGATGGCGCTGTGAGTCTGAAAGTTAATGTGTCGATGCCGAAATTACACCGTAACATTACCGCTTCAGTTAGATAAAAAAAATTTTTTTTTTCAAAAAAAAAATTTTTTTTTTTTCAAAATTATATGTCAATATAAACCTGTAGAGAGAGAGGATATACATAACTCCTTGTCCAACCATCCCACTAAGAAAGCGCACTGCCTTCACTATACATCATACGCAGCTCAGCCTATAGTACGACCATGCCGCATATGAAAGGTCATCGACCCCTGACCTACACAAGAGTTCCTCCTTCAGGAGCAAAAAAAATCCAAAGATGTACGTGGCGATATGACAGGTGTCATAGCGTCTCGTTAGAAGCTAAAACTAGCTTTCAAAAGTTTGAAAAGTTCAAAACGATAAAATGCCGCTGACTGCTCGTGAAGCTTCCAGCTTGCTGCCCATAACGTTCTGAAATATTTCAATTACCATAACAAAGCAACACTAACGTAAAGTTTTAGGAAGTACTGTCTATGATTAAAACCAGCGCTTGCATATGATGATAAGACATATACCCGTGATATATACCTACTCACTTTAATGCACCAAGTAGAAATCGTAACAGACTAAAAAATTACAACCCCTTTTTCACACAGAAATCTTTAAGTAGTAGATCTTAAAAGTTATACTAGATATGTCCATATGACAGAAGCAGAGATAAGAAGACTTATTGTCCTTTTAAAGAAGTACCGAATTATTTCGTTCAGCAGTAGAATAATATCAAGTGGATACAGAAGTTCCAAGTAGCTTAAGCCTAACGTCGACAGTTATTTACCTAAACTAACACGCGCGTTCCTATCATGCGACTTATGCCATTCGTATGCGTATGCGTATGCCTATGCTATGCTATGCTATGCTATGCTATGCTATGCGGGCGTCCCCACTTCTATGAACTTAACTACAAACCTAGCTATCTATACGATGCGCTAGTTCTACGCTACGTTACTTATCTATTTATTTACCTAACAAACCACACTTAAAGCATGCACTAGTGTGTTTGATATTTATCCTATATTGTTACCTAACACAATCGATGGCCAACTCGAAGGTGTATCCTAATATCGAGGTCAACTGTACATTCCGGAATTTCGATTTGAGTGCATAATAATTACCTACAGGCATTTACCTAGGAAAAACTACGTTCCTATATCTGACTCAACGAATAAGGGTTACTCAAACTGTAAAAAAAAAATCCATGTCTGGTTTCACATTGACAGACGTAATGTGCTACTTACGGTTCGTTTATTACCTAATATACCTACATGAATTCTTCACCAATCAGTGGTTATCAAAATAAGCTTGAAAATAAAACATGAGTCTACCTAACAAATAGGTCAAGGTCATTATCATTAACCTCATAGTAACTCTAATGATTTATTCGAATAGTATTCTGTCCGACTGTATCAGTCTGGTTAGAGACTTCTGAGTGAAATTGTAAAGTCAAATCCGATTAAATGAATTGTGATAGCATACAGTTCAGATACTTATAGTTATTAGGTTTCCATAAAAGTTCTTCAACTATTTCCTATTTCGTGTCTATATGTATGCGAACATACATACCATGGAACTAAATTCCATTAAAGCGACCCCAAAGAAAAGAAACCACCATAACGTCAACAGAATGATTCACATCTAGTACTATCCAAAAGATGTCGCTAGCTTCAACGAGACAACATCCATCTGTACAACTATAACATAGAATGCCCTTCATGTGGTACTGTAGAATACTACTCTCAGAGGAGAAATAGACTCCCACCCAATATTTAAGAAAATACGGATTAAATGCCAGTTACCCCAAACAAGAGAATCCTACGACAATTATATGAAAGATAATGTCTAACCTCAAACACTAGTGAACATCTTGAAAAGGTAGCCAGTCGTACCCAACGACCGCTGCAACACGAAGCTGAGAAGCGATCAACCCGCAGTAACGGTTGTTGACCTTAAGATGACATGAGCCAGCTTCGACAAACATCTCCTTGGCAGACCTGAAATTCGTCATCAATGGACAAGCCTGAGATAAAAGAATTCGCTTTTATGGTATAAAGCGCAGTTAGCAGATTTAAATTGTTGTTTGAGCTCATCCACAGTGCTAATAGGATCTACCTCTAAGCCTTTCGCTTGCAATACAAATAAAACAGTTCGTCTTTGGTCATGTTATCTAACCCTGAGTAATTATAATAATAAGTTACACAAAGATAAGGTTCAGCTTTTCTGAACAAAGAAAGAGAATACTCCTTTGAGTATTACAGTGATAAAAAGAAGAGTATTTCTTTTACCATTAATTAGATAGAAATTCTTACTTGAACCTTCATACCTACTTAAAGTTATGAGTGAGATATACTACTTTCCACTCCAAGAATGAATAATGACATATACATATATATGTAATAAAGTTATGGCCTAATGCCATTTAATTAATTAATTAATTTAACAAATAAGTAGTACTTATTATCAAGCATTTTAATGATTGGCTTATTGCCTTAAGTATTTTGAGAAGTGTTACATGAATTTACCATTCCATAGAATACAAATAAACATGGTAAAACCATTTATATATAAGTATTCTATGTGCCAGTAACTGTATTTATATTGCAGTGTATAGTTTTGCTTTCACACAAAGCAGTAAAAAAATATTCCAAGTTTAGTTCAGGAGAATTGAAATGTCAAGTTTGACAGTTAATTTATAATAGTTACAAAAAGTACCTTATATTGTGTCCAGTTGAAACACCAAAATTTATATTTCACTCTACAGAGTGATGAGAAAAAAAAATTTACACCCGTTGACACAAATAGTAAAATGTTTTGACACATGAACAGTAGATATAGATATTTGATAAAGACTATGTAACTTAACAAAAGATAAGCCTCACACAACCCTACTCAGACCGCATCTAATACAGGTAATTCCTACTATCAAAAAAAAAACACCATGCACCG
This sequence comes from Epinotia brunnichana, assembly GCA_963854355.1. Classification (NCBI taxonomy): domain Eukaryota; kingdom Metazoa; phylum Arthropoda; class Insecta; order Lepidoptera; family Tortricidae; genus Epinotia; species Epinotia brunnichana. The sequence continues at coordinate 12,700,366 of OY977942.1, forward strand.
ATAACCGTTGAAACCTCAACCCCAAAGCATCACGTTGGGCCGACAAAATGTAACGAGATAAACCGTGTTTGATGGTATGCGTAGACGGCTATCACTTACCTATGTGTGTAACAGTAACCTGACGAGCTCGAAGAGTCGTCCACACTTGATCTTATGCACCGCGCTAGTCAGTCAGATAGATTTCTCACAGAGGTGGGTATGCTTTGGGTTCACGGTCATAGGAGCAATTAGTGCTTTCTAAAGAGGGCGCCATGCATTTCAATTTATACTCTAAAATGCAAAAGAGTTGTATGCAGGAGACCTATTTAGTAGCTAGCCACATAGAAATATGAACAAAGATTCAATTACAGAAAGCAAGTTTATTACAATTCTCACAATCGTTTTAAATATTTACTAAACCTTAACTCTACTGTAGGGATAGCGGCGTGGCTCTCTCAGATGAGATTAAAATATAGGTCCCTGACCGAGGACGAAGTTTGACTCTAAAGTTAAATCTTTATATAAGTAGGCTTTATTATTACGCTTAGGTCTGTGTGAGGCTCGTTTGCATTATTAAATTACACCATTAATATCTCATGGCAGATTCCATGAATGACACCAAAAAAATGGAGGGAGGTCACCTCTAGAAACCCGCTACACGTGCGTCACGTCCCGCTGCGGTCCACTGCGTCTACCCAGGCTCCCAGATGAGAAACTGCTCGTGTCGGCATCCGCATGTGAAGTACAAAAGGGGCGTATCACCGCGCGCGAATTCTTGCGCCCGCTCAATTGCCTGTCCGCAACTGGAGCCCCCGCAAGGCAGCCAGCACGTTGTCGCTGTAAATCACAATCAACATTTAAGACTTGAACGAACAAACAACTATCACTTTCTCTCCGACCACATTTCGACAGAAATTACTAGAACTAGCTTTACCTGGCAAGAGTTCAAAGCTAAGCGTTGGTGATTTTCCGCCTCCCAGATATCTTCTTTAAGAAGTAGTGTGTTACATCTGAAACAAAGCAATGTTTCTCCTCTAAAAACCGCCGCTTGAACACGATAAATATTTCTTCCGCTAGATCGGCGACAATTTCATTTCACTCACCGACATTTCCAAAGCGTCAAAGCATCTCTGTGTCACTGGATGTATGCTGCTACATTTAAGTTAAAAAAATGGCCTCCCGGCCGAAGCGAGCACTTCTCAAAAATTGCGACCTTTTCGCTCAACGCATTTTCGAAGAAGAACTTCTCATTGCTTTTGACAGCCGAAAAAAAAAAGAAGCTACCATAGACAATCCCCATATTCTGTTCAAATACCATAGAGATATAGACCTGTAGTTATGCCTTGGATGCATGACGACAAATTATTTATCAAAAATCAAATATGATCATATTTTCTAATAGCTTGTTAAAAGTTAAGGATTATTCCTAGCGCTTTGACAACACACAAAAAAAAGACTTATATCGTTGCCTTGAACGAGATGATAAACGCTCCGGCGCAGTTCCTCCGTTGGTCAACAGATGTCGGAATCGTCGCTTGCGCCGTTCTGCAATAGATGGCGCTGTGAGTCTGAAAGTTAATGTGTCGATGCCGAAATTACACCGTAACATTACCGCTTCAGTTAGATAAAAAAAATTTTTTTTTTCAAAAAAAAAATTTTTTTTTTTTCAAAATTATATGTCAATATAAACCTGTAGAGAGAGAGGATATACATAACTCCTTGTCCAACCATCCCACTAAGAAAGCGCACTGCCTTCACTATACATCATACGCAGCTCAGCCTATAGTACGACCATGCCGCATATGAAAGGTCATCGACCCCTGACCTACACAAGAGTTCCTCCTTCAGGAGCAAAAAAAATCCAAAGATGTACGTGGCGATATGACAGGTGTCATAGCGTCTCGTTAGAAGCTAAAACTAGCTTTCAAAAGTTTGAAAAGTTCAAAACGATAAAATGCCGCTGACTGCTCGTGAAGCTTCCAGCTTGCTGCCCATAACGTTCTGAAATATTTCAATTACCATAACAAAGCAACACTAACGTAAAGTTTTAGGAAGTACTGTCTATGATTAAAACCAGCGCTTGCATATGTTGATAAGACATATACCCGTGATATATACCTACTCACTTTAATGCACCAAGTAGAAATCGTAACAGACTAAAAAATGACAACCCCTTTTTCACACAGAAATCTTTAAGTAGTAGATCTTAAAAGTTATACTAGATATGTCCATATGACAGAAGCAGAGATAAGAAGACTTATTGTCCTTTTAAAGAAGTACCGAATTATTTCGTTCAGCAGTAGAATAATATCAAGTGGATACAGAAGTTCCAAGTAGCTTAAGCCTAACGTCGACAGTTATTTACCTAAACTAACACGCGCGTTCCTATCATGCGACTTATGCCATACGTATGCGTATGCGTATGCCTATGCTATGCTATGCTATGCTATGCTATGCTATGCTATGCGGGCGTCCCCACTTCTATGAACTTAACTACAAACCTAGCTATCTATACGATGCGCTAGTTCTACGCTACGTTACTTATCTATTTATTTACCTAACAAACCACACTTAAAGCATGCACTAGTGTGTTTGATATTTATCCTATATTGTTACCTAACACAATCGATGGCCAACTCGAAGGTGTATCCTAATATCGAGGTCAACTGTACATTCCGGAATTTCGATTTGAGTGCATAATAATTACCTACAGGCATTTACCTAGGAAATACTACGTTCCTATATCTGACTCAACGAATAAGGGTTACTCAAACTGTAAAAAAAAAATCCATGTCTGGTTTCACATTGACAGACGTAATGTGCTACTTACGGTTCGTTTATTACCTAATATACCTACATGAATTCTTCACCAATCAGTGGTTATCAAAATAAGCTTGAAAATAAAACATGAGTCTACCTAACAAATAGGTCAAGGTCATTATCATTAACCTCATAGTAACTCTAATGATTTATTCGAATAGTATTCTGTCCGACTGTATCAGTCTGGTTAGAGACTTCTGAGTGAAATTGTAAAGTCAAATCCGATTAAATGAATTGTGATAGCATACAGTTCAGATACTTATAGTTATTAGGTTTCCATAAAAGTTCTTCAACTATTTCCTATTTCGTGTCTATATGTATGCGAACATACATACCATGGAACTAAATTCCATTAAAGCGACCCCAAAGAAAAGAAACCACCATAACGTCAACAGAATGATTCACATCTAGTACTATCCAAAAGATGTCGCTAGCTTCAACGAGACAACATCCATCTGTACAACTATAACATAGAATGCCCTTCATGTGGTACTGTAGAATACTACTCTCAGAGGAGAAATAGACTCCCACCCAATATTTAAGAAAATACGGATTAAATGCCAGTTACCCCAAACAAGAGAATCCTACGACAATTATATGAAAGATAATGTCTAACCTCAAACACTAGTGAACATCTTGAAAAGGTAGCCAGTCGTACCCAACGACCGCTGCAACACGAAGCTGAGAAGCGATCAACCCGCAGTAACGGTTGTTGACCTTAAGATGACATGAGCCAGCTTCGACAAACATCTCCTTCGCAGACCTGAAATTCGTCATCAATGGACAAGCCTGAGATAAAAGAATTCGCTTTTATGGTATAAAGCGCAGTTAGCAGATTTAAATTGTTGTTTGAGCTCATCCACAGTGCTAATAGGATCTACCTCTAAGCCTTTCGCTTGCAATACAAATAAAACAGTTCGTCTTTGGTCATGTTATCTAACCCTGAGTAATTATAATAATAAGTTACACAAAGATAAGGTTCAGCTTTTCTGAACAAAGAAAGAGAATACTCCTTTGAGTATTACAGTGATAAAAAGAAGAGTATTTCTTTTACCATTAATTAGATAGAAATTCTTACTTGAACCTTCATACCTACTTAAAGTTATGAGTGAGATATACTACTTTCCACTCCAAGAATGAATAATGACATATACATATATATGTAATAAAGTTATGGCCTAATGCCATTTAATTAATTAATTAATTTAACAAATAAGTAGTACTTATTATCAAGCATTTTAATGATTGGCTTATTGCCTTAAGTATTTTGAGAAGTGTTACATGAATTTACCATTCCATAGAATACAAATAAACATGGTAAAACCATTTATATATAAGTATTCTATGTGCCAGTAACTGTATATTGCAGTGTATAGTTTTGCTTTCACACAAAGCAGTAAAAAAATATTCCAAGTTTAGTTCAGGAGAATTGAAATGTCAAGTTTGACAGTTAATTTATAATAGTTACAAAAAGTACCTTATATTGTGTCCAGTTGAAACACCAAAATTTATATTTCACTCTACAGAGTGATGAGAAAAAAAAATTTACACCCGTTGACACAAATAGTAAAATGTTTTGACACATGAACAGTAGATATAGATATTTGATAAAGACTATGTAACTTAACAAAAGATAAGCCTCACACAACCCTACTCAGACCGCATCTAATACAGGTAATTCCTACTATCAAAAAAAAAACACCATGCACCGATAACCGTTGAAACCTCAACCCCAAAGCATCACGTTGGGCCGACAAAATGTAACGAGATAAACCGTGTTTGATGGTATGCGTAGACGGCTATCACTTACCTATGTGTGTAACAGTAACCTGACGAGCTCGAAGAGTCGTCCACACTTGATCTTATGCACCGCGCTAGTCAGTCAGATAGATTTCTCACAGAGGTGGGTATGCTTTGGGTTCACGGTCATAGGAGCAATTAGTGCTTTCTAAAGAGGGCGCCATGCATTTCAATTTATACTCTAAAATGCAAAAGAGTTGTATGCAGGAGACCTATTTAGTAGCTAGCCACATAGAAATATGAACAAAGATTCAATTACAGAAAGCAAGTTTATTACAATTCTCACAATCGTTTTAAATATTTACTAAACCTTAACTCTACTGTAGGGATAGCGGCGTGGCTCTCTCAGATGAGATTAAAATATAGGTCCCTGACCGAGGACGAAGTTTGACTCTAAAGTTAAATCTTTATATAAGTAGGCTTTATTATTACGCTTAGGTCTGTGTGAGGCTCGTTTGCATTATTAAATTACACCATTAATATCTCATGGCAGATTCCATGAATGACACCAAAAAAATGGAGGGAGGTCACCTCTAGAAACCCGCTACACGTGCGTCACGTCCCGCTGCGGTCCACTGCGTCTACCCAGGCTCCCAGATGAGAAACTGCTCGTGTCGGCATCCGCATGTGAAGTACAAAAGGGGCGTATCACCGCGCGCGAATTCTTGCGCCCGCTCAATTGCCTGTCCGCAACTGGAGCCCCCGCAAGGCAGCCAGCACGTTGTCGCTGTAAATCACAATCAACATTTAAGACTTGAACGAACAAACAACTATCACTTTCTCTCCGACCACATTTCGACAGAAATTACTAGAACTAGCTTTACCTGGCAAGAGTTCAAAGCTAAGCGTTGGTGATTTTCCGCCTCCCAGATATCTTCTTTAAGAAGTAGTGTGTTACATCTGAAACAAAGCAATGTTTCTCCTCTAAAAACCGCCGCTTGAACACGATAAATATTTCTTCCGCTAGATCGGCGACAATTTCATTTCACTCACCGACATTTCCAAAGCGTCAAAGCATCTCTGTGTCACTGGATGTATGCTGCTACATTTAAGTTAAAAAAATGGCCTCCCGGCCGAAGCGAGCACTTCTCAAAAATTGCGACCTTTTCGCTCAACGCATTTTCGAAGAAGAACTTCTCATTGCTTTTGACAGCCGAAAAAAAAAAGAAGCTACCATAGACAATCCCCATATTCTGTTCAAATACCATAGAGATATAGACCTGTAGTTATGCCTTGGATGCATGACGACAAATTATTTATCAAAAATCAAATATGATCATATTTTCTAATAGCTTGTTAAAAGTTAAGGATTATTCCTAGCGCTTTGACAACACACAAAAAAAAGACTTATATCGTTGCCTTGAACGAGATGATAAACGCTCCGGCGCAGTTCCTCCGTTGGTCAACAGATGTCGGAATCGTCGCTTGCGCCGTTCTGCAATAGATGGCGCTGTGAGTCTGAAAGTTAATGTGTCGATGCCGAAATTACACCGTAACAAGTGCGGCATTGAAGATGCCAACCAAAAGGAGGAGGAGGGTTTCGGGGAGAAGTCTCAGAATGCGATTGGATATACCATCCGCACCCGGAGCTTTCCTAATACGAAGACGCCTGACAAGGTCACTGACTTCCTTAACCGACACCGGTGAAATGGTTGAAGTTACGGGGAGACGCGATCTCCTGTCCACCTCGGAATCGACCCACCTAATGTGGACTTCGTCGGTGTTGAGGAGGTTAGGCGAACATTGGGACTCTAAGCTGCTCGCAAGGCATTCGGCTTTATCACTATCCTCCTCCGCGGGGGTTTGGTGATTTGGTCGATTCAAGGGAGGGATGGTCCAACAGGCATCTGATTTGAGAGATCTCGCTAGTTTCCAGTAAGCCAGATGACTAGGCGTTATCTCCCCCATCAGATCCCTGAACGAGTTCTCCCGAAATTCGGCAATTCTCTGTTTGGACTCGTTTGACAAGTCCCTCAGGATTTGACGATTTTCGGAAGAAGGGTGATTTGAGTAGGTACGGATGGCGCGATTTTTCCTTGTCACCAACTCTCTCAATTCCCTAGGTAGTGGTCGGTTTTGGATATCCTCCGCCGACACCTCCCTTGAGGCCTCGCTTCGTACAGCGTTGAGATAGTTGGTGAAAGAATCGATCGCTTGGTCAGTCTGTTCGGTAGTGGTTATATTGTCAGGAATGTCTCTAAGCAGGGGGGGGTCTGTCTGTAGGAGACCTGATTGCACCTTGTCCCAGTCCACGAGTGTCCTGGTCCGTGGCGTACTATTGGGGTGAGGTCCTAGTCTCAAAAGGACTGGCCTATGATCCGAGTCAAGTTCGTGTATCACTTCTATAGAACGCAGAGATAACGCTACGTTCTTTAGTAATGCTATGTCGAGTATGTCAGGTCGGTGCTCTACGTTATGGGGAAAGTGAGTCGGTTCTAAGGGAGCGATGAGGTCGAAAGGGAGGCTCTCGATTAGGAGGTGATGAAGCCGATTGCCGTTGGGATTGGTTGCTACGCAACCCCAGCTGATATGCTTACTGTTTAGGTCCCCGGCCACGATGACCGAAGGACCTAAAGAGGCTAAAGAGTTGAGGTCAGTCAAAAGTAAGTCTCGTTGAGGTGAAAGGTAGGTTGACGCAATCGATATTGGGGGGTGACCCTCCATCGATATGCGACAGACCGACACTTCCATATTCGTCAGGGGCGGGGGATCGAGTCTTATGCAATGGAAGTGACTTCTATAGAAAATGAGCGTGCCCCCGAATGGCCTACCATCTTGCCTATCATCTCTTATCTGAACGTATCCAGGGACGCGAAAAGCTCTAGTGCTGGGTCGATAAAAGGTCTCTTGGACCAGGAGTAAATCTACTGAGTGATCGCGAAGGAAGTTCGTCACCTCGTCCTTCATACCTCTAAAGCCATTGGCATTGTAAATGCCAATGGTGATCGAAGCAGGTTTAAGCTTTAGGGATGTACTATACATACTAGTAGGCAGCGTGAACCTGGCTGCCGCTTGGTGCGGCGAGATACTGTGTCGTTGTTGCGAATAGGCGGGCAGTCAGGCCGCTCGCCACCTGCGGTGGGAGTACCTGAATTACCTGCATAAGCGCAGCGAGGGGATCAAAAGCAGGCCGGCCTGCTTGACTGGCGGCGGGCCCCCATGCAGGGGGGCTCGCCTGAGAGTGGGGCACAGAAGGCGCCGGGTGGGGACCTACGGCCGCAGAGGGCGGCAGGTTTCTAGGGGCACCTAATCCTACGGCCTGAAGGGCGGGGTAGTTTTGCGGAGTGCTATGGGGAGCAGCCCGGCTCGCCATTTGCTTGCTTCCCGAGGGGGGTGAGGACTTCGACTTTGCTCCGGTGTCACGACTCTTTGGGCGGCAAGGACAACCCCCATAGTTGGCAGTATGCCCATGGGGGAGCTTGCGGACCAAACAGTTGCAGCACCGTATGCCGTTCGGGTCCCTACAACCCTTTGGACGCTCGTAATCGCGAGTCGGGTGGTCACCAGCGCACTTGACGCAACGGGGGGGAGAGTGACAGCCACGGGCGCCGTGGCCGTACCTCTGGCAGTTATGACACTGGGAGAGATGAGTCCTCTTGTTAGGAGTCTCAGCCCTCACAGGCATTTTAAGGACCTCCTTAAGGGAATGGATTGCTTTGCGCTGGTCCGGGTCGGTGACTACTAGTACCATATCGTACTTCCCTTTCTGCTTATTGTAGAGGCGATGAACCTCCCTGACGGCGATCCCCTTGCGTTTGAGATCCTCAGCTACCTCGTCCTCCGGGATGTCCTTGTGGATGCCCCGGAGGACGGCCCTATAACCTTTCTCTTCGACGGTCAGCCTCCGGTTGTAAGCCATTGACTGCTCGTTGAAGAGACGGGTCAGGGCACGGTAGTCTTCGGGTCCCTGGACCGTAATTCGCACCCCTTCCAAGGGCGGCTTCAAAATCTCCGAACCGACCACACGGATCCCACGCTGACTGGCTATGGCCATGGCAGTGTGGTACCTATGTGTGTCGATCAAGACACATGAGTCCGGCTTGTCCGGGTTGCCTATCGGAGTCGAGCTGGGGGCCGAAGACCCGCCGTCCGTTGCCGGAGCGGCACTAATGGCCGGAGGGGCCTGCGCAGAAGGCGCGGGGGGGGCGGCGGGAGTCCGATGGGCTTTCTTCGCCGGCGAATCGGCCCTAGGAGACTTCGGCAGCGTACGTTTTCCCTTACGGCTGCTGCCTACGAGTTCCCACTTTGTCGTGTCCATGTCATGGTCAGAGTAGAGCAAAGCGAGATTCTGTGCGTCGGTCAGTATCTCTGTCGAGGGACTGCGGGGGAGGGTGGGGGGGGAGCGGCGACGTGGGGCAAAATCGCGTTCCTTCGGTGAGGAGCGAGAGCGCGATTGCCTCACGTCTGAGTCCGCTGCGGGGGGGGCCTGAAGGGCCGGAGAGTTGACTTGGGCAGACGCGGCTGCCTTTACAGGCTTGTTTTTTCCCTTTTTGGGCGGTTTGGCCTTAGGGGCCTGGGGCGGGGGAGCAGGCATCGCTACTGCCGCCGGCATCGGCGGTGGCATTGGCGGTCCCATGGTGGCCTGAGGGGCCTGGGCGGCCAGAGTGGCAGCCGGAGTGGCCGGAGGGGCCTGGTGATGCGAGTCAGCGATTGCGGGGCTGAAGGGTTTCATGGGAGTCGCCTGGGCCGAGCCGGTGACCCCACCACTGAGAGCCAACTTGAGTTGTTGGTTCTCAGTGGCGAGGCGGTCGATTTCGGCCTGCATGACCCTCATGACTTCTTCCATCCTCGCGATCCTGTCTTGCATTTCCATCCTAACTCTTGTCGGTCACCGCCTACTTAAACGCCTAGTGGGAACCGGAAGGTTATCCTAATGTCGGTGTTGAGTCTTGTCCACTTGTCCGCCGTGTTAGTGTCAACTATGTGTCCTACACACGATGGGAAAGAGTCGGACTGACCGCAGTAATGGGCTTCGTGGTGGTATCCACCACACAGTGACTTTGTTGGCACAGTTAGTATCCGTCACTGAGCAGCCACTGCGAGCGTGGTCTTTCAAAGGGACTGAGACCCGGGTCTGACTTGCGAAAGTCTTAACTAGCGGATAGCCACTGTATGCGCGCTCTTGCTTTTATAGCCTCGGTGCGGTCGGTCGGCATGACGTCACAGCTCTGCGACGCGCGTTGCGCCGGCCGATGAAATTTTCCACTGCGGGTAGCCGTGGTGTGACGAATGCGTCGTCACATGATGACAAACGTGGCAGCTTGCCCCGTGTGTGATTGACAAACGGGGCAGTTTGCCCTGTGTGCGATTGACATGCGGGGCAGTTTGCCCCGTGTAAGATTGACATACGGGGCAGTTTGTCCCGTGTGTGATGACATACGGGGCAGTTTGCCCCGTGTGCGATTGACATCTGCCCCGTGTGCGATTGACATGCGGAGCAGTTTGCCCCGTGTGCGATTGACATACGGGGCAGTTTGCCCCGTGTGTGATTGTGTGCGATTGACATACGGGGCAGTTTGCCCCGTGTGTAATGACATACGGGGCAGTTTGCCCCATGTGCGATTGACATACGGGGCAGTTTGCCCCGTGTATCATGACATACGCGGCAGTTTGCCCCGTGTGTGATTGACATGCGGGGCAGTTTGCCCTGTGTGCGATTGACATACGGGGCAGTTTGCCCCGTGTGTGATGACATACGGGGCAGTTTGCCCCGTGTGCGATTGACATTTTGCCCCGTGTGCGATTGACATACGGTACAGTTTGCCCCGTGTGTGTTGACATACGGGGCAGCTTGCCCCATGTGTGATTGACAAACGGGGCAGTTTGCTCCGTATGCGATTGACATACGGGGCAGTTTGCCCCGTGTGCGATTGACATGCGGGGCAGTTTGCCCCGTGTGCGATTGACATACGGGGCAGTTTGCCCCATGTGTGATTGACATGCGGGGCAGTTTGCCCTGTGTGCGATTGACATACGGGGCAGTTTGCCCCGTGTGTGATGACATACGGGGCAGTTCGCCCCGTGTGAGATTGACATACGGGGCAGTTTGCCCCGTGCGCGATTGACATACGGGGCAGCTTGCCCCGTGTGTGATTGACATTTTGCCCCGTGTGGGATTGACATACGGTACAGTTTGCCCCGTGTGTGTTGACATACGGGGCAGCTTGCCCCATGTGTGATTGACAAACATGGCAGTTTGCTCCGTGTGCGATTGACATACGGGGCAGTTTGCCCCGTGTGCGATTGACATGCGGGGCAGTTTGCCCCGTGTGCGATTGACATACGGGGCAATTTGCCCCGTGTGTGATTGACATGCGGGGCAGTTTGCCCTGTGTGCGATTGACATACGGGGCAGTTTGCCCCGTGTGTGATGACATACGGGGCAGTTCGCCCCGTGTGCGATTGACATACGGGGCAGCTTGCCCTGTGTGTGATTGACACTGCCCCGTGTGTGATGACATACGGGGCAGTTTGCCCCGTTTTCGATATACATACGGGGCAGTTTGCCCCGTCTGTGATGACATACGAGGCAGCTTGCCCCTTGTGTGATGACATACGGGGCAGCTCGCCCCGTGTGCGATTGAAATACAGGGCAGTTTGCCCCGTGTGTGATTGACATAAGGGGCAGATTGCCCAGTGTGCGATTGACATGCGGGGCAGTTTGCCCCGTGTGCGATTGACATACGAGGCAGCTTTTTCCGTGTGTGATGACATACGGGGCAGCTTGCCCCGTGTGCAATTGACATACGGGGCAGTTTGCCCCGTGTGCGATTGACATATGGGGCAGTTTGCCCCGTGTGTGATAACATACGGGGCAGCTTGCCCCATGTGTGATGACATACGGGGCAGTTTGCCCCGTGTGTGAGGACAAACGGGGCAGCTTGCCCCGTGTGTGATTGACAAACGGGGCAGGTTGCTCCGTGTGCGATTGACATACGGGTCAGTTTGCCCCGTGTGTGATGACATACGAGGCAGTTTGCCCCGTGTGCTATTAACATACGGGGCAGCTTGCCCCGTGTGTGATTGACAAACGAGGCAGATTGCTCCGTGTGCGATTAACAAACGGGGCAGCTTGCCCCGTGTGTGATGACATACGGGGCAGTTTGCCCCGTGTGCGATTGACATACGGGGCAACTGCCCCGTGTGCGATTGACATACGGGGCAGTTTGCCCCGTGTGTGATGACATACAGGGCAGCTTGCCCCGTGTGTGATGACATACGGGGCAGTTTGCCCCGTGTGCGATTGACATACGGGGCAACTGCCCAATGTGCGATTGACATATGGGGCAACTGCCCCGTGTGCGATTGACATATGGGGCAGTTTGCCCCGTGTGTGATGACATACAGGGCAGCTTGCCCCGTGTGTGATTGATAAACGGGGCAGTTTGCCCCGTGTGCGATTGACATACGGGGCAGCCTGCCCCGTGTGTGATCTCATACAGGGCAGTTTGCCCCGTGTGTGATTGACATGCGGGGCAGTTTGCCCCGTGTGCGATAGACATACGGGGCAGTTTGCCCCGTGTGTGATTGACATATGGGGCAGATTGCCCCGTGTGCGATTGACATGCAGGGCAGTTTGCCCCGTGTGTAATGACATACAGGGCATTTTGCCCCGTGTGTGATTGACATTCGGGACCATTTGTCCCGTGTGCGATTGACATGCGGGGCAGTTTGCCCCGTGTGCGATTGACATACGGGGCAGCTTGTCCCGTGTGCGATTGACATGCGGGGCAGTTTGCCCCGTGTGCGATTGACATACAGGGCAGCTTGCCCCGTGTGTGATTGACAAACGGGGCAGTTTTCCCAGTGTGCGATTGACATACGGGGCAGCTTGCCCCGTGTGCGATAAACATATACGGGGCAGCTTGCTCCGTGTGCGATTGACATACGGGGCAGTTTGCCCCGTGTGTGATGACATACAGAGCAACTTGCCCCGTGTGTGATTGACATACGGGGCAGCCTGCCCCGGGTGTGATCACATACAGGGCAGTTTGCCCCGTGTGTGATTGACATGCGGGGCAGTTTGCCCCGTGTGCGATAGACATACGGGGCAGTTTGCCCCGTGTGTGATTGACATATGGGGCAGATTGCCCCGTGTGCGATTGACATGCAGGGCAGTTTGCCCCGTGTGCGATTGACATACGGGGCAGCTTGCCCCGTGTGTGATGACATACGGGGCACTTTGGCTCGTGTGCGATTGACATGCGGGGCAGTTTGCCCCGTGTGTAATGACATACAGGGCATTTTGCCCCGTGTGTGATTGACATTCGGGACCATTTGTCCCGTGTGCGATTGACATGCGGGGCAGTTTGCCCCGTGTGCGATTGACATACGGGGCAGCTTGTCCCGTGTGCGATTGACATGCGGGGCAGTTTGCCCCGTGTGCGATTGACATACAGGGCAGCTTGCCCCGTGTGTGATTGACAAACGGGGCAGTTTTCCCAGTGTGCGATTGACATACGGGGCAGCTTGCCCCGTGTGCGATAGACATATACAGGGCAGATTGCTCCGTGTGCGATTGACATACGGGGCAGTTTGCCCCGTGTGTGATGACATACAGAGCAACTTGCCCCGTGTGTGATTGATAAACGAGGCAGTTTGCCCCGTGTGCGATTGACATACGGGGCAGCCTGCCCCGTGTGTGATCACATACGGGGCAGTTTGCTCCGTGTGTGATTGACATGCGGGGCAGTTTGCCCCGTGTGCGATAGACATACGGGGCAGTTTGCCCCGTGTGTGATTGACATACGGGGCAGATTGCCCCGTGTGCGATTGACATACGGGGCAGATTGCCCCGTGTGCGATTGACATACGGGGCAGCTTGCTTCGTGTGCGATTGAGATGCGGGGTAGTTTGCCCCGTGTGCGATTGACATACGGGGCAGTTTGCCCCGAGTACGATTGACATACGGGGCAGTTTGCCCCGTGTGTGATGACATACGGGGCACTTTGGCCCGAGTGCGATTGACATGCGGGGCAGTTTGCCCCGTGTGTAATGACATACAGGAAATTTTGCCCCGTGTGTGATTGACATTCAGGACAATTTGTCCCGTGTGCGATTGACATGCGGGGCAGTTTGCCCCGTGTGCGATTGACATACGGGGCAGTTTGCCCCGTGTGCGATTGACATGCGGGGCAGTTTGCCCCGTGTGCGATTGACATACGGGGCAGTTTGCCCCGTGTGTGATTGACATGCGGGGCAGTTTGCCCTGTGTGCGATTGACATGCGGGGCAGTTTGCCCCGTGTGCGATTGACATACGGGGCAGCTTGCCCCGTGTGTGATGACATACGGGGCAGTTTGCCCCGTGTGCGATTGACATGCGGGGCAGTTTGTTCCGTGTGCGATTGACATACGGGGCAGCTTGCCCCGTGTGTGATGACATACGGGGCAGTTTGCCCCGTGCACTATTGACATACGGGGCAGTTTGTCCCGTGTGTGATGACATACGGGGCAGTTTGCCCCGTGTGCGATTGACATCTGCCCCGTGTGCGATTGACATGCGGAGCAGTTTGCCCCGTGTGCGATTGACATACGGGGCAGTTTGCCCCGTGTGTGATTGTGTGCGATTGACATACGGGGCAGTTTGCCCCGTGTGTAATGACATACGGGGCAGTTTGCCCCATGTGCGATTGACATACGGGGCAGTTTGCCCCGTGTATCATGACATACGCGGCAGTTTGCCCCGTGTGTGATTGACATGCGGGGCAGTTTGCCCTGTGTGCGATTGACATACGGGGCAGTTTGCCCCGTGTGTGATGACATACGGGGCAGTTTGCCCCGTGTGCGATTGACATTTTGCCCCGTGTGCGATTGACATACGGTACAGTTTGCCCCGTGTGTGTTGACATACGGGGCAGCTTGCCCCATGTGTGATTGACAAACGGGGCAGTTTGCTCCGTATGCGATTGACATACGGGGCAGTTTGCCCCGTGTGCGATTGACATGCGGGGCAGTTTGCCCCGTGTGCGATTGACATACGGGGCAGTTTGCCCCATGTGTGATTGACATGCGGGGCAGTTTGCCCTGTGTGCGATTGACATACGGGGCAGTTTGCCCCGTGTGTGATGACATACGGGGCAGTTCGCCCCGTGTGAGATTGACATACGGGGCAGTTTGCCCCGTGCGCGATTGACATACGGGGCAGCTTGCCCCGTGTGTGATTGACATTTTGCCCCGTGTGGGATTGACATACGGTACAGTTTGCCCCGTGTGTGTTGACATACGGGGCAGCTTGCCCCATGTGTGATTGACAAACATGGCAGTTTGCTCCGTGTGCGATTGACATACGGGGCAGTTTGCCCCGTGTGCGATTGACATGCGGGGCAGTTTGCCCCGTGTGCGATTGACATACGGGGCAATTTGCCCCGTGTGTGATTGACATGCGGGGCAGTTTGCCCTGTGTGCGATTGACATACGGGGCAGTTTGCCCCGTGTGTGATGACATACGGGGCAGTTCGCCCCGTGTGCGATTGACATACGGGGCAGCTTGCCCTGTGTGTGATTGACACTGCCCCGTGTGTGATGACAAACGGGGCAGTTTGCCCCGTTTTCGATATACATACGGGGCAGTTTGCCCCGTCTGTGATGACATACGAGGCAGCTTGCCCCTTGTGTGATGACATACGGGGCAGCTCGCCCCGTGTGCGATTGAAATACAGGGCAGTTTGCCCCGTGTGTGATTGACATAAGGGGCAGATTGCCCAGTGTGCGATTGACATGCGGGGCAGTTTGCCCCGTGTGCGATTGACATACGAGGCAGCTTTTTCCGTGTGTGATGACATACGGGGCAGCTTGCCCCGTGTGCAATTGACATACGGGGCAGTTTGCCCCGTGTGCGATTGACATATGGGGCAGTTTGCCCCGTGTGTGATAACATACGGGGCAGCTTGCCCCATGTGTGATGACATACGGGGCAGTTTGCCCCGTGTGTGAGGACAAACGGGGCAGCTTGCCCCGTGTGTGATTGACAAACGGGGCAGGTTGCTCCGTGTGCGATTGACATACGGGTCAGTTTGCCCCGTGTGTGATGACATACGAGGCAGTTTGCCCCGTGTGCTATTAACATACGGGGCAGCTTGCCCCGTGTGTGATTGACAAACGAGGCAGATTGCTCCGTGTGCGATTAACAAACGGGGCAGCTTGCCCCGTGTGTGATGACATACGGGGCAGTTTGCCCCGTGTGCGATTGACATACGGGGCAACTGCCCCGTGTGCGATTGACATACGGGGCAGTTTGCCCCGTGTGTGATGACATACAGGGCAGCTTGCCCCGTGTGTGATGACATACGGGGCAGTTTGCCCCGTGTGCGATTGACATACGGGGCAACTGCCCAATGTGCGATTGACATATGGGGCAACTGCCCCGTGTGCGATTGACATATGGGGCAGTTTGCCCCGTGTGTGATGACATACAGGGCAGCTTGCCCCGTGTGTGATTGATAAACGGGGCAGTTTGCCCCGTGTGCGATTGACATACGGGGCAGCCTGCCCCGTGTGTGATCTCATACAGGGCAGTTTGCCCCGTGTGTGATTGACATGCGGGGCAGTTTGCCCCGTGTGCGATAGACATACGGGGCAGTTTGCCCCGTGTGTGATTGACATATGGGGCAGATTGCCCCGTGTGCGATTGACATGCAGGGCAGTTTGCCCCGTGTGTAATGACATACAGGGCATTTTGCCCCGTGTGTGATTGACATTCGGGACCATTTGTCCCGTGTGCGATTGACATGCGGGGCAGTTTGCCCCGTGTGCGATTGACATACGGGGCAGCTTGTCCCGTGTGCGATTGACATGCGGGGCAGTTTGCCCCGTGTGCGATTGACATACAGGGCAGCTTGCCCCGTGTGTGATTGACAAACGGGGCAGTTTTCCCAGTGTGCGATTGACATACGGGGCAGCTTGCCCCGTGTGCGATAAACATATACGGGGCAGCTTGCTCCGTGTGCGATTGACATACGGGGCAGTTTGCCCCGTGTGTGATGACATACAGAGCAACTTGCCCCGTATGTGATTGACATACGGGGCAGCCTGCCCCGGGTGTGATCACATACAGGGCAGTTTGCCCCGTGTGTGATTGACATGCGGGGCAGTTTGCCCCGTGTGCGATAGACATACGGGGCAGTTTGCCCCGTGTGTGATTGACATATGGGGCAGATTGCCCCGTGTGCGATTGACATGCAGGGCAGTTTGCCCCGTGTGCGATTGACATACGGGGCAGCTTGCCCCGTGTGTGATGACATACGGGGCACTTTGGCTCGTGTGCGATTGACATGCGGGGCAGTTTGCCCCGTGTGTAATGACATACAGGGCATTTTGCCCCGTGTGTGATTGACATTCGGGACCATTTGTCCCGTGTGCGATTGACATGCGGGGCAGTTTGCCCCGTGTGCGATTGACATACGGGGCAGCTTGTCCCGTGTGCGATTGACATGCGGGGCAGTTTGCCCCGTGTGCGATTGACATACAGGGCAGCTTGCCCCGTGTGTGATTGACAAACGGGGCAGTTTTCCCAGTGTGCGATTGACATACGGGGCAGCTTGCCCCGTGTGCGATAGACATATACAGGGCAGATTGCTCCGTGTGCGATTGACATACGGGGCAGTTTGCCCCGTGTGTGATGACATACAGAGCAACTTGCCCCGTGTGTGATTGATAAACGAGGCAGTTTGCCCCGTGTGCGATTGACATACGGGGCAGCCTGCCCCGTGTGTGATCACATACGGGGCAGTTTGCTCCGTGTGTGATTGACATGCGGGGCAGTTTGCCCCGTGTGCGATAGACATACGGGGCAGTTTGCCCCGTGTGTGATTGACATACGGGGCAGATTGCCCCGTGTGCGATTGACATACGGGGCAGATTGCCCCGTGTGCGATTGACATACGGGGCAGCTTGCTTCGTGTGCGATTGAGATGCGGGGTAGTTTGCCCCGTGTGCGATTGACATACGGGGCAACTGCCCAATGTGCGATTGACATATGGGGCAACTGCCCCGTGTGCGATTGACATATGGGGCAGTTTGCCCCGTGTGTGATGACATACAGGGCAGCTTGCCCCGTGTGTGATTGATAAACGGGGCAGTTTGCCCCGTGTGCGATTGACATACGGGGCAGCCTGCCCCGTGTGTGATCTCATACAGGGCAGTTTGCCCCGTGTGTGATTGACATGCGGGGCAGTTTGCCCCGTGTGCGATAGACATACGGGGCAGTTTGCCCCGTGTGTGATTGACATATGGGGCAGATTGCCCCGTGTGCGATTGACATGCAGGGCAGTTTGCCCCGTGTGTAATGACATACAGGGCATTTTGCCCCGTGTGTGATTGACATTCGGGACCATTTGTCCCGTGTGCGATTGACATGCGGGGCAGTTTGCCCCGTGTGCGATTGACATACGGGGCAGCTTGTCCCGTGTGCGATTGACATGCGGGGCAGTTTGCCCCGTGTGCGATTGACATACAGGGCAGCTTGCCCCGTGTGTGATTGACAAACGGGGCAGTTTTCCCAGTGTGCGATTGACATACGGGGCAGCTTGCCCCGTGTGCGATAAACATATACGGGGCAGCTTGCTCCGTGTGCGATTGACATACGGGGCAGTTTGCCCCGTGTGTGATGACATACAGAGCAACTTGCCCCGTGTGTGATTGACATACGGGGCAGCCTGCCCCGGGTGTGATCACATACAGGGCAGTTTGCCCCGTGTGTGATTGACATGCGGGGCAGTTTGCCCCGTGTGCGATAGACATACGGGGCAGTTTGCCCCGTGTGTGATTGACATATGGGGCAGATTGCCCCGTGTGCGATTGACATGCAGGGCAGTTTGCCCCGTGTGCGATTGACATACGGGGCAGCTTGCCCCGTGTGTGATGACATACGGGGCACTTTGGCTCGTGTGCGATTGACATGCGGGGCAGTTTGCCCCGTGTGTAATGACATACAGGGCATTTTGCCCCGTGTGTGATTGACATTCGGGACCATTTGTCCCGTGTGCGATTGACATGCGGGGCAGTTTGCCCCGTGTGCGATTGACATACGGGGCAGCTTGTCCCGTGTGCGATTGACATGCGGGGCAGTTTGCCCCGTGTGCGATTGACATACAGGGCAGCTTGCCCCGTGTGTGATTGACAAACGGGGCAGTTTTCCCAGTGTGCGATTGACATACGGGGCAGCTTGCCCCGTGTGCGATAGACATATACAGGGCAGATTGCTCCGTGTGCGATTGACATACGGGGCAGTTTGCCCCGTGTGTGATGACATACAGAGCAACTTGCCCCGTGTGTGATTGATAAACGAGGCAGTTTGCCCCGTGTGCGATTGACATACGGGGCAGCCTGCCCCGTGTGTGATCACATACGGGGCAGTTTGCTCCGTGTGTGATTGACATGCGGGGCAGTTTGCCCCGTGTGCGATAGACATACGGGGCAGTTTGCCCCGTGTGTGATTGACATACGGGGCAGATTGCCCCGTGTGCGATTGACATACGGGGCAGATTGCCCCGTGTGCGATTGACATACGGGGCAGCTTGCTTCGTGTGCGATTGAGATGCGGGGTAGTTTGCCCCGTGTGCGATTGACATACGGGGCAGTTTGCCCCGAGTACGATTGACATACGGGGCAGTTTGCCCCGTGTGTGATGACATACGGGGCACTTTGGCCCGAGTGCGATTGACATGCGGGGCAGTTTGCCCCGTGTGTAATGACATACAGGGCATTTTGCCCCGTGTGTGATTGACATTCAGGACAATTTGTCCCGTGTGCGATTGACATGCGGGGCAGTTTGCCCCGTGTGCGATTGACATACGGGGCAGTTTGCCCCGTGTGCGATTGACATGCGGGGCAGTTTGCCCCGTGTGCGATTGACATACGGGGCAGTTTGCCCCGTGTGTGATTGACATGCGGGGCAGTTTGCCCTGTGTGCGATTGACATGCGGGGCAGTTTGCCCCGTGTGCGATTGACATACGGGGCAGCTTGCCCCGTGTGTGATGACATACGGGGCAGTTTGCCCCGTGTGCGATTGACATGCGGGGCAGTTTGTTCCGTGTGCGATTGACATACGGGGCAGCTTGCCCCGTGTGTGATGACATACGGGGCAGTTTGCCCCGTGCACTATTGACATACGGGGCAGCTTGCCCCGTGTGCGATTGACATACAAGGCAGTTTGCCCCGTGTGTGATGACATACGGGGCAGCTTGCCCCGTGTGCGATTGACATACGGGGCAAAATGCCCCGTGTGTGATGACATACGGGGCAGTTTGCCCCGTGTGTGATGACATACGGGGCAGTTTGCCCCGTGTGTGATGACATACGGGGCAGCTTGCCCCGTGTGCGATTGACATACGGGGCAGCTTGCCCCGTGTGCAATTGACATACGGGGCAGTTTGCCCCGTGTGCGATTGACATATGGGGCAGTTTGCCCCGTGTGTGATAACATACGGGGCAGCTTGCCCCATAAGTGATGACATACGGGGCAGCTTGCCCCGTGTGTGATTGACAAACGGGGCAGGTTGCTCCGTGTGCGATTGACATACGGGTCAGTTTGCCCCGTGTGTGATGACAGACGAGGCAGTTTGCCCCGTGTGCTATTAACATACGGGGCAGCTTGCACCGTGTGTGATTGACAAACGGGGCAGGTTGCTCCGTGTGCGATTAACAAACGGGGCAGCTTGCCCCGTGTGTGATGACATACGGGGCAGTTTGCCCCGTGTGCGATTAACAAACGGGGCAGCTTGCCCCGTGTGTGATGACATACGGGGCAGTTTGCCCCGTGTGCGATTGACATACGGGGCAGTTTGCCCCGTGTGTGATGACATACAGGGCAGCTTGCCCCGTGTGTGATGACATACGGGGCAGTTTGCCCCGTGTTCGATTGACATACGGGGCAACTGCCCCGTGTGCTATTGACATATGGGGCAACTGCCCCGTGTGCGATTGACATATGGGGCAGTTTGCCCCGTGTGTGATGACATACAGGGCAGCTTGCCCCGTGTGTGATTGATAAACGGGGCAGTTTGCCCCGTGTGCGATTGACATACGGGGCAGCCTGCCCCGTGTGTGATCACATACAGGGCAGTTTGCCCCGTGTGTGATTGACATGCGAGGCAGTTTGCCCCGTGTGCGATAGACATACGGGGCAGTTTGCCCCGTGTGTGATTGACATGCGGGGCAGTTTGCCCCGTGTGCGATAGACATACGGGGCAGTTTGCCCCGTGTGTGATTGACATACGGGGCAGATTGCCCCGTGTGCGATTGACATACGGGGCAGATTGCGCCGTGTGCGATTGACATACGGGGCAGCTTGCTTCGTGTGCGATTGAGATGCGGGGTAGTTTGCCCCGTGTGCGATTGACATACGGGGCAGTTTGCCCCGAGTACGATTGACATACGGGGCAGTTTGCCCCGTGTGTGATGACATACGGGGCACTTTGGCCCGAGTGTGATTGACATGCGGGGCAGTTTGCCCCGTGTGTGATGACATACGGGGCAGTTTGTCCCGTGTGCGATTGACATTTTGCCCCGTGTGCGATTGACATACGGTACAGTTTGCCCCGTGTGTGTTGACATACGGGGCAGCTTGCCCCATGTGTGATTGACAAACGGGGCAGTTTGCTCCGTGTGCGATTGACATACGGGGCAGTTTGCCCCGTGTGCGATTGACATGCGGGGCAGTTTGCCCCGTGTGCGATTGACATACGGGGCAGTTTGCCCCGTGTGTGATTGACATGCGGGGCAGTTTGCCCTGTGTGCGATTGACAAAAGGGGCAGTTTGCCCCGTGTGTGATGACATACGGGGCAGTTCGCCCCGTGTGCGATTGACATACGGGGCAGCTTGCCCCGTGTGCGATTACGATGCGGGGCAGTTTGCCCCGTGTGCGATAGACATACGGGGCAGTTTGCCCCGTGTGTGATTGACATACAGGGCAGATTGCCCCGTGTGCGATTGACATGCAGGGCAGTTTGCCCCGTGTGCGATTGACATACGGGGCAGCTTGCCCCGTGTGTGATGACATACGGGGCAGCTTGCCCCGTGTGTGATGACATACGGGGCACTTTGGCTCGTGTGCGATTGACATGCGGGGCAGTTTGCCCCGTGTGTAATGACATACAGGGCATTTTGCCCCGTGTGTGATTGACATGCGGGGCAGTTTGCCCTGTGTGCGATTGACATACGGGGCAGTTTGCCCCGTGTGTGATGACATACGGGGCAGTTCGCCCCGTGTGCGATTGACATACGGGGCAGCTTGCCCCGTGTGCGATTAAGATGCGGGGCAGTTTGCCCCGTGTGCGATAGACATACGGGGCAGTTTGCCCCGTGTGTGATTGACATACAGGGCAGATTGCCCCGTGTGCGATTGACGTACGGGGCAGCTTGCCCCGTGTGCGATTGAAATGCGGGGTAGTTTGCCCCGTGTGCGATTGACATACGGGGCAGTTTGCCCCGTGTGTGATGACATACGGGGCAGTTTGTCCCGTGTGCGATTGACATTTTGCCCCGTGTGCGATTGACATACGGTACAGTTTGCCCCGTGTGTGTTAACATACGGGGCAGCTTGCCCCATGTGTGATTGACAAACGGGGCAGTTTGCTCCGTGTGCGATTGACATACGGGGCAGTTTGCCCCGTGTGCGATTGACATGCGGGCAGTTTGCCCCGTGTGCGATTGACATACGGGGCAGTTTGCCCCGTGTGTGATTGACATGCGGGGCAGTTTGCCCTGTGTGCGATTGACATACGGGGCAGTTTGCCCCGTGTGTGATGACATACGGGGCAGTTCGCCCCGTGTGCGATTGACATACGGGGCAGCTTGCCTCGTGTGCGATTGAGATGCGGGGAAGTTTGCCCCGTGTGCGATAGACATACGGGGCAGTTTGCCCCGTGTGTGATTGACATACAGGGCAGATTGCCCCGTGTGCGATTGACATACGGGGCAGCTTGCCCCGTGTGCGATTGAGATGCGGGGTAGTTTGCCCCGTGTGCGATTGACATACGGGGCAGTTTGCCCCGAGTACGATTGACATACGGGGCAGTTTGCCCCGTGTGTGATGACATACGGGGCACTTTGGCCCGAGTGCGATTGACATGCGGGGCAGTTAGCCCCGTGTGCGATTGACATACGGGGCAGCTTGCCCCGTGTGCGATTGACATGCGGGGCAGTTTGCCCCGTGTGCGATTGACATACGGGGCAGCTTGCCCCGTGTGCGATTGACATGCGGAGCAGTTTTCCCCGTGTGCGATTGACATACGGGGCAGTTTGCCCCGTGTGTGATTGACATGCGGGGCAGTTTGCCCTGTGTGCGATTGACATACGGGGCAGTTTGCCCCGTGTGTGATGACATACGGGGCAGATCGCCCCGTGTGCGATTGACAAACGGGGCAGTTTGCTCCGTGTGATTGACATACGGGGCAGTTTGCCCCGTGTGTGATTGACATGCGGGGCAGTTTGCCCTGTGTGCGATTGACATACGGGGCAGTTTGCCCCGTGTGTGATGACATACGGGGCAGTTCGCCCAGTGTGCGATTGACATACGGGGCAGCTTGCCCCGTGTGTGATGACATACGGGGCAGTTTGCCCCGTGTGCGATTGACATACGGGGCAGTTTGCGCCCATGTGTGATGACATACGGGGCAGCTTGCCCCGTGTGCGATTGACATACGGGGCATTTTGCCCCGTGCGCGATTGACATACGGGGTAGCTTGCCCCGTGTGTGATGACATACGGGGCAGTTTGCCCCGTGTGCGATTGACATGCGGGGCAGTTTGTTCCGTGTGCGATTGACATACGGGGCAGCTTGCCCCGTGTGTGATGACATACGGGGCAGTTTGCCCCGTGCGCGATTGACATACGGGGCAGCTTGCCCCGTGTGTGATGACATACGGGGCAGTTTGCCCCGTGTGCGATTGACATGCGGGGCAGTTTGTTCCGTGTGCGATTGACATACGGGGCAGCTTGCCCCGTGTGTGATGACATACGGGGCAGTTTGCCCCGTGCACGATTGACATACGGGGCAGCTTGCCCCATGTGTGATGACATACGGGGCAGTTTGCCCCGTTTTCGATATACATACGGGGCAGCTTGCCCCGTGTGTGATGACATACGGGGCAGTTTGCCCCGTGTGTGATGACATACGGGGCAGCTTGCCCCGTGTGCAATTGACATACGGGGCAGTTTGCCCCGTGTGCGATTGACATATGGGGCAGTTTGCCCCGTGTGTGATAACATACGGGGCAGCTTGCCCCATGTGTGATGACATACGGGGCAGTTTGCCCCGTGTGTGAGGACAAATGGGGCAGCTTGCCCCGTGTGTGATTGACAAACGGGGCAGATTGCTCCGTGTGCGATTGACATACGGGTCAGTTTGCCCCGTGTGTGATGACATACGAGGCAGTTTGCCCCGTGTGCTATTAACATACGGGGCAGCTTGCACCGTGTGTGATTGACAAACGGGGCAGGTTGCTCCGTGTGCGATTAACAAACGGGGCAGCTTGCCCCGTGTGTGATGACATACGGGGCAGTTTGCCCCGTGTGCGATTAACAAACGGGGCAGCTTGCCCCGTGTGTGATGACATACGGGGCAGTTTGCCCCATGTGCGATTGACATACGGGGCAACTGCCCCGTGTGCGATTGACATACGGGGCAGCCTGCCCCGTGTGTGATCACATACAGGGCAGTTTGCCCCGTGTGTGATTGACATGCGGGGCAGTTTGCCCCGTGTGCGATAGACATACGGGGCAGTTTGCCCCGTGTGTGATTGACATACGGGGCAGCTTGCTTCGTGTGCGATTGAGATGCGGGGTAGTTTGCCCCGTGTGCGATTGACATACGGGGCAGTTTGCCCCGAGTACGATTGACATACGGGGCAGTTTGCCCCGTGTGTGATGCCATACGGGGCACTTTGGCCCGAGTGCGATTGACATGCGGGGCAGTTTGCCCCGTGTGTAATGACATACAGGGCATTTTGCCCCGTGTGTGATTGACATTCGGGACAATTTGTCCCGTGTGCGATTGACATGCGGGGCAGTTTGCCCCGTGTGCGATTGACATACGGGGCAGCTTGCCCCGTGTGCGATTGACATGCGGGGCAGTTTGCCCCGTGTGCGATTGACATACGGGGCAGCTTGCCCCGTGTGCAATTGACATGCGGGGCAGTTTGCCCCGTGTGCGATTGACATACGGGGCAGTTTGCCCCGTGTGTGATTGACATGCGGGGCAGTTTGCCCTGTGTGCGATTGACATACGGGGCAGTTTGCCCCGTGTGTGATGACATACGGGGCAATTCGCCTCGTGTGCGATTGACATACGGGGCAGTTTGCCCCGTGTGTGATGACATACGGGGCAGTTTGTCCCGTGTGCGATTGACATTTTGCCCCGTGTGCGATTGACATACGGTACAGTTTGCCCCGTGTGTGTTGACATACGGGGCAGCTTGCCCCATGTGTGATTGACAAACGGGGCAGTTTGCTCCGTGTGCGATTGACATACGGGGCAGTTTGCCCCGTGTGCGATTGACATGCGGGGCAGTTTGCCCCGTGTGCGATTGTGGACAATCTCAGATTTTCACGACTTTCACCTGTTTTTATAAGACATGGGCTGTGTGCAATACTTACATCAATTCATTTTTTTTTATTAGCGGCCAGGTTTTTAGAACATGGGATTTTTCCATGAGCGTTGAATGTGAAATTGATTCGGAAACTTGGAACGGGTTTCGAACGTTGCAGGGTATCGAGGTCGACAGACGAAATTACTAATAGCACCAATATAGGTATAGTGTATTTCAAATACGAAGGCCCGATGCACTTGAGACGGTCAATGGGCGTTAACAATAGGATTAGTGATAACAAAAGATACTCAAAGGCAAACATTATGAGCCCTATTGTTAAGTTTCAAGTGCATAGGGCCTTCGTATTTGAAATGGACTATAAGAGACAACTCACGTCATATCCATTCCTACAATTTAATTCATATTTAAGCACAAAATGAATTTATTATTTAAAAAGTGGACTTAATGCCGTTGGCATTCTGTGCCAGTCAACCTTCAGGCAGACAAATTGTGGAAATACCTAAACAAAAACCAATACACTAAGCTTGATCAAACTGGTCTGAAATAAAATATTTTTATTTTATTTATTAAGCACTAACAAAATACCTGCGTATATATGTCACCGTTAGATTGTGAAAACCGTCAGTTTATAATCTAACTCGTTATATTGTAAACTGACGGAATATTGTGAACTGCCAAAATAATTCATAATTTTACGCATTAATTTTCGTTAGTTTATAAACTAACAATGTCATATCGTCAAATTGTGAACTGAATAAAATTTGCCTGATTCGGAACGCAACCTGTGCGCTGTTTGGTTGAACGAATTATTCCATTTGCATCAGTTTCCATCACTTACGTCAGAACATGATTGTTTTTTTTGTTATTCAGACATTTTATTCCATTTATTTCGGCATCCAGCAGTGTCGACGGAGCCCCGCTGCGCGGGGCTCCTATTTCTGGGCGCTTTGCCCATCGGGCAATTGAAGATACCTAACTAACCTAACCTACCTAGTCTTTGTGTACGTTCCGTAGCAAGCCGATTTGATCTCAGTTTACAATTTGACGATTCGACATTGAAAGTTTATAAACTAACGAAAAATATTGCGTTAAATTGTGAACGGTTTTGACAGTTCAAATTCAGCAAGAGCTTCCTGAGTTTCATTGGTTTTTGTTAAAATACATTTTGCTAGATTTGAACCCACAGAAGAAAAATAGGCATTGCAATGATCAAGAGAGTCTTCAGCAGATGATTTAGTTTTTAATAGATCATCGGCCGTAGACACTGTTTTATTTTTGTGAGTAATTCGTCTAATTGTGTTCCAAAGCTTTTTTGGTGCATGTTTATTTTCAACTAATTCCTTGTTATCATATTCCGTTTTTAATTTTCTGAGTAGATCGATGTAAAAATTTCTGTAACGGGTATAAATAACTTTTTTGAGATAATTTTTCGGATCATTGCGGTATTGTAGATGTAATTTGTCTCTGTGTTTAGAACATCTAATTAACCCAGGGGTCATCCAAGGGCCAAATGAATATCTACATCATCATACAGAATTATTGCGATTGACATACGGGGCAGTTTGCCCCGTGTGTGATTGACATGCGGGGCAGTTTGCCCCGTGTGTGATTACATACGGGGCAGTTTGCCCCGTGTGCGATTGACATACGGGGCAGTTTGCGCCCATGTGTGATGACATACGGGGCAGCTTGCCCCGTGTGCGATTGACATACGGGGCAGTTTGCCCCGTGCGCGATTGACATACGGGGCAGCTTGCCCCGTGTGTGATGACATACGGGGCAGTTTGCCCCATGTGCGATTGACATGCGGGGCAGTTTGTTCCGTGTGCGATTGACATACGGGGCAGCTTGCCCCGTGTGTGATGACATACGGGGCAGTTTGCCCCGTGTGCGATTGACATGCGGGGCAGTTTGTTCCGTGTGCGATTGACATACGGGGCAGCTTGCCCCGTGTGTGATGACATACGGGGCAGTTTGCCCCGTGCACGATTGGCATACGGGGCAGCTTGCCCCATGTGTGATGACATACGGGGCAGTTTGCCCCGTTTTAGATATACATACGGGGCAGCTTGCCCCGTCTGTGATGACATACGAGGCAGCTTGCCCCGTGTGTGATGACATACGGGGCAGCTTGCCCCGTGTGCGATTGAAATACAGGGCAGTTTGCCCCGTGTGTAATTGACATAAGGGGCAGATTGCCCCGTGTGCGATTGACATGCGGGGCAGTTTGCCCCGTGTGCGATTGACATACGAGGCAGCTTTTTCCGTGTGTGATGACATACGGGGCAGTTTGCCCCGTGCGCGATTGACATACGGGTCAGCTTGCCCCGTCTGTGATGACATACGGGGCAGTTTGCCCCGTGTGCGATTGACATGCGGGGCAGTTTGTTCCGTGTGCGATTGACATACGGGGCAGCTTGCCCCGTGTGTGATGACATACGGAGCAGCTTGCCCCGTGTGCGATTGGCATACGGGGCAGCTTGCCCCGTGTGCGATTGACATACAGGGCAGTTTGCCCCGTGTGTGATGACATACGGGGCAGCTTGCCCCGTGTGCGATTGACATACGGGGCAAATTGCCCCGTGTGTGATGACATACGGGGCAGTTTGCCCCGTGTGTGATGACATACGGGGCAGTTTGCCCCGTGTGTGATGACATACGGGGCAGCTTGCCCCGTGTGCGATTGACATACGGGGCAGCTTGCCCCGTGTGCAATTGACATACGGGGCAGTTTGCCCCGTGTGCGATTGACATATGGGGCAGTTTGCCCCGTGTGTGATAACATACGGGGCAGCTTGCCCCATGTGTGATGACATACGGGGCAGTTTGCCCCGTGTGTGAGGACAAACGGGGCAGCTTGCCCCGTGTGTGATTGACAAACGGGGCAGGTTGCTCCGTGTGCGATTGACATACGGGTCAGTTTGCCCCGTGTGTGATGACATACGAGGCAGTTTGCCCCGTGTGCTATTAACATACGGGGCAGCTTGCACCGTGTGTGATTGACAAACGGGGCAGGTTGGTCCGTGTGCGATTAACAAACGGGGCAGCTTGCCCCGTGTGTGATGACATACGGGGCAGTTTGCCCCGTGTGCGATTAACAAACGGGGCAGCTTGCCCCGTGTGTGATGACATACGGGGCAGTCTGCCCCGTGTGCGATTGACATACGGGGCAACTGCCCCGTGTGCGATTGACATACGGGGCAGTTTGCCCCGTGTGTGATGACATACAGGGCAGCTTGCCCCGTGTGTGATGACATACGGGGCAGTTTGCCCCGTGTTCGATTGACATACGGGGCAACTGCCCCGTGTGCGATTGACATATGGGGCAACTGCCCCGTGTGCGATTGACATATGGGGCAGTTTGCCCCGTGTGTGATGACATACAGGGCAGCTTGCCCCGTGTGTGATTGACATACGGGGCAGCCTGCCCCGTGTGTGATCACATACAGGGCAGTTTGCCCCGTGTGTGATTGACATGCGGGGCAGTTTGCCCCGTGTGCGATAGACATACGGGGCAGTTTGCCCCGTGTGTGATTGACATGCGGGGCAGTTTGCCCCGTGTGCGATAGACATACGGGGCAGTTTGCCCCGTGTGTGATTGACATACGGGGCAGATTGCCCCGTGTGCGATTGACATACGGGGCAGATTTCCCCGTGTGCGATTGACATACGGGGCAGCTTGCTTCGTGTGCGATTGAGATGCGGGGTAGTTTGCCCCGTGTGCGATTGACATACGGGGCAGTTTGCCCCGAGTACGATTGACATACGGGGCAGTTTGCCCCGTGTGTGATGACATACGGGGCACTTTGGCCCGAGTGCGATTGACATGCGGGGCAGTTTGCCCCGTGTGTAATGACATACAGGGCATTTTGCCCCGTGTGTGATTGACATTCGGGACAATTTGTCCCGTGTGCGATTGACATGCGGGGCAGTTTGCCCCGTGTGCGATTGACATACGGGGCAGCTTGCCCCGTGTGCGATTGACATGCGGGGCAGTTTGCCCCGTGTGCGATTGACATGCGGGGCAGTTTGTTCCGTGTGCGATTGACATACGGGGCAGCTTGCCCCGTGTGTGATGACATACGGAGCAGCTTGCCCCGTGTGCGATTGGCATACGGGGCAGCTTGCCCCGTGTGCGATTGACATACAGGGCAGTTTGCCCCGTGTGTGATGACATACGGGGCAGCTTGCCCCGTGTGCGATTGACATACGGGGCAAATTGCCCCGTGTGTGATGACATACGGGGCAGTTTGCCCCGTGTGCGATTGACATGCGGGGCAGTTTGTTCCGTGTGCGATTGACATACGGGGCAGCTTGCCCCGTGTGTGATGACATACGGGGCAGTTTGCCCCGTGCACGATTGACATACGGGGCAGCTTGCCCCATGTGTGATGACATACGGGGCAGTTTGCCCCGTTTTCGATATACATACGGGGCAGCTTGCCCCGTGTGTGATGACATACGGGGCAGTTTGCCCCGTGTGTGATGACATACGGGGCAGCTTGCCCCGTGTGCAATTGACATACGGGGCAGTTTGCCCCGTGTGCGATTGACATATGGGGCAGTTTGCCCCGTGTGTGATAACATACGGGGCAGCTTGCCCCATGTGTGATGACATACGGGGCAGTTTGCCCCGTGTGTGAGGACAAACGGGGCAGCTTGCCCCGTGTGTGATTGACAAACGGGGCAGATTGCTCCGTGTGCGATTGACATACGGGTCAGTTTGCCCCGTGTGTGATGACATACGAGGCAGTTTGCCCCGTGTGCTATTAACATACGGGGCAGCTTGCACCGTGTGTGATTGACAAACGGGGCAGGTTGCTCCGTGTGCGATTAACAAACGGGGCAGCTTGCCCCGTGTGTGATGACATACGGGGCAGTTTGCCCCGTGTGCGATTAACAAACGGGGCAGCTTGCCCCGTGTGTGATGACATACGTTGCAGTTTGCCCCATGTGCGATTGACATACGGGGCAACTGCCCCGTGTGCGATTGACATACGGGGCAGCCTGCCCCGTGTGTGATCACATACAGGGCAGTTTGCCCCGTGTGTGATTGACATGCGGGGCAGTTTGCCCCGTGTGCGATAGACATACGGGGCAGTTTGCCCCGTGTGTGATTGACATACGGGGCAGCTTGCTTCGTGTGCGATTGAGATGCGGGGTAGTTTGCCCCGTGTGCGATTGACATACGGGGCAGTTTGCCCCGAGTACGATTGACATACGGGGCAGTTTGCCCCGTGTGTGATGCCATACGGGGCACTTTGGCCCGAGTGCGATTGACATGCGGGGCAGTTTGCCCCGTGTGTAATGACATACAGGGCATTTTGCCCCGTGTGTGATTGACATTCGGGACAATTTGTCCCGTGTGCGATTGACATGCGGGGCAGTTTGCCCCGTGTGCGATTGACATACGGGGCAGCTTGCCCCGTGTGCGATTGACATGCGGTGCAGTTTGCCCCGTGTGCGATTGACATACGGGGCAGCTTGCCCCGTGTGCAATTGACATGCGGGGCAGTTTGCCCCGTGTGCGATTGACATACGGGGCAGTTTTCCCCGTGTGTGATTGACATGCGGGGCAGTTTGCCCTGTGTGCGATTGACATACGGGGCAGTTTGCCCCGTGTGTGATGACATACGGGGCAATTCGCCTCGTGTGCGATTGACATACGGGGCAGTTTGCCCCGTGTGTGATGACATACGGGGCAGTTTGTCCCGTGTGCGATTGACATTTTGCCCCGTGTGCGATTGACATACGGTACAGTTTGCCCCGTGTGTGTTGACATACGGGGCAGCTTGCCCCATGTGTGATTGACAAACGGGGCAGTTTGCTCCGTGTGCGATTGACATACGGGGCAGTTTGCCCCGTGTGCGATTGACATGCGGGGCAGTTTGCCCCGTGTGCGATTGTGGACAATCTCAGATTTTCACGACTTTCACCTGTTTTTATAAGACATGGGCTGTGTGCAATACTTACATCAATTCATTTTTTTTTATTAGCGGCCAGGTTTTTAGAACATGGGATTTTTCCATGAGCGTTGAATGTGAAATTGATTCGGAAACTTGGAACGGGTTTCGAACGTTGCAGGGTATCGAGGTCGACAGACGAAATTACTAATAGCACCAATATAGGTATAGTGTATTTCAAATACGAAGGCCCGATGCACTTGAGACGGTCAATGGGCGTTAACAATAGGATTAGTGATAACAAAAGATACTCAAAGGCAAACATTATGAGCCCTATTGTTAAGTTTCAAGTGCATAGGGCCTTCGTATTTGAAATGGACTATAAGAGACAACTCACGTCATATCCATTCCTACAATTTAATTCATATTTAAGCACAAAATGAATTTATTATTTAAAAAGTGGACTTAATGCCGTTGGCATTCTGTGCCAGTCAACCTTCAGGCAGACAAATTGTGGAAATACCTAAACAAAAACCAATACACTAAGCTTGATCAAACTGGTCTGAAATAAAATATTTTTATTTTATTTATTAAGCACTAACAAAATACCTGCGTATATATGTCACCGTTAGATTGTGAAAACCGTCAGTTTATAATCTAACTCGTTATATTGTAAACTGACGGAATATTGTGAACTGCCAAAATAATTCATAATTTTACGCATTAATTTTCGTTAGTTTATAAACTAACAATGTCATATCGTCAAATTGTGAACTGAATAAAATTTGCCTGATTCGGAACGCAACCTGTGCGCTGTTTGGTTGAACGAATTATTCCATTTGCATCAGTTTCCATCACTTACGTCAGAACATGATTGTTTTTTTTGTTATTCAGACATTTTATTCCATTTATTTCGGCATCCAGCAGTGTCGACGGAGCCCCGCTGCGCGGGGCTCCTATTTCTGGGCGCTTTGCCCATCGGGCAATTGAAGATACCTAACTAACCTAACCTACCTAGTCTTTGTGTACGTTCCGTAGCAAGCCGATTTGATCTCAGTTTACAATTTGACGATTCGACATTGAAAGTTTATAAACTAACGAAAAATATTGCGTTAAATTGTGAACGGTTTTGACAGTTCAAATTCAGCAAGAGCTTCCTGAGTTTCATTGGTTTTTGTTAAAATACATTTTGCTAGATTTGAACCCACAGAAGAAAAATAGGCATTGCAATGATCAAGAGAGTCTTCAGCAGATGATTTAGTTTTTAATAGATCATCGGCCGTAGACACTGTTTTATTTTTGTGAGTAATTCGTCTAATTGTGTTCCAAAGCTTTTTTGGTGCATGTTTATTTTCAACTAATTCCTTGTTATCATATTCCGTTTTTAATTTTCTGAGTAGATCGATGTAAAAATTTCTGTAACGGGTATAAATAACTTTTTTGAGATAATTTTTCGGATCATTGCGGTATTGTAGATGTAATTTGTCTCTGTGTTTAGAACATCTAATTAACCCAGGGGTCATCCAAGGGCCAAATGAATATCTACATCATCATACAGAATTATTGCGATTGACATACGGGGCAGTTTGCCCCGTGTGTGATTGACATGCGGGGCAGTTTGCCCCGTGTGTGATTACATACGGGGCAGTTTGCCCCGTGTGCGATTGACATACGGGGCAGTTTGCGCCCATGTGTGATGACATACGGGGCAGCTTGCCCCGTGTGCGATTGACATACGGGGCAGTTTGCCCCGTGCGCGATTGACATACGGGGCAGCTTGCCCCGTGTGTGATGACATACGGGGCAGTTTGCCCCATGTGCGATTGACATGCGGGGCAGTTTGTTCCGTGTGCGATTGACATACGGGGCAGCTTGCCCCGTGTGTGATGACATACGGGGCAGTTTGCCCCGTGTGCGATTGACATGCGGGGCAGTTTGTTCCGTGTGCGATTGACATACGGGGCAGCTTGCCCCGTGTGTGATGACATACGGGGCAGTTTGCCCCGTGCACGATTGGCATACGGGGCAGCTTGCCCCATGTGTGATGACATACGGGGCAGTTTGCCCCGTTTTCGATATACATACGGGGCAGCTTGCCCCGTCTGTGATGACATACGAGGCAGCTTGCCCCGTGTGTGATGACATACGGGGCAGCTTGCCCCGTGTGCGATTGAAATACAGGGCAGTTTGCCCCGTGTGTGATTGACATAAGGGGCAGATTGCCCCGTGTGCGATTGACATGCGGGGCAGTTTGCCCCGTGTGCGATTGACATACGAGGCAGCTTTTTCCGTGTGTGATGACATACGGGGCAGTTTGCCCCGTGCGCGATTGACATACGGGTCAGCTTGCCCCGTGTGTGATGACATACGGGGCAGTTTGCCCCGTGTGCGATTGACATGCGGGGCAGTTTGTTCCGTGTGCGATTGACATACGGGGCAGCTTGCCCCGTGTGTGATGACATACGGAGCAGCTTGCCCCGTGTGCGATTGGCATACGGGGCAGCTTGCCCCGTGTGCGATTGACAAACAGGGCAGTTTGCCCCGTGTGTGATGACATACGGGGCAGCTTGCCCCGTGTGCGATTGACATACGGGGCAAATTGCCCCGTGTGTGATGACATACGGGGCAGTTTGCCCCGTGTGTGATGACATACGGGGCAGTTTGCCCCGTGTGTGATGACATACGGGGCAGCTTGCCCCGTGTGCGATTGACATACGGGGCAGCTTGCCCCGTGTGCAATTGACATACGGGGCAGTTTGCCCCGTGTGCGATTGACATATGGGGCAGTTTGCCCCGTGTGTGAGGACAAACGGGGCAGCTTGCCCCGTGTGTGATTGACAAACGGGGCAGGTTGCTCCGTGTGCGATTGACATACGGGTCAGTTTGCCCCGTGTGTGATGACATACGAGGCAGTTTGCCCCGTGTGCTATTAACATACGGGGCAGCTTGCACCGTGTGTGATTGACAAACGGGGCAGGTTGGTCCGTGTGCGATTAACAAACGGGGCAGCTTGCCCCGTGTGTGATGACATACGGGGCAGTTTGCCCCGTGTGCGATTAACAAACGGGGCAGCTTGCCCCGTGTGTGATGACATACGGGGCAGTTTGCCCCGTGTGCGATTGACATACGGGGCAACTGCCCCGTGTGCGATTGACATACGGGGCAGCTTGCCCCGTGTGCGATTGAGATGCGGGGTAGTTTGCCCCGTGTGCGATTGACATACGGGACAGTTTGCCCCAAGTTTAATGGACATACGGGGCAGTTTGCCCCGTGTGTGATGACACACGGGGCACTTTGGCCCGAGTACGATTGACATGCGGGGCAGTTTGCCCCGTGTGTAATGACATACAGGGCATTTTGCCCCGTGTGTGATTGACATTCGGGACAATTTGTCCCGTGTGCGATTGACATGCGGGGCAGTTTGCCCCGTGTGTGATGACATACGGGGCAGATTGCCCCGTGTGCGATTGACATACGGGGCAGCTTGCCCCGTGTGCGATTGAGATGCGGGGTAGTTTGCCCCGTGTGCGATTGACATACGGGGCAGTTTGCCCCGAGTACGATTGACATACGGGGCAGTTTGCCCCGTGTGTGATGACACACGGGGCACTTTGGCCCGAGTGCGATTGACATGCGGGGCAGTTTGCCCCGTGTGTAATGACATACAGGGCATTTTGCCCCGTGTGTGATTGACATTCGGGACAATTTGTCCCGTGTGCGATTGACATGCGGGGCAGTTTGCCCCGTGTGCGATAGACATACGGGGCAGTTTGCCCCGTGTGTGATCGACATACGGGGCAGATTGCCCCGTGTGCGATTGACATACGGGGCAGCTTGCCCCGTGTGCGATTGAGATGCGGAGTAGTTTGCCCCGTGTGCGATTGACATACGGGGCACTTTGGCCCGAGTGCGATTGACATGCGGGGCAGTTTGCCCCGTGTGTAATGACATACAGGGCAGTTTGCCCCGTGTGTGATTGACATGCGGGGCAGTTTGCCCCGTGTGCGATAGACATACGGGGCAGTTTGCCCCGTGTGCGATAGACATACGGGGCAAATTGCCCCGTGTAAGATTGACATACGGGGCAGATTGCCCCGTGTGCGATTGACATACGGGGCAGCTTGCCCCGTGTGCGATTGAGATGCGGGGTAGTTTGCCCCGTGTGCGATTGACATACGGGGCAGTTTGCCCCGAGTACGATTGACATACGGGGCAGTTTGCCCCGTGTGTGATGACATACGGGGCACTTTGTCCCGAGTGCGATTGACATGCGGGGCAGTTTGCCCCGTGTGTAATGACATACAGGGCATTTTGCCCCGTGTGTGATTGACATTCGGGACAATTTGTCCCGTGTGCGATTGACATGTGGGGCAGTTTGCCCCGTGTGCGATAGACATACGGGGCAGTTTGCCCCGTGTGTGATCGAAATACGGGGCAGATTGCCCCGTGTGCGATTGACATACGGGGCAGCTTGCCCCGTGTGCGATTGAGAAGCGGGGTAGTTTGCCCCGTGTGCGATTGACATACGGGGCAGTTTGCCCCGAGTACGATTGACATACGGGGCAGTTTGCCGCGTGTGTGATGACACACAGGGCACTTTGGCCCGAGTGCGATTGACACGCGGGGCAGTTTGCCCCGTGTGTAATGACATACGGGGCAGTTTGCCCCGTGTCTGATTGACATTGCCCCGTGTGCGATTGACGTGCGGGGTAGTTTGCCCCGTGTGCGATTGACATACGGGGCAGCTTGCCCCGTGTGTGATGACATACGGGGCAGTTTGCCCCGTGTGCGATTGACATTCGGGACAATTTGTCCCGTGTGCGATTGACATGCGGGGCAGTTTGCCCCGTGTGCGATTGACATACGGGGCAGCTTGCCCCGTGTGCGATTGACATGCGGGGCAGTTTGCCCCGTGTGCGATTGACATACGGGGCAGCTTGCCCCGTGTGCGATTGACATGCGGGGCAGTTTGTCCCGTGTGCGATTGACATACGGGGCAGTTTGCCCCGAGTACGATTGACTTACGGGGCAGTTTGCCCCGTATGTCAATATATGTGTATGTGTGTATGTGATGACATACGGGGCAGCTTGCCCCATGTGTGATGACATACGGGGCAGTTTGCCCATTGTGCGATTGACATACGGGGCAGGTTTCCCCGTATGTGATTAAGATGCGAGGTAGTTTGCCCCGTGTGCGATTGACATACGGGGCGGTTTGCCCCGAGTACGATTGACATACGGGGCAGTTTGCCCCGTATGTCAATATATGTGTATGTGTGTATGTGATGACATACGGGGCAGCTTGCCCCGTGTGCGATAGACATATACGGGGCAGCTTGCTCCGTGTGCGATTGACATACGGGGCAGTTTACCCCGTGTGTGATGACATACAGGGCAGCTTGCCCCGTGTGTGATTGATAAACGGGGCAGTTTGCCCCGTGTGCGATTGACATACGGGGCAGCCTGCCCCGTGTGCGATTGAGATGCGAGGTAGTTTGCCCCGTGTGCGATTGACATACGGGGCAGCTTGCCCCGTGTGCGATTGAGATGCGGGGTAGTTTGCCCCGTGTGCGATTGACATACAACACTTTTACTGCGAGTACCAATTATGGCAGGTGAGCGTTGAAATAATATTACCGTGTTTAGACAAGTCTGCAAGGGACCTTAATTATAAATACTGCCTAATTAGAAATGTAGATAAAACAGCCAGTTGAGGTCTTAATTGATATGTGTAATGTTCAGTATGGTTTTGAATGAAATATGTACTTAAATTGGATAATAATGAACGGAAAGTCGACAAAGTTGGGAGGATTGGCTTCGTAAATATTATTTTGAATAAGACAAGTTGCCAACACCGTCAAAATGCCATCATCAATAGGGAACATTACATACTGCAATATTCTGCCGCCAGAGTGCAGCACTAGACTAGCACAAACCGTAAACCAGTAAAGGAAGACAGGGACTCACACACACATGCACAATTGTTTGTCAAATGAGTGACAAGGATGCATGCATAGACAATACCGCAAGTGGAAACGAGATACAATTAGTGTGGCCCCCTACGCGGAGTTTTGCGTAATGTCTCCTATTTAAAAACGAGCTATAGCTCTATAGACATATTAAAATTATATTGGAATTGCGCTGGCTTGTGTGTTTCCGCATGCGTAAGTACATTACAAAATGTGTAAGAGTGAGTCGCATGATGATTCGTTTGAATTGAATCAAATTTTCAGTTGAAAAATGGAGATCCAAAAGTTTCAAACATCTTGATACCGGGACCCTTGAGCTTCGTTAAAAATGTGACGACGGTGAGGAATTACGAAATCGTTTTAGGCTTTTCCCGTAACAGCCTTTTAAAAGTTTATGAAGTTGTTACATTTGCACCCCAAGTTGAACTTTTCGAAGAGAGGTGAGACTTTAACTTTCCGACTTTGTACTTGTACTCAAAAAGTTTCTGAGATCTTAATCCATACTTTTATCCGATTCAGGCCTGAGAAACAGCAGTTTCGTAGTGGAGATATCTTATCTCAGAGACGAGGAAACTTTTGACTAATAATACTTATTTCTTTTTAACCCCCGACGCAAAAAGAAGGGTGTTATATGTTTGACGTGTCTGTGTGTCTGTCTGTGGCATCGTAGCTAAAACGAATGGACCGATTTGAATGCGGTTTTTTAATCCGAATGCTGACGTGATCGAAATGGTTCTGATCTTCTGAGTTACGGATTAACAAAATCCGTTAAGCCATTTTTGAGATAGTAAACTTTGAAATAAAAATTTAGGGGGTTTTTTAACTTTACTAAATTGTTAACTATGTTACATCTCCAATTGGTGATATCATGGCGTACAGCCATTAAACAAAATCTTACGGTTTTGTTTGTAATTAATTACAAGTTTGAGAAAAGCACTATGTACATTCCTTGGCGTGAAAAGAGCCTATCCGGCCTTGCTATAATAAAAAAAAAAATGTTTAATTCAGACCGAGATCCATAATAGGGTTAGTAACAAAATGGGGCTTACAAGACTATATTAGTATTACACGATTAAGTTTAGTTTAAATAAAATTTTAATTAAATTTACATTTACATTTATGCTCGTCTATATCTACTTGGCCGGCAATCACAATTTTCCCGGCCTCTACAGTAATGTATAGGTTATAGGTTATAGGTTGTACGCGGGCTGGGTTTCCGCAACTCGACGTCATAAATGCGCCTATTTTGCGTAGGGGTTTTGGCACTACTGTTATTCGTGCCAACCCAGTTCCACCAGGAAGCCTAGCAGACCCTTTACGTTGCCGACGGCCTCCGGTAGTGACCCCGGTGTTCCGAGGTACTTTGCCCTGTAGTCCGCCACTCCAGGACATGTCAGGATGACGTGGGCGGCTGTCTCGTCCTCTTCCATGCAGGCTCTGCAGAGAGGACTGTCTGTAACACCTAAAGTAAAAAGGTGTTTGTTTAGTAGTGCATGACCAGTTATAGCTCCTGTCAGAAGACGGAGTGCCGGCCTCTTTAGCTGCTTTAGCTTCCTTGACAATCCGGGGTTGATTGTCGGGAGGGCCTCCCTGGTTTGCCTGCAGGTTCCTAGGGTGTTCCAATGTTTTTGGTGTTCTACCTTGGTGTTTAGTCGCAGTGTGCTCCGCAGCCATGCAGAGGGTAGAGGAATTGTGGGTTCCGGTCCTACAGCTCTTGACTCTGAACCCTCTCTAGCCAGTGCATCCGCTGCATCGTTACCGCGTGAATTACTGTGCCCTTTGATCCATTGCAGGGTTATGTCGCTGTTATTACATACCTCTGATAGGATTTTGTGGCACTCGTGTATCAGCCCAGAAGTTGTTGCGTGACCTTGCAGGGCTTGCAGTACGGATCGACTATCGGAAAGTATGCGGATGGGATATCCCCTTACCTCTCTGGAGGCGATTGCGTGAGCAGCCATTATTATGCCCATACACTCTGCCTGGAAGACGGTGATGTGGGTCCCTAATGGTGTCGAAATGCGTATGTTTAGGTCCTCCGAGAATACTCCTGATCCGGTGCCTGACCTTGTCTTGGACCCGTCCGTGAAGATTCTTAGCTCTCTGGGGTTAAGTCCTTCCTGGGGGGTTTCGTATAGTTCAACTTTGTACTTTTTGTCAAAGACGAACTGTCTGGGAATGATGTCTGAAGTTGCCTCTATAAGGGGCTCCCTACCTACAGCCTCGTAGAGTATTTCGGTGTGTGGAACCCTGGGCGGTCTCCAGAGATGTTGTCTTTTGAGCCTTATGGCTGCTGCCAGAGCCTCTTGCCTGATGAAAATGTGAAGCGGCGGAATGTCCATGATGGCTTCCAGGGCTGCAGTCGGTATTATTACTGACTCGACCGATACAACAACGATCCCGCACGGCCTAAAGGTGGTAACCAATAACAACTGGCCATTTGACCAGTATGGTCATGCAGTAACCAGTATATACTTATAAAAATGTACAAGTTACTTCGTGAAAAGGGGCCACTAGAGTCGCCAGCGTTCATAAGCTAAGGAGTCTGCTTCCAATCGGGCAGGCTGTTTACTTGTTTGCCACCGTACCGTATGTGGTTTAAAATGAACCTCTAGTTGGCAGGCCGCGCGGTAGGTCCATAAACAAGCTTAGTTAAAGAATATCGAATCAACTTATTACTAACTTTAATTACACGGCGGGGTGCTTTGTAGACTATTTAAATAAACTTTTAAAACTCGACTAACGCTCCGGAGTTGCAAACTTATCTGTGAAGTCACCTCTTCGCATCTGGCTTACGCGAATCTTGCCAAAAATACTACTTAAACACATTTTCACATTATTTAACTTTGTTATTAATGCTAATTCGTGGTGGCCAATATAGACGAAGTGCATTGAGTCATAGAAAGAAAGCAAGGTACCTACTTCCGAATCCTAGTTGTGTTTATGCCAATGTCACATCTGACACATGTAGAAAAGCAAATGATAAGTAAGTTTTCGCAAAGAGGTTATCTGTAATGTGAAGTGACAAATAATACTTATTGACATTTCTATAGGTACTATTATTGAAATAGAATTTGCGACCTTAATGCCTTGCGACTGTCTAACGGCATTTCAACGAAATGGGTAGGGAATTAAATTCCTTGACTGTACCTCCACCTTAAAGAAGACCGCAACCCAAATACGTCACTACTTGCATTGTGGGTATTTGGTGTTGTGTTCTTGCTGGAGCACCCGAGGGTGTGTTGTGTTGAACGCGAGTTCTTAAATTGTTTTGTAGAGTTACAAGAAGCAACGTGCTAAAAGTTGTAGTTTGACACCTTTTTAGTCACTGTTTCATCGAATAAGATATACTTACCTACGATATACATTGTACAAGCAGTCAGCCATGAGACAGACATCATCGGCAACTACTTCTGTAACGGAGGCTGATTAAAACCTGTTCGTTCCTTTTCGTTTCCTTTCCTTTTCGCTTACTTATTTGGTTTTGCAAGTCACACTCGAGCCCATGCACGTAAAGTTTCCCAACCTTAGATTATAATTTTTTTCAGGATGTCGCCGTCGACGTCTATGTCTGGGAGGACATCATCATCATCATCACATTGTACTATAGTGCCACAGTGCTGTGCGCATATACAAAAAAACTTGTATATTTTACACTACACGGAGGTTATAGCAGTAGGTATATCATATTTAAGATGTATTTAAGTGAATAACCTGTTTAATTTGCATAGTGTTTGCTGCAGAGTTCAAAGCCCGTTACACTGGTTATACTAAAGATGTCCAAAAGTTGGCGACGCAGCAGGAAGTTCAATTAAATTATTACAGCACAGAACTAGCATACTCGTACGTAACTACTAGTATTAGTACAGTCGCCATCAGATAATGAAGCGAATAAATATAATATCTGGACAAAACTTTATTT
Source organism: Epinotia brunnichana (assembly GCA_963854355.1). Taxonomy (NCBI): domain Eukaryota; kingdom Metazoa; phylum Arthropoda; class Insecta; order Lepidoptera; family Tortricidae; genus Epinotia; species Epinotia brunnichana. The sequence continues at coordinate 12,741,308 of OY977942.1, forward strand.
TCAATGTGTTTGTGCTTTCTTTAAATATTTTTAGCAACTTGAATGTATGATGTTGATGGTGGCTCTATATTAAATAAGTTTCAAGCTTTTATTGCTGATTGTACTTTTCTGTATACCGTCATCCACTACTAATTGAGACGATTTTAACGAGCCCAAACTCAACGGGGTTGCGTCGGTTAAGTACTGAATCCCCATGGCCACCTTCTGTTTTCATCATCAGATCAGCTCGATGGTACCATAATATTAAATTGTCATCCAAACTACCTTTACCCAAAATTTCAGCTAAATCGGTTGAATATATCTGCTTCAAAACTGAGATGCAAGATTCCATCCGAACAAACATAGTTACATACATAGGTACTTCATACTTACTAACATAGAGTTACATAGTTAGGTACAAACATTGTAAGTTAATAGATAGCTTGTAAAATGGAATGGAACGTGGAACTTCACAAAGTATTTTCAACGAGTTGGCAAACTTTGCAGAATGAGCTGGAGTTTCTTCGACTCCTCGTATTGGTACCGTGTCAAAATTGCATTCATCGCAGGCGCTCCGTTCCACTCACGCCAAGCCTAACATGCCAAAAAGAGATCGCGTGACAAATTTTATTTTGATGATAGATAGATAGATGTCATTTATTGTCAAAACATGGTCAAAACTGTGTACATAAGATCTCATGTCATACATTGGAAGGTATCAACAGTTTGCCCTGTTCGAGCGTACAATATTATTGAACTTAAAATTAAACTTAATAATTTGTAGACCTAGGTACTTATACGAAATATTCATTAAGATTGTAAAAACATTTATCTGCCAGCCATTTTTCAGCTCCTTTTTGAACTTCGTTTTATCTAGTGACTTAATATACACAGGTAAGTTATTAAAGATTTTGATTCCAGTAGCATAGGTACTCTTGCTAATTATGTAACTAGAATGCCTAACTGTACACATAATATCATATTTATATTGCGATCTTATTTTAAGTTTAGAGTCACTTTTCCTATTAAAAATATCGTGCCGTTCCTTAACAAATAAACAAATTTCCAGTATGTAGATACATGTCAGAGTTAAAATTTTATTGCTTCTAAAGATGTATCTTAAGGAGTCCCCATTTTTAAGTTTAAATATTATTCGTAGGCTTTTCTTTTGTAGAATAAATACTGACTGAACATTTACTGAATTACCCCAAAAAATTATGCCGTATTTAAGTATAGGATAAACGTTTCCATAATATGCCTTTTTTGAAACTTCTATTGACGTTATTTTGGTCAGTATAGATAAGGCATAACAACTTTTAGCTAGTCTATTGTTTATTTTATTAGTGTGAGATTTCCAGTTTAGGTGGCTGTCTATTGTGACTCCTAAGAAGTTTGTATTTGTAACTTGTTCAATTTGTTTATCCTCAATTTTTATGCTTAAATTCTGCGGTATCTGCTTATGATTAGTAAATTGTACTACTTTTGTTTTGTCCAAATTAACACATAATTTTAAGGATGACAACCAATCAGTAACAGTTTTTAAGGTGGTATATAATATAATACATTAGTAATATCAATATCAGTGTCCTCACTTACAAATATGGTGTAAATGTAAATGTATGGTATATTAATCACTAGAGGAAACTCGTTTACGTATACCAAAAACAATAATGGTCCCAGCACACTTCCTTGGGGTACGCCTTGAAGATTTTTCTCATAGCTTGACTGTATATTTGTTACTGTTATTGTAATCTTGTCATATGAGGTTAGAGTTGTAGCTTGGATTCTATTTGTAAGGTAAGATTCAATCAATTTCAAGGGAATACCACGAATTCCGACATGCTCAAGCTTCTTTAAAAGCATTTTGTGAGAAACGCAGTCGAATGCCTTAGATAAATCTATAAACAACCCAATGACTACCTTTTTTTTATGTAAGTCTGTCCACATTTGCTGCAAAATTTTAAAAATATAGCTAGTGTAGTATTTTTCCCTTTTCAACCGACGAAAAAAACGGAGGAGGTTCTCAATTCGACGCGTATATTTTAATTTTTTTATGTATGACCACGCATAACTTTTTACAGAGTAGTTCGATTTTGATAATTCTTTTTTTATTAGAAAGGGTATAACCCGAAGTTGGTCCCATATAAATTTGGAAAAAAAACCAACCCTAAGGGTACGAAAATAGGGGATGATTGATTTTTCGTCGGTTAAAACTTTGTTTTCAAAGTAAATTATTGGAGCCCAAATTGGTTCGCGTTTAAAGTGTTATATTTATTAAAAAACGATGTAAAGCGATTTAATATCATATTTTCAAATATTTTAGAAAAATATGGCAACAATGCAATCGGTTTATAATTAGTTATGTCTTGCCTGGAACCTTTTTTGTGTAGAGGCTTGATTAATGCCTTTTTTTAATTCGTCAGGGAAAATACCATTTTTATATTGTTAGGTTTATAATATGAGCCAATGGTGCTGCTATATACTCAATGCTTGATTTTATCACCATTAAAGGTATTTCATCGAATCCAGTACTTTTCTTGTTTTTTAACTCTCTGACTATATTTATTATTTATTGGATGGTAACTGGGGTCATAAATATACTTTTCAAGGTGGGTTGTGTTACATGCCTGACATGCGTATCGTTTGTGGTATGTACATCATTTTGCTTAATGAAGAAGTCGTTCATAGTATTCGCAATGTCAAATGGATTTTTAATATCAATGTTATCTTTTTTTATAGATTCCATCGTATCTTCTATCTTATTCACTTGACTTGTATTTTGTTTGATAATTTGCCATGTAGCCTTACTTCTGTTACAACTCTGTTTAATGAAATACCATATACTGACGGACTGATGCCCTGGTAAAGGTCGCGGGAGTCCGCTGGATGCGGGTGGCGCAGGACCGGCCATTGTGGCACTCTTTGGGGGAGGCCTATGTCCAGCAGTGGACGTCTTTCGGCTGATATACCATATACTTCCTTCCAATCAGATAGACATAGTGTCCCTGTGCGGAAAATTTCACTGAAATTAGGTGTGTGGACTGAATTTCAGCATGTCGTGCTAATAGTTGAACTTAGATTTGTAGAATGAGGTCTGTGACAGCAACGCTTTTCAAACAAACTGGTACAAGTGGTACAAGTATAAAATAAACCTCTTCGACGGCTTTTAGGGTTCCGTACCTCGGTACCTTTATAATAAGATCACTTCGTGGTCCGTTTGTCTGTCAAAACGTGAAGGTATCGAGTTGAAATTGATATCAAAACTCAAGTCTGCAGTCCCTTGGAGCTCTACGTTAACGCATTTCAAAATCGCTGTTTACAGCACATATTGATACCTAACAAAGTGAGAGTTTGAAAGATACATTAAAGTTTGTTACTAATTTACCGTTTTCGGAATTATTACTTTACTTGTAATGTAAAAACCTTGCTTCTTGTTAAATTTCATGACTCTAGGCTAACGGGAGTTGCTCGATAAGTTTTAGGAGCCTTCACCATTTTTTGAGTGAAAAAGGTAAAGGTTACACTGGAGCTCACGTTACGCTAGACAAGCTACAACGTACGGTACGGAACCCACGTGTGCGAGTCTGACTCGCACTTGGTCGGTTATTTTTTAGTGGACCACTTTTACATACGGTTCAAGTAAAAGCAAGTACGAAAGACGAACTTCATGACAAGGAATAACTGTAGGTATATATTTTAGAAAGAGGATGATATTTCAGAGAAATCCATTTGCTCTCTTCTTTTTATTTTTTTCGGAAAAGTTAATCAACATAAAAATTAAATATTATTACCGAACCTGCTCACAAAATTTCACGAGAATCGGTTGAGAAATGCGACCTGTAGAGGATAACAGTCGGACAGCGGGACAGCGGGGCATCCGGACAAACGAATTTTGGCCCAAGCTGAAGCATAGAACTTCGTTCGCTTCGCTCGCTCGTTTCACTCCACTTACAGATGAATGAAACTTTATTTTCAAGCCAGCAAGTAGGTAGTAAGTAATTTCAGTTAGTTTAGCTCCTATTTAGTCACACGCGTGAGTAATGGTTATAAAGGCACAACACATTTGCGTTCCGAATGGCTTAATTTATAGTAGTTTATGCAATTGATACCTACATAAAGCCTGCATCACACTGGCGTGGCCAGCGGTGGCGGACCATGGTAAATTTGACAGCTAATGACCGGCCAGACCACGCCAGTCTGTGAGAGGCCTAATGAGAGGCGTCAAAACACGAGTGTGGGTTTATGAAACGAGCGTCAGCGAGTTTTATAATAGGATCACACGAGTGTTTTAAGGCCTGATTAATGATTATGTACGTACTCTAAGATGGGTTCAGAAGCCTTAGGGAAATGACCTGCATTGATAACAACAGTAAGGCCTCTCACAGATTGGCGCGGCCTGGCCAAGGCGGTCAATAGAAAACTTGTCATTAGCTGTCAAATTTACTATGGTCCGCCACCGCATGCCGCGCAAGTGTGATGCAGGCTTATATAATGGCAGCTATTCGATCCTCCGTCACCACGAATGTTTTTTTTAGTTCATAGACAAACTAATTAATGAAGTACCTATTCTCATGTCACTCGAATCAAATGACGTGCGGTTTAAGCCTGCATCACAATGGCGCGGCCTGCGGCGGCGGACCATAGTAAATTTGACAGCTAATGACAAGTTTTCTATTGTCCGCCGCGGCCAGGATGCGCCAGTCTGTGAGAGGCCTCATATTTAAAAAAACATACTGAATTGACGTTTCGTATCGACAACTGTTTTAATAGCTATGGATACTAGAATAGAGACCCACTTGAGTTTTGACAGCTGTTCCAAATTTAAACTCATAACCTTATCTTGCGTCTCCTCTTCTATTCCGGTGTAACGTGTAAGGATAACATTCGAATGGTGTCAAATGTAATTCGACGGGAACAATGCTGCCTTCATTGCCCCGCGCATTAATCACCCGAGGTGACTCATCAGAAACAGCCTGAAAGGGACCAGATTAATACTCGGAATGGGAGGCGCGATCCGCTAATGATACCTATGCTTAATGAATATGCGTGTCAGGAATTGTACAGTCTCATCTATAAATACGTATATGTTTCGCAACTTATGTCTGGAGAATAAGATTGAAAATTGTATACATATTTGTAGAGCTGACTGTAGATACAATGAAATACGCTTATTATTCTGACGTGTTCGTAAATGGGATTCTAATGACTAAGAGCAAGTCAAGAGCAGGGACAATGGGTACACTTTTACATAGTAATGTTAAACAGAGCAGTATACGTCTGGTGCCATGTTGGGTCAGTAAATGGTAGTAAAATACTAAGTAGTTTTGTAGGGACTACCTTGCATTCGCTTCAATTAGAAGGATTGCCTGTCACTTACAAAGACATTCGCGAAGCGACGTCCAGTGACAGCGTGCTTCAAACGGTAATAAAATAATTTCTTTGATAAAATATGTTAAATTTATACGGTTGGCCGTGGAAAATTGTATGCAAGAATCTCAGAGCAAAGAATAAGGCAGAGGCCGCGTTACGAACTACAAAGTGACGCAACTTTTTTAAACATGTGTGCGTAAGAGTGATACCAGTACTATGAAAGTATCCCTACGATTTGGGTAATTTGCTTAAGGTCTCTCTATAATGGTTTGTGAAATATTAAATCTAATTTACCTAGTTTCAGATTGTTAAGCAGTAATGTGGGACATAATACATATTTAGTCTTTGAATTGGTGTTGTTTTTACAACATTTTAAAACGCAGGAGACCATTATTTATTTATTTTGTTGTCATCGAAAACGTGTCAAGATGACGGCGTCGTGACACGCACTGAAGAGGTCAGAGGCTTAGTTTTGTATGTATATGTGTGCGTTAGCGTGTATCTACTTATGAGGCTTAGTTTTGTTCGGCTTCACTAGACTGTTCGTAATGCTCCGTCTGTATTTTTTACTTGGTCTGAGGCAAGAATATCCTGCCATATTTCCTGTGCAAGACCGATTTAGAGTTAGTCGAAGGTTGCCTTCTCCGAGGGCATCAAGTAGTGATTCCGTCTAAGCATAGGAACCATATTCTACGCGAGCTCCATCGCTCACATCAAGGTATCGTAAAAACCAAGAGCGCCGCCCGTTCTCGGTTATGGTGGCCCGGCGTTGACTGCGACATCGAGCGCGCGGTGGGCGCGTGCAGCGTGTGTGTGGCGCTGCGACCCGCGCCGCCGCGCGCCGCGCCGCGACCCTGGCCGCGTCCTAAGGGACCGTGGATTAGGATACATATTGACTACATGTCCATAGCGCAAACTAACTGTTTAGTAGTCATTGACGCATAAAGTAAATGGGTAGAGTGTCTAGATATGTCAGGCGGCACTACAACCAAACAACTACTTTTAAAATTAAACGATTTGTTTGCCAGGTTCGGCCTCCCTGAAACGATTGTGTCCGATAATGACGCTAAAATAGCATCGCAGGAGTTTTTAGATTGCTGTAAGACCAATGGTATCTCGCACCTTACTTCTCCAATTTACCATCCATGCAGTAATGGTCAGGCGAAAAACAGCGTCAAAACTTGTAAAAAAAAGTTAAAGGCTATTTTGACTACTCAGACTTGTAAACATAAGATTAATGAAAAACTACAAGAATATTTGTTCGAGTATCGTAACACGGTGCATTGCTCGACTGGTGTCACTTGCTCGTTTAATGATGGGTCGTGATTTACGCAGCCGACTAGACTTGATCATTCCTCCGCGACAGGCACAGCCGGAACCTTCGCAGGAAAGCGTACAGACGAGCAATGATACTAGGGTTTTTGATGTAGGCGATCCTGTGTGGTGCCGCTCGTATGTATATAGGAAGCCACTGTGGTACAAGGGGAAGATCATAAAAAAGATGGGAAACAGAATGTATTTGGTTAAATTAGACATTAACAATTTAATTTGTAAACGTCACATCGATCAATTAATGCGTTATGTCAGTGGCGCCGATACAAGTTCCGACCGCCATGACCCCAATTCCTCGCCCGGTTCGTCCACGCCTTTTGAACTGATATATCTAGATGCAAACGTAAATGAGTGGCATGACGCGACGGAAGGAGAAGCGCGGGGAAGGGTAGGAGAGCTGCCGCAGCAGCTAGAGGTAGAGGAGTTGCCCCCGCCGGTAGAGGCAGGAGGGATTCCACCGCTTGTAGGAGGAGAAATTCCCCCGCCGTTGGTAGAGGCAGGGGAATACAGCGGAAGAGTCTTGAGACCTCAAAAAAATATTAATTAAATAAATAAATAAATATAAATATTACGGGACAATCTTACACAAATCAACCTAGGCCTACGGTAAGCTCAGTAAGGCTTGTGTTGTGGGTACTAGGCGAGGATATATATAATAGATACATACATATAGATACTTATATACATATATAACATCCATAACTCAGGAACAAATATTCGTGATAAATACACAAATAAATGCCCTGACCGGGATTCGAACCCGGGACCTCCAGCTTCGTAGGCAGATTCACTACCCACTGGGCTACGGAGGCCGTATAAGGTTTAATATAATTATACTGTATAATTTCTCCAGGTTATCCAATTTTTTTTTATTTTTTTTTAATTAAGGGTGAAGGAGCTGGTGTGTACCGACTCTTTGGATGCGGGGATCTGTCATTGATTAGAAGAATATATGTTGTTATGTCTTGTCATGAATCTGGAGTTTCATTGTGTTAAATGTATTAATTCCCTAACATTTCAGTAAGTCATTAATTTGCAATTATCTCCACAAAATTTGCATACAAACACTCTATACGTCTACACTTGTTAAGTTGTTATACAAAATATAATTTCTAATTCAATATTCTGTGTAACTGTTGTGTTATTTTATTGAAAAATAAACATTTTTTTTCGTAATTTTAACGAGAGATAAAATTAAAACAATCTTTTTTTTCTTTTGTATGATATGATATCTCTACGTGTATCCGCATCGATAAAGTGCAGTTTATTCGAAATTGAAATCCCATGCAAGTTCCCCATTTTGTTTCATGATGGAACAGTATGGGAAAAGAGTAGTCTTATTTTGTTCTAGTGCGTCACTGGCAGGTAAGCTCGGGTGAAACGCTAGTATGTAGTTCTATAGAACAGTTTGGGAAAATAAATAAAACATAAATAAATTTATTACAGAAAAGGTTAAATATAGTATAATTAATAAGAAAATAATATTAAATATTTTTTTTTATTTAATATTATTTTCTCATTAATTATACTATATTTAACCTTTTCTGTAATAAATTTATTTATATTTTATTTATTTTTTACTGTGACGTCACTGTCCCATAGAACAAATGGGAATCACTCGATGTTTCCAGTAAGTAAATGCGAAAGTGACTCTATCCGCCTGTATACACAGGTGAAACATTTAAACCACTTAACCGATTTAGCTACATTTTTGTATGGATATAGTTTAAAACCCTAGGATGGACATAGGATAGCTATTATCCCGGAAATAATCGCTTAAAGGGGTGGAAAGGTGGGGGTAACTTTGTACGGGGGAGTGATGTTTAAGCCTACGCCTGAAATACTTTAATAGCAATTATCCTCTAAGGCGATTTACGAGATCCACACAAACGAAGTTGCGGGCTAAAGCTAGTATGTACATAAAACAGCATACCTAAATATTTTGTTAAATGTTGCAGTTCCCTCGTACATTTCCGTCTTGTGAGCAGCAGTAATCTTCAAAATCTTACAAGTTTACTGCCAATATATTTTTCCCTGCAAGTTGTTTGTTTCTCAAGTTGGCTCGCCGCCAGTGAACCCGCGCACACTTAAAGAAATTCAACACCAGTGCTACAAAGTTAATTTAATATCGCGTCTTCGTGAACGATGCCCCGCGAGATGCCAACCAACTTTTGAGTAACTGGTAACTATGTAGATTCCTTGTATGTGATTTATCATTTTATTTGAATTGTGAAGCTTGAAATAGAGGTGCTTAAGTACACCTAAACTTCTATACGTTATCCTTGTGACTCTGGGAGTAGGTAGTCAAAGTCGCGATTCTGTAAAGTTGACAAAAAAAAAGAATTCTCATTTAAATTCTAAAACCTGAATCGACAAAATAATTCCATATAATTATCGAACCTGCTCCCAAAAATTGTATGAGTATCGGCTGAAAATTGCTACCTGCAGAGAAGAACAGCCGGACAGTTGGACCGGCAGAAATACGAAAGCATTTTTGCCAAAGCTGCAACGAAGAACTTCGTTCGCTTCGCTGGCTCGTTCAGTTATGTAAATAGGAATGTATATTAAATTCTTGAGGTGATAACTACAATGAAGATATTTTCCGTTATCCGTAAAATAGAATTTGTTGAATTGTTATGAAAGCCATTATAATATAGCTGAGATAACGTCGGCCTTTGAAATGAAATGAATACTTAGAGGAAAAAACAGATAACAAAAAACGAGGGTCCATTATCAAGTTCAAAAGCGCAATAATAAAAAAGCTTGGTATAGTGTCACTAAAAGAAATATGAAAGTAAATAGGTCATTTATAAGAGGTCAGGTCACACTATCTACATAATTTCACTTGACAGTCAGCTTAAAGGCTAGGCCTCAACCGGATGTATCTACATCCGATTGAACAGCCTGCCGGCAGCGACTAACGAAGTTAAAATGTCAACAGCTACCATATGTTGTATTTAGATAGGTAGGTACATAATTGCGGTTGGACGCGGCATGAACGAGCAGCTAGGTACTAATCGTGTTGTTACTAAAGTGTGTCCCTGAATTTGTTTAGTAAGTTATCTTAGAAAAATTATACAATATTATATAATGAATGCCAAAATATATGGATCACACAGACACGGGAAAACAAAAGTTGTCTCTCGTGTACGAGTACCTGGTATGTGTACTTACTTAAAAAGAGGTTTCTAGAGAGGTAGGGCACAGCGGAATGTCATTTCGCTCGTATTTGGAGCAGCCCAACTGGGGAAGTACCTTACAGAAGACCGCAGCCATAATAGCACCACTGCTTTGTAGTGTTGCTATATTAATATATAGCAACACTACAAAGCAGTATAACAACTCCACGTGCTTCATAGCATGCAATAATTTGCATGCTATGAAGCATGTGGTGTTGTGTTCCTGGTGGTGAGTAAAGTCGCCAGAGTTCCCTAGGGTGCGCTGTGTTGGGAGTGAGGGACCTGCATGTCTCTATCTGCCAACACAGCGAATCCTCAAGTGAATAAAGGGTCGGCAACGCGCTTCTGATTCTTCTGGAGTCACAAGTGTCCATAGGCTACGGTAACTGCTTACCATCAGGCAGGCCGTAAGTTTGTTTGCCACCGTCGTTGTATAAAAAAAAAAGGTACTAGCCTAGATATTGTACAATAATTAAGATACTAAATAAATATTTTAATTTAATTAACGGCCTCCGTAGCCCAGTGGGTAGTGACTCTGCCTACGAAGCTGGAGGTCCCGGGTTCGAATCCCGGTCAGGGCATTTATTTGTGTATTTATCACGAATATTTGTTCCTGAGTTATGGATGTTATGTATGTATATAAGTATCTATATGTATGTATCTATTATATATATCATCGCCTAGTACCCACAACACAAGCCTAACTGAGCTTACCGTGGGCCTAGGTTGATTTGTGTAAGATTGTCCCGTAATATTTATTATTTATTATTTATTTATAATTAAAAATTTAAGTACCTACACTGGAAATTAATTTCTGTATCAAAATCTAGGTAATGTTCCTAGGTCACGTATGGGATCAGGAAAGACAGAGAAGAGATTAAGTAGCATGTAATTTTATGTATCCAATACAGAGGAAGAGGAGGCACCAATTCCTTAGAATGCCCGTTTTTAGGGTGGAAGGCAAGGAATTCTAACAAAGAGCAAAAATACGTATAGGAAATTGGAGATGCTGGTCTGACATCAATTGGAGTACCTACATGAGATTCGGCGGGCTAGGGCAACTAACGAACCGAAAGCGTCGCCACCGTTGAACGTTGGTAAACATAACGAAGAAAAATCGAGACATATTGGTTTTGAGAAAAATACTATTTTAGATTTATGCAATTCTTACTGTTATATTTACATACTAAAGTACGCCGACGATGTTATCATCATCGTGGTGTTATCTGCCATGCCTGTGATTTCCCTAAGGCAAACATCAACGTACCTACAATAGCAAATGTATATATCCTATCTCAGTTATCTGACGGGTAAGCTTCGTTTATTTGAAGAAGAAATATTCCTCCCCAAAAATAATTATATCGTGGTAGTTACCTATTCTCTTGGAACACAAAGATTACCAAAGGACAGAAGTTAATGATGGTAATACATTAAGCATTTGACCAAACTGGAAGAACTGAACGTCAAAATAGTTTCTCAAATTTACACTCAAAGCACGTTAGTTACGAGTTACCTTCCAGTTGTTATGACATTATCAACTGAAGTTATCTACGGCGTTTTACTTGTAGCTAGTTAGTGACGCCTGACCGCACCCATGGCAAAGCTCGATTATATCCCCGACCACAAAACAGACACAAACCACGTCCACAATTTCGAACTTAGTCTGATAACGTTGCGACGTGTTCTGTGAACATTATGACTAAGTTTTAAGACTACGTATACCTACTCCTTATAAATAATAGTATTATTTTTTCACAGGCTTAAAAACGAATAGTCAAGCATAATTTCTCCTTAATTCTCTAAATTAAAAAAAAAAAATCTTATGGGGATGGAGTTCAAATAGCGTCGTTGAACGATAAAGGCTTAAGCTAAAGTCAATGTTAATATTTATATTAAGCGCAAATGTAAAAAAAAAACATATAGATAGCTAATCTACTAAACAAAACAGAAGTAGTCAGCACATACGTAGATAGTAGCACATATCGCAACGCACCTTTTTATAGCGTAAGAATGTGTTACGATATATTTGGCCGCAATGATTGCTACAGTATGTTGCTGACTGTATATAGATTTATACTTTCTTATATTAGTTATATTAGTGACATAAAACGATTTCAAAGCTCATTTTGCCCACGCAATAAATAAGTTTTATATCGAAAAAGTTCCGTCGATGTTTGTCGTATAGGGCTAAGTTTGTCCAAATTATAATTTCTTTTGATTTTATTGCTCCGAGCCGTGTCAGTTTAACGTACGTACGATCTTGGTTATGGCGACTCGCGTGGGTTAAGCGTCACGCAACATCACAAGGCAGCCAGTCGAGTGGAATGGAGAGAGGGACAAGACGGCCGCATCTCGGCTGAAGTGCCTGCCCCTTTCAGTTTCCCTTTGTTATAGCTTTATTGTGATGGCTGCGCTTTTTCGCGAGATTTGTTTGACCTACAAAACGTACAAGTTCTATGTTGCCACATTGTTATATTCGTTAGGTAGGTAAGTTATTTTCCCAATTCTTGAGTTTTCAATGACAGTAAAAACTTTTTCATATCTCATGCTCTGAAAGTGGGTCGTTGTTGTTCTAAAAAGTGTGCCGAAAGTGATACGTTTCTGCTCTAGAGCAGAAAAGTAGTGTATTCCTATTGGTCCTCGCCTTAGCTATAAGCAGTATGCGGGAACTTATTCTAATAAATATCAATACTTAGATACCCCGCCACTGACGAAGGTAGGTAAATAATTGAATTCTTACGAATTCATGGAATTTGTTTTATTAAATATAAAATAAGTTTATGTTGTAAATTCATTACTTAATTTTATTTTAGCTAAAATATTCACTAGGCTCTACGAGGTGGTGACAAATAGAATACACCCACAAACCTTTTTTTGTCTTAAAGTTGTGCATGTGAGCTAAGTCAGAAACGCATACAGCCAACCTTCAACTAAATACTATCTTCTAATAAATACAAATAGTATGAAAATAAGAGCAAGAGAGAGATCTCTTTCTCACTCTCATTTATTGGGTGCGGCGCACGAAGGTCGCGGTGCATTGGGGTAGTCTGTTACGGCTTTAAACGAAGGTGACGTTTTTAGAAGAAGAAAAAATATGCTATTTAAGACACCGATTAATTTACCGAAAACGCGCGTAAAAAAAGTTTACGTGCATTATGGTCCTCGAAAAATGTTAAAGAGCGGGAAAGCCAAACTAGTGCGAACTTTTGTATTGTAAGACGAATTTAATTTAAATACATTTTCGCGATTAAAATGAGTTCATCCAGTGATTTTGAAACCGACTTAACGCCTGATTTGATCAGAACAGAAGCCCAATCTATCGTGGAAGGCCTTATACCGCAAATTTCAAAAGAAAGATATATTAAATCATATATACCGATTTTATAAAATGGCGGTCCGCAAAGAGAGTTAAATCTTTCTCGGAAATAGTGATTTATCGAAGATATTAAAACTATCAACGCTGTGAAGTATATATTCAATGATGCTTAAAACCACTAACATGACGTGAATTTAAAGAAATACCTATAGTAAGATGACATAGTTTCTAAAAAGGCAGTTGGATGGCTTTAAAAGCAAAAAGTCCAAGATTTTTACTGCAAATGAGATAAAAACCTTCTTAAATGAAGCTCCTGATGGTGTTTATTTGGCAACAATGGTAATAACATAATCGTATTATATTGTAAATGTAACTAAATAACAATAGAAATCATAAAAAAATAGTTTTTGACAAATACCTACGTAATTAATAAATAAGTAGTACCTACTAAAACTGTTTTGTTTTCAGGTGGCGCTAATTTTTGGTATATAATGTGAATATTCCAGACAAAAATACTACATTTACATTCGCAAATTGCTCTACTTTTCCATTGATTTCAAGTAATTGTACCTATACTTTGGATAAACATATTGCAAAATTTTCCTTCTGTGGTTTTTTTTTTACTTTCCTCGTATTCGATATGAAAAGTAGAGTGTTTAACTCGGGTGAAAGTCACCCAATTCTGACTCGAACTATTGGCGCTCTCAGTTCGTTCGAGCGCCAAAATATCTCGTCGGAAATGGGTCCCTTTCAGCCCTTGGTTAATAATCTACTATTAAAAGGAATATGTATCATGAATACAATAACACCGCATCGCGCTCCTGGCATCAACACCGGAGTGCGACTTGTTTACGTGGCGATGGGCGGCTGTGTGTAGTGAGTAGCTTGAGGCTCTGTGAGACGATGGATGATATTTAGGCGCTCAACAGTACCAATATAACATGTTGGAAATTAAATGTCATCTAAGTGAAATTATTGTTTTGTCTTAGTTTCGTGACGCATTAGTTTTTTTACTGTAAAGTCATGCAAACGTGTTAAATAAATAAATAATTATCACGAATGTAGATACAAGTACATTCAACAGGGTAAATTCATGTAAAAATGAGATACAAAGTAAGAAAATAAATCAGTTAACTATAAATAAATAAATAAATCAATATTTGCGGACAATCTTACACAAATCGACCTAGTCCCAAACTAAGCAAAGCTTGTACTAAATACGTAGACGAAGATAAACATACTTATATAGATACATAAATACTGAAATACATAGAAAACATCCATGAATCCGGAACAAACATTCGTGCTCATCACACAAATAAATGCCCTTACCGGGATTCGAATCCAGGACCTCTTGCTTTGTAGGCAGGGTCACTACCAACCAGGCTAAAGCGGTCGTCAAACTAAGACGCCTCAGGAATATTTAGAGGCAGTTACATTGGAACATTTTACATTTCTTAATAATGCAAAAAGCAGGATGGTGCAGGTTCTACGTAATTGTGTGCAAGAAAGCAAATACCTTTTCATAACTCGTAACCAACTTAAGTGTACTTAGGTTAAAATTTTGAGAGGAACATTTCACTTTATATTCGCATTTATAAGGCCAGCTCTCAAAATGTTTTACCTACTTATCATCCACATTCGTCTGACAAATAGAGAGCATTAATATGTACATACTTACCTATGCAACTCACGTTCGACAGCACATTGCGCAGCGCCTAAGATCTAACTCCGTACAAAATCGCCTGCGGCCTGCAGTTGTGGTATGAATATAAAATTCCAGAGCAAGTCTTGAGATCTTTTTGTTTTACCCGTAAACGGCTGGAAATAGAATGTAAACGAATATTATCTCAAAACCGTGTATTCCAGGTAGATATCTACAGGTTTGTTTTAAACAAAAACACCGTGGTGTTTTCCCGTGAAACGATTGCGATTCAGCATTCCATTGTTTTTGCCCTTGCAGAAACCGCGTTGTACCTAATATGTAAAGTTTGTGAATAAAAGATGACTTGCATCGGAATATCTATAAAGCTCTTTTGTAAACACCTTCCACATTGTTCTATGTATGTACTCTCCTTTACTATGGGTAGTACGGGTTTGCTTGCCAAACGATAATTTCCATCGGTTTGTGTTCAGGGTCACTTGCAATTAATTGGTCGATCGATCGTATACATCGCTAAGGGGGCAGCAAGCAATGCTTTCAAACTGCACTGAAATTGTAGAACAAGTTAGATCGTGAACTTTACATCAAAGTGAAACTACTCCCTTTTGACTTAAATGGCAGAATTGAAATTATGTTGTTTAGTTATCAAAATTTATGCATTTTTCTACTCCTGTACCGTTATCTGTCATTTATATAGGCTGTAGCTCAAATACAATGACACCACTAATAAGTCATCGCAAAACTCTATGCTCTATGGCCCAAAAACGCACTGTTCAGCGTACTTTTTTGGTTCATACATTTTTCATTAAAGAACTGTTTAACTTTTTTTTTAATCGGCCGCTAATGCCGCTATATTGCAGTGGTGCCAACTTCATAAACAAATATTTCGAAATAAAAGTATTTATTTACGATTTAACATTTGTATATTATAAATGATTTACTACAATAATAATAAATCATCATCTATTGTGTGTTAAATTACATGTTTTATAAATTCTTGATATTATTTATAAAAATAAACAGTTCGAATTCGGTCCGGGTCCGGATTCGGTTTGGTTCGGATGGCAAGTGCAAACAAATTAAAAAAAAAACAAACCATAAGCAAGAGCTGTCACATTTCCGATTTCCCACCAAAATACAGTTCAAAATGAAAAGACGAAAGATGATAAACTATTAATCCTAAACTATTAAGATTTTATTCGTGTTTGTGAAGACAAAAGTGTGCGTTCCTTTTAACATGGTCGAAGAAATTAATAACTGCACTCCTGAAGAAATTGCGTGAGTAGCAAAAGTACGAATAGAAAACTTGCTGCCTGAAAAGTTTAACTATTCTGTAGTCTGCTATTTATTTAAAATTTGTCGTAGAAAAAGTATTGTATGCAACGGTGTATAACTGGTCTAAAAACGCTCGTGGCGTCTTTAATTGCGATGCTCGCCAAGGCTCGCATCGCAACCCACGCCACTCGCCTTTTAAGACCCTTCTTATACAACAGTTGCATAAAATACTATTATGAACTTAATTATTTATACTGCATGCAAGACTCTACACTCCACACTACACTCGTTATACTGTATCTATATACTAGTATGTCGTCGTTGAAATAAGTCTCATTGTATATATTTAGGTAAGTTCTCAATATCAAATATATATTTCCTGTTGGCACTTTAGTAATACAATCCGGTTCAAAGGACCATTATCACCGTATATACAAAATGCTGACCTTTCGCTGTTGCTATATCGTAAGATGCAACATCCTATTCCATCTAAACTCAAACATTATGTTAAAATTACGCGAAGGAAAAATCCATTTCTCCCAAAGCAAACAACCAGACCCTCTCAAAACGCCTAGAGGCGCACAATCTTCCGTTTTACGTACTTACATATTCCCTTCCTTTTTTCCTTACGGGTCCACTTTATATTCATTTCTATGGCAAAATCAAGTCACGAATTAATTTAATTTTAGATTTTGTTGACTTTCTGAAAACTGGTTACTAAAAATTAGAGGATAATGTTTAATTTTATCTACTTAAAGTATTTACGTTGCTGGATTCGTCAATCTCTGCGTCCAAAGTTAAAACGGTCATTTTTCTTTTGAGATCATAGGTCGACGAATCCAGCAACATTAAAACTAGTTTCTAGGTAGTATAGGTTCTCGTAATGTGGTGAGGATGTAGCCATTCGGTTTTTTTTTTCTAATTTACTATTAAAACGTTATTTGAAAATCAATGTCTAAAACTATAACTATGAAGAATAAATTATAGTATTTACAATAACTATTATAGTATTTACATTACAATAACCTAACACCCATAACCCCCCTAACATCCCTCAAAATCCTATTCCACCCATAATATGTGTATGAATTTATCCCTATACTAATCCCACAGAACTCATTTGATTGTTCGAAACCAAAATCTACCTTGATTTTAGCAATGAACAATACCGAAGCTGTATGCCCTAACTAAGCTGTTAGAGTTCAGTCGGCCAATCTGAGATCTGCAACGCTAAGGCCTGTGTGATTGCCTCCCCCCCTCGCGACCGAAGTCTAGATGGAGTACGAGGAGTAAGGCGCCCTATTATGTATATGAAGGTTATATTTAAATATATTTAATAAGTCCGAATCTCAATTACTACACGATTTCAACGAGTGAGGATATCCCTCTGTGCGGATCACATGAATGACTACGCCTCGTTTACGTCGTCAGCTGGGCTTTGAGAATCGTGAGACCCCAGATATGGGGTAACGTCTCCTATGCAAATAAAAGAGGTAGACGCCAGACATTCTCAAGTCTGTAGCAAAAGACTCTGGACCATTCCCATTGGCACCGTTAGGCAGGAAGTGTCCCTCAGGAATACTGTAATCCTAGACACTGTTTCTGGATTTTACTTCATTAAAAATATCTTTAAAATTCTTTGAACGAAACGTTATGTTAATATGAAGATAGTAAAATCACCCACCAAAAGTATCCCAATTATAATCCAGAGACCTTGTCAGTCCGGTAGTTGAAGCTGAAGTGAATCCCATGTTTTTTTTTTTTTTTTTTTTCCTCCTATTTTCTTAAGTTGGGCCCCGAAGGGGCCCTTAACTAATTGCCTATAAAGAATCCCATGTTGTCGCTGACCGGCCCTTTTATACCCCAAAACAACTGATGACGTCACAGATTTTAGAACATGTTGAATTCTTTAATTGAAACAAAACAAAACACTAACTCACTCTTAACTCGACTTAACTTCGTTCGATATTCGAAACACGACAGAGGAATGAGCATCAAAAGAAGAACGGATTTTTACGTAGAATGCTGCAGTCACATAAAATAATAAAATATGGTTAAAGGTGGGGCCTAAATGTAGAATGCTGCAGTGACTTGGACTAGTTGGACTTAGATTATTTAATATATATATTTTTTTTATTTGATAAATATTCTTTTAAATATAAGGAAACTAGACCAGTTTACTGCGTTTAATTACAGTACTATGAGGGATTCAAGGGTAGTTTCAATGTAAAATCCGAATACAAGGGTAACAAATAGGATCTTTCGTCCTGTTTATTTATAAAGCAAAAAGAAAGCACTCTTAAGTTATAGTACAATTCAGACGCGGTCGCGGTCCTACCCTTAAGAATTACGGGACGTTAGTAGAAGGCGTTATCACGATAGCCAAGGGCTGGCGAGGGCATGCAAACCTGGCCGCCTCGAAGGCTGTCGGAACATGGAACCCCGGGGCTTGTGAGGACTGGCCAATACCACCGCCGCGGGGATGATTCCAGGGAGTTCAGGAACGTCTCGGGGCTGGCAGGGACGAGCCAAAACCGCCGCCGCAAGACGCAGGGGGGAGGGAGGGGGGCAGTGCTATCCGCAGCAAGCTCCGGAGAACACTGGCGCGTTGTTTTTTTTTTTTTTTTTTTTTTTTTTTTTTTTTTTTTTTTTTTTTTTTTTTTTTT
This sequence comes from Epinotia brunnichana, assembly GCA_963854355.1. Lineage (NCBI taxonomy): Eukaryota > Metazoa > Arthropoda > Insecta > Lepidoptera > Tortricidae > Epinotia > Epinotia brunnichana. The sequence continues at coordinate 12,760,088 of OY977942.1, forward strand.
TTTTTTTTTTGAACCTGACTGTTGCTATGATAGGACGAACCCAATATAGCAGTCGAACTGCGTGGTTGGAGGGTAGCTTGGGGAAAATCCAAGGGGAACCTCCGGCACGACCACGCGGGAAGGGGTAAACACTGGAATACTCTAAAAGTTTGCGCTCCAGTGAGATTGGTTGAACGGTTTCAACCGAATCTGAGGTGTGAGTGGTGAAGAACTACTGGGATTGCTGGTTCGCTAAAACCTACCCTAGCTGAGAAGAGTCCAGCAAGAAACTCAGCTAGGCCCGACATCGGTCGGGTTTGTCGGACTGACTCTACCCGGTATGCGGCGGTACCGGGACGAATATGGACTATAAGTGTCTGTGTTGTCGCGATCACGCGGTGGACGTCCCCGCCGGCGGGAACGCTGTAGTGTACGCGCTGAGTTGGACGCCGAAAGCGCAGCCTTCCATCTTTCGATGGACTCTGTGATTTCGTCGTCCGGATCCGTGAGTGTGTGCCTAGGACGCCGGACCGTGCGGCCCCTAATCAGTGAACGCCGAGTAACGACAGAGGGGGGAGGGACGGGAACGTAGTCAGCAGCCTTCCTAATTAACGGATTCCTATGGTGGGGAGCGTTGTCAAAATAACGTCTGGCAGCCTGCTTAAAGAAACCATACATGGTGCTAATCCCCATGTCGTGGTGCAGGCTGAGGTTCGATTGGTACCACGGGGCACCAGTCGCCCTACGGAGGAAACGATTCTGAATGACCTGAAGCGGTTTGAGCGATGACATAGGCACGTGAGCAAATACTACACTTGCATATGTCATGATAGGACGAACACAAGTTTTGTAGAGTGTCTGCTTATTTCTAAGTGACATTTTACTAAACTTGTTGATCATCGGCCCAAGCCTTCCTAACACGAACAACGCACGGTTGCGTACCCTACGGATGTGGCTACGGAAAGTCAGTTTCCTGTCGAGGGTTACTCCAAGATATTTGGCCTCGTTGACCCAGGGGATGGGTCGGTCAAACATCTGGATCGGAGCCACTCGTCTTTCTGTGCTAATGCAGTCAGACGGGTGGAAGACTATTGCAGTGCTTTTTTCCGGGTTGACTTCGATACGCCAAAGACGAAACCAGCGACCTAGGTCGGTGGTTGCCTCTTGGAGGTATCGCCGGATAGTAGCGTACTTACAATGAGTCGTAAAGAGCGCGGTGTCGTCCGCAAACAACCCCAGTTGCACATTAGGGTGCCTGGGAATGTCGTTCGTGAACAACGAGTACAAAGTGGGAGAGAGCACAGAGCCTTGCGGGACTCCGGCCCGGATGGAGTGTGGGATCGAGTACGTTCCCTCTAGTCGGTAGCGAAAGCTTCGGTCCGTGAGATAATCTCGTATGGTGAGTACGAGTCTGTCCGGTATACCGAGCAGGTATAACTTGTATACCAGCCCGTTATGCCAGACCTTATCGAAGGCTTTCGCCACGTCGAGAAAGATCGCACCGATCTTGAGCCCCTGGAAGCGAGAGAAACCGTCCAGCACGTGCTCCGTGACGCGGTGCACCTGTTGGACGCACGATTGTCTGGATCTAAAGCCGAACTGCTCGTCAATGAGGAGGTTATTCTCAGCCGTAAATTTGAGAATTCTCGTGAGTAGGATCCGCTCGTATAGCTTTCCAAGGGAGCTAAGTAAGCTGATCGGCCTGTTAGAGGCGGGCTCGGTCCGGGGTTTACCGGGCTTCGCTATCCCTATGACCGTTGCACATTTCCACGCGGCTGGAAAGTGAGCATTGGTCAGTGTGTAACGAGATAAACCGTGTTTGATGGTATGCGTAGACGGCTATCACTTACCTATGTGTGTAACAGTAACCTGACGAGCTCGAAGAGTCGTCCACACTTGATCTTATGCACCGCGCTAGTCAGTCAGATAGATTTCTCACAGAGGTGGGTATGCTTTGGGTTCACGGTCATAGGAGCAATTAGTGCTTTCTAAAGAGGGCGCCATGCATTTCAATTTATACTCTAAAATGCAAAAGAGTTGTATGCAGGAGACCTATTTAGTAGCTAGCCACATAGAAATATGAACAAAGATTCAATTACAGAAAGCAAGTTTATTACAATTCTCACAATCGTTTTAAATATTTACTAAACCTTAACTCTACTGTAGGGATAGCGGCGTGGCTCTCTCAGATGAGATTAAAATATAGGTCCCTGACCGAGGACGAAGTTTGACTCTAAAGTTAAATCTTTATATAAGTAGGCTTTATTATTACGCTTAGGTCTGTGTGAGGCTCGTTTGCATTATTAAATTACACCATTAATATCTCATGGCAGATTCCATGAATGACACCAAAAAAATGGAGGGAGGTCACCTCTAGAAACCCGCTACACGTGCGTCACGTCCCGCTGCGGTCCACTGCGTCTACCCAGGCTCCCAGATGAGAATATGCTCGTGTCGGCATCCGCATGTGAAGTACAAAAGGGGCGTATCACCGCGCGCGAATTCTTGCGCCCGCTCAATTGCCTGTCCGCAACTGGAGCCCCCGCAAGGCAGCCAGCACGTTGTCGCTGTAAATCACAATCAACATTTAAGACTTGAACGAACAAACAACTATCACTTTCTCTCCGACCACATTTCGACAGAAATTACTAGAACTAGCTTTACCTGGCAAGAGTTCAAAGCTAAGCGTTGGTGATTTTCCGCCTCCCAGATATCTTCTTTAAGAAGTAGTGTGTTACATCTGAAACAAAGCAATGTTTCTCCTCTAAAAACCGCCGCTTGAACACGATAAATATTTCTTCCGCTAGATCGGCGACAATTTCATTTCACTCACCGACATTTCCAAAGCGTCAAAGCATCTCTGTGTCACTGGATGTATGCTGCTACATTTAAGTTAAAAAAATGGCCTCCCGGCCGAAGCGAGCACTTCTCAAAAATTGCGACCTTTTCGCTCAACGCATTTTCGAAGAAGAACTTCTCATTGCTTTTGACAGCCGAAAAAAAAAAGAAGCTACCATAGACAATCCCCATATTCTGTTCAAATACCATAGAGATATAGACCTGTAGTTATGCCTTGGATGCATGACGACAAATTATTTATCAAAAATCAAATATGATCATATTTTCTAATAGCTTGTTAAAAGTTAAGGATTATTCCTAGCGCTTTGACAACACACAAAAAAAAGACTTATATCGTTGCCTTGAACGAGATGATAAACGCTCCGGCGCAGTTCCTCCGTTGGTCAACAGATGTCGGAATCGTCGCTTGCGCCGTTCTGCAATAGATGGCGCTGTGAGTCTGAAAGTTAATGTGTCGATGCCGAAATTACACCGTAACATTACCGCTTCAGTTAGATAAAAAAAATTTTTTTTTTCAAAAAAAAAATTTTTTTTTTTTCAAAATTATATGTCAATATAAACCTGTAGAGAGAGAGGATATACATAACTCCTTGTCCAACCATCCCACTAAGAAAGCGCACTGCCTTCACTATACATCATACGCAGCTCAGCCTATAGTACGACCATGCCGCATATGAAAGGTCATCGACCCCTGACCTACACAAGAGTTCCTCCTTCAGGAGCAAAAAAAATCCAAAGATGTACGTGGCGATATGACAGGTGTCATAGCGTCTCGTTAGAAGCTAAAACTAGCTTTCAAAAGTTTGAAAAGTTCAAAACGATAAAATGCCGCTGACTGCTCGTGAAGCTTCCAGCTTGCTGCCCATAACGTTCTGAAATATTTCAATTACCATAACAAAGCAACACTAACGTAAAGTTTTAGGAAGTACTGTCTATGATTAAAACCAGCGCTTGCATATGATGATAAGACATATACCCGTGATATATACCTACTCACTTTAATGCACCAAGTAGAAATCGTAACAGACTAAAAAATTACAACCCCTTTTTCACACAGAAATCTTTAAGTAGTAGATCTTAAAAGTTATACTAGATATGTCCATATGACAGAAGCAGAGATAAGAAGACTTATTGTCCTTTTAAAGAAGTACCGAATTATTTCGTTCAGCAGTAGAATAATATCAAGTGGATACAGAAGTTCCAAGTAGCTTAAGCCTAACGTCGACAGTTATTTACCTAAACTAACACGCGCGTTCCTATCATGCGACTTATGCCATTCGTATGCGTATGCGTATGCCTATGCTATGCTATGCTATGCTATGCTATGCTATGCGGGCGTCCCCACTTCTATGAACTTAACTACAAACCTAGCTATCTATACGATGCGCTAGTTCTACGCTACGTTACTTATCTATTTATTTACCTAACAAACCACACTTAAAGCATGCACTAGTGTGTTTGATATTTATCCTATATTGTTACCTAACACAATCGATGGCCAACTCGAAGGTGTATCCTAATATCGAGGTCAACTGTACATTCCGGAATTTCGATTTGAGTGCATAATAATTACCTACAGGCATTTACCTAGGAAAAACTACGTTCCTATATCTGACTCAACGAATAAGGGTTACTCAAACTGTAAAAAAAAAATCCATGTCTGGTTTCACATTGACAGACGTAATGTGCTACTTACGGTTCGTTTATTACCTAATATACCTACATGAATTCTTCACCAATCAGTGGTTATCAAAATAAGCTTGAAAATAAAACATGAGTCTACCTAACAAATAGGTCAAGGTCATTATCATTAACCTCATAGTAACTCTAATGATTTATTCGAATAGTATTCTGTCCGACTGTATCAGTCTGGTTAGAGACTTCTGAGTGAAATTGTAAAGTCAAATCCGATTAAATGAATTGTGATAGCATACAGTTCAGATACTTATAGTTATTAGGTTTCCATAAAAGTTCTTCAACTATTTCCTATTTCGTGTCTATATGTATGCGAACATACATACCATGGAACTAAATTCCATTAAAGCGACCCCAAAGAAAAGAAACCACCATAACGTCAACAGAATGATTCACATCTAGTACTATCCAAAAGATGTCGCTAGCTTCAACGAGACAACATCCATCTGTACAACTATAACATAGAATGCCCTTCATGTGGTACTGTAGAATACTACTCTCAGAGGAGAAATAGACTCCCACCCAATATTTAAGAAAATACGGATTAAATGCCAGTTACCCCAAACAAGAGAATCCTACGACAATTATATGAAAGATAATGTCTAACCTCAAACACTAGTGAACATCTTGAAAAGGTAGCCAGTCGTACCCAACGACCGCTGCAACACGAAGCTGAGAAGCGATCAACCCGCAGTAACGGTTGTTGACCTTAAGATGACATGAGCCAGCTTCGACAAACATCTCCTTGGCAGACCTGAAATTCGTCATCAATGGACAAGCCTGAGATAAAAGAATTCGCTTTTATGGTATAAAGCGCAGTTAGCAGATTTAAATTGTTGTTTGAGCTCATCCACAGTGCTAATAGGATCTACCTCTAAGCCTTTCGCTTGCAATACAAATAAAACAGTTCGTCTTTGGTCATGTTATCTAACCCTGAGTAATTATAATAATAAGTTACACAAAGATAAGGTTCAGCTTTTCTGAACAAAGAAAGAGAATACTCCTTTGAGTATTACAGTGATAAAAAGAAGAGTATTTCTTTTACCATTAATTAGATAGAAATTCTTACTTGAACCTTCATACCTACTTAAAGTTATGAGTGAGATATACTACTTTCCACTCCAAGAATGAATAATGACATATACATATATATGTAATAAAGTTATGGCCTAATGCCATTTAATTAATTAATTAATTTAACAAATAAGTAGTACTTATTATCAAGCATTTTAATGATTGGCTTATTGCCTTAAGTATTTTGAGAAGTGTTACATGAATTTACCATTCCATAGAATACAAATAAACATGGTAAAACCATTTATATATAAGTATTCTATGTGCCAGTAACTGTATTTATATTGCAGTGTATAGTTTTGCTTTCACACAAAGCAGTAAAAAAATATTCCAAGTTTAGTTCAGGAGAATTGAAATGTCAAGTTTGACAGTTAATTTATAATAGTTACAAAAAGTACCTTATATTGTGTCCAGTTGAAACACCAAAATTTATATTTCACTCTACAGAGTGATGAGAAAAAAAAATTTACACCCGTTGACACAAATAGTAAAATGTTTTGACACATGAACAGTAGATATAGATATTTGATAAAGACTATGTAACTTAACAAAAGATAAGCCTCACACAACCCTACTCAGACCGCATCTAATACAGGTAATTCCTACTATCAAAAAAAAAACACCATGCACCGATAACCGTTGAAACCTCAACCCCAAAGCATCACGTTGGGCCGACAAAATGTAACGAGATAAACCGTGTTTGATGGTATGCGTAGACGGCTATCACTTACCTATGTGTGTAACAGTAACCTGACGAGCTCGAAGAGTCGTCCACACTTGATCTTATGCACCGCGCTAGTCAGTCAGATAGATTTCTCACAGAGGTGGGTATGCTTTGGGTTCACGGTCATAGGAGCAATTAGTGCTTTCTAAAGAGGGCGCCATGCATTTCAATTTATACTCTAAAATGCAAAAGAGTTGTATGCAGGAGACCTATTTAGTAGCTAGCCACATAGAAATATGAACAAAGATTCAATTACAGAAAGCAAGTTTATTACAATTCTCACAATCGTTTTAAATATTTACTAAACCTTAACTCTACTGTAGGGATAGCGGCGTGGCTCTCTCAGATGAGATTAAAATATAGGTCCCTGACCGAGGACGAAGTTTGACTCTAAAGTTAAATCTTTATATAAGTAGGCTTTATTATTACGCTTAGGTCTGTGTGAGGCTCGTTTGCATTATTAAATTACACCATTAATATCTCATGGCAGATTCCATGAATGACACCAAAAAAATGGAGGGAGGTCACCTCTAGAAACCCGCTACACGTGCGTCACGTCCCGCTGCGGTCCACTGCGTCTACCCAGGCTCCCAGATGAGAAACTGCTCGTGTCGGCATCCGCATGTGAAGTACAAAAGGGGCGTATCACCGCGCGCGAATTCTTGCGCCCGCTCAATTGCCTGTCCGCAACTGGAGCCCCCGCAAGGCAGCCAGCACGTTGTCGCTGTAAATCACAATCAACATTTAAGACTTGAACGAACAAACAACTATCACTTTCTCTCCGACCACATTTCGACAGAAATTACTAGAACTAGCTTTACCTGGCAAGAGTTCAAAGCTAAGCGTTGGTGATTTTCCGCCTCCCAGATATCTTCTTTAAGAAGTAGTGTGTTACATCTGAAACAAAGCAATGTTTCTCCTCTAAAAACCGCCGCTTGAACACGATAAATATTTCTTCCGCTAGATCGGCGACAATTTCATTTCACTCACCGACATTTCCAAAGCGTCAAAGCATCTCTGTGTCACTGGATGTATGCTGCTACATTTAAGTTAAAAAAATGGCCTCCCGGCCGAAGCGAGCACTTCTCAAAAATTGCGACCTTTTCGCTCAACGCATTTTCGAAGAAGAACTTCTCATTGCTTTTGACAGCCGAAAAAAAAAAGAAGCTACCATAGACAATCCCCATATTCTGTTCAAATACCATAGAGATATAGACCTGTAGTTATGCCTTGGATGCATGACGACAAATTATTTATCAAAAATCAAATATGATCATATTTTCTAATAGCTTGTTAAAAGTTAAGGATTATTCCTAGCGCTTTGACAACACACAAAAAAAAGACTTATATCGTTGCCTTGAACGAGATGATAAACGCTCCGGCGCAGTTCCTCCGTTGGTCAACAGATGTCGGAATCGTCGCTTGCGCCGTTCTGCAATAGATGGCGCTGTGAGTCTGAAAGTTAATGTGTCGATGCCGAAATTACACCGTAACATTACCGCTTCAGTTAGATAAAAAAAATTTTTTTTTTCAAAAAAAAAATTTTTTTTTTTTCAAAATTATATGTCAATATAAACCTGTAGAGAGAGAGGATATACATAACTCCTTGTCCAACCATCCCACTAAGAAAGCGCACTGCCTTCACTATACATCATACGCAGCTCAGCCTATAGTACGACCATGCCGCATATGAAAGGTCATCGACCCCTGACCTACACAAGAGTTCCTCCTTCAGGAGCAAAAAAAATCCAAAGATGTACGTGGCGATATGACAGGTGTCATAGCGTCTCGTTAGAAGCTAAAACTAGCTTTCAAAAGTTTGAAAAGTTCAAAACGATAAAATGCCGCTGACTGCTCGTGAAGCTTCCAGCTTGCTGCCCATAACGTTCTGAAATATTTCAATTACCATAACAAAGCAACACTAACGTAAAGTTTTAGGAAGTACTGTCTATGATTAAAACCAGCGCTTGCATATGTTGATAAGACATATACCCGTGATATATACCTACTCACTTTAATGCACCAAGTAGAAATCGTAACAGACTAAAAAATGACAACCCCTTTTTCACACAGAAATCTTTAAGTAGTAGATCTTAAAAGTTATACTAGATATGTCCATATGACAGAAGCAGAGATAAGAAGACTTATTGTCCTTTTAAAGAAGTACCGAATTATTTCGTTCAGCAGTAGAATAATATCAAGTGGATACAGAAGTTCCAAGTAGCTTAAGCCTAACGTCGACAGTTATTTACCTAAACTAACACGCGCGTTCCTATCATGCGACTTATGCCATACGTATGCGTATGCGTATGCCTATGCTATGCTATGCTATGCTATGCTATGCTATGCTATGCTATGCGGGCGTCCCCACTTCTATGAACTTAACTACAAACCTAGCTATCTATACGATGCGCTAGTTCTACGCTACGTTACTTATCTATTTATTTACCTAACAAACCACACTTAAAGCATGCACTAGTGTGTTTGATATTTATCCTATATTGTTACCTAACACAATCGATGGCCAACTCGAAGGTGTATCCTAATATCGAGGTCAACTGTACATTCCGGAATTTCGATTTGAGTGCATAATAATTACCTACAGGCATTTACCTAGGAAATACTACGTTCCTATATCTGACTCAACGAATAAGGGTTACTCAAACTGTAAAAAAAAAATCCATGTCTGGTTTCACATTGACAGACGTAATGTGCTACTTACGGTTCGTTTATTACCTAATATACCTACATGAATTCTTCACCAATCAGTGGTTATCAAAATAAGCTTGAAAATAAAACATGAGTCTACCTAACAAATAGGTCAAGGTCATTATCATTAACCTCATAGTAACTCTAATGATTTATTCGAATAGTATTCTGTCCGACTGTATCAGTCTGGTTAGAGACTTCTGAGTGAAATTGTAAAGTCAAATCCGATTAAATGAATTGTGATAGCATACAGTTCAGATACTTATAGTTATTAGGTTTCCATAAAAGTTCTTCAACTATTTCCTATTTCGTGTCTATATGTATGCGAACATACATACCATGGAACTAAATTCCATTAAAGCGACCCCAAAGAAAAGAAACCACCATAACGTCAACAGAATGATTCACATCTAGTACTATCCAAAAGATGTCGCTAGCTTCAACGAGACAACATCCATCTGTACAACTATAACATAGAATGCCCTTCATGTGGTACTGTAGAATACTACTCTCAGAGGAGAAATAGACTCCCACCCAATATTTAAGAAAATACGGATTAAATGCCAGTTACCCCAAACAAGAGAATCCTACGACAATTATATGAAAGATAATGTCTAACCTCAAACACTAGTGAACATCTTGAAAAGGTAGCCAGTCGTACCCAACGACCGCTGCAACACGAAGCTGAGAAGCGATCAACCCGCAGTAACGGTTGTTGACCTTAAGATGACATGAGCCAGCTTCGACAAACATCTCCTTCGCAGACCTGAAATTCGTCATCAATGGACAAGCCTGAGATAAAAGAATTCGCTTTTATGGTATAAAGCGCAGTTAGCAGATTTAAATTGTTGTTTGAGCTCATCCACAGTGCTAATAGGATCTACCTCTAAGCCTTTCGCTTGCAATACAAATAAAACAGTTCGTCTTTGGTCATGTTATCTAACCCTGAGTAATTATAATAATAAGTTACACAAAGATAAGGTTCAGCTTTTCTGAACAAAGAAAGAGAATACTCCTTTGAGTATTACAGTGATAAAAAGAAGAGTATTTCTTTTACCATTAATTAGATAGAAATTCTTACTTGAACCTTCATACCTACTTAAAGTTATGAGTGAGATATACTACTTTCCACTCCAAGAATGAATAATGACATATACATATATATGTAATAAAGTTATGGCCTAATGCCATTTAATTAATTAATTAATTTAACAAATAAGTAGTACTTATTATCAAGCATTTTAATGATTGGCTTATTGCCTTAAGTATTTTGAGAAGTGTTACATGAATTTACCATTCCATAGAATACAAATAAACATGGTAAAACCATTTATATATAAGTATTCTATGTGCCAGTAACTGTATATTGCAGTGTATAGTTTTGCTTTCACACAAAGCAGTAAAAAAATATTCCAAGTTTAGTTCAGGAGAATTGAAATGTCAAGTTTGACAGTTAATTTATAATAGTTACAAAAAGTACCTTATATTGTGTCCAGTTGAAACACCAAAATTTATATTTCACTCTACAGAGTGATGAGAAAAAAAAATTTACACCCGTTGACACAAATAGTAAAATGTTTTGACACATGAACAGTAGATATAGATATTTGATAAAGACTATGTAACTTAACAAAAGATAAGCCTCACACAACCCTACTCAGACCGCATCTAATACAGGTAATTCCTACTATCAAAAAAAAAACACCATGCACCGATAACCGTTGAAACCTCAACCCCAAAGCATCACGTTGGGCCGACAAAATGTAACGAGATAAACCGTGTTTGATGGTATGCGTAGACGGCTATCACTTACCTATGTGTGTAACAGTAACCTGACGAGCTCGAAGAGTCGTCCACACTTGATCTTATGCACCGCGCTAGTCAGTCAGATAGATTTCTCACAGAGGTGGGTATGCTTTGGGTTCACGGTCATAGGAGCAATTAGTGCTTTCTAAAGAGGGCGCCATGCATTTCAATTTATACTCTAAAATGCAAAAGAGTTGTATGCAGGAGACCTATTTAGTAGCTAGCCACATAGAAATATGAACAAAGATTCAATTACAGAAAGCAAGTTTATTACAATTCTCACAATCGTTTTAAATATTTACTAAACCTTAACTCTACTGTAGGGATAGCGGCGTGGCTCTCTCAGATGAGATTAAAATATAGGTCCCTGACCGAGGACGAAGTTTGACTCTAAAGTTAAATCTTTATATAAGTAGGCTTTATTATTACGCTTAGGTCTGTGTGAGGCTCGTTTGCATTATTAAATTACACCATTAATATCTCATGGCAGATTCCATGAATGACACCAAAAAAATGGAGGGAGGTCACCTCTAGAAACCCGCTACACGTGCGTCACGTCCCGCTGCGGTCCACTGCGTCTACCCAGGCTCCCAGATGAGAAACTGCTCGTGTCGGCATCCGCATGTGAAGTACAAAAGGGGCGTATCACCGCGCGCGAATTCTTGCGCCCGCTCAATTGCCTGTCCGCAACTGGAGCCCCCGCAAGGCAGCCAGCACGTTGTCGCTGTAAATCACAATCAACATTTAAGACTTGAACGAACAAACAACTATCACTTTCTCTCCGACCACATTTCGACAGAAATTACTAGAACTAGCTTTACCTGGCAAGAGTTCAAAGCTAAGCGTTGGTGATTTTCCGCCTCCCAGATATCTTCTTTAAGAAGTAGTGTGTTACATCTGAAACAAAGCAATGTTTCTCCTCTAAAACAGGGCATTTTGCCCCGTGTGTGATTGACATTCGGGACCATTTGTCCCGTGTGCGATTGACATGCGGGGCAGCTTGCCCCGTGTGCGATTGACATGCGGGGCAGTTTGCCTCGTGTGCGATTGACATACGGGGCAGCTTGCCCCGTGTGCGATTGAGATGCGGGGTAGTTTGCCCCGTGTGCGATTGACATACGGGGCAGTTTGCCCCGAGTACGATTGACATACGGGGCAGTTTGCCCCGAGTGTGATGACATACAGGGAAGTTTGCCCCGTGTGTGATTGACATTCGGGACAATTTGTCCCGTGTGCAATATACATGCGGGGCAGTTTGCCCCGTGTGCGATTGACATACGGGGCAGCTTGCCCCGTGTGTGATTGACAAACGGGGCAGTTTTCCCAGTGTGCGATTGACATACGGGGCAGCTTGCCCTGTGTGCGATATACATATACGGGGCAGTTTGCCCCGTGTGTGATGACACACGGGGCAGTTTGCCCCGTGTGCGATTGACATACGGGGCAGCTTGCCCCGTGTGCGATTGAGATGCGAGGTAGTTTGCCCCGTGTGCGATTGACATACGGGGCAGTTTGCCCCGAGTACGTTTGACATACGGGGCAGTTTGCCCCGTGTGTGATGACATACAGGGAAGTTTGCCCCGTGTGTGATTGACATTCGGGACAATTTGTCCCTTGTGTGCGATTGACATGCGGGGCAGCTTGCCCCGTGTGCGATTGACATGCGGGGCAGTTTGCCTCGTGTGCGATTGACATACGGGGCAGCTTGCCCCGTGTGCGATTGAGATGCGGGGTAGTTTGCCCCGTGTGCGATTGACATACGGGGCAGTTTGCCCCGAGTACGATTGACATACGGGGCAGTTTGCCCCGTGTGTGATGACATACATGGAAGTTTGCCCCGTGTGTGATTGACATTCGGGACAATTTGTCCCGTGTGCGATATACATGCGGGGCAGTTTGCCCCGTGTGCGATTGACATACGGGGCAGCTTGCCCCGTGTGTGATTGACAAACGGGGCAGTTTTCCCAGTGTGCGATTGACATACGGGGCAGCTTGCCCTGTGTGCGATATACATATACGGGGCAGTTTGCCCCGTGTGTGATGACACACGGGGCAGTTTGCCCCGTGTGCGATTGACATACGGGGCAGCTTGCCCCGTGTGCGATTGAGATGCGGGGTAGTTTGCCCCGTGTGCGATTGACATACGGGGCAGTTTGCCCCGAGTACGTTTGACATACGGGGCAGTTTGCCCCGTGTGTGATGACATACAGGGAAGTTTGCCCCGTGTGTGATTGACATTCGGGACAATTTGTCCCTTGTGTGCGATTGACATACGGGGCAGCTTGCCCCGTGTGTGATTGACAAACGGGGCAGTTTTCCCAGTGTGCGATTGACATACGGGGCAGCTTGCCCCGCGTGCGATTGAGATGCGGGGTAGTTTGCCCCGTGTACGATTGACATACGGGGCAGTTCGCCCCGAGTACGATTGACATACGGGGCAGTTTGCCCCGTATGTCAATATATGTGTATGTGTGTATGTGATGACATACGGGGCAGCTTGCCCCATGTGTGATGACATACGGGGCAGTTTGCCCATTGTGCGATTGACATACGGGGCAGGTTTCCCCGTATGTGATTGAGATGCGGGATAGTTTGCCCCGTGTGCGATTGACATACGGGGCAGTTTGCCCCGAGTACGATTGACATACGGGGCAGTTTGCCCCGTGTGTGATGACATACAGGGCAGCTTGCCCCATGTGTGATTGATAAACGGGGCAGTTTGCCCCGTGTGCGATTGACATACGGGGCAGCCTGCCCCGTGTGTGATCACATACGGGGCAGTTTGCCCCGTGTGTAATTGACATGCGGGGCAGTTTGCCCCGTGTGCGATAGACATAGGGGGCAGTTATCCCAGTGTGCGATTGACATACGGGGCAGCTTGCCCTGTGTGCGATATACATATACGGGGCAGTTTGCCCCGTGTGTGATGACATACGGGGCAGTTTGCCCCGTGTGCGATTGACATACGGGGCAGCTTGCCCCGTGTGCGATTGAGATGCGGGGTAGTTTGCCCCGTGTGCGATTGACATACGGGGCAGTTTGCCCCGAGTACGATTGACATACGGGGCAGTTTGCTCCGTATGTCAATATATGTGTATGTGTGTATGTTTCCCAGTGTGCGATTGACATACGGGGCAGCTTGCCCCGCGTGCGATTGAGATGCGGGGTAGTTTGCCCCGTGTGCGATTGACATACGGGGCAGTTCGCCCCGAGTACGATTGACATACGGGGCAGTTTGCCCCGTATGTCAATATATGTGTATGTGTGTATGTGATGACATACGGGGCAGCTTGCCCCATGTGTGATGACATACGGGGCAGTTTGCCCATTGTGCGATTGACATACGGGGCAGGTTTCCCCGTATGTGATTGAGATGCGGGATAGTTTGCCCCGTGTGCGATTGACATACGGGGCAGTTTGCCCCGAGTACGATTGACATACGGGGCAGTTTGCCCCGTATGTCAATATATGTGTATGTGTGTATGTGATGACATACGGGGCAGCTTGCCCCGTGTGCGATAGACATATACGGGGCAGCTTGCTCCGTGTGCGATTGACATACGGGGCAGTTTGCCCCGTGTGTGATGACATACAGGGCAGCTTGCCCCATGTGTGATTGATAAACGGGGCAGTTTGCCCCGTGTGCGATTGACATACGGGGCAGCCTGCCCCGTGTGTGATCACATACGGGGCAGTTTGCCCCGTGTGTGATTGACATGCGGGGCAGTTTGCCCCGTGTGCGATAGACATAGGGGGCAGTTTTCCCAGTGTGCGATTGACATACGGGGCAGCTTGCCCTGTGTGCGATATACATATACGGGGCAGTTTGCCCCGTGTGTGATGACATACGGGGCAGTTTGCCCCGTGTGCGATTGACATACGGGGCAGCTTGCCCCGTGTGCGATTGAGATGCGGGGTAGTTTGCCCCGTGTGCGATTGACATACGGGGCAGTTTGCCCCGAGTACGATTGACATACGGGGCAGTTTGCTCCGTATGTCAATATATGTGTATGTGTGTATGTGATGACATACGGGGCAGCTTGCCCCTTTGTGCGATTGACATACGGGGCAGCTTGCCCCGTGTGCGATTGACATACGGAGCAGGTTTCCCCGGATGCGATTGACATGCGGAGCAGTTTGCTCCGTGTGCGATTGACATTCTGGGCAGTTCGCCCCGTGTGTGATGACATACGGGGCAGTTTGCTCCGTGTGTGATGACATACGGGGCAGTTTGCCCCTTGTCTGATTGACAATGCCCCGTGTGCGATTGACGTGCGGGGCAGTTTGCCCCGTGTGCGATTGACATACGGGGCAGCTTGCCCCGTGTGTGATGACATCTTGCCTTGTGTGTGATGACATACGGGGCAGTTTGCCCCGTGTGTGATGACATACGGGGCAGCTTCCCCGTGTGCGATTGAGATGCGGGGTAGTTTGCCCCGTGTGCGATTGACATACGGGGCAGCTTGCCCCGTGTGTGATGACATACGGGGCAGTTTGCCCCGTGTGCGATTGACATTCGGGACAATTTGTCCCGTATGCGAATGACATGCGGGGCAGTTTGCCCCGTGTGCGATTGACATACGGGGCAGCTTGCCCCGTGTGCGATTGACATGCGGGGCATTTTGTCCCGTGTGCGATTGACATACGGGGCAGCTTGCCCCGTGTGCGATTGACATGCGGGGCACTTTGTCCCGTGTGCGATTGACATACGGGGCAGTTTGCCCCGAGTACGATTGACATACGGGGCAGTTTGCCCCGAGTACGATTGACATACGGGGCAGTTTGCCCCGTATGTCAATATATGACGGGGCAGTTTGCCCCGTATGTCAATATATGAGTATGTGTGTATGTGATGACATACGGGGCAGCTTGCCCCGTGTGCGATAGACATACGGGGCAGTTTGCCCCGTGTGTGATTGACATACGGGGCAAATTGCCCCGTGTGCGATTGACATACGGGGCAGCTTGCCCCGTGTGCGATTGAGATGCGGGGTAGTTTGCCCCGTGTGCGATTGACATACGGGGCAGTTTGCCCCGTGTGTGATGACACACGGGGCACTTTGGCCCGAGTGCGATTGACATGCGGGGCAGTTTGCCCCGTGTGTTATGACATACAGGGCATTTTGCCCCGTGTGTGATTGACATTCGGGACAATTTGTCCCGTGTGCGATTGACATGCGGGGCAGTTTGCCCCGTGTGCGATTGACATACGGGGCAGCTTGCCCCGTGTGCGATTGACATGCGGGGCAGTTTGCCCCGTGTGCGATTGACATACGGGGCAGCTTGCCCCGTGTGAGATTGAGATGCGGGGTAGTTTGCCCCGTGTGCGATTGACATACGGGGCAGTTTGCCCCGAGTACGATTGACATACGGGGCAGTTTGCCCCGTGTGTGATGACATACAGGGAAGTATGCCCCGTGTGTGATTGACATTCGGGACAATTTGTCCCGTGTGCGATATACATGCGGGGCAGTTTTCCCCGTGTGCGATTGACATACGCTACCCTGTATGTCAATCGCACACGGGGAAAACTGTGTGTGATTGACAAACGGGGCAGTTTTCCCAGTGTGCGATTGACATACGGGGCAGTTTGCCCCGAGTACGATTGACATACGGGGCAGTTTGCCCCGTGTGTGATGACATACGGGGCACTTTGGCCCGAGTGCGATTGACATGCGGGGCAGATTGCCCCGTGTGCGATTGACATACAGGGCAGTTGACCCCGTGTGTGATGACATACGGGGCAGCTTGCCCCGTGCGCGATTGACATACGGGGCAAATTGATCCGTGTGTGATGACATACGGGGCAGTTTGCCCCGTGTGTGATGACATACGGGGCAGTTTGCCCCGTGTGTGATGACATACGGGGAAGCTTGCCCCGTGTGCGATTGACATACGGGGCAGCTTGCCCCGTGTGCAATTGACATACGGGGCAGGTTGCTCCGTGTGCGATTAACAAACGGGGCAGCTTGCCCCGTGTGCGATTGACATACGGGGCAAATTGATCCGTGTGTGATGACATACGGGGCAGTTTGCCCCGTGTGTGATGACATACGGGGCAGTTTGCCCCGTGTGTGATGACATACGGGGCAGTTTGCCCCGTGTGTGATGACATACGAGGCAGTTTGCCCCGTGTGCTATTAACATACGGGGCAGCTTGCACCGTGTGTGATTGACAAACGGGGCAGGTTGCTCCGTGTGCGATTAACAAACGGGGCAGCTTGCCCCGTGTGTGATGACATACGGGGCAGTTTGCCCCGTGTGCGATTAACAAACGGGGCAGCTTGCCCCGTGTGTGATGACATACGGGGAAGTTTGCCCCGTGTGTAATGACATACAGGGCATTTTGTCCCGTGTGTGATTGACATTCGGGACCATTTGTCCCGTGTGCGATTGACATGCGGGGCAGCTTGCCCCGTGTGCGATTGACATGCGGGGCAGTTTGCCCCGTGTGCGATTGACATACGGGGCAGCTTGCCCCGTGTGTGATTGAGATGCGGGGTAGTTTGCCCCGTGTGCGATTGACATTCGGGGCAGTTTGCCCCGAGTACGATTGACATACGGGGCAGTTTGCCCCGTGTGTGATGACATACAGGGAAGTTTGCCCCGTGTGTGATTGACATTCGGGACAATTTGTCCCGTGTGCGATATACATGCGGGGCAGTTTGCCCCGTGTGCGATTGACATACGGGGCAGCTTGCCCCGTGTGTGATTGACAAACGGGGCAGTTTTCCCAGTGTGCGATTGACATACGGGGCAGCTTGCCCTGTGTGCGATATACATATACGGGGCAGTTTGCCCCGTGTGTGATGACACACGGGGCAGTTTGCCCCGTGTGCGATTGACATACGGGGCAGCTTGCCCCGTGTGCGATTGAGATGCGGGGTAGTTTGCCCCGTGTGCGATTGACATACGGGGCAGTTTGCCCCGAGTATGATTGACATACGGGGCAGTTTGTAACAATCCGGCCTGAGTCGGAGATCATTAAAGAGGGTCGTGAATTATTAATACTAGGCCCGAGCCGTGAGAAACGTTACTTCGTCCTTATATTTTATAAGTGGGCGCCTTAGGACGAATTAGTTTACAAACGGAGACACTTAATGACAGTAATTAAACAAGTTTAGGTCCTTTAATGTATTTTATTGATTTTAACGCTCCTTTATCTCTATATTATACAATCACACCAATATATTATAAAATAACCCAGGCGTCCCTGGCAAACTTAAAGTTATCTCTTAAATTAAAGAAAACAGTGAAAATTTACCTAGGTATGAACTTTGGACCTTGATAACCAAATTTATAGGAATTTTAAAGTAGAGGATAAGTGTGTGTGTGTACGTTAACGAAAAGGTAAGTACGGTACCTTCACATGGCCTACAGAACCATGCTTTAAATGAAACGCCAGCCGGAAATCCGCACCGCTACCCGCATATCACGCCACTGCACGGCGTCCAGGAATGTGTGACGTCACCCGCCGAAACCGGCGACTCCTTCACAAGCTGGACCCTTGCGCCATATATCCGTTCCGGACGACACGGAGCTTCATGCCCGTCCCCGGGAGCCCTGGAATTCGAAATACACAGGTTCACATTCCATTCACTAACAAAACGGGTTGACGCCCCCTTTTTGCTTACAAGATTAAAGAAAAACACGACACTTACCGTTTAGGGCCAAAGTTAGCACTTATTCCTAGTTAGCCAGCCTTTGCGGCTCGAATGAGCACCTCTCTGATAGGTGTTATAAAACGCTAAGGCGCTTTTACGTCAGGCTTGCCTAGCGGACGGATTCAGTAGAACGACAGCCATCTGCTTCGAGATCAAAAAAATTACGTCTACATGTGCCGACACTGATCTCCGGGAATCCACAACTTTTCTTTTCTTCTAGGCACCTCTCATTACGGTAGTCGTCAGCCAGCGTTTTCTCAAAGAAAAGATGGCCAATCTCTCGGATGTTTGACGATTACATGTTTTTCTTTCTCAGAGCGAATCCTCCTTCGCAATGCCACCCAACTGAATGTCTTGTCATCTTTTCTTTTTTTATATCCGCGGTCACTCAACGACCCGGAATCTTGGAAATTTGCCAATTGTATGGTGTGTGACCACCTTAAGAAAAGGGGTGTACAGACCCACCTCCATACGTCCGAGAATTAAAAAAAACGATGTTACAGTACCCCTCCTGTTGGCGAAAATAATTTTATTTCTAAAACTACTCAAAATTTAGGAATAAAATTATTTGTCGGAGACCTCACCTTTACGCTCCTTTACCCTATTCCAAACCCAGATACTAGCTGCACAACTTTCATCCTCTCAACTAATGTTTAAAATCATACCTCTCTACACCAACGTTGGTCTTACAAACTAACATAGTAAACGCTATATTCCCTATGAACTACACAAGCGGCTAAGGATACCTGAAAGTAAAACAGTTCCTTGCATTTACTTGGAAATCTTAAAACGTAAAATAACAGCTTCAGGAGGTGCGACACGCGACCATAAAAACCCGAGTAAGAAAAACTATACACAGAACAGGGTGTATTAACTTGAAAGGAAGTTTGCGGGCCGTGACACACAGACTACCGCTTTAACTTTACATATTAGCAAAAATACAACATCGTCACTCCTAACACATCTAACTAGAAGCGAGGCCCACTCTGATTCAGAGCAGAGTGTCCCTTTCAGAGCGTTACAGATAAAAACTTTAATATATGTTTTTATCTCACATCGCTTAGCAAAGTACCATAAGCGACCGAAATTAACCTACTTACTTATAAAACCATCTAACTTAATTTACCAGTAAGAACTAATCTTACCCGCTAACATCGTTAGACATATAAAATATACCTAACGAGCATTAACCTAGCGATCCGGATCCTACAAACTATACCTATAACTATTTCAACCATCATTCTAGTCACTCTCACACCATGGAAAACCTGCCGTCAGGACTAATGTTCTACCATCTTAAAACGCCTGCAGTCCGAACATATGCAATGTATACTTTCTATTCTGAAAACCATTCCTTAATAAAAAAACCAACAGTCAGGACCAATCTTAAACCATCGAGAAATACCTACAAGTCCGGACGATAACATCATATGCTATATCGAAATAATAAACGAGAGCCACGGCCTCTTGACGCATGCACAAGATGGCCGCCGCGGTAACAGCTGATCGCTTTGACCTACATTATAGTTAATGAATGACTTACCTACCTATATTATTATATTATACTAGTATATAGGTTGCCAGCTCGAGTTACTGGAAACCATAATTCTAGAGTTAAAACAAAACAAACCCGATAAACAGGGTTTTATGTGGTTCTTTGACTGATAAATAATCATGAACAACTGAAAAGTAACAAAACACATGGGCGCCGAGACACTCAGGTCGTCCATACAAGTTATTTACATTGCGGCAGTGCAGTATAAGGTGCACCACGAGCGCAATTAAACATTATTAAAAGTGGATTACGGAGGTGCAACAGGAGTACACCCCTAGCATAATTACCTAAAGAGAGTATGTCATTTGAATTACGGCAGCGCAGTATAAGTATCTGCACCACTAGCGTAATCAAATAAATAATGAAAGTATATTCTCCGATAGACTACCGCAACCAACACCCTTCGCATTATGCTACATGGCTATTGGAAGGCTCGTTTACACCGCGCTCTAATATATCTTTTATATGAAATTTACCTAAAGGCTTACCGTTCATGGATTTCAAAGTGTATACTAGAGGAGAGTGCTTCCTGTCCACTACGCATTTTTCATATTTAGGAGACAGTTTGGCGCTAAAGAATTTTATTGCATTTGACAGAGGAAAACAGCGTTTATATACGATTTGTCCCTCCTCGAATTGTATATCCCTTTTTCGGATATTATAATATTTCACATTATGATCGTAAGCCTTTTTAAGCTGACACTGAACGAACCACCTTATATATATCATTTAATTTAGGGAGGTTAGGTGCAAAAGGTTCAAGACTTAACTCCACATCGGCTTCCGCCACCGGAACATCCACGTTGTGTTGCGCCCCATCTAATACCATCTCCCTACCATGATTTAAGTAAAAAGGGGTAAACTTAGTACTTACATGGACGGCCGTGTTCAGTGCACATTGTATCTCAGGTATGTTCTGATCCCAAGTACGGTGATCAGTACGCACGTAAGAAGATATGGCTCGGACAATATCACGATTCCGTCTTTCTGTAAAATTGACTTGTGGATGGTACCGTGGGTTATAAAAGATATGTGGTACCTGGTATTTGGATAATAAGTCCCTGAAAAGGCCTGAAATAAACTGGGGGCCATTATCAACGTATATGTATTCACACACGCCGTGCAACAAAAACACTCCCTTCTCCAGGCACTTCACAATCGCCTTCGCCGTGGTATTCCTTAGAGGGAACATAAGAGTATATTTACTAAAATAATCGCAGCACACAAATATATATTGATTCCTCGCGTAAGATGGCGGAAACGGGCCCAGGATGTCGCAGGATATAGCCTCCCACGGTTTAGAAACCACCCGGGGGCCTCCCATCAACCCGGCACGTGCAGTGTTGCAAGGCTTATAGCAGTTGCATACCTCACACCCAGCCACGTACTTCTCAACGTCCCGGTACAAAGATGGCCAGAAATAAACCGCGCTTAGACGTTTATGTGTTTTGGAAACGCCGAAGTGACCCGAAGTGGGGTCGTCGTGAAACTGCTTACACAACTCTTCCCGATGCTCCAATGGAACCACCTGCTTCCACTCGAACTGTGAAGTTAAATTATATTTATTTTTCGACAAACGGAACAGTCTCCCATCCTTTACAGTGAAGTTGGGAAAACGCCGAGGTTCGTCTTCACACGCCTGCAACAATTTCAGGTACCAGGGATCCACTATCGACTCAGGCTGAAAAGAAATGGAATCGATCTTAATCCGCGACAGCGCATCCGGTATAATATGTTCTTTACCTTTCCGATGAATGATTTCGAAGTCAAATTGACTCAAACGACATGCCCACCTATTCAACCTTCCCGTGGGATTCTTAAGTTTGTAAAACCACTGAAGCGAGGCGTGGTCCGTAACAATAAAGCATTTCGACCCCTCCACATACGCGCGATATTGCTCAAGCGCGTGTAAAACCGCCAAAAGTTCACGTTCGGTCGCCGTGTAGTTCACCTCTTGTGCGTTGAGAGTGCGGCTGCAATACGCGATAGGGTGATCTACTCCATCCGATCTTTGTGTCAAAACGCCTCCCACAGCATAAGAACTCGCGTCTGCATGAATATAAAAAGGTTTACTGAAATCAGGACATTTTAATATTGGAGCGGAAATGAGCGCTGATTTTAAAGTATTGAACGCATCGTTGGCTTCCGGCGACCACTCATATTTGACCTTCTTACTTGTAAGCCTAGTAAGAGGACGAGCAACCTGTGAAAAGTTATTTATAAACCGCCGGTACCAGCCACACAAACCTAGGTAACGCTTCAACTCTTTTGCATCCCGCGGCACTGGAAAATTCATGATAACCTCTACCTTAGACGGGTCCGTCCGCAAACCAAAACGATCTACAACGTAACCTAAATATTTGAGCTCGCTGCGACAGAACAGAGATTTCTTCATGTTGATAGTCAAGTTAGCCTCCTTCAACTTTTCATATTCCCGATTTAATATACGTACGTGTTCCTCAAACGACGAAGTACATATCACGATATCATCTATGTAAGTAAATACCTTATTATCGAACTCCGCCGAGAATAGCCCATCCATCAGTCGCTGCATGGTAGCTGCTGCCCCGACAAGTCCGAAGCACATGACATTATAGTGAAAAAGTCCCTTATTAGGAACGGTAAAAGCAGTTTTCTCCTTAGAATCGGGGTGTAAAGGAATTTGGTGGTAAGCGGCACTCAAATCCAGAGAAGAAAGGTACTTCGCATCCCTTAAATTATCAATAATATGGTTGATATAAGGTAACGGGTATGCGTCAGTCTTAGAAACAGCGTTCAGACGGCGGCTGTCAAGACACAGGCGCAGATCCCCATTAGATTTAGGAACCATGGTTACAGGAGAATTCCATGGTGAGTGCGACGGTTCCACTACCCCGCTAGCCAACATACGATCTAGCTCCTCGTGCAAATATTTAAGCTTCGCAGGACTTAGCCGGTAATATCTCTGTTTAATCGGCACCGCATCACCCGTGTTAATAACATGTTGCGCACATGACGTGCGTCCTAGACCGACCCGATCAGTATTTAAGTTCTCAAATTTTGACTGTACTTGATCAATTTGCCGTTTCTGATCCTCAGTCAACGAGCCGTATTCGCGTAGACCGTCCTCCTCAATGCTACCCACGGTAAGAGCGTGCGAGTCCTCCGGCAGACATGCTAAAATATCAGGCGCTAAGTTAAAAACCTTCCAAAAATTTACACCAAAATGAATGGGAAGCGTAATTTCAGGTTGAATGTGAAACATAACCAACCTAACCTGCCCCTTATGCTGAATAGGAAGATTCATATAGTATCGGCAACTGAGACGCTGCCCGCTCGCCACTCTAAGTACAGGAGGCCGCTCGAATGACAACATCTCAATTCCCAACTTTAAAAAAGTGAGGTGTGCATTATCTCCAAGAACAGAGCACGACGCTCCACAGTCCAACAATCCACATACATTTACATTTAAAACTTGAACAGACAAATATGGACGATGATCGTTCGCCGGTGGTATAAAGAAAGTTTCGACGGGGTTAGAAACTTCAGAGTTCACCCACACCCGTGACACCGGCCGTATCAGTTTTTTTGACTCTGACTCTGGATTACAATTGGGGCATTCCGGTGTACGGACGTTCGCGCGACCGCAGCGGAAACACACCAATTCGCGAGACCGGAAACAACGGCTTGTAACGTGACCCTTGACCTTACACCTGAAACAAAACAAATCCGGCTCGTTTCCCCTGTTCACGGAGCCAATCACCTGCTTACGTTGTCCGATTCGCGGACCGAATTGCATGTCCGGCGCTACTGTATACCCGGAAGTGCTAGGTTCGCAAAAATTAGAGGCACGCGCCCCGGCCAACTCCAGACGCATACACACCGCTTTCAGTTCCTGTATTGAACCGATATCGATCAGAGCAAGTTCTCGACTATATTCCGGCCGTATATTCCGTAACAAAATATCTAGGCGCTCTTCTTCAGGCATAGGTCTAGTAAGACGCGAAAACAAACCACCCATATACGACAGAAACACCACTATAGACTCATATCGTGCTTGCGTGCGGGCCCTTATCTCCTTTAGCAGTTTGAAATCAAAATCCGGTATGTCAAAATCCGACCTAAGAGCCTTCAGCAACCCCTGATACCCGAGCACACTATCCTTATTAGCGCGGAACCAATGTAATGCCGGTCCGTCGAGAATTTCAGGAAAACCGTTAACTACTACTTTCTCCGGTATTTCCCGTGCTACCCGCAGCTCCTCTAATCGCGTGATAAAGGCTCGCACACACGTATCTCCCTTAAAACGCAAGTTCAGACTATTTAAGTTGTACCTCGGTTCAGCACGACACACTGGTACTGGGTCCGCGTTCACCGGCTCCGAAAATACCTCCTCCTCCGACTCCGAAGACGGCTCCCCCTCATTTAACTGTGCCAACACGGCTACTAAAGTGCTCCTTAAAATGCCTACTTCAACCTCGTTACCAGTTATGTGGTCAATCCTGCTGAAATAGTAATTAGCCCTTGCTATCAATCTATCCCGCTGACCTTCAGACAAAACACCGTCGTCCGACACAGCTGTCTTCAGCTCCAGTACTCTCCGTTGACATGTGACGAGCAGCAGTGCATTGTCAAAGACCGGAACCACCGTTGAAGGCTTCAAGCTACCCCTCCGGACCAAAGAGCGAGACTGCCTCAACAATTTCCTCAAAGTGTCGCACGAATCGGTAGTATTGTATGTGATGTGAAATGTGTCAAGTTCAAACTGGATCTCCTCTTTTAAGAGGTAATCAATTTTAATAGGACGGTCCATAGTCATTAACAAATGTTTATTTTTCAAGTAAGAAAATTCAGTGTAGGCTCCTGGCCTATAATATGTAAGTATTATGTACTAGAGATATAATACAATATTTAAGTCTTACGTACAGCCCGTAAGTTGGCTTATATTCAAAATAGGTAGCTAAAGATATTTATAAAAGTCACTCACCAATTTTTATAATATTTCACCTGTCTAGAATAGACCTAGCAAGTCTAGAATGCTAAGATTAAAGAATTAGGTATTTAGTCATACCAAACTCCAGACTCGGGTCATTGTAGACAGTGAAAGAATAACAGTCTAGAAATTATTATAAAGTTTCAACTTCCTCTCCACACCAGAGTACCTACACACACACTTATTTTTACAAAGTTCAATTATTGCTCGTTTACTAACATTAAATGTCTCCCCACGCTCAACGTTGGGTACGCCACTGTAACAATCCGGCCTGAGTCGGAGAGCATTAAAGAGGGTCGTGAATTATTAATACTAGGCCCGAGCCGTGAGAAACGTTACTTCGTCCTTATATTTTATAAGTGGGCGCCTTAGGACGAATTAGTTTACAAACGGAGACACTCAATGACAGTAATTAAACAAGTTTAGGTCCTTTAATGTATTTTATTGATTTTAACGCTCCTTTATCTCTATATTATACAATCACACCAATATATTATAAAATAACCCAGGCGTCCCTGGCAAACTTAAAGTTATCTCTTAAATTAAAGAAAACAGTGAAAATTTACCTAGGTATGAACTTTGGACCTTGATAACCAAATTTATAGGAATTTTAAAGTAGAGGATAAGTGTGTGTGTGTACGTAAACGAAAAGGTAAGTACGGTACCTTCACATGGCCTACAGAACCATGCTTTAAATGAAACGCCAGCCGGAAATCCGCACCGCTACCCGCATATCACGCCACTGCACGGCGTCCAGGAATGTGTGACGTCACCCGCCGAAACCGGCGACTCCTTCACAAGCTGGACCCTTACGCCATATATCCGTTCCGGACGACACGGAGCTTCATGCCCGTCCCCGGGAGCCCTGGAATTCGAAATACACAGGTTCACATTCCATTCACTAACAAAACGGGTTGACGCCCCCTTTTTGCTTACAAGATTAAAGAAAAACACGACACTTACCGTTTAGGGCCAAAGTTAGCACTTATTCCTAGTTAGCCAGCCTTTGCGGCTCGAATGAGCACCTCTCTGATAGGTGTTATAAAACGCTAAGGCGCTTTTACGTCAGGCTTGCCTAGCGGACGGATTCAGTAGAACGACAGCCATCTGCTTCGAGATCAAAAAAATTACGTCTACATGTGCCGACACTGATCTCCGGGAATCCACAACTTTTCTTTTCTTCTAGGCACCTCTCATTACGGTAGTCGTCAGCCAGCGTTTTCTCAAAGAAAAGATGGCCAATCTCTCGGATGTTTGACGATTACATGTTTTTCTTTCTCAGAGCGAATCCTCCTTCGCAATGCCACCCAACTGAATGTCTTGTCATCTTTTCTTTTTTTATATCCGCGGTCACTCAACGACCCGGAATCTAGGAAATTTGCCAATTGTATGGTGTGTGACCACCTTAAGAAAAGGGGTGTACAGACCCACCTCCATACGTCCGAGAATTAAAAAAAACGATTAAGATGTGCCCCGTATGTCAATATATGTGTATGTGTGTATGTGATGACATACGGGGCAGCTTGCCCCATGTGTGATGACATACGGGGCAGTTTGCCCATTGTGCGATTGACATACGGGGCAGGTTTCCCCGTATGTGATTGAGATGCGGGGTAGTTTGCCCCGTGTGCGATTGACATACGGGGCAGTTTGCCCCGAGTACGATTGACATACGGGGCAGTTTGCCCTGTATGTAAATATATATGTATGTGTGTATGTAATGACATACGGGGCAGCTTGCCCCGTGTGCAATTGACATACGGGGCAGTTTGCCCCGTGTGCGATTGACATACGGGGCAGCTTGCCCCGTGTGCAATTGACATGCGGGGCAGTTTGCCCCGTGTGCGATTGACATACGGGGCAGCTTGCCCCGTGTGCGATTGAGATGCGGGGTAGTTTGCCCCGTGTGCGATTGACATACGGGGCAGTTTGCCCCGAGTACGATTGACATACGGGGCAGTTTGCCCCGTGTGTGATGACATACAGGGAAGTTTGCCCCGTGTGTGATTGACATTCGGGACAATTTGTCCCTTGTGTGCGATTGACATACGGGGCAGCTTGCCCCGTGTGTGATTGACAAACGGGGCAGTTTTCCCAGTGTGCGATTGACATACGGGGCAGCTTGCCCCGCGTGCGATTGAGATGCGGGGTAGTTTGCCCCGTGTGCGATTGACATACGGGGCAGTTCACCCCGAGTACGATTGACATA
Source organism: Epinotia brunnichana (assembly GCA_963854355.1). NCBI lineage: Eukaryota > Metazoa > Arthropoda > Insecta > Lepidoptera > Tortricidae > Epinotia > Epinotia brunnichana. Next base: position 12,787,334 of record OY977942.1, read on the forward strand.
CGGGGCAGTTTGCCCCGTATGTCAAAATATGTGTATGTGATGACATACGGGGCAGCTTGCCCCATGTGTGGTGACATACGGGGCAGTTTGCCCATTGTGCGATTGACATACGGGGCAGGTTTCCCCGTATGTGATTGAGATGCGGGATAGTTTGCCCCGTGTGCGATTGACATACGGGGCAGTTTGCCCCGAGTACGATTGACATACGGGGCAGTTTGCCCCGTATGTCAATAGATGTGTATGTGTGTATGTGATGACATACGGGGCAGCTTGCCCCGTGTGCGATAGACATATACGAGGCAGCTTGCTCCGTGTGCGATTGACATACGGGGCAGTTTGCCCCGTGTGTGATGACATACAGGGCAGCTTGCCCCATGTGTGATTGATAAACGGGGCAGTTTGCCCCGTGTGCGATTGACATACGGGGCAGCCTGCCCCGTGTGTGATCACATACGGGGCAGTTTGCCCCGTGTGTGATTGACATGCGGGGCAGTTTGCCCCGTGTGCGATAGACATAGGGGGCAGTTTTCCCAGTGTGCGATTGACATACGGGGCAGCTTGCCCTGTGTGCGATATACATATACGGGGCAGTTTGCCCCGTGTGTGATGACATACGGGGCAGTTTGCCCCGTGTGCGATTGACATACGGGGCAGCTTGCCCCGTGTGCGATTGAGATGCGGGGTAGTTTGCCCCGTGTGCGATTGACATACGGGGCAGTTTGCCCCGAGTACGATTGACATACGGGGCAGTTTGCTCCGTATGTCAATATATGTGTATGTGTGTATGTGATGACATACGGGGCAGCTTGCCCCATGTGTGATGACATACGGGGCAGTTTGCCCACTGTGCGATTGACATACGGGGCAGCTTGCCCCGTGTGCGATTGACATACGGAGCAGGTTTCCCCGGATGCGATTGACATGCGGAGCAGTTTGCTCCGTGTGCGATTGACATTCTGGGCAGTTCGCCCCGTGTGTGATGACATACGGGGCAGTTTGCTCCGTGTGCGATGACATACGGGGCAGTTTGCCCCGTGTCTGATTGACATTGCCCCGTGTGCGATTGACGTGCGGGGCAGTTTGCCCCGTGTGCGATTGACATACGGGGCAGCTTGCCCCGTGTGTGATGACATCTTGCCTTGTGTGTGATGACATACGGGGCAGTTTGCCCCGTGTGTGATGACATACGGGGCAGCTTGCCCTGTGTGCGATTGACATACGCGGCAGTTTGCCCCGTGCGTGATGACATACGGGGCAGCTTGCCCCGTGTGCGATTGAGATGCGGGGTAGTTTGCCCCGTGTGCGATTGACATACGGGGCAGCTTGCCCCGTGTGTGATGACATACGGGGCAGTTTGCCCCGTGTGCGATTGACATTCGGGACAATTTGTCCCGTATGCGAATGACATGCGGGGCAGTTTGCCCCGTGTGCGATTGACATACGGGGCAGCTTGCCCCGTGTGCGATTGACATGCGGTGCATTTTGCCCCGTGTGCGATTGACATACGGGGCAGCTTGCCCCGTGTGCGATTGACATGCGGGGCAGTTTGTCCCGTGTGCGATTGACATACGGGGCAGTTTGCCCCGAGTACGATTGACATACGGGGCAGTTTGCCCCGAGTACGATTGACATACGGGGCAGTTTGCCCCGTATGTCAATATATGTGTATGTGTGTATGTGATGACATACGGGGCAGCTTGCCCCGTGTGCAATAGACATACGGGGCAGTTTGCCCCGTGTGTGATTGACATACGGGGCAGATTGCCCCGTGTGCGATTGACATACGGGGCAGCTTGCCCCGTGTGCGATTGAGATGCGGGGTAGTTTGCCCCGTGTGCGATTGACATACGGGGCAGTTTGCCCCATGTGTGATGACACACGGGGCACTTTGGCCCGAGTGCGATTGACATGCGGGGCAGTTTGCCCCGTGTGTAATGACATACAGGGCATTTTGCCTCGTGTGTGATTGACATTCGGGACAATTTGTCCCGTGTGCGATTGACATGCGGGGCAGTTTGCCCCGTGTGCGATTGACATACGGGGCAGTTTGCCCCGTGTGCGATTGACATGCGGGGCAGTTTGCCCCGTGTGCGATTGACATACGGGGCAGCTTGCCCCGTGTGCGATTGAGATGCGGGGTAGTTTGCCCCGTGTGCGATTGACATACGGGGCAGTTTGCCCCGAGTACGATTGACATACGGGGCAGTTTGCCCCGTGTGTGATGACATACAGGGAAGTTTGCCCCGTGTGTGATTGACATTCGGGACAATTTGTCCCGTGTGCGATATACATGCGGGGCAGTTTTCCCCGTGTGCGATTGACATACAGGGTAGCTTGCCCCGTGTGTGATTGACAAACGGGGCAGTTTTCCCAGTGTGCGATTGACATACGGGGCAGTTTGCCCCGAGTACGATTGACATACGGGGCAGTTTGCCCCGTGTGTGATGACATACGGGGCACTTTGGCCCGAGTGCGATTGACATGCGGGGCAGTTTGCCCCGTGTGTAATGACATACAGGGCAGTTCGCCCCGTGTGTGATGACATCCGGGGCAGCTTGCCCCTAGTGCGATTGAAATACAGGGCAGTTTGCCCCGAGTACGATTGACATACGGGGCAGTTTGCCCCGAGTACGATTGACATACGGGGCAGTTTGCCCCGTATGTCAATATATGTGTATGTGTGTATGTGATGACATACGGGGCAGCTTGCCCCGTGTGCGATAGACATACGGGGCAGTTTGCCCCGTGTGCGATAGACATACGGGGCAGTTTGCCCCGTGTGTAATTGACATACGGGGCAGATTGCCCCGTGTGCGATTGACATACGGGGCAGCTTGCCCCGTGTGCGATTGAGATGCGGGGTAGTTTGCCCCGTGTGCGATAGACATACGGGGCAGTTTGCCCCGTGTGTAATGACATACAGGGCATTTTGCCCTGTGTGTGATTGACATTCGGGACAATTTGTCCCGTGTGCGATTGACATGCGGGGTAGTTTGCCTCGTGTGCGATTGACATACGGGGCAGTTTGCCCCGTGTGTGATGACACACGGGGCACTTTGGCCCGAGTGCGATTGACATGCGGGGCAGTTTGCCCCGTGTGTAATGACATACAGGGCATTTTGCCCCGTGTGTGATTGACATTCGGGACAATTTGTCCCGTGTGCGATTGACATGCGGGGCAGTTTGCCCCGTGTGCGATTGACATACGGGGCAGCTTGTTCCGTGTGCGATTGACATGCGGGGCAATTTGCCCCGTGTGCGATTGACATACGGAGCAGCTTGCCCCGTGTGCGATTGAGATGCGGGGTAGTTTGCCCCGTGTGCGATTGACATACGGGGCAGTTTGCCCCGAGTACGATTGACATACGGGGCAGTTTGCCCCGTGTGTGATGACATACAGGGAAGTTTGCCCCGTGTGTGATTGACATTCGGGACAATTTGTCCCGTGTGCGATATACATGCGGGGCAGTTTTCCCCGTGTGCGATTGACATACAGGGTAGCTTGCCCCGTGTGTGATTGACAAACGGGGCAGTTTTCCCAGTGTGCGATTGACATACGGGGCAGTTTGCCCCGAGTACGATTGACATACGGGGCAGTTTGCCCCGTGTGTGATGACATACGGGGCACTTTGGCCCGAGTGCGATTGACATGCGGGGCAGATTGCCCCGTGTGCGATTGACATACAGGGCAGTTGACCCCGTGTGTGATGACATACGGGGCAGCTTGCCCCGTGTGCGATTGACATACGGGGCAAATTGATCCGTGTGTGATGACATACGGGGCAGTTTGCCCCGTGTGTGATGACATACGGGGCAGTTTGCCCCGTGTGTGATGACATACGGGGCAGTTTGCCCCGTGTGTGATGACATACGGGGCAGCTTGCCCCGTGTGCGATTGACATACGGGGCAGCTTGCCCCGTGTGTGATTGACAAACGGGGCAGGTTGCTCCGTGTGCGATTGACATACGGGTCAGTTTGCCCCGTGTGTGATGACATACGAGGCAGTTTGCCCCGTGTGCTATTAACATACGGGGCAGCTTGCACCGTGTGTGATTGACAAACGGGGCAGGTTGCTCCGTGTGCGATTAACAAACGGGGCAGCTTGCCCCGTGTGTGATGACATACGGGGCAGTTTGCCCCGTGTGCGATTAACAAACGGGGCAGCTTGCCCCGTGTGTGATGACATACGGGGAAGTTTGCCCCGTGTGTAATGACATAAAGGGCATTTTGTCCCGTGTGTGATTGACATTCGGGACCATTTGTCCCGTGTGCGATTGACATGCGGGGCAGCTTGCCCCGTGTGCGATTGACATGCGGGGCAGTTTGCCCCGTGTGCGATTGACATACGGGGCAGCTTGCCCCGTGTGCGATTGAGATGCGGGGTAGTTTGCCCCGTGTGCGATTGACATACGGGGCAGTTTGCCCCGAGTACGATTGACATACGGGGCAGTTTGCCCCGAGTACGATTGACATACGGGGCAGTTTGCCCCGAGTACGATTGACATACGGGGCAGTTTGCCCCGTATGTCAATATATGTGTATGTGTGTATGTGATGACATACGGGGCAGCTTGCCCCGTGTGCGATAGACATACGGGGCAGTTTGCCCCGTGTGTGATTGACATACGGGGCAGATTGCCCCGTGTGCGATTGACGTGCGGGGCAGTTTGCGCCGTGTGCGATTGACATACGGGGCAGCTTGCCCCGTGTGTGATGACATCTTGCCTTGTGTGTGATGACATACGGGGCAGTTTGCCCCGTGTGTGATGACATACAGGGAAGTTTGCCCCGTGTGTGATTGACATTCGGGACAATTTGTCCCGTGTGCGATATACATGCGAAGCAGTTTTCCCCGTGTGCGATTGACATACAGGGTAGCTTGCCCCGTGTGTGATTGACAAACGGGGCAGTTTTCCCAGTGTGCGATTGAGATACGGGGCAGTTTGCCCCGAGTACGATTGACATACGGGGGCAGTTTGCCCCGTGTGTGATGACATACGGGGCACTTTGACCCGAGTGCGATTGACATGCGGGGCAGTTTGCCCCGTGTGTAATGACATACAGGGCAAATCGCCCCGTGTGCGATTGACATACGGGGCAGCTTGCCCCGTGTGTGATTGACATGCGAGGCAGTTTGCCCTGTGTGCGATTGACATACGGGGGAGTTTGCCCCGTGTGTGATGACATACGGGGCAGTCCGCCCCGTGTGCGATTGACATACGGGGCAGCTTGCCCCGTGTGTGATGACATACGGGGCAGTTTGTCCCGTGTGCGATTGACATACGGGGCAGTTTGCGCCCATGTGTGATGACATACGGGGCAGCTTGCCCCGTGTGCGATTGACACTGCCCCGTGTGTGATGGCATACGGGGCAGTTTGCCCCGTTTTCGATATACATACGGGGCAGCTTGCCCCGTCTGTGATGACATACGAGGCAGCTTGCCATGTGTGTGATGACATACGGGGCAGCTTGCCCCTAGTGCGATTGAAATACAGGGCAGTTTGCCCCGAGTACGATTGACATACGGGGCAGTTTGCCCTGTGTGCGATTGACATACGGGGCAATTTGCCCCGTGTGTGATGACATACGGGGCAGTTTGCCCCGTGTGTGATGACATACGGGGCAGTTTGCCCCGTGTGTGATGACATACGGGGCAGTTCGCCCCGTGTGCGATTGACATACGGGGCAGTTTGCCCCGTGTGTGATGACATACGGGGCAGTTTGCCCCGTGTGCGATTGACATTTTGCCCCGTATGCGATTGACATACGGTACAGTTTGCCCCGTGTGTGTTGACATACGGGGCAGCTTGCCCCATGTTTGATTGACAAACGGGGCAGTTTGCTCCGTGTGCGATTGACAAACGGGGCAGTTTGCTCCGTGTGCGATTGACATACGGGGCAGTTTGCCCCGTGTGCGATTGACATGCGGGGCAGTTTTCCCCGTGTGCGATTGACATACGGGGCAGTTTGCGCCCATGTGTGATGACATACGGGGCAGCTTGCCCCGTGTGCGATTGAAATACAGGGCAGTTTGCCCCGTGTGTGATTGACATAAGGGGCAGATTGCCCCGTGTGAGATTGACATGCGGGGCAGTTTGCCCCGTGTGCGATTGACATACGAGGCAGCTTTTTCCGTGTGTGATGACATACGGGGCAGTTTGCCCCGTGCGCGATTGACATACGGGGCAGCTTGCTTCGTGTGTGATGACATACGGGGCAGTTTGCCCCGTGTGCGATTGACATGCGGGGCAGTTTGTTCCGTGTGCGATTGACATACGGGGCAGCTTGCCCCGTGTGTGATGACATACGGGGCAGTTTGCCCCGTGCACGATTGACATACGGGGCAGCTTGCCCCGTGTGCAATTGACATATGGGGCAGTTTGCCCCGTGTGTGATAACATACGGGGCAGATTGCCCCATGTGTGATGACATACGGGGCAGTTTGCCCCGTGTGTGAGGACAAACGGGGCAGCTTGCCCCGTGTGTGATTGACAAACGGGGCAGGTTGCTCCGTGTGCGATTGACATACGGGTCAGTTTGCCCCGTGTGTGATGACATACGAGGCAGTTTGCCCCGTGTGCTATTAACATACGGGGCAGCTTGCCCCGTGTGTGATTGACAAACGGGGCAGGTTGCTCCGTGTGCGATTAACAAACGGGGCAGCTTGCCCCGTGTGTGATGTTATACGGGGCAGTTTGCCCCGTGTGCGATTAACAAACGGGGCAGCTTGCCCCGTGTGCGATTGACATACGGGGCAGTTTGCCCCGTGTGTGATGACATACAGGGCAGCTTGCCCCGTGTGCGATTGAAATACAGGGCAGTTTGCCCCGTGTGTGATTGACATAAGGGGCAGATTGCCCCGTGTGCGATTGACATGCGGGGCAGTTTGCCCCGTGTGCGATTGACATACGTGGCAGCTTTTTCCGTGTGTAATGACATACGGGGCAGTTTGCCCCGTGCGCGATTGACATACGAGGCAGCTTTTTCCGTGTGTGATGACATACGGGGCAGTTTGCCCCGTGCGCGATTGACATACGGGGCAGCTTGCCCCGTGTGTGATGACATACGGGGCAGTTTGCCCCGTGTGCGATTGACATGCGGGGCAGTTTGCCCCGTGTGCGATTGACATCGGTACAGTTTGCCCCGTGTGTGTTGACATACGGGGCAGCTTGCCCCATGTGTGATTGACAAACGGGGCAGTTTGCTCCGTGTGCGATTGACATACGGGGCAGTTTGCCCCGTGTGCGATTGACATGCGGGGCAGTTTGCCCCGTGTGCGATTGACATACGGGGCAGTTTGCCCGTGTGTGATTGACATGCGGGGCAGTTTGCCCTGTGTGCGATTGACATACGGGGCAGTTTGCCCCGTGTGTGATGACATACGGGGCAGTTCGCCCCGTGTGCGATTGACATACGGGGCAGCTTGCCCCGTGTGTGATTGACATGCGAGGCAGTTTGCCCTGTGTGCGATTGACATACGGGGCAGTTTGCTTCGTTTGTGATGACATACGGGGCAGTTCGCCCCGTGTGCGATTGACATACGGGGCAGCTTGCCCCGTGTGTGATGACATACGGGGCAGTTTGCCCCGTGTGCGATTGACATACGGGGCAGTTTGCGCCCATGTGTGATGACATACGGGGCAGCTTGCCCCGTGTGCGATTGACATACGGGGCAGTTTGCCCCGTGCGCGATTGACATACGGGGCAGCTTGCCTCGTGTGTGATGAAATACGGGGCAGTTTGCCCCGTGCGCGATTGACATACGGGGCAGCTTGCCTCGTGTGTGATGACATACGGGGCAGTTGGCCCCGTGCACGATTGACATACGGGGCAGCTTGCCCCATGTGTGATGACATACGGGGCAGTTTTCCTCGTTTTCGATATACATACGGGGCAGCTTGCCCCGTCTGTGATGACATACGAGGCAGCTTGCCCCGTGTGTGATGACATACGGGGCAGCTTGCCCCGTGTGATTGAAATACAGGGCAGTTTGCCCCGTGTGTGATTGACATAAGGGGCAGATTGCCCCGTGTGCGATTGACATGCGGGGCAGTTTGCCCCGTGTGCGATTGACATACGAGGCAGCTTTTTCCGTGTGTGATGACATGCGGGGCAGTTTGCCCCGTGTGCGATTGACATACGTGGCAGCTTTTTCCGTGTGTAATGACATACGGGGCAGTTTGCCCCGTGCGCGATTGACATACGAGGCAGCTTTTTCCGTGTGTGATGACATACGGGGCAGTTTGCCCCGTGCGCGATTGACATACGGGGCAGCTTGCCCCGTGTGTGATGACATACGGGGCAGTTTGCCCCGTGTGCGATTGACATGCGGGGCAGTTTGCCCCGTGTGCGATTGACATTTTCCCCGTGTGCGATTGACATACGGTACAGTTTGCCCCGTGTGTGATGACATACGGGGCAGTTTGCCCCGTGTGCGATTGACATTTTGCCCCGTGTGCGATTGACATACGGTACAGTTTGCCCCGTGTGTGTTGACATACGGGGCAGCTTGCCCCATGTGCGATTGACATACAGGGCAGCTTGCCCCGTGTGTGATTGACAAACGGGGCAGTTTTCCCAGTGTGCGATTGACATACGGGGCAGCTTGCCCCGTGTGCGATAGACATATACGGGGCAGCTTGCTCCGTGTGCGATTGACATACGGGGCAGTTTGCCCCGTGTGTGATGACATACAGGGCAGCTTGCCCCGTGTGTGATTTATAAATGGGGCAGTTTGCCCCGTGTGCGATTGACATACGGGGCAGCCTGCCCCGTGTGTGATCACATACGGGGCAGTTTGCCCCGTGTGTGATTGACATGCGGGGCAGTTTGCCCCGTGTGCGATTGAGATGCGGGGCAGTTTGCCCCGTGTGCGATAGACATACGGGGCAGTTTGCCCCGTGTGTGATTGACATACGGGGCAGATTGCACCGTGTGCGATTGACATACAGGGCAGCTTGCCCCGTGTGCGATTGAGATGCGGGGTAGTTTGCCCCGTGTGCGATTGACATACGGGGCAGTTTGCCCCGAGTACGATTGACATACGGGGCAGTTTGCCCCGTGTGTGATGACATACGGGGCACTTTGGCCCGAGTGCGATTAACATGCGGGGCAGTTTGCCCCGTGTGTAATGACATACAGGGCATTTTGCCCCGTGTGTGATTGATATTCGGGACAATTTGTCCCGTGTGCGATTGCCATGCGGGGCAGTTTGCCCCGTGTGCGATTGACATACGGGGCAGCTTGCCCCGTGTGCGATTGACATGCGGGGCAGTTTGTCCCGTGTGCGATTGACATACGGGGCAGCTTGCCCCGTGTGCGATTGACATGCGGGGCAGTTTGCCCCGTGTGCGATTGACATACGGGGCAGTTTGCCCCGTGTGTGATTGACATGCGGGGCAGTTTGCCCTGTGTGCGATTGACATACGGGGCAGCTTGCCCCGTGTGTGATGACATACGGCGCAGTTTGCCCCGTGTGCGATTGACATTTTGCCCCGTGTGCGATTGACATACGGTACAGTTTGCCCCGTGTGTGTTGACATACGGGGCAGCTTGCCCCGTGTGCGATAGACATATACGGGGCAGCTTGCTCCGTGTGCGATTGACATACGGGGCAGTTTGCCCCGTGTGTGATGACATACAGGGCAGCTTGCCCCGTGTGTGATTGATAAACGGGGCAGTTTGCCCCGTGTGCGATTGACATACGGGGCAGCTTGCCCCGTGTGCGATAGACATATACGGGGCAGCTTGCTCCGTGTGCGATTGACATACGGGGCAGTTTTCCCCGTGTGTGATGACATACAAGGCAGCTTGCCCCGTGTGTGATTGATAAACGGGGCAGTTTGCCCCGTGTACGATTGACATACGGGGCAGCCTGCCCCGTGTGTGATCACATACGGGGCAGTTTGCCCCGTGTGTGATTGACATGCGGGGCAGTATGCCCCGTGTGCGATTGACATACGGGGCAGTTTGCCCCGTGTGTGATGACATACGGGGCAGTTTGCCCCGTGTGCGATTGACATTTTGCCCCGTGTGCGATTGACATACGGGGCAGTTTGCCCCGTGTGTGATGACATACAGGGCAGCTTGCCCCGTGTGTGATTTATAAATGGGGCAGTTTGCCCCGTGTGCGATTGACATACGGGGCAGCCTGCCCCGTGTGTGATCACATACGGGGCAGTTTGCCCCGTGTGTGATTGACATGCGGGGCAGTTTGCCCCGTGTGCGATTGAGATGCGGGGCAGTTTGCCCCGTGTGCGATAGACATACGGGGCAGTTTGCCCCGTGTGTGATTGACATACGGGGCAGATTGCACCGTGTGCGATTGACATACAGGGCAGCTTGCCCCGTGTGCGATTGAGATGCGGGGTAGTTTGCCCCGTGTGCGATTGACATACGGGGCAGTTTGCCCCGAGTACGATTGACATACGGGGCAGTTTGCCCCGTGTGTGATGACATACGGGGCACTTTGGCCCGAGTGCGATTAACATGCGGGGCAGTTTGCCCCGTGTGTAATGACATACAGGGCATTTTGCCCCGTGTGTGATTGACATTCGGGACAATTTGTCCCGTGTGCGATTGCCATGCGGGGCAGTTTGCCCCGTGTGCGATTGACATACGGGGCAGCTTGCCCCGTGTGCGATTGACATGCGGGGCAGTTTGTCCCGTGTGCGATTGACATACGGGGCAGCTTGCCCCGTGTGCGATTGACATGCGGGGCAGTTTGCCCCGTGTGCGATTGACATACGGGGCAGTTTGCCCCGTGTGTGATTGACATGCGGGGCAGTTTGCCCTGTGTGCGATTGACATACGGGGCAGCTTGCCCCGTGTGTGATGACATACGGCGCAGTTTGCCCCGTGTGCGATTGACATTTTGCCCCGTGTGCGATTGACATACGGTACAGTTTGCCCCGTGTGTGTTGACATACGGGGCAGCTTGCCCCGTGTGCGATAGACATATACGGGGCAGCTTGCTCCGTGTGCGATTGACATACGGGGCAGTTTGCCCCGTGTGTGATGACATACAGGGCAGCTTGCCCCGTGTGTGATTGATAAACGGGGCAGTTTGCCCCGTGTGCGATTGACATACGGGGCAGCTTGCCCCGTGTGCGATAGACATATACGGGGCAGCTTGCTCCGTGTGCGATTGACATACGGGGCAGTTTTCCCCGTGTGTGATGACATACAAGGCAGCTTGCCCCGTGTGTGATTGATAAACGGGGCAGTTTGCCCCGTGTACGATTGACATACGGGGCAGCCTGCCCCGTGTGTGATCACATACGGGGCAGTTTGCCCCGTGTGTGATTGACATGCGGGGCAGTATGCCCCGTGTGCGATTGACATACGGGGCAGTTTGCCCCGTGTGTGATGACATACGGGGCAGTTTGCCCCGTGTGCGATTGACATTTTGCCCCGTGTGCGATTGACATACGGTACAGTTTGCCCCGTGTGTGTTGACATACGGGGCAGCTTGCCCCATGTGTGATTGACAAACGGGGCAGTTTGCTCCGTGTGCGATTGACATACGGGGCAGTTTGCCCCGTGTGCGATTGACATGCGGGGCAGTTTGCCCCGTGTGCGATTGACATACGGGGCAGTTTGTTCGTGTGTGATTGACATGCGGGGCAGTTTGCCCTGTGTGCGATTGACATACGGGGCAGTTTGCCCCGTGTGTGATGACATACGGGGCAGTTCGCCCCGTGTGCGATTGACATACGGGGCAGCTTGCCCCGTGTGTGATTGACATGCGAGGCAGTTTGCCCTGTGTGCGATTGACATACGGGGCAGTTTGCTTCGTTTGTGATGACATACGGGGCAGTTCGCCCCGTGTGCGATTGACATACGGGGCAGCTTGCCCCGTGTGTGATGACATACGGGGCAGTTTGCCCCGTGTGCGATTGACATACGGGGCAGTTTGCGCCCATGTGTGATGACATACGGGGCAGCTTGCCCCGTGTGCGATTGACATACGGGGCAGTTTGCCCCGTGCGCGATTGACATACGGGGCAGCTTGCCTCGTGTGTGATGAAATACGGGGCAGTTTGCCCCGTGCGCGATTGACATACGGGGCAGCTTGCCTCGTGTGTGATGACATACGGGGCAGTTGGCCCCGTGCACGATTGACATACGGGGCAGCTTGCCCCATGTGTGATGACATACGGGGCAGTTTTCCTCGTTTTCGATATACATACGGGGCAGCTTGCCCCGTCTGTGATGACATACGAGGCAGCTTGCCCCGTGTGTGATGACATACGGGGATGCTTGCACCGTGTGATTGAAATACAGGGCAGTTTGCCCCTCGTGTGATTGACATAAGGGGCAGATTGCCCCGTGTGCGATTGACATGCGGGGCAGTTTGCCCCGTGTGCGATTGACATACGAGGCAGCTTTTTCCGTGTGTGATGACATACGGGGCAGTTTGCCCGTGCGCGTTTGACATACGGGGCAGCTTGCCCCGTGTGTGATTGACATGCGGAGCAGTTTGCCCCGTGTGCGATTGACATACGGGGCAGCTTGCCCCGTGTGCGATAGACATATACGGGGCAGCTTGCTCCGTGTGCGATTGACATACGGGGCAGTTTGCCCCGTGTGTGATGACATACAAGGCAGCTTGCCCCGTGTGTGATTGATAAACGGGGCAGTTTGCCCCGTGTACGATTGACATACGGGGCAGCCTGCCCCGTGTGTGATCACATACGGGGCAGTTTGCCCCGTGTGTGATTGACATGCGGGGCAGTATGCCCCGTGTGCGATTGACATACGGGGCAGTTTGCCCCGTGTGTGATGACATACGGGGCAGTTTGCCCCGTGTGCGATTGACATTTTGCCCCGTGTGCGATTGACATACGGTACAGTTTGCCCCGTGTGTGTTGACATACGGGGCAGCTTGCCCCATGTGTGATTGACAAACGGGGCAGTTTGCTCCGTGTGCGATTGACATACGGGGCAGTTTGCCCCGTGTGCGATTGACATGCGGGGCAGTTTGCCCCGTGTGCGATTGACATACGGGGCAGTTTGCCCGTGTGTGATTGACATGCGGGGCAGTTTGCCCTGTGTGCGATTGACATACGGGGCAGTTTGCCCCGTGTGTGATGACATACGGGGCAGTTCGCCCCGTGTGCGATTGACATACGGGGCAGCTTGCCCCGTGTGTGATTGACATGCGAGGCAGTTTGCCCTGTGTGCGATTGACATACGGGGCAGTTTGCTTCGTTTGTGATGACATACGGGGCAGTTCGCCCCGTGTGCGATTGACATACGGGGCAGCTTGCCCCGTGTGTGATGACATACGGGGCAGTTTGCCCCGTGTGCGATTGACATACGGGGCAGTTTGCGCCCATGTGTGATGACATACGGGGCAGCTTGCCCCGTGTGCGATTGACATACGGGGCAGTTTGCCCCGTGCGCGATTGACATACGGGGCAGCTTGCCTCGTGTGTGATGAAATACGGGGCAGTTTGCCCCGTGCGCGATTGACATACGGGGCAGCTTGCCTCGTGTGTGATGACATACGGGGCAGTTGGCCCCGTGCACGATTGACATACGGGGCAGCTTGCCCCATGTGTGATGACATACGGGGCAGTTTTCCTCGTTTTCGATATACATACGGGGCAGCTTGCCCCGTCTGTGATGACATACGAGGCAGCTTGCCCCGTGTGTGATGACATACGGGGCAGCTTGCCCCGTGTGATTGAAATACAGGGCAGTTTGCCCCGTGTGTGATTGACATAAGGGGCAGATTGCCCCGTGTGCGATTGACATGCGGGGCAGTTTGCCCCGTGTGCGATTGACATACGAGGCAGCTTTTTCCGTGTGTGATGACATACGGGGCAGTTTGCCCCGTGCGCGTTTGACATACGGGGCAGCTTGCCCCGTGTGTGATGACATACGGGGCAGTTTGCCCCGTGTGCGATTGACATGCGGGGCAGTTTGTTCCGTGTGCGATTGACATACGGGGCAGCTTGCCCCGTGTGTGATGACATACGGGGCAGTTTGCCCCGTGCACGATTGACATACGGGGCAGCTTGCCCCATGTGTGATGACATACGGGGCAGTTTGCCCCGTGCGCGATTGACATACGGGGCAGCTTGCCCCGTGTGTGATGACATACGGAGCAGCTTGCCCCGTGTGCGATTGGCATACGGGGCAGCTTGCCCCGTGTGCGATTGACATACAGGGCAGTTTGCCCCGTGTGTAATGACATACGGGGCAGTTTGCCCCATGTGCGATTGACATACGGGGCAGTTTGCCCCGTGTATCATGACATACGGGGCAGTTTGCCCCGTGTGTGATTGACATGCGGGGCAGTTTGCCCTGTGTGTGATGACATACGGGGCAGTTTGCCCCGTGTGCGATTGACATTTTGCCCCGTGTGCGATTGACATACGGTACAGTTTGCCCCGTGTGTGTTGACATACGGGGCAGCTTGCCCCATGTGTGATTGACAAACGGGGCAGTTTGCTCCGTGTGCGATTGACATACGGGGCAGTTTGCCCCGTGTGCGATTGACATGCGGGGCAGTTTGCCCCGTGTGTGATTGACATACGGGGCAGTTTGCCCCGTGTGTGATTGACATGCGGAGCAGTTTTCCCTGTGTGCGATTGACATACTGGGCAGTTTGCCCCGTGTGTGATGACATACGGGGCAGTTCGCCCCGTGTGCAATTGACATACGGGGCAGTTTGCCCCGTGTGTGATGACATACGGGGCAGTTTGCCCCGTGGGCGATTGACATTTTGCCCCGTGTGCGATTGACATACGGTACAGTTTGCCCCGTGTGTGTTGACATACGGGGCAGCTTGCCCCATGTGTGATTGACAAACGGGGCAGTTTGCTCCGTGTGCGATTGACATACGGGGCAGTTTGCCCCGTGTGCGATTGACATGCGGGGCAGTTTTCCCCGTGTGCGATTGACATACGGGGCAGTTTGCCCCGTGTGCGATTGACATACGGGGCAGTTTGCGCCCATGTGTGATGACATACGGGGCAGCTTGCCCCGTGTGCGATTGACACTGCCCCGTGTGTGATGACATACGGGGCAGTTTGCCCCGTTTTCGATATACATACAGGGCAGCTTGCCCCGTCTGTGATGACATACGAGGCAACTTGCCCCGTGTGTGATGACATACGGGGCAGCTTGCCCCGTGTGCGATTGAAATACAGGGCAGTTTGCCCCGTGTGTGATTGACATAAGGGGCAGATTGCCCCGTGTTCGATTGACATGCGGGGCAGTTTGCCCCGTGTGCGATTGACATACGAGGCAGCTTTTTCCTTGTGTGATGACATACGGGGCAGTTTGCCCCGTGTTCGATTGACATGCGGGGCAGTTTGCCCCGTGTGCGATTGACATACGAGGCAGCTTTTTCCGTGTGTGATGACATACGGGGCAGTTTGCCCCGTGTGCGATTGACATGCGGGGCAGTTTGTTCCGTGTGCGATTGACATACGGGGCAGCTTGCCCCGTGTGTGATGACATACGGGGCAGTTTGCCCCGTGTGCGATTGACATGCGGGGCAGTTTGCCCCGTGTGCGATTGACATACGGGGCAGTTTGCCCCGTGTGTGATTGACATGCGGGGCAGTTTGCCCTGTGTGCGATTGACATACGGGGCAGTTTGCCCCGTGTGTGATGACATACGGGGCAGTTCGCCCCGTGTGCGATTGACATACGGGGCAGCTTGCCCCGTGTGCGATTGAGATGCGGGGCAGTTTGCCCCGTGTGCGATAGACATACGGGGCAGTTTGCCCCGTGTGTGATTGACATACGGGGCAGATTGCCCCGTGTGCGATTAACATACGGGGCAGCTTGCCCCGTGTTCGATTGAGATGCGGGGTAGTTTGCCCCGTGTGCGATTGACATACGGGGCAGTTTGCCACGAGTACGATTGACATACGGGGCAGTTTGCCCCGTGTGTGATGACATACGGGGCACTTTGGCCCGAGTGCGATTGACATGCGGGGCAGTTTGCCCCGTGTGTAATGACATACAGGGCATTTTGCCCCGTGTGTGATTGACATTCGGGACAATTTGTCCCGTGTGCGATTGACATGCGGGGCAGTTTGCCCCGTGTGCGATTGACATACGGGGCAGCTTGCCCCGTGTGCGATTGACATGCGGGGCAGTTTGCCCCGTGTGCGATTGACATACGGGGCAGCTTGCCCCGTGTGCGATTGACATGCGGGGCAGTTTGCCCCGTGTGCGATTGACATACGGGGCAGTTTGCCCCGTGTGTGATTGACATGCGGGGCAGCTTGCCCCGTGTGTGATTGACATGCGAGGCAGCTTGCCCCGTGTGTGATGACATACGGGGCAGTTTGCCCCGTGTGCGATTGACATACGGGGCAGTTTGCGCCCATGTGTGATGACATACGGGGCAGCTTGCCCCGTGTGCGATTGACATACGGGGCAGTTTGCCCCGTGCGCGATTGACATACGGGGCAGCTTGCCCCGTGTGTGATGACATACGGGGCAGTTTGCCCCGTGTGCGATTGACATGCGGGGCAGTTTGTTCCGTGT
This sequence comes from Epinotia brunnichana, assembly GCA_963854355.1. Taxonomy (NCBI): domain Eukaryota; kingdom Metazoa; phylum Arthropoda; class Insecta; order Lepidoptera; family Tortricidae; genus Epinotia; species Epinotia brunnichana. The sequence continues at coordinate 12,803,849 of OY977942.1, forward strand.
GCGATTGACATACGTTGCATCTTGCCCCGTGTGTGATGACATACGGGGCAGTTTGCCCCGTGCACGATTGACATACGGGGCAGCTTGCCCCATGTGTGATGACATACGGGGCAGTTTGCCCCGTGCGCGATTGACATACGGGGCAGCTTGCCCCGTGTGTGATGACGGGGCAAACTGCCCCGTATGTCAATCGCACACGGGGCGAACTGCCCCGTATGTCATCACACACGGGGCAAACTGCCCCGTATGTCAATCGCACTGCCCTGTGTGCGATTGACATACGGGGCAGTTTGCCCCGTGTGTGATGACATACGGGGCAGTTCGCCCCGTGTGCGATTGACATACGGGGCAGTTTGCCCCGTGTGTGATTGACATGCGGGGCAGTTTGCCCTGTGTGCGATTGACATACGGGGCAGCTTTTTCCGTGTGTGATGACATACGGGGCAGTTTGCCCCGTGCGCGATTGACATACGGGGCAGCTTGCCCCGTGTTTGATGACATACGGGGCAGTTTGCCCCGTGTACGATTGACATGCGGGGCAGTTTGTTCCGTGTGCGATTGACATACGTGGCAGCTTGCCCCGTGTGTGATGACATACGGAGCAGCTTGCCCCGTGTGCGATTGGCATACGGGGCAGCTTGCTCCGTGTGCGATTGACATACAGGGCAGTTTGCCCCGTGTGTGATGACATACGGGGCAGCTTGCCCCGTGTGCGATTGACATACGGGGCAAATTGCCCCGTGTGTGATGACATACGGGGCAGTTTGCCTCGTGTGCGATTGACATGCGGGGCAGTTTGCCCCGTGTGCGATTGACATACGGGGCAGTTTGCCCCGTGTGTGATTGACATGCGGGGCAGTTTGCCCTGTGTGCGATTGACATACGGGGCAGTTTGCCCCGTGTGTGATGACATACGGGGCAGTTCGCCCCGTGTGCGATTGACATACGGGGCAGCTTGCCCCGTGTGTGATTGACATGCGAGGCAGTTTGCCCTGTGTGCGATTGACATACGGGGCAGTTTGCCCCGTGTGTGATGACATACGGGGCAGTTCGCCCCGTGTGCGATTGACATACGGGGCAGCTTGCCCCGTGTGTGATGACATACGGGGCAGTTTGCCCCGTGTGCGATTGACATACGGGGCAGTTTGCGCCTATGTGTGATGACATACGGGGCAGCTTGCCCCGTGTGCGGTTGACATACGGGGCAGTTTGCCCCGTGCGCGATTGACATACGGGGCAGCTTGCCCCGTGTGTGATGACATACGGGGCAGTTTGCCCCGTGTGCGATTGACATGCGGGGCAGTTTGTTCCGTGTGCGATTGACATGCGGGGCAGTTTGCCCCGTGTGCGATTGACATACGGGGCAGTTTGCCCCGTGTGTGATTGACATGCGGGGCAGTTTGCCCTGTGTGCGATTGACATACGGGGCAGTTTGCCCCGTGTGTGATGACATACGGGGCAGTTCGCCCCGTGTGCGATTGACATACGGGGCAGTTTGCCCCGTGTGCGATTGAGATGCGGGGCAGTTTGCCCCGTGTGCGATAGACATACGGGGCAGTTTGCCCCGTGTGTGATTGACATACGGGGCAGATTGCCCCGTGTGCGATTAACATACGGGGCAGCTTGCCCCGTGTGCGATTGAGATGCGGGGTAGTTTGCCCCGTGTGCGATTGACATACGGGGCAGTTTGCCACGAGTACGATTGACATACGGGGCAGTTTGCCCCGTGTGTGATGACATACGGGGCACTTTGGCCCGAGTGCGATTGACATGCGGGGCAGTTTGCCCCGTGTGTAATGACATACAGGGCATTTTGCCCCGTGTGTGATTGACATTCGGGACAATTTGTCCCGTGTGCGATTGACATGCGGGGCAGTTTGCCCCGTGTGCGATTGACATACGGGGCAGCTTGCCCCGTGTGCGATTGACATGCGGGGCAGTTTGCCCCGTGTGCGATTGACATACGGGGCAGCTTGCCCCGTGTGCGATTGACATGCGGGGCAGTTTGCCCCGTGTGCGATTGACATACGGGGCAGTTTGCCCCATGCGCGATTGACATACGGGGCAGCTTGCTCCGTGTGTGATGACATACGGGGCAGTTTGCCCCGTGTGCGATTGACATACGGGGCATCTTGCCCCGTGTGTGATGACATACGGGGCAGTTTGCCCCGTGCACGATTGACATACGGGGCAGCTTGCCTCATGTGTGATGACATACGGGGCAGTTTGCCCCGTTTTCGATATACATACGGGGCAGCTTGCCCCGTCTGTGATGACATACGAGGCAGCTTGCCCCGTGTGTGATGACATACGGGGCAGCTTGCCCCGTGTGCGATTGAAATACAGGGCAGTTTGCCCCGTGTGTGATTGACATAAGGGGCAGATTGTATTAGGTTTTAATGTGTATATTATTTGATACTGGCTATGCGACTGTCTATAACAGATTTAAATGTATAGAACCATGTGTTCGAATAAATGTCTTAATTGACATTGTACTGTTGTTTATGTACTTGACAAACATGTAGCTTAAAATATATTTCATTATGTATTAATACTCGTGTTATTTGCATATTATACATCAAGCGTCCTCTGCAACCGCCCACCCTCACAATGGTTATGGGAGCCCAGAGTTATAAAATTGCAAACGAGTTTGTTCCAGGTCAGATAATTTAAGATACGACTGACAAAGTAGTTAATGTTTGGGTAAACGAATAACAAGATGAGTACTGTTAAAATTGAACCACTTACGCAAGAAAATTATGAAACTTGGAGGATTCAGGCTGAAGCAGTCCTGGTAAAGAACGATGCATGGTGCTACGTAGATGGGAGTAGCGTGAGGCCTGCTGAGCCAGAGGAATCGAAGAAGTGGGATATTGGAGATGCCAAAGCTAAGTCAGACCTTATTCTTGCCATTAGTCCATGTGAATTGCGACACTTACGTGGATGCAAGACATCGCGGGATGTATGGTTGAAGCTTGAAAGCGTACATGCATCAAAGGGACCCGCCAAAAAGGCAACGTTGTTGAAGGAGCTTTTACTCCACAAAATGAATGAGGACGGCGACGTTAGAGAGCATGTTATGCGATTCTTTGACGTGAGAAGCAAACTGGCTGACATGGAGATTGAGATGCACAACGACTTAGTTTCCATAATGCTTCTCTACAGTTTACCACCAAGCTTCGAGAATTTCAGATGCGCTATCGAGTCAAGAGATACGTTGCCTGATCCCGAGGCTCTAAAAGTCAAAATTATTGAAGAAGTGTGTTCTAGAGGACAAAAAGAGAACGAAGGAAAAGCTTTTCTTATTAGGTCGAGGAGACCTTTCAATCCGGCGAGCAGTGTCATTGGGACCCACTTTAAAGGCATATGTTGGGAATGTCATCAATATGGGCATAGAGCGTATGACTGTAAGATGAATAAGGACAAGGAACAGTACAAGGATAGTGCTAAGTATGTGTCGGAATCAGAAAACTATTCACAGAATGATAGTTTCGGTCTTGTAACATTTAATTGTTTTTCAGGTGATAATGCTGCCTGCGGCGGGAATGAGGACTGGATTATCGATAGTGGGTGCACCTCACATCTGTGCAACGATCCTAGTAAATTTGGCAACTCATTGATACCTCTATCCGGTAAACTAAATTTGGCAACAAATTCATGCACAAATGTACGAGGTAAGGTTACTTTCATGCAAAGAGAATCTCAAAACAATCGTGGAATTGCGCGACACTTTATTTGTTCCCGATTTGAGGTGTAATCTAATTTCAGTTGCAAGAATGACTAAAAGAGGGTATAGTGTTACATTTGATGAAAAGACAGCACGTGTTAGGAATAGTGACGGCAACACTGTACTTGTAGCAAATCGTTCAGGTAATCTTTATTACGTTGAGGAACAAATGGGTACCGTTTCAGTTCTGTCAGGGGTAAGTGATGACTTAAAGTTGTGGCATGAACGATTGGGGCATCTAAATAGGAGAGATCTTGTGAAACTTTTAAACAAAAGTGGTGTGAAAGTTAAGATGACGGATGCAAACCAATTGATTGACTGTAGTATTTGCGCGAGTGGAAAAATGAGTGCATTACCTTTTTCAAGGAGTGATGGCCCATGTAGAGAAAAATTGAGAATTGTCTATTCTGATATTGTAGGCCCTATGCGTCATGAGGCCATTTATGGAGGGAAATATTTCATCACCTTCATTGATGATTCATCAAGATGGTGTGAGGTGTACTTGTTAAAGAAAAAGAGTGAGGCACTGAATTATTTCAAAATTTATAAAAACCACGTGGAAAATTTGACTGGTAGGAAAATTACTTATCTTCAGACAGATAATGGTGGCGAGTATTGCAGTCGAGAGTTTGACGAATATTTGCAAAATGAGGGTATAAGAAGAAGGTTGACCATACCTGGAACTCCTCAACAGAACTCCGTAGCAGAGAGAAAAAATAAAACACTAGTGGAGATGGCGAGATGCATGTTATTTGCGGCAAATCTCTCACCAGGCTTTTGGGGTGATGCTGTACTAACTGCATGTCATATTCGAAACCGATGTCCAACAACTAGCCTGGGAGGTGATACGCCATATGAAAAATGGTATGAGCGACCTGTCAGATTAGATTACTTACAACCATTTGGAACCAAGGTACACGCCTTAAACAAAGAGGAGGGTAAGGATAAGTTCGCTCCCCGCAGCGTAGACGGAATATTTGTAGGCTACCCTAAATACAGAAAAGGTTACAAAATTTGGCTGCCACTTGAGCGAAAATTTATCGTTTCGCGAGACGTCAGATTCCATCACCACGTGGATCAAAATAATGAAAATGCGATACCTGAGGCCGATCCTTTTGAGATTAAAAAGGAAGAGTTACCGACCTATTTCAATGAAAAATCAAACCCCAATTTAATAGAAATAGTTTTTCAACCTGAAAGTAATTTTGTAAAACCCGTTGAAGTGTCTAACACTTTACAACATAGACATGAAGAACCAGGAAGTATGCAAGAAGCTACAGGTGATTTGGAACCGGCGGAAGTGAATATAGAAAACATTCAGGAAATGACTAACAACCTAGTGCCAATAATTGCTGGACCATCTCGACATTCCCAGGAAAATATCAGTCCTCGCAACAATGAAAGCAAAGCAATGAAAAGAGGTCCAGGTAGACCACGGCTGGAAAGAGGACAGGTTGGACGGCCAAAGAAAATCTATCATATGGTTGAAGAGGAATCAGAAGTTCGAGAAGAAGTTGGCATGGCAGAATTTTCTGATTGCCAAGATTTTGTCGGTTCTGCGGAAGTATCATTAAAGCAAGCGCTGTCAGGCGTTGAGCGACATGAATGGGATGAAGCCATCTTGTCGGAGATAAGAAGTTTGATAAAAAATGACACTTGGGATATAGCTAAACGACCCGTAGGCCGTAGTGTTGTTGGTTGCCGATACGTTTTAACAACCAAGATGAATATTGATAAGACTGAAAAGAAAAAGGCGAGGCTCGTAGCAAAAGGTTACAGCCAACAATATGGTATTGATTACCATGATACATTTGCACCTGTCGTTAGGCTGGACACGATAAGGTTACTGACAGCACTTGCAGTTGAACTTGATATGGAAATTCATCAAATAGACATCAACACAGCTTATTTGAACGGTTCACTAGACGAAGATATATACATGGAGATACCGGAAATGTTAAAAGAAAGTTTGCAGAAGCTTCTAGCGTTAGAAGAGAAAGGATCCATCGTATATGTACGGGCTAAGCAAATGTTAGCCGATATGGAGGCGGGGGGTGAGGCTTGCATACTAAAAAGATCCCTTTATGGTTTGAAACAAGCTGGACGCCAATGGAACGCTAGACTCGATGAGCAACTAAAACGGATGGGACTACGGCCGTCGTTGAATGAGCCATGTCTTTATTTTCAAGAAATAAATGGTGACACCAAGCTATTTGTTGCCGTGTACGTCGATGATATTTTAATAGCATCGCAGAAAAGAGTCTACATAGAAAAGTTCAAGAAGGAACTGGCGAACAGCGAGTTCGATTTAAAGGATTTTGGCATCGCGAAGTATATATTGGGGATTGACATTGAGCGAAGTGTCAACAAAATCAAGCTGTCACAACGAAAATATATTGATAATTTGATTAGTAAATTTGGTTTGGCAAAATGTAAGGTAACAGTGTCAACTCCAATGGAAATAAATTTGAAATTACAATCAAAACAACAAAACACAAATACCGATGAACGATACCCGTACCGCGAATTAATTGGAAGTTTGTTATATCTATCCGAGGGAACGAGAGGTGACATTTCAAATACCGTTTCAAAACTTGCACAATTTGTAAATGCCCCAAGTAAAGAGTGTTGGACGGCCGCAAAGCGTGTATTGCGGTATTTACAAAGAACGAAAGAATACGGTATCGTATTCAGAAAGACAGGTAAGTCGTTACAAGGGTATTCTGATTCCGATTGGGGTGGTTGCTTGCTGGATAGACGGTCTTACTCTGGTTATGCTTTTGTATTAGGTGGTGCGAGTGTGTCGTGGAAGTCACAGAAACAGAAATGCGTTTCCACAAGTTCTTGCGAAGCGGAGTATATTAGCTTAGCATCGGCAATGAAAGAGGCAATATACCTGAACAGCTTACTCACAGAAATTGGTTTAGGTAAGTTTGCGAAAGTAACCTTAAATGTTGATAATCAAGGGGCTATCTACTTAGCCAGTGATCCAGTGTTTCATTCCCGTAGCAAGCACATTGATACACGATATCATTTCATGAGAAGTGTATTGAAGGAGAACGACAACATTAAGTTGGAGTATCTGTCGACAGACTCCATGTTGGCCGATGTACTGACTAAGGCTTTGCCAAAAGTAAAACATTATGCATGTATGTCTGGTTTGGGCATTAGCTTATAGATTATTATTTAATTTTTTTTTTTGTTTGGTTGCTGTTGTACTTCTTCTTAATATACACATCAAGGGGGTGTATTAGGTTTTAATGTGTATATTATTTGATACTGGCAATGCGACTGTCTATAACAGATTTAAATGTATAGAACCATGTGTTCGAATAAATGTCTTAATTGACATTGTACTGTTGTTTATGTACTTGACAAACATGAAGATTAAAATATATTTCATTATGTATTAATACTCGTGTTATTTGCATATTATACATCAAGCGTCCTCTGCAACCGCCCACCCTCACAGATTGCCCCGTGTGCGATTGACATGCGGGGCAGTTTGCCCCGTGTGCGATTGACATACGAGGCAGCTTTTTCCGTGTGTGATGACATACGGGGCAGTTTGTCCCGTGCGCGATTGACATACGGGGCAGCTTGCCCCGTGTGTGATGACATACGGGGCAGTTTGCCCCGTGTGCGATTGACATGCGGGGCAGTTTGTTCCGTGTGCGATTGACATACGAGGCAGCTTGCCCCGTGTGTGATGACATACGGGGCAGTTTGCCCCGTGTGTAATGACATACGGGGCAGTTTGCCCCATGTGCGATTGACATACGGGGCAGTTTGCCCCGTGTATCATGACATACGGGGCAGTTTGCCCCGTGTGTGATTGACATGCGGGGCAGTTTGCCCCGTGTGCGATTGACATTTTGCCCCGTGTGCGATTGACATACGGTACAGTTTGCCCCGTGTGTGTTGACATACGGGGCAGCTTGCCCCATGTGTGATTGACAAACGGGGCAGTTTGCTCCGTGTGCGATTGACATACGAGGCAGTTTGCCCCGTGTGCGATTGACATGCGGGGCAGTTTGCCCCGTGTGCGATTGACATACGGGGCAGTTTGCCCCGTGTGTGATTGACATGCGGGGCAGTTTGCCCTGTGTGCGATTGACATACGGGACAGTTTGCCCCGTGTGTGATGACATACGGGGCAGTTCGCCCCGTGTGCGATTGACATACGGGGCAGTTTGCCCCGTGAGTGATGACATACGGGGCAGTTTGCCCCGTGTGCGATTGACATTTTGCCCCGTGTGCGATTGACATACGGTACAGTTTGCCCCGTGTGTGTTGACATACGGGGCAGCTTGCCCCATGTGTGATTGACAAACGGGGCAGTTTGCTCCGTTTGCGATTGACATACGGGGCAGTTTGCCCCGTGTGCGATTGACATGCGGGGCAGTTTTCCCCGTGTGCGATTGACATACGGGGCAGTTTGCCCCGTGTGTGATGACATACGGGGCAGCTTGCCCCGTGTGCGATTGACACTGCCCCGTGTGTGATGACATACGGGGCAGTTTGCCCCGTTTTCGATATATATACGGGGCAGCTTGCCCCGTCTGTGATGACATACGAGGCAGCTTGCCCCGTGTGTGATGACATACGGGGCAGCTTGCCCCGTGTGCGATTGGAATACAGGGCAGTTTGCCCCGTGTGTGATTGACATAAGGGGCAGATTGCCCCGTGTGCGACTGACATGCGGGGCAGTTTGCCCCGTGTGCGATTGATATACGAGGCAGCTTTTTCCGTGTGTGATGACATACGGGGCAGTTTGCCCCGTGCGCGATTGACATACGGGGCAGCTTGCCCCGTGTGTGATGACATACGGGGCAGTTTGCCCCGTGTGCGATTGACATGCGGGGCAGTTTGTTCCGTGTGCAATTGACATACGGTACAGTTTGCCCCGTGTGTGTTGACATACGGGGCAGCTTGCCCCATGTGTGATTGACAAACGGGGCAGTTTGCTCCGTGTGCGATTGACATACGAGGCAGTTTGCCCCGTGTGCGATTGACATGCGGGGCAGTTTGCCCCGTGTGCGATTGACATACGGGGCAGTTTGCCCCGTGTGTGATTGACATGCGGGGCAGTTTGTCCTGTGTGCGATTGACATACGGGGCAGTTTGCCCCGTGTGTGATGACATACGGGGCAGTTCGCCCCGTGTGCGATTGACATACGGGGCAGTTTGCCCCGTGTGTGATGACATACGGGGCAGTTTGCCCCGTGTGCGATTGACATTTTGCCCCGTGTGCGATTGACATACGGTACAGTTTGCCCCGTGTGTGTTGACATACGGGGCAGCTTGCCCCATGTGTGATTGACAAACGGGGTAGTTTGCTCCGTGTGCGATTGACATACGGGGCAGTTTGCCCCGTGTGCGATTGACATGCGGGGCAGTTTTCCCCGTGTGCGATTGACATACGGGGCAGTTTGCCCCGTGTGTGATGACATACGGGGCAGCTTGCCCCGTGTGCGATTGACACTGCCCCGTTTGTGATGACATACGGGGCAGTTTGCCCCGTTTTCGATATACATACGGGGCAGCTTGCCCCGTCTGTGATGACATACGAGGCAGCTTGCCCCGTGTGTGATGACATACGGGGCAGATTGCCCCGTGTGCGACTGACATGCGGGGCAGTTTGCCCCGTGTGCGATTGATATACGAGGCAGCTTTTTCCGTGTGTGATGACATACGGGGCAGTTTGCCCCGTGCGCGATTGACATACGGGGCAGCTTGCCCCGTGTGTGATGACATACGGGGCAGTTTGCCCCGTGTGCGATTGACATGCGGGGCAGTTTGTCCCGTGTGCGATTGACATGCGGGGCAGTTTGCCCCGTGTGCGATTGACATACGGGGCAGCTTGTCCCGTGTGCGATAGTTTGCCCCATGTGCGGTTGACATACGGGGCAACTGCCCCGTGTGCGATTGACATACGGGGCAGCCTGCCCCGTGTGTGATCACATACAGGGCAGTTTGCCCCGTGTGTGATTGACATGCGGGGCAGTTTGCCCCGTGTGCGATAGACATACGGGGCAGTTTGCCCCGTGTGTGATTGACATACGGGGCAGCTTGCTTCGTGTGCGATTGAGATGCGGGGTAGTTTGCCCCGTGTGCGATTGACATACGGGGCAGTTTGCCCCGAGTACGATTGACATACGGGGCAGTTTGCCCCGTGTGTGATGCCATACGGGGCACTTTGGCCCGAGTGCGATTGACATGCGGGGCAGTTTGCCCCGTGTGTAATGACATACAGGGCATTTTGCCCCGTGTGTGATTGACATTCGGGACAATTTGTCCCGTGTGCGATTGACATGCGGGGCAGTTTGCCCCGTGTGCGATTGACATACGGGGCAGCTTGCCCCGTGTGCGATTGACATGCGGGGCAGTTTGCCCCGTGTGCGATTGACATACGGGGCAGCTTGCCCCGTGTGCAATTGACATGCGGGGCAGTTTGCCCCGTGTGCGATTGACATACGGGGCAGTTTGCCCCGTGTGTGATTGACATGCGGGGCAGTTTGCCCTGTGCGCGATTGACATACGGGGCAGTTTGCCCCGTGTGTGATGACATACGGGGCAATTCGCCTCGTGTGCGATTGACATACGGGGCAGTTTGCCCCGTGTGTGATGACATACGGGGCAGTTTGTCCCGTGTGCGATTGACATTTTGCCCCGTGTGCGATTGACATACGGTACAGTTTGCCCCGTGTGTGTTGACATACGGGGCAGCTTGCCCCATGTGTGATTGACAAACGGGGCAGTTTGCTCCGTGTGCGATTGACATACGGGGCAGTTTGCCCCGTGTGCGATTGACATGCGGGGCAGTTTGCCCCGTGTGCGATTGTGGACAATCTCAGATTTTCACGACTTTCACCTGTTTTTATAAGACATGGGCTGTGTGCAATACTTACATCAATTCATTTTTTTTTATTAGCGGCCAGGTTTTTAGAACATGGGATTTTTCCATGAGCGTTGAATGTGAAATTGATTCGGAAACTTGGAACGGGTTTCGAACGTTGCAGGGTATCGAGGTCGACAGACGAAATTACTAATAGCACCAATATAGGTATAGTGTATTTCAAATACGAAGGCCCGATGCACTTGAGACGGTCAATGGGCGTTAACAATAGGATTAGTGATAACAAAAGATACTCAAAGGCAAACATTATGAGCCCTATTGTTAAGTTTCAAGTGCATAGGGCCTTCGTATTTGAAATGGACTATAAGAGACAACTCACGTCATATTCATTCCTACAATTTAATTCATATTTAAGCACAAAATGAATTTATTATTTAAAAAGTGGACTTAATGCCGTTGGCATTCTGTGCCAGTCAACCTTCAGGCAGACAAATTGTGGAAATACCTAAACAAAAACCAATACACTAAGCTTGATCAAACTGGTCTGAAATAAAATATTTTTATTTTATTTATTAAGCACTAACAAAATACCTGCGTATATACAGGGTGGAATTTCATAAACTGTACAAAATAAAAGGAGAAAAATTTCAGCCAATTTCATCGGTGAAAAGGTGTTTTTTTTTTTTTTCTAGTCATTAGTTTTTTTTTTACAGAATTTTGAAAATTTTTGTAAAAACTCGGGTAATACACCTAATTCAGACGGTATAACTTTTGATCCAATGGTCCTAAAATAAAAATAAAAAATGCAGAGTATTACCAAGGGACAGGTTAATAATTCTTAATAACAATAGAAAACCAACTAGAAGAAAAAATCCGCAAAAAAAATTATTGTTTTCGAAAAATGGCTACAAAAATTACGAATTTTAAAAGAAAAACACATTTTTCTGAAAAAAACGCAGGTTTAGTTACCATTTTTTTTGCTTAGTATTAAACCTCACTTAATGCCGATTCTAAAACCGTTTTTAAACTGTCTCAGACTTTGAAAAATACCACGCTAATGGGTACGTAAATCAAACCATAATTTTATTAATTTTAATCCTCTTAAAATCCTTAATGACCGCTTGTTCCCAGGTAGTTGAAGGGTGTTTTTGGGTTGAAGGTGGAGATAACATGAGGGGTATAAAGGCATTGGGCAATAGGTCAACTATTCAGTCGCTTGCAAATCGCAATTGCTTGTCTTTGCTCGCCACTTCTTTGATTACTCCAGTACTTGTTCAGTTTGAATCATCATGCCCCGCTTACGAGAGTTTTCGCCGTTACAAATAGCCAACATGCACTATTATTATGGATTGTGCCATGGATCTGCAAGAGCTGCGTGTATCGCCTATTTAGAGCAGTATCCTAATGACGTTCCAAGACCTGCTGCTCGCCACTTTCAAGAAGTTCATCGCCGGTTGTGCAATATTGGCCTGGGATACGGTGGCCGAGATCGCCGAGAGCCAGGAAACATAATTGATGTTGCCATAGAAGAAGCAGTTCTCAGAGACTTGTACGCGGACCCAACCACGAGTCTAAAACGCTTGGCATTGAGGCACGGAATCTCAAAATTCTCTGTCTGGAAAATTTTGAAGAAGGAAGGACTGCATCCATTTGCCAGCTTGAATTTGTTGCGTAGCCCGTCGAATCATTCCCGGATTATTTTTTATTTCTTGTGCTGCATTTAAAATTCTGTCGTGCAATTCTGCTTCGGTATTGACGATTCTGTGATATACCCGTTGCTTTATATCACCCCAAAGAAAATAAGCCATCCAACGGGGCCGTCTCGGCCGATCCACCTATTGGGATATTGCTCATTTAAAAAATGTCGAACTCTTAATGCCCAATGAGCTGGGCATCCATCCATTTGGAGAAACAGGCGTTGTCTCACATCTAAAATCACATCTTCCAAAAGCTCTGGGAGCTCGTCTCTTCTTTCGTCGCTTCCTTCTTCAAAATTTTCCAGACAGAGAATTTTGAGATTCCGTGCCTCAATGCCAAGCGTCTTAGACTCGTGGTTGGGTCCGCGTACAAGTCTCTGAGAACTGCTTCTTCTATGGCAACATCAATTATGTTTCCTGGCTCTCGGCGATCTCGGCCACCGTATCCCAGGCCAATATTGCACAACCGGCGATGAACTTCTTGAAAGTGGCGAGCAGCAGGTCTTGGAACGTCATTAGGATACTGCTCCAAATAGGCGATACACGCAGCTCTTGCAGATCCATGGCACAATCCATAATAATAGTGCATGTTGGCTATTTGTAACGGCGAAAACTCTCGTAAGCGGGGCATGATGATTCAAACTGAACAAGTACTGGAGTAATCAAAGAAGTGGCGAGCAAAGACAAGCAATTGCGATTTGCGAGCGACTGAATAGTTGACCTATTGCCCAATGCCTTTATACCCCTCATGTTATCTCCACCTTCAACCCAAAAACACCCTTCAACTACCTGGGAACAAGCGGTCATTAAGGATTTTAAGAGGATTAAAATTAATAAAATTATGGTTTGATTTACGTACCCATTAGCGTGGTATTTTTCAAAGTCTGAGACAGTTTAAAAACGGTTTTAGAATCGGAATTAAGTGAGGTTTAATACTAAGCAAAAAAAATGGTAACTAAATCTGCGTTTTTTTCAGAAAATTGTGTTTTTCTTTTAAAATTCGTAATTTTTGTAGCCATTTTTCAAAAACAATAATTTTTTTTGCGGATTTTCTCTTCTAGTTGGTTTTTTATTGTTATTAAGAATTATTAACCGGTCCCTTGGTAATACTCTGCATTTTTTATTTTCATTTTAGGACCATTGGATCAAAAGTTATACCGTCTGAATTAGGTGTATTACCCGAGTTTTTACAAAAATTTTCAAAATTCTGTAAAAAAAAAACTAATGACTAGAAAAAAAAAAAACACCGTTTCACCGATAAAATTGGCTGAAATTTTTCTTCTTTTATTTTGTACAGTTTATGAAATTCCACCCTGTATGTCACCGTTAGATTGTGAAAACCGTCAGTTTATAATCTAACTCGTTATATTGTAAACTGACGGAATATTGTGAACTGCCAAAATAATTCATAATTTTACGCATTAATTTTCGTTAGTTTATAAACTAACAATGTCATATCGTCAAATTGTGAACTGAATAAAATTTGCCTGATTCGGAACGCAACCTGTGCGCTGTTTGGTTGAACGAATTATTCCATTTGCATCAGTTTCCATCACTTACGTCAGAACATGATTGTTTTTTTTGTTATTCAGACATTTTATTCCATTTATTTCGGCATCCAGCAGTGTCGACGGAGCCCCGCTGCGCGGGGCTCCTATTTCTGGGCGCTTTGCCCATCGGGCAATTGAAGATACCTAACTAACCTAACCTACCTAGTCTTTGTGTACGTTCCGTAGCAAGCCGATTTGATCTCAGTTTACAATTTGACGATTCGACATTGAAAGTTTATAAACTAACGAAAAATATTTTCAGAACAACAGTTTGCCCCGTGTGCGATTGACATACGGGGCAGTTTGCGCCCATGTGTGATGACATACGGGGCAGCTTGCCCCGTGTGCGATTGACATACGGGGCAGTTTGCCCCGTGCGCGATTGACATACGGGGCAGCTTGCCCCGTGTGTGATGACATACGGGGCAGTTTGCCCCGTGTGCGATTGACATGCGGGGCAGTTTGTTCCGTGTGCGATTGACATACGGGGTAGCTTGCCCCGTGTGTGATGACATACGGGGCAGTTTGCCCCGTGCACGATTGACATACGGGGCAGCTTGCCCCCATGTGTGATGACATACGGGGCAGTTTGCCCCGTTTTCGATATACATACGGGGCAGCTTGCCCCGTCTGTGATGACATACGAGGCAGCTTGCCCCGTGTGTGATGACATACGGGGCAGCTTGCCCCGTGTGCGATTGAAATACAGGGCAGTTTGCCCCGTGTGTGATTGACATAAGGGGCAGATTGCCCCGTGTGCGATTGACATGCGGGGCAGTTTGCCCCGTGTGCGATTGACATACGAGGCAGCTTTTTCCGTGTGTGATGACAAACGGGGCAGTTTGCCCCGTGCGCGATTGACATATGGGGCAGCTTGCCCCGTGTGTGATGACATACGGGGCAGTTTGCCCCGTGTGCGATTGACATGCGGGGCAGTTTGTTCCGTGTGCGATTGACATACGGGGCAGCTTGCCCCGTGTGTGATGACATACGGGGCAGTTTGCCCCGTTCACTATTGACATACGGGGCAGCTTGCCCCGTGTGCGATTGACATACAAGGCAGTTTGCCCCGTGTGTGATGACATACGGGGCAGCTTGCCCCGTGTGCGATTGACATACGGGGCAAAATGCCCCGTGTGTGATGACATACGGGGCAGTTTGCCCCGTGTGTGATGACATACGGGGCAGTTTGCCCCGTGTGTGATGACATACGGGGCAGCTTGCCCCGTGTGCGATTGACATACGGGGCAGCTTGCCCCGTGTGCAATTGACATACGGGGCAGTTTGCCCCGTGTGCGATTGACATATGGGGCAGTTTGCCCCGTGTGTGATAACATACGGGGCAGCTTGCCCCATAAGTGATGACATACGGGGCAGCTTGCCCCATAAGTGATGACATACGGGGCAGCTTGCCCCGTGTGTGATTGACAAACGGGGCAGGTTGCTCCGTGTGCGATTGACATACGGGTCAGTTTGCCCCGTGTGTGATGACAGACGAGGCAGTTTGCCCCGTGTGCTATTAACATACGGGGCAGCTTGCACCGTGTGTGATTGACAAACGGGGCAGGTTGCTCCGTGTGCGATTAACAAACGGGGCAGCTTGCCCCGTGTGTGATGACATACGGGGCAGTTTGCCCCGTGTGCGATTAACAAACGGGGCAGCTTGCCCCGTGTGTGATGACATACGGGGCAGTTTGCCCCGTGTGCGATTGACATACGGGGCAGTTTGCCCCGTGTGTGATGACATACAGGGCAGCTTGCCCCGTGTGTGATGACATACGGGGCAGTTTGCCCCGTGTTCGATTGACATACGGGGCAACTGCCCCGTGTGCTATTGACATATGGGGCAACTGTCCCGTGTGCGATTGACATATGGGGCAGTTTGCCCCGTGTGTGATGACATACAGGGCAGCTTGCCCCGTGTGTGATTGATAAACGGGGCAGTTTGCCCCGTGTGCGATTGACATACGGGGCAGCCTGCCCCGTGTGTGATCACATACAGGGCAGTTTGCCCCGTGTGTGATTGACATGCGAGGCAGTTTGCCCCGTGTGCGATAGACATACGGGGCAGTTTGCCCCGTGTGTGATTGACATGCGGGGCAGTTTGCCCCGTGTGCGATAGACATACGGGGCAGTTTGCCCCGTGTGTGATTGACATACGGGGCAGATTGCCCCGTGTGCGATTGACATACGGGGCAGATTGCGCCGTGTGCGATTGACATACGGGGCAGCTTGCTTCGTGTGCGATTGAGATGCGGGGTAGTTTGCCCCGTGTGCGATTGACATACGGGGCAGTTTGCCCCGAGTACGATTGACATACGGGGCAGTTTGCCCCGTGTGTGATGACATACGGGGCACTTTGGCCCGAGTGTGATTGACATGCGGGGCAGTTTGCCCCGTGTGTGATGACATACGGGGCAGTTTGTCCCGTGTGCGATTGACATTTTGCCCCGTGTGCGATTGACATACGGTACAGTTTGCCCCGTGTGTGTTGACATACGGGGCAGCTTGCCCCATGTGTGATTGACAAACGGGGCAGTTTGCTCCGTGTGCGATTGACATACGGGGCAGTTTGCCCCGTGTGCGATTGACATGCGGGGCAGTTTGCCCCGTGTGCGATTGACATACGGGGCAGTTTGCCCCGTGTGTGATTGACATGCGGGGCAGTTTGCCCTGTGTGCGATTGACATACGGGGCAGTTTGCCCCGTGTGTGATGACATACGGGGCAGTTCGCCCCGTGTGCGATTGACATACGGGGCAGCTTGCCCTGTGTGCGATTAAGATGCGGGGCAGTTTGCCCCGTGTGCGATAGACATACGGGGCAGTTTGCCCCGTGTGTGATTGACATACAGGGCAGATTGCCCCGTGTGCGATTGACATACGGGGCAGCTTGCCCCGTGTGCGATTGAAATGCGGGGTAGTTTGCCCCGTGTGCGATTGACATACGGGGCAGTTTGCCCCGTGTGTGATGACATACGGGGCAGTTTGTCCCGTGTGCGATTGACATTTTGCCCCGTGTGCGATTGACATACGGTACAGTTTGCCCCGTGTGTGTTAACATACGGGGCAGCTTGCCCCATGTGTGATTGACAAACGGGGCAGTTTGCTCCGTGTGCGATTGACATACGGGGCAGTTTGCCCCGTGTGCGATTGACATGCGGGGCAGTTTGCCCCGTGTGCGATTGACATACGGGGCAGTTTGCCCCGTGTGTGATTGACATGCGGGGCAGTTTGCCCTGTGTGCGATTGACATACGGGGCAGTTTGCCCCGTGTGTGATGACATACGGGGCAGTTCGCCCCGTGTGCGATTGACATACGGGGCAGCTTGCCTCGTGTGCGATTGAGATGCGGGGAAGTTTGCCCCGTGTGCGATAGACATACGGGGCAGTTTGCCCCGTGTGTGATTGACATACAGGGCAGATTGCCCCGTGTGCGATTGACATACGGGGCAGCTTGCCCCGTGTGCGATTGAGATGCGGGGTAGTTTGCCCCGTGTGCGATTGACATACGGGGCAGTTTGCCCCGAGTACGATTGACATACGGGGCAGTTTGCCCCGTGTGTGATGACATACGGGGCACTTTGGCCCGAGTGCGATTGACATGCGGGGCAGTTAGCCCCGTGTGCGATTGACATACGGGGCAGCTTGCCCCGTGTGCGATTGACATGCGGGGCAGTTTGCCCCGTGTGCGATTGACATACGGGGCAGCTTGCCCCGTGTGCGATTGACATGCGGAGCAGTTTTCCCCGTGTGCGATTGACATACGGGGCAGTTTGCCCCGTGTGTGATTGACATGCGGGGCAGTTTGCCCTGTGTGCGATTGACATACGGGGCAGTTTGCCCCGTGTGTGATGACATACGGGGCAGATCGCCCCGTGTGCGATTGACAAACGGGGCAGTTTGCTCCGTGTGATTGACATACGGGGCAGTTTGCCCCGTGTGTGATTGACATGCGGGGCAGTTTGCCCTGTGTGCGATTGACATACGGGGCAGTTTGCCCCGTGTGTGATGACATACGGGGCAGTTCGCCCAGTGTGCGATTGACATACGGGGCAGCTTGCCCCGTGTGTGATGACATACGGGGCAGTTTGCCCCGTGTGCGATTGACATACGGGGCAGTTTGCGCCCATGTGTGATGACATACGGGGCAGCTTGCCCCGTGTGCGATTGACATACGGGGCATTTTGCCCCGTGCGCGATTGACATACGGGGTAGCTTGCCCCGTGTGTGATGACATACGGGGCAGTTTGCCCCGTGTGCGATTGACATGCGGGGCAGTTTGTTCCGTGTGCGATTGACATACGGGGCAGCTTGCCCCGTGTGTGATGACATACGGGGCAGTTTGCCCCGTGCGCGATTGACATACGGGGCAGCTTGCCCCGTGTGTGATGACATACGGGGCAGTTTGCCCCGTGTGCGATTGACATGCGGGGCAGTTTGTTCCGTGTGCGATTGACATACGGGGCAGCTTGCCCCGTGTGTGATGACATACGGGGCAGTTTGCCCCGTGCACGATTGACATACGGGGCAGCTTGCCCCATGTGTGATGACATACGGGGCAGTTTGCCCCGTTTTCGATATACATACGGGGCAGCTTGCCCCGTGTGTGATGACATACGGGGCAGTTTGCCCCGTGTGTGATGACATACGGGGCAGCTTGCCCCGTGTGCAATTGACATACGGGGCAGTTTGCCCCGTGTGCGATTGACATATGGGGCAGTTTGCCCCGTGTGTGATAACATACGGGGCAGCTTGCCCCATGTGTGATGACATACGGGGCAGTTTGCCCCGTGTGTGAGGACAAACGGGGCAGCTTGCCCCGTGTGTGATTGACAAACGGGGCAGATTGCTCCGTGTGCGATTGACATACGGGTCAGTTTGCCCCGTGTGTGATGACATACGAGGCAGTTTGCCCCGTGTGCTATTAACATACGGGGCAGCTTGCACCGTGTGTGATTGACAAACGGGGCAGGTTGCTCCGTGTGCGATTAACAAACGGGGCAGCTTGCCCCGTGTGTGATGACATACGGGGCAGTTTGCCCCGTGTGCGATTAACAAACGGGGCAGCTTGCCCCGTGTGTGATGACATACGGGGCAGTTTGCCCCATGTGCGATTGACATACGGGGCAACTGCCCCGTGTGCGATTGACATACGGGGCAGCCTGCCCCGTGTGTGATCACATACAGGGCAGTTTGCCCCGTGTGTGATTGACATGCGGGGCAGTTTGCCCCGTGTGCGATAGACATACGGGGCAGTTTGCCCCGTGTGTGATTGACATACGGGGCAGCTTGCTTCGTGTGCGATTGAGATGCGGGGTAGTTTGCCCCGTGTGCGATTGACATACGGGGCAGTTTGCCCCGAGTACGATTGACATACGGGGCAGTTTGCCCCGTGTGTGATGCCATACGGGGCACTTTGGCCCGAGTGCGATTGACATGCGGGGCAGTTTGCCCCGTGTGTAATGACATACAGGGCATTTTGCCCCGTGTGTGATTGACATTCGGGACAATTTGTCCCGTGTGCGATTGACATGCGGGGCAGTTTGCCCCGTGTGCGATTGACATACGGGGCAGCTTGCCCCGTGTGCGATTGACATGCGGGGCAGTTTGCCCCGTGTGCGATTGACATACGGGGCAGCTTGCCCCGTGTGCAATTGACATGCGGGGCAGTTTGCTCCGTGTGCGATTGACATACGGGGCAGTTTTCCCCGTGTGTGATTGACATGCGGGGCAGTTTGCCCCGTGTGCTATTGACATATGGGGCAACTGTCCCGTGTGCGATTGACATATGGGGCAGTTTGCCCCGTGTGTGATGACATACAGGGCAGCTTGCCCCGTGTGTGATTGATAAACGGGGCAGTTTGCCCCGTGTGCGATTGACATACGGGGCAGCCTGCCCCGTGTGTGATCACATACAGGGCAGTTTGCCCCGTGTGTGATTGACATGCGAGGCAGTTTGCCCCGTGTGCGATAGACATACGGGGCAGTTTGCCCCGTGTGTGATTGACATGCGGGGCAGTTTGCCCCGTGTGCGATAGACATACGGGGCAGTTTGCCCCGTGTGTGATTGACATACGGGGCAGATTGCCCCGTGTGCGATTGACATACGGGGCAGATTGCGCCGTGTGCGATTGACATACGGGGCAGCTTGCTTCGTGTGCGATTGAGATGCGGGGTAGTTTGCCCCGTGTGCGATTGACATACGGGGCAGTTTGCCCCGAGTACGATTGACATACGGGGCAGTTTGCCCCGTGTGTGATGACATACGGGGCACTTTGGCCCGAGTGTGATTGACATGCGGGGCAGTTTGCCCCGTGTGTGATGACATACGGGGCAGTTTGTCCCGTGTGCGATTGACATTTTGCCCCGTGTGCGATTGACATACGGTACAGTTTGCCCCGTGTGTGTTGACATACGGGGCAGCTTGCCCCATGTGTGATTGACAAACGGGGCAGTTTGCTCCGTGTGCGATTGACATACGGGGCAGTTTGCCCCGTGTGCGATTGACATGCGGGGCAGTTTGCCCCGTGTGCGATTGACATACGGGGCAGTTTGCCCCGTGTGTGATTGACATGCGGGGCAGTTTGCCCTGTGTGCGATTGACATACGGGGCAGTTTGCCCCGTGTGTGATGACATACGGGGCAGTTCGCCCCGTGTGCGATTGACATACGGGGCAGCTTGCCCTGTGTGCGATTAAGATGCGGGGCAGTTTGCCCCGTGTGCGATAGACATACGGGGCAGTTTGCCCCGTGTGTGATTGACATACAGGGCAGATTGCCCCGTGTGCGATTGACATACGGGGCAGCTTGCCCCGTGTGCGATTGAAATGCGGGGTAGTTTGCCCCGTGTGCGATTGACATACGGGGCAGTTTGCCCCGTGTGTGATGACATACGGGGCAGTTTGTCCCGTGTGCGATTGACATTTTGCCCCGTGTGCGATTGACATACGGTACAGTTTGCCCCGTGTGTGTTAACATACGGGGCAGCTTGCCCCATGTGTGATTGACAAACGGGGCAGTTTGCTCCGTGTGCGATTGACATACGGGGCAGTTTGCCCCGTGTGCGATTGACATGCGGGGCAGTTTGCCCCGTGTGCGATTGACATACGGGGCAGTTTGCCCCGTGTGTGATTGACATGCGGGGCAGTTTGCCCTGTGTGCGATTGACATACGGGGCAGTTTGCCCCGTGTGTGATGACATACGGGGCAGTTCGCCCCGTGTGCGATTGACATACGGGGCAGCTTGCCTCGTGTGCGATTGAGATGCGGGGAAGTTTGCCCCGTGTGCGATAGACATACGGGGCAGTTTGCCCCGTGTGTGATTGACATACAGGGCAGATTGCCCCGTGTGCGATTGACATACGGGGCAGCTTGCCCCGTGTGCGATTGAGATGCGGGGTAGTTTGCCCCGTGTGCGATTGACATACGGGGCAGTTTGCCCCGAGTACGATTGACATACGGGGCAGTTTGCCCCGTGTGTGATGACATACGGGGCACTTTGGCCCGAGTGCGATTGACATGCGGGGCAGTTAGCCCCGTGTGCGATTGACATACGGGGCAGCTTGCCCCGTGTGCGATTGACATGCGGGGCAGTTTGCCCCGTGTGCGATTGACATACGGGGCAGCTTGCCCCGTGTGCGATTGACATGCGGAGCAGTTTTCCCCGTGTGCGATTGACATACGGGGCAGTTTGCCCCGTGTGTGATTGACATGCGGGGCAGTTTGCCCTGTGTGCGATTGACATACGGGGCAGTTTGCCCCGTGTGTGATGACATACGGGGCAGATCGCCCCGTGTGCGATTGACAAACGGGGCAGTTTGCTCCGTGTGATTGACATACGGGGCAGTTTGCCCCGTGTGTGATTGACATGCGGGGCAGTTTGCCCTGTGTGCGATTGACATACGGGGCAGTTTGCCCCGTGTGTGATGACATACGGGGCAGTTCGCCCAGTGTGCGATTGACATACGGGGCAGCTTGCCCCGTGTGTGATGACATACGGGGCAGTTTGCCCCGTGTGCGATTGACATACGGGGCAGTTTGCGCCCATGTGTGATGACATACGGGGCAGCTTGCCCCGTGTGCGATTGACATACGGGGCATTTTGCCCCGTGCGCGATTGACATACGGGGTAGCTTGCCCCGTGTGTGATGACATACGGGGCAGTTTGCCCCGTGTGCGATTGACATGCGGGGCAGTTTGTTCCGTGTGCGATTGACATACGGGGCAGCTTGCCCCGTGTGTGATGACATACGGGGCAGTTTGCCCCGTGCGCGATTGACATACGGGGCAGCTTGCCCCGTGTGTGATGACATACGGGGCAGTTTGCCCCGTGTGCGATTGACATGCGGGGCAGTTTGTTCCGTGTGCGATTGACATACGGGGCAGCTTGCCCCGTGTGTGATGACATACGGGGCAGTTTGCCCCGTGCACGATTGACATACGGGGCAGCTTGCCCCATGTGTGATGACATACGGGGCAGTTTGCCCCGTTTTCGATATACATACGGGGCAGCTTGCCCCGTGTGTGATGACATACGGGGCAGTTTGCCCCGTGTGTGATGACATACGGGGCAGCTTGCCCCGTGTGCAATTGACATACGGGGCAGTTTGCCCCGTGTGCGATTGACATATGGGGCAGTTTGCCCCGTGTGTGATAACATACGGGGCAGCTTGCCCCATGTGTGATGACATACGGGGCAGTTTGCCCCGTGTGTGAGGACAAACGGGGCAGCTTGCCCCGTGTGTGATTGACAAACGGGGCAGATTGCTCCGTGTGCGATTGACATACGGGTCAGTTTGCCCCGTGTGTGATGACATACGAGGCAGTTTGCCCCGTGTGCTATTAACATACGGGGCAGCTTGCACCGTGTGTGATTGACAAACGGGGCAGGTTGCTCCGTGTGCGATTAACAAACGGGGCAGCTTGCCCCGTGTGTGATGACATACGGGGCAGTTTGCCCCGTGTGCGATTAACAAACGGGGCAGCTTGCCCCGTGTGTGATGACATACGGGGCAGTTTGCCCCATGTGCGATTGACATACGGGGCAACTGCCCCGTGTGCGATTGACATACGGGGCAGCCTGCCCCGTGTGTGATCACATACAGGGCAGTTTGCCCCGTGTGTGATTGACATGCGGGGCAGTTTGCCCCGTGTGCGATAGACATACGGGGCAGTTTGCCCCGTGTGTGATTGACATACGGGGCAGCTTGCTTCGTGTGCGATTGAGATGCGGGGTAGTTTGCCCCGTGTGCGATTGACATACGGGGCAGTTTGCCCCGAGTACGATTGACATACGGGGCAGTTTGCCCCGTGTGTGATGCCATACGGGGCACTTTGGCCCGAGTGCGATTGACATGCGGGGCAGTTTGCCCCGTGTGTAATGACATACAGGGCATTTTGCCCCGTGTGTGATTGACATTCGGGACAATTTGTCCCGTGTGCGATTGACATGCGGGGCAGTTTGCCCCGTGTGCGATTGACATACGGGGCAGCTTGCCCCGTGTGCGATTGACATGCGGGGCAGTTTGCCCCGTGTGCGATTGACATACGGGGCAGCTTGCCCCGTGTGCAATTGACATGCGGGGCAGTTTGCTCCGTGTGCGATTGACATACGGGGCAGTTTTCCCCGTGTGTGATTGACATGCGGGGCAGTTTGCCCTGTGTGCGATTGACATACGGGGCAGTTTGCCCCGTGTGTGATGACATACGGGGCAATTCGCCTCGTGTGCGATTGACATACGGGGCAGTTTGCCCCGTGTGTGATGACATACGGGGCAGTTTGTCCCGTGTGCGATTGACATTTTGCCCCGTGTGCGATTGACATACGGTACAGTTTGCCCCGTGTGTGTTGACATACGGGGCAGCTTGCCCCATGTGTGATTGACAAACGGGGCAGTTTGCTCCGTGTGCGATTGACATACGGGGCAGTTTGCCCCGTGTGCGATTGACATGCGGGGCAGTTTGCCCCGTGTGCGATTGTGGACAATCTCAGATTTTCACGACTTTCACCTTTTTTTTTTTAAGACATGGGCTGTGTGCAATACTTACATCAATTCATTTTTTTTTATTAGCGGCCAGGTTTTTAGAACATGGGATTTTTCCATGAGCGTTGAATGTGAAATTGATTCGGAAACTTGGAACGGGTTTCGAACGTTGCAGGGTATCGAGGTCGACAGACGAAATTACTAATAGCACCAATATAGGTATAGTGTATTTCAAATACGAAGGCCCGATGCACTTGAGACGGTCAATGGGCGTTAACAATAGGATTAGTGATAACAAAAGATACTCAAAGGCAAACATTATGAGCCCTATTGTTAAGTTTCAAGTGCATAGGGCCTTCGTATTTGAAATGGACTATAAGAGACAACTCACGTCATATCCATTCCTACAATTTAATTCATATTTAAGCACAAAATGAATTTATTATTTAAAAAGTGGACTTAATGCCGTTGGCATTCTGTGCCAGTCAACCTTCAGGCAGACAAATTGTGGAAATACCTAAACAAAAACCAATACACTAAGCTTGATCAAACTGGTCTGAAATAAAATATTTTTATTTTATTTATTAAGCACTAACAAAATACCTGCGTATATATGTCACCGTTAGATTGTGAAAACCGTCAGTTTATAATCTAACTCGTTATATTGTAAACTGACGGAATATTGTGAACTGCCAAAATAATTCATAATTTTACGCATTAATTTTCGTTAGTTTATAAACTAACAATGTCATATCGTCAAATTGTGAACTGAATAAAATTTGCCTGATTCGGAACGCAACCTGTGCGCTGTTTGGTTGAACGAATTATTCCATTTGCATCAGTTTCCATCACTTACGTCAGAACATGATTGTTTTTTTTGTTATTCAGACATTTTATTCCATTTATTTCGGCATCCAGCAGTGTCGACGGAGCCCCGCTGCGCGGGGCTCCTATTTCTGGGCGCTTTGCCCATCGGGCAATTGAAGATACCTAACTAACCTAACCTACCTAGTCTTTGTGTACGTTCCGTAGCAAGCCGATTTGATCTCAGTTTACAATTTGACGATTCGACATTGAAAGTTTATAAACTAACGAAAAATATTGCGTTAAATTGTGAACGGTTTTGACAGTTCAAATTCAGCAAGAGCTTCCTGAGTTTCATTGGTTTTTGTTAAAATACATTTTGCTAGATTTGAACCCACAGAAGAAAAATAGGCATTGCAATGATCAAGAGAGTCTTCAGCAGATGATTTAGTTTTTAATAGATCATCGGCCGTAGACACTGTTTTATTTTTGTGAGTAATTCGTCTAATTGTGTTCCAAAGCTTTTTTGGTGCATGTTTATTTTCAACTAATTCCTTGTTATCATATTCCGTTTTTAATTTTCTGAGTAGATCGATGTAAAAATTTCTGTAACGGGTATAAATAACTTTTTTGAGATAATTTTTCGGATCATTGCGGTATTGTAGATGTAATTTGTCTCTGTGTTTAGAACATCTAATTAACCCAGGGGTCATCCAAGGGCCAAATGAATATCTACATCATCATACAGAATTATTGCGATTGACATACGGGGCAGTTTGCCCCGTGTGTGATTGACATGCGGGGCAGTTTGCCCCGTGTGTGATTACATACGGGGCAGTTTGCCCCGTGTGCGATTGACATACGGGGCAGTTTGCGCCCATGTGTGATGACATACGGGGCAGCTTGCCCCGTGTGCGATTGACATACGGGGCAGTTTGCCCCGTGCGCGATTGACATACGGGGCAGCTTGCCCCGTGTGTGATGACATACGGGGCAGTTTGCCCCATGTGCGATTGACATGCGGGGCAGTTTGTTCCGTGTGCGATTGACATACGGGGCAGCTTGCCCCGTGTGTGATGACATACGGGGCAGTTTGCCCCGTGTGCGATTGACATGCGGGGCAGTTTGTTCCGTGTGCGATTGACATACGGGGCAGCTTGCCCCGTGTGTGATGACATACGGGGCAGTTTGCCCCGTGCACGATTGGCATACGGGGCAGCTTGCCCCATGTGTGATGACATACGGGGCAGTTTGCCCCGTTTTAGATATACATACGGGGCAGCTTGCCCCGTCTGTGATGACATACGAGGCAGCTTGCCCCGTGTGTGATGACATACGGGGCAGCTTGCCCCGTGTGCGATTGAAATACAGGGCAGTTTGCCCCGTGTGTAATTGACATAAGGGGCAGATTGCCCCGTGTGCGATTGACATGCGGGGCAGTTTGCCCCGTGTGCGATTGACATACGGGGCAGCTTGCCCCGTGTGCAATTGACATGCGGGGCAGTTTGCCCCGTGTGCGATTGACATACGGGGCAGTTTGCCCCGTGTGTGATTGACATGCGGGGCAGTTTGCCCTGTGTGCGATTGACATACGGGGCAGTTTCCCCCTTGTGTGATGACATACGGGGCAGTTCGCCTCGTGTGCGATTGACATACGGGGCAGTTTGCCCCGTGTGTGATGACATACGGGGCAGTTTGTCCCGTGTGCGATTGACATTTTGCCCAGTGTGCGATTGACATACGGTACAGTTTGCCCCGTGTGTGTTGACATACGGGGCAGCTTGCCCCATGTGTGATTGACAAACGGGGCAGTTTGCTCCGTGTGCGATTGACATACGGGGCAGTTTGCCCCGTGTGCGATTGACATGCGGGGCAGTTTGCCCCGTGTGCGATTGACATACGGGGCAGTTTGCCCCGTGTGTGATTGACATGCGGGGCAGTTTGCCCTGTGTGCGATTGACATACGGGGCAGTTTGCCCCGTGTGTGATGACATACGGGGCAGTTCGCCCCGTGTGCGATTGACATACGGGGCAGTTTGCCCCGTGTGTGATTGACATACAGGGCAGATTGCCCCGTGTGCGATTGACATACGGGGCAGCTTGCCCCGTGTGCGATTGAGATGCGGGGTAGTTTGCCCCGTGTGCGATTGACATACGGGGCAGTTTGCCACGAGTACTATTGACATACGGGGCAGTTTGCCCCGTGTGTGATGACATACGGGGCACTTTGGCCCGAGTGCGATTGACATGCGGGGCAGTTTGCCCCGTGTGTAATGACATACAGGGCATTTTGCCCCGTGTGTGATTGACATTCGGGACAATTTGTCCCGTGTGCGATTGACATGCGGGGCAGTTTGCCCCGTGTGCGATTGACATACGGGGCAGCTTGCCCTGTGTGCGATTGACATGCGGGGCAGTTTGCCCCGTGTGCGATTGACATACGGGGCAGCTTGCCCCGTGTGTGATTGACATGCGGGGCAGTTTGCCCCGTGTGCGATTGACATACGGGGCAGTTTGCCCCGTGTGTGATTGACATGCGGGGCAGTTTGCCCTGTGTGCGATTGACATACGGGGCAGTTTGCCCCGTGTGTGATGACATACGGGGCAGATCGCCCCGTGTGCGATTGACAAACGGGGCAGTTTGCCCCGTGTGCGATTGACATACGGGGCAGTTTGCGCCCATGTGTGATGACATACGGGGCAGCTTGCCCCGTGTGCGATTGACATACGGGGCAGTTTGCCCCGTGCGCGATTGACATACGGGGCAGCTTGCCCCGTGTGTGATGACATACGGGGCAGTTTGCCCCGTGCGCGATTGACATACGGGGCAGCTTGCCCCGTGTGTGATGACATACGGAGCAGTTTGCCCCGTGTGCGATTGACATGCGGGGCAGTTTGTTCCGTGTGCGATTGACATACGGGGCAGCTTGCCCCGTGTGTGATGACATACGGGGCAGTTTGCCCCGTGCACGATTGACATACGGGGCAGCTTGCCCCATGTGTGATGACATACGGGGCAGTTTGCCCCGTTTTCGATATACATACGGGGCAGCTTGCCCCGTCTGTGATGACATACGAGGCAGATTGCCCCGTGTGTGATGACATACGGGGCAGCTTGCCCCGTGTGCGATTGAAATACAGGGCAGTTTGCCCCGTGTGTGATTGACATAAGGGGCAGATTGCCCCATGTGTGATGACATACGGGGCAGCTTGCCCCGTGTGCGATTGACATACGGGGCAGTTTGCCCCGTGCGCGATTGACATACGGGGCAGCTTGCCCCGTGTGTGATGACATACGGGGCAGTTTGCCCCGTGTGCGATTGACATGCGGGGCAGTTTGTTCCGTGTGCGATTGACATACGGGTCAGCTTGCCCCGTGTGTGATGACATACGGGGCAGTTTGCCCCGTGCGCGATTGACATACGGGGCAGCTTGCCCCATGTGTGATGACATACAGGGCAGCTTGCCCCGTGTGTGATTGATAAACGGGGCAGTTTGCCCCGTGTGCGATTGACATACGGGGCAGCCTGCCCCGTGTGTGATCACATACAGGGCAGTTTGCCCCGTGTGTGATTGACATGCGGGGCAGTTTGCCCCGTGTGCGATAGACATACGGGGCAGTTTGCCCCGTGTGTGATTGACATGCGGGGCAGTTTGCCCCGTGTGCGATAGACATACATGGCAGTTTGCCCCGTGTGTGATTGACATACGGGGCAGATTGCCCCGTGTGCGATTGACATACGGGGCAGATTGCGCCGTGTGCGATTGACATACGGGGCAGCTTGCTTCGTGTGCGATTGAGATGCGGGGTAGTTTGCCCCGTGTGCGATTGACATACGGGGCAGTTTGCCTCGAGTACGATTGACATACGGGGCAGTTTGCCCCGTGTGTGATGACATACGGGGCACTTTGGCCCGAGTGTGATTGACATGCGGGGCAGTTTGCCCCGTGTGTAATGACATACAGGGCATTTTGCCCCGTGTGTGATTGACATTCGGGACAATTTGTCCCGTGTGCGATTGACATGCGGGGCAGTTTGCCCCGTGTGCAATTGTCATACGAGGCAGCTTGCCCCGTGTGCGATTGACATGCGGGGCAGTTTGCCTCGTGTGCGATTGACATACAGGGCAGCTTGCCCCGTGTGCAATTGACATGCGGGGCAGTTTGCCTCGTGTGCGATTGACATACGGGGCAGTTTGCCCCGTGTGTGATTGACATGCGGGGCAGTTTGCCCTGTGTGCGATTGACATACGGGGCAGTTTGCCCCGTGTGTGATGACATACGGGGCAGTTCGCCTCGTGTGCGATTGACATACGGGGCAGTTTGCCCCGTGTGTGATGACATACGGGGCAGTTTGTCCCGTGTGCGATTGACATTTTGCCCCGTGTGCGATTGACATACGGTACAGTTTGCCCCGTGTGTGTTGACATACGGGGCAGCTTGCCCCATGTGTGATTGACAAACGGGGCAGTTTGCTCCGTGTGCGATTGACATACGGGGCAGTTTGCCCCGTGTGCGATTGACATGCGGGGCAGTTTGCCCCGTGTGCGATTGACATACGGGGCAGTTTGCCCCGTGTGTGATTGACATGCGGGGCAGTTTGCCCTGTGTGCGATTGACATACGGGGCAGTTTGCCCCGTGTGTGATGACATACGGGGCAGTTCGCCCCGTGTGCGATTGACATACGGGGCAGCTTGCCCCGTGTGCGATTGAGATGCGGGGCAGTTTGCCCCGTGTGCGATAGACATACGGGGCAGTTTGCCCCGTGTGTGATTTACATACAGGGCAGATTGCCCCGTGTGCGATTGACATACAGGGCAGCTTGCCCCGTGTGCGATTGAGATGCGGGGTAGTTTGCCCCGTGTGCGATTGACATACGGGGCAGTTTGCCCCGAGTACGATTGACATACGGGGCAGTTTGCCCCGTGTGTGATGACATACGGGGCACTTTGGCCCGAGTGCGATTGACATGCGGGGCAGTTTGCCCCGTGTGTAATGACATACAGGGCATTTTGCCCCGTGTGTGATTGACATTCGGGACAATTTGTCCCGTGTGTGATTGACATGCGGGGCAGTTTGCCCTGTGTGCGATTGACATACGGGGCAGTTTGCCCCGTGTGTGATGACATACGGGGCAGTTCGCCCCGTGTGCGATTGACATACGGGGCAGCTTGCCCCGTGTGCGATTGAGATGCGGGGCAGTTTGCCCCGTGTGCGATTTACATGCGGGGCAGTTTGCCCCGTGTGCGATTGACATACGGGGCAGTTCGCCCCGTGTGCGATTGACATACGGGGCAGTTTGCGCCTATGTGTGATGACATACGGGGCAGCTTTCCCCGTGTGCGATTGACATACGGGGCAGTTTGCCCCGTGCGCGATTGACATACGGGGCAGCTTGCCCCGTGTGTGATGACATACGGGGCAGCTTGCCCCGTGTGTGATGACATACGGGGCAGTTTGCCCCGTGTTCGATTGACATACGGGGCAACTGCCCCGTGTGCGATTGACATATGGGGCAACTGCCCCGTGTGCGATTGACATATGGGGCAGTTTGCCCCGTGTGTGATGACATACAGGGCAGCTTGCCCCGTGTGTGATTGATAAACGGGGCAGTTTGCCCCGTGTGCGATTGACATACGGGGCAGCCTGCCCCGTGTGTGATCACATACAGGGCAGTTTGCCCCGTGTGTGATTGACATGCGGGGCAGTTTGCTCCGTGTGCGATAGAAATACGGGGCAGTTTGCCCCGTGTGTGATTGACATGCGGGGCAGTTTGCCCCGTATGCGATAGACATACGGGGCAGTTTGCCCCGTGTGTGATTGACATACGGGGCAGATTGCCCCGTGTGCGATTGACAAACGGGGCAGATTTCCCCGTGTGCGATTGACATACGGGGCAGCTTGCTTCGTGTGCGATTGAGATGCGGGGTAGTTTGCCCCGTGTGCGATTGACATACGGGGCAGTTTGCCCCGAGTACGATTGACATACGGGGCAGTTTGCCCCGTGTGTGATGACATACGGGGCACTTTGGCCCGAGTGCGATTGACATGCGGGGCAGTTTGCCCCGTGTGTAATGACATACAGGGCATTTTGCCCCGTGTGTGATTGACATTCGGGACAATTTGTCCCGTGTGCGATTGACATGCGGGGCAGTTTGCCCCGTGTGCGATTGACATACGGGGCAGCTTGCCCCGTGTGCGATTGACATGCGGGGCAGTTTGCCCTGTGTGCGATTGACATGCGGGGCAGTTTGTTCCGTGTGCGATTGACATACGGGGCAGCTTGCCCCGTGTGTGATGACATACGGAGCAGCTTGCCCCGTGTGCGATTGGCATACGGGGCAGCTTGCCCCGTGTGCGATTGACATACAGGGCAGTTTGCCCCGTGTGTGATGACATACGGGGCAGCTTGCCCCGTGTGCGATTGACATACGGGGCAAATTGCCCCGTGTGTGATGACATACGGGGCAGTTTGCCCCGTGTGTGATGACATACGGGGCAGTTTGCCCCGTGTGTGATGACATACGGGGCAGCTTGCCCCGTGTGCGATTGACATACGGGGCAGCTTGCCCCGTGTGCAATTGACATACGGGGCAGTTTGCCCCGTGTGCGATTGACATATGGGGCAGTTTGCCCCGTGTGTGATAACATACGGGGCAGCTTGCCCCATGTGTGATGACATACGGGGCAGTTTGCCCCGTGTGTGAGGACAAACGGGGCAGCTTGCCCCGTGTGTGATTGACAAACGGGGCAGGTTGCTCCGTGTGCGATTGACATACGGGTCAGTTTGCCCCGTGTGTGATGACATACGAGGCAGTTTGCCCCGTGTGCTATTAACATACGGGGCCCCGTGTGTGATGACATACGGGGCACTTTGGCCCGAGTGCGATTGACATGCGGGGCAGTTTGCCCCGTGTGTAATGACATACAGGGCATTTTGCCCCGTGTGTGATTGACATTCGGGACAATTTGTCCCGTGTGTGATTGACATGCAGGGCAGTTTGCCCTGTGTGCGATTGACATACGGGGCAGTTTGCCCCGTGTGTGATGACATACGGGGCAGTTCGCCCCGTGTGCGATTGACATACGGGGCAGCTTGCCCCGTGTGCGATTGAGATGCGGGGCAGTTTGCCCCGTGTGCGATTTACATGCGGGGCAGTTTGCCCCGTGTGCGATTGACATACGGGGCAGTTCGCCCCGTGTGCGATTGACATACGGGGCAGTTTGCGCCCATGTGTGATGACATACGGGGCAGCTTGCCCCGTGTGCGATTGACATACGGGGCAGTTTGCCCCGTGCGCGATTGACATACGGGGCAGCTTGCCCCGTGTGTGATGACATACGGGGCAGCTTGCCCCGTGTGTGATGACATACGGGGCAGTTTGCCCCGTGTTCGATTGACATACGGGGCAACTGCCCCGTGTGCGATTGACATATGGGGCAACTGCCCCGTGTGCGATTGACATATGGGGCAGTTTGCCCCGTGTGTGATGACATACAGGGCAGCTTGCCCCGTGTGTGATTGATAAACGGGGCAGTTTGCCCCGTGTGCGATTGACATACGGGGCAGCCTGCCCCGTGTGTGATCACATACAGGGCAGTTTGCCCCGTGTGTGATTGACATGCGGGGCAGTTTGCTCCGTGTGCGATAGAAATACGGGGCAGTTTGCCCCGTGTGTGATTGACATGCGGGGCAGTTTGCCCCGTATGCGATAGACATACGGGGCAGTTTGCCCCGTGTGTGATTGACATACGGGGCAGATTGCCCCGTGTGCGATTGACAAACGGGGCAGATTTCCCCGTGTGCGATTGACATACGGGGCAGCTTGCTTCGTGTGCGATTGAGATGCGGGGTAGTTTGCCCCGTGTGCGATTGACATACGGGGCAGTTTGCCCCGAGTACGATTGACATACAGGGCAGTTTGCCCCGTGTGTGATGACATACGGGGCACTTTGGCCCGAGTGCGATTGACATGCGGGGCAGTTTGCCCCGTGTGTAATGACATACAGGGCATTTTGCCCCGTGTGTGATTGACATTCGGGACAATTTGTCCCGTGTGCGATTGACATGCGGGGCAGTTTGCCCCGTGTGCGATTGACATACGGGGCAGCTTGCCCCGTGTGCGATTGACATGCGGGGCAGTTTGCCCTGTGTGCGATTGACATGCGGGGCAGTTTGTTCCGTGTGCGATTGACATACGGGGCAGCTTGCCCCGTGTGTGATGACATACGGAGCAGCTTGCCCCGTGTGCGATTGGCATACGGGGCAGCTTGCCCCGTGTGCGATTGACATACAGGGCAGTTTGCCCCGTGTGTGATGACATACGGGGCAGCTTGCCCCGTGTGCGATTGACATACGGGGCAAATTGCCCCGTGTGTGATGACATACGGGGCTGTTTGCCCCGTGTGTGATGACATACGGGGCAGTTTGCCCCGTGTGTGATGACATACGGGGCAGCTTGCCCCGTGTGCGATTGACATACGGGGCAGCTTGCCCCGTGTGCAATTGACATACGGGGCAGTTTGCCCCGTGTGCGATTGACATATGGGGCAGTTTGCCCCGTGTGTGATAACATACGGGGCAGCTTGCCCCATGTGTGATGACATACGGGGCAGTTTGCCCCGTGTGTGAGGACAAACGGGGCAGCTTGCCCCGTGTGTGATTGACAAACGGGGCAGGTTGCTCCGTGTGCGATTGACATACGGGTCAGTTTGCCCCGTGTGTGATGACATACGAGGCAGTTTGCCCCGTGTGCTATTAACATACGGGGCAGCTTGCACCGTGTGTGATTGACAAACGGGGCAGGTTGGTCCGTGTGCGATTAACAAACGGGGCAGCTTGCCCCGTGTGTGATGACATACGGGGCAGTTTGCCCCGTGTGCGATTAACAAACGGGGCAGCTTGCCCCGTGTGTGATGACATACGGGGCAGTTTGCCCCGTGTGCGATTGACATACGGGGCAACTGCCCCGTGTGCGATTGACATACGGGGCAGTTTGCCCCGTGTGTGATGACATACAGGGCAGCTTGCCCCGTGTGTGATGACATACGGGGCAGTTTGCCCCGTGTTCGATTGACATACGGGGCAACTGCCCCGTGTGCGATTGACATATGGGGCAACTGCCCCGTGTGCGATTGACATATGGGGCAGTTTGCCCCGTGTGTGATGACATACAGGGCAGCTTGCCCCGTGTGTGATTGATAAACGGGGCAGTTTGCCCCGTGTGCGATTGACATACGGGGCAGCCTGCCCCGTGTGTGATCACATACAGGGCAGTTTGCCCCGTGTGTGATTGACATGCGGGGCAGTTTGCCCCGTGTGCGATAGACATACGGGGCAGTTTGCCCCGTGTGTGATTGACATGCGGGGCAGTTTGCCCCGTGTGCGATAGACATACGGGGCAGTTTGCCCCGTGTGTGATTGACATGCGGGGCAGTTTGCCCTGTGTGCGATTGACATACGGGGCAGTTTGCCCCGTGTGTGATGACATACGGGGCAGTTCGCCTCGTGTGCGATTGACATACGGGGCAGTTTGCCCCGTGTGTGATGACATACGGGGCAGTTTGTCCCGTGTGCGATTGACATTTTGCCCAGTGTGCGATTGACATACGGTACAGTTTGCCCCGTGTGTGTTGACATACGGGGCAGCTTGCCCCATGTGTGATTGACAAACGGGGCAGTTTGCTCCGTGTGCGATTGACATACGGGGCAGTTTGCCCCGTGTGCGATTGACATGCGGGGCAGTTTGCCCCGTGTGCGATTGACATACGGGGCAGTTTGCCCCGTGTGTGATTGACATGCGGGGCAGTTTTCCCTGTGTGCGATTGACATACGGGGCAGTTTGCCTCGTGTGTGATGACATACGGGGCAGTTCGCCCCGTGTGCGATTGACATACGGGGCAGTTTGCCCCGTGTGTGATTGACATACAGGGCAGATTGCCCCGTGTGCGATTGACATACGGGGCAGCTTGCCCCGTGTGCGATTGAGATGCGGGGTAGTTTGCCCCGTGTGCGATTGACATACGGGGCAGTTTGCCACGAGTACTATTGACATACGGGGCAGTTTGCCCCGTGTGTGATGACATACGGGGCACTTTGGCCCGAGTGCGATTGACATGCGGGGCAGTTTGCCCCGTGTGTAATGACATACAGGGCATTTTGCCCCGTGTGTGATTGACATTCGGGACAATTTGTCCCGTGTGCGATTGACATGCGGGGCAGTTTGCCCCGTGTGCGATTGACATACGGGGCAGCTTGCCCCGTGTGCGATTGACATGCGGGGCAGTTTGCCCCGTGTGCGATTGACATACGGGGCAGCTTGCCCCGTGTGCGATTGACATGCGGGGCAGTTTGCTCCGTGTGCGATTGACATACGGGGCAGTTTGCCCCGTGTGTGATTGACATGCGGGGCAGTTTGCCCTGTGTGCGATTGACATACGGGGCAGTTTGCCCCGTGTGTGATGACATACGGGGCAGATCGCCCCGTGTGCGATTGACAAACGGGGCAGTTTGCTCCGTGTGCGATTGACATACGGGGCAGTTTGCCCTGTGTGCGATTGACATGCGGGGCAGTTTGCCCCGTGTGTGATCACATACAGGGCAGTTTGCCCCGTGTGTGATTGACATGCGGGGCAGTTTGCCCCGTGTGCGATTGACATACGGGGCAGTTTGCGCCCATGTGTGATGACATACGGGGCAGCTTGCCCCGTGTGCGATTGACATACGGGGCAGTTTGCCCCGTGCGCGATTGACATACGGGGCAGCTTGCCCCGTGTGTGATGACATACGGGGCAGTTTGCCCCGTGCGCAAATGACATACGGGGCAGCTTGCCCCGTGTGTGATGACATACGGAGCAGTTTGCCCCGTGTGCGATTGACATGCGGGGCAGTTTGTTCCGTGTGCGATTGACATACGGGGCAGCTTGCCCCGTGTGTGATGACATACGGGGCAGTTTGCCCCGTGCACGATTGACATACGGGGCAGCTTGCCCCATGTGTGATGACATACGGGGCAGTTTGCCCCGTTTTCGATATACATACGGGGCAGCTTGCCCCGTCTGTGATGACATACGAGGCAGATTGCCCCGTGTGTGATGACATACGGGGCAGCTTGCCCCGTGTGCGATTGAAATACAGGGCAGTTTGCCCCGTGTGTGATTGACATAAGGGGCAGATTGCCCCATGTGTGATGACATACGGGGCAGTTCGCCTCGTGTGCGATTGACATACGGGGCAGTTTGCCCCGTGTGTGATGACATACGGGGCAGTTTGTCCCGTGTGCGATTGACATTTTGCCCAGTGTGCGATTGACATACGGTACAGTTTGCCCCGTGTGTGTTGACATACGGGGCAGCTTGCCCCATGTGTGATTGACAAACGGGGCAGTTTGCTCCGTGTGCGATTGACATACGGGGCAGTTTGCCCCGTGTGCGATTGACATGCGGGGCAGTTTGCCCCGTGTGCGATTGACATACGGGGCAGTTTGCCCCGTGTGTGATTGACATGCGGGGCAGTTTTCCCTGTGTGCGATTGACATACGGGGCAGTTTGCCTCGTGTGTGATGACATACGGGGCAGTTCGCCCCGTGTGCGATTGACATACGGGGCAGTTTGCCCCGTGTGTGATTGACATACAGGGCAGATTGCCCCGTGTGCGATTGACATACGGGGCAGCTTGCCCCGTGTGCGATTGAGATGCGGGGTAGTTTGCCCCGTGTGCGATTGACATACGGGGCAGTTTGCCACGAGTACTATTGACATACGGGGCAGTTTGCCCCGTGTGTGATGACATACGGGGCACTTTGGCCCGAGTGCGATTGACATGCGGGGCAGTTTGCCCCGTGTGTAATGACATACAGGGCATTTTGCCCCGTGTGTGATTGACATTCGGGACAATTTGTCCCGTGTGCGATTGACATGCGGGGCAGTTTGCCCCGTGTGCGATTGACATACGGGGCAGCTTGCCCCGTGTGCGATTGACATGCGGGGCAGTTTGCCCCGTGTGCGATTGACATACGGGGCAGCTTGCCCCGTGTGCGATTGACATGCGGGGCAGTTTGCTCCGTGTGCGATTGACATACGGGGCAGTTTGCCCCGTGTGTGATTGACATGCGGGGCAGTTTGCCCTGTGTGCGATTGACATACGGGGCAGTTTGCCCCGTGTGTGATGACATACGGGGCAGATCGCCCCGTGTGCGATTGACAAACGGGGCAGTTTGCTCCGTGTGCGATTGACATACGGGGCAGTTTGCCCTGTGTGCGATTGACATGCGGGGCAGTTTGCCCCGTGTGTGATCACATACAGGGCAGTTTGCCCCGTGTGTGATTGACATGCGGGGCAGTTTTCCCCGTGTGCGATTGACATACGGGGCAGTTTGCGCCCATGTGTGATGACATACGGGGCAGCTTGCCCCGTGTGCGATTGACATACGGGGCAGTTTGCCCCGTGCGCGATTGACATACGGGGCAGCTTGCCCCGTGTGTGATGACATACGGGGCAGTTTGCCCCGTGTGTGATTGACATTCGGGGCAGTTTGTCCCGTGTGCGATTGACATTTTGCCCCGTGTGCGATTGACATACGGGGCAGCTTGCCCCGTGTGCGATTGACATGCGGGGCAGTTTGCCCCGTGTGCGATTGACATACGGGGCAGCTTGCCCCGTGTGCGATTGACATGCGGGGCAGTTTGCTCCGTGTGCGATTGACATACGGGGCAGTTTGCCCCGTGTGTGATTGACATGCGGGGCAGTTTGCCCTGTGTGCGATTGACATACGGGGCAGTTTGCCCCGTGTGTGATGACATACGGGGCAGATCGCCCCGTGTGCGATTGACAAACGGGGCAGTTTGCTCCGTGTGCGATTGACATACGGGGCAGTTTGCCCTGTGTGCGATTGACATGCGGGGCAGTTTGCCCCGTGTGTGATCACATACAGGGCAGTTTGCCCCGTGTGTGATTGACATGCGGGGCAGTTTGCCCCGTGTGCGATTGACATACGGGGCAGTTTGCGCCCATGTGTGATGACATACGGGGCAGCTTGCCCCGTGTGCGATTGACATACGGGGCAGTTTGCCCCGTGCGCGATTGACATACGGGGCAGCTTGCCCCGTGTGTGATGACATACGGGGCAGTTTGCCCCGTGCGCAAATGACATACGGGGCAGCTTGCCCCGTGTGTGATGACATACGGAGCAGTTTGCCCCGTGTGCGATTGACATGCGGGGCAGTTTGTTCCGTGTGCGATTGACATACGGGGCAGCTTGCCCCGTGTGTGATGACATACGGGGCAGTTTGCCCCGTGCACGATTGACATACGGGGCAGCTTGCCCCATGTGTGATGACATACGGGGCAGTTTGCCCCGTTTTCGATATACATACGGGGCAGCTTGCCCCGTCTGTGATGACATACGAGGCAGATTGCCCCGTGTGTGATGACATACGGGGCAGCTTGCCCCGTGTGCGATTGAAATACAGGGCAGTTTGCCCCGTGTGTGATTGACATAAGGGGCAGATTGCCCCATGTGTGATGACATACGGGGCAGTTCGCCTCGTGTGCGATTGACATACGGGGCAGTTTGCCCCGTGTGTGATGACATACGGGGCAGTTTGTCCCGTGTGCGATTGACATTTTGCCCAGTGTGCGATTGACATACGGTACAGTTTGCCCCGTGTGTGTTGACATACGGGGCAGCTTGCCCCATGTGTGATTGACAAACGGGGCAGTTTGCTCCGTGTGCGATTGACATACGGGGCAGTTTGCCCCGTGTGCGATTGACATGCGGGGCAGTTTGCCCCGTGTGCGATTGACATACGGGGCAGTTTGCCCCGTGTGTGATTGACATGCGGGGCAGTTTTCCCTGTGTGCGATTGACATACGGGGCAGTTTGCCTCGTGTGTGATGACATACGGGGCAGTTCGCCCCGTGTGCGATTGACATACGGGGCAGTTTGCCCCGTGTGTGATTGACATACAGGGCAGATTGCCCCGTGTGCGATTGACATACGGGGCAGCTTGCCCCGTGTGCGATTGAGATGCGGGGTAGTTTGCCCCGTGTGCGATTGACATACGGGGCAGTTTGCCACGAGTACTATTGACATACGGGGCAGTTTGCCCCGTGTGTGATGACATACGGGGCACTTTGGCCCGAGTGCGATTGACATGCGGGGCAGTTTGCCCCGTGTGTAATGACATACAGGGCATTTTGCCCCGTGTGTGATTGACATTCGGGACAATTTGTCCCGTGTGCGATTGACATGCGGGGCAGTTTGTCCCGTGTGCGATTGACATACGGGGCAGCTTGCCCCGTGTGCGATTGACATGCGGGGCAGTTTGCCCCGTGTGCGATTGACATACGGGGCAGCTTGCCCCGTGTGCGATTGACATGCGGGGCAGTTTGCTCCGTGTGCGATTGACATACGGGGCAGTTTGCCCCGTGTGTGATTGACATGCGGGGCAGTTTGCCCTGTGTGCGATTGACATACGGGGCAGTTTGCCCCGTGTGTGATGACATACGGGGCAGATCGCCCCGTGTGCGATTGACAAACGGGGCAGTTTGCTCCGTGTGCGATTGACATACGGGGCAGTTTGCCCTGTGTGCGATTGACATGCGGGGCAGTTTGCCCCGTGTGTGATCACATACAGGGCAGTTTGCCCCGTGTGTGATTGACATGCGGGGCAGTTTTCCCCGTGTGCGATTGACATACGGGGCAGTTTGCGCCCATGTGTGATGACATACGGGGCAGCTTGCCCCGTGTGCGATTGACATACGGGGCAGTTTGCCCCGTGCGCGATTGACATACGGGGCAGCTTGCCCCGTGTGTGATGACATACGGGGCAGTTTGCCCCGTGCGCGATTGACATACGGGGCAGCTTGCCCCGTGTGTGATGACATACGGAGCAGTTTGCCCCGTGTGCGATTGACATGCGGGGCAGTTTGTTCCGTGTGCGATTGACATACGGGGCAGCTTGCCCCGTGTGTGATGACATACGGGGCAGTTTGCCCCGTGCACGATTGACATACGGGGCAGCTTGCCCCATGTGTGATGACATACGGGGCAGTTTGCCCCGTTTTCGATATACATACGGGGCAGTTTGCCCCGTGCGCGATTGACATACGGGGCAGCTTGCCCCGTGTGTGATGACATACGGGGCAGTTTGCCCCGTGTGCGATTGACATGCGGGGCAGTTTGTTCCGTGTGCGATTGACATACGGGTCAGCTTGCCCCGTGTGTGATGACATACGGGGCAGTTTGCCCCGTGCGCGATTGACATACGGGGCAGCTTGCCCCATGTGTGATGACATACGGGGCAGTTTGCCTCGTGTGTGAGGACAAACGGGGCAGCTTGCCCCGTGTGTGATTGACAAACGGGGCAGGTTGCTCCGTGTGCGATTGACATACGGGTCAGTTTGCCCCGTGTGTGATGACATACGAGGCAGTTTGCCCCGTGTGCTATTAACATACGGGGCAGCTTGCACCGTGTGTGATTGACAAACGGGGCAGGTTGCTCCGTGTGCGATTAACAAACGGGGCAGCTTGCCCCTTGTGTGATGACATACGGGGCAGTTTGCCCCGTGTGCGATTAACAAACGGGTTAGCTTGCCCCGTGTGTGATGACATACGGGGCAGTTTGCCCCGTGTGCGATTGACATACGGGGCAACTGCCCCGTGTGCGATTGACATACGGGGCAGTTTGCCCCGTGTGTGATGACATACAGGGCAGTTTGCCCCGTGTGTGATGACATACGGGGCAGTTTGCCCCGTGTTCGATTGACATACGGGGCAACTGCCCCGTGTGCGATTGACATATGGGGCAACTGCCCCATGTGCGATTGACATATGGGGTAGTTTGCCCCGTGTGCGATTGACATACGGGGCAGTTTGCCCCGAGTACGATTGACATACGGGGCAGTTTGCCCCGTGTGTGATGACATACGGGGCACTTTGGCCCGAGTGCGATTGACATGCGGGGCAGTTTGCCCCGTGTGTAATGACATACAGGGCATTTAGCCCCGTGTGTGATTGACATTCGGGACAATTTGTCCCGTGTGCGATTGACATGCGGGGCAGTTTGCCCCGTGTGCGATTGACATACGGGGCAGCTTGCCCCGTGTGCGATTGACATGCGGGGCAGTTTGCCCTGTGTGCGATTGACATGCGGGGCAGTTTGTTCCGTGTGCGATTGACATACGGGGCAGCTTGCCCCGTGTGTGATGACATACGGAGCAGCTTGCCCCGTGTGCGATTGGCATACGGGGCAGTTTGCCCCGTGTGCGATTGACATATGGGGCAGTTTGCCCCGTGTGTGATAACATACGGGGCAGCTTGCCCCATGTGTGATGACATACGGGGCAGTTTGCCCCGTGTGTGAGGACAAACGGGGCAGCTTGCCCCGTGTGTGATTGACAAACGGGGCAGGTTGCTCCGTGTGCGATTGACATACGGGTCAGTTTGCCCCGTGTGTGATGACATACGAGGCAGTTTGCCCCGTGTGCTATTAACATACGGGGCAGCTTGCACCGTGTGTGATTGACAAACGGGGCAGGTTGGTCCGTGTGCGATTAACAAACGGGGCAGCTTGCCCCGTGTGTGATGACATACGGGGCAGTTTGCCCCGTGTGCGATTAACAAACGGGGCAGCTTGCCCCGTGTGTGATGACATACGGGGCAGTTTGCCCCGTGTGCGATTGACATACGGGGCAACTGCCCCGTGTGCGATTGACATACGGGGCAGTTTGCCCCGTGTGTGATGACATACAGGGCAGCTTGCCCCGTGTGTGATGACATACGGGGCAGTTTGCCCCGTGTTCGATTGACATACGGGGCAACTGCCCCGTGTGCGATTGACATATGGGGCAACTGCCCCGTGTGCGATTGACATATGGGGCAGTTTGCCCCGTGTGTGATGACATACAGGGCAGCTTGCCCCGTGTGTGATTGATAAACGGGGCAGTTTGCCCCGTGTGCGATTGACATACGGGGCAGCCTGCCCCGTGTGTGATCACATACAGGGCAGTTTGCCCCGTGTGTGATTGACATGCGGGGCAGTTTGCCCCGTGTGCGATAGACATACGGGGCAGTTTGCCCCGTGTGTGATTGACATGCGGGGCAGTTTGCCCCGTGTGCGATAGACATACGGGGCAGTTTGCCCCGTGTGTGATTGACATACGGGGCAGATTGCCCCGTGTGCGATTGACATACGGGGCAGATTTCCCCGTGTGCGATTGACATACGGGGCAGCTTGCTTCGTGTGCGATTGAGATGCGGGGTAGTTTGCCCCGTGTGCGATTGACATACGGGGCAGTTTGCCCCGAGTACGATTGACATACGGGGCAGTTTGCCCCGTGTGTGATGACATACGGGGCACTTTGGCCCGAGTGCGATTGACATGCGGGGCAGTTTGCCCCGTGTGTAATGACATACAGGGCATTTTGCCCCGTGTGTGATTGACATTCGGGACCATTTGTCCCGTGTGCGATTGACATGCGGGGCAGTTTGCCCCGTGTGCGATTGACATACGGGGCAGCTTGCCCCGTGTGCGATTGACATGCGGGGCAGTTTGCCCCGTGTGCGATTGACATACGGGGCAAATTGCCCCGTGTGTGATTGACATGCGGGGCAGTTTGCCCTGTGTGCGATTGACATACGGGGCAGTTTGCCCCGTGTGTGATGACATACGGGGCAGTTCTCCTCGTGTGCGATTGACATACGGGGCAGTTTGCCCCGTGTGTGATGACATACGGGGCAGTTTGTCCCGTGTGCGATTGACATTTTGCCCAGTGTGCGATTGACATACGGTACAGTTTGCCCCGTGTGTGTTGACATACGGGGCAGCTTGCCCCATGTGTGATTGACAAACGGGGCAGTTTGCTCCGTGTGCGATTGACATACGGGGCAGTTTGCCCCGTGTGCGATTGACATGCGGGGCAGTTTGCCCCGTGTGCGATTGACATACGGGGCAGTTTGCCCCGTGTGTGATGACATACACGGCAGTTTGCCCCGTGTGTGATGACATACGGGGCAGTTTGCCCCGTGTTCGATTGACATACGGGGCAACTGCCCCGTGTGCGATTGACATATGGGGCAACTGCCCCATGTGCGATTGACATATGGGGTAGTTTGCCCCGTGTGCGATTGACATACGGGGCAGTTTGCCCCGAGTACGATTGACATACGGGGCAGTTTGCCCCGTGTGTGATGACATACGGGGCACTTTGGCCCGAGTGCGATTGACATGCGGGGCAGTTTGCCCCGTGTGTAATGACATACAGGGCATTTTGCCCCGTGTGTGATTGACATTCGGGACAATTTGTCCCGTGTGCGATTGACATGCGGGGCAGTTTGCCCCGTGTGCGATTGACATACGGGGCAGCTTGCCCCGTGTGCGATTGACATGCGGGGCAGTTTGCCCTGTGTGCGATTGACATGCGGGGCAGTTTGTTCCGTGTGCGATTGACATACGGGGCAGCTTGCCCCGTGTGTGATGACA
The DNA here is from genome assembly GCA_963854355.1 of Epinotia brunnichana. Classification (NCBI taxonomy): domain Eukaryota; kingdom Metazoa; phylum Arthropoda; class Insecta; order Lepidoptera; family Tortricidae; genus Epinotia; species Epinotia brunnichana. The sequence goes on from OY977942.1 coordinate 12,846,954, forward strand.
TACGGAGCAGCTTGCCCCGTGTGCGATTGGCATACGGGGCAGCTTGCCCCGTGTGCGATTGACATACAGGGCAGTTTGCCCCGTGTGTGATTACATACGGGGCAGCTTGCCCCGTGTGCGATTGACATACGGGGCAAATTGCCCCGTGTGTGATGACATACGGGGCAGTTTGCCCCGTGTGTGATGACATACGGGGCAGTTTGCCCCGTGTGTGATGACATACGGGGCAGCTTGCCCCGTGTGCGATTGACATACGGGGCAGCTTGCCCCGTGTGCAATTGACATACGGGGCAGTTTGCCCCGTGTGCGATTGACATATGGGGCAGTTTGCCCCGTGTGTGATAACATACGGGGCAGCTTGCCCCATGTGTGATGACATACGGGGCAGTTTGCCCCGTGTGTGAGGACAAACGGGGCAGCTTGCCCCGTGTGTGATTGACAAACGGGGCAGGTTGCTCCGTGTGCGATTGACATACGGGTCAGTTTGCCCCGTGTGTGATGACATACGAGGCAGTTTGCCCCGTGTGCTATTAACATACGGGGCAGCTTGCACCGTGTGTGATTGACAAACGGGGCAGGTTGGTCCGTGTGCGATTAACAAACGGGGCAGCTTGCCCCGTGTGTGATGACATACGGGGCAGTTTGCCCCGTGTGCGATTAACAAACGGGGCAGCTTGCCCCGTGTGTGATGACATACGGGGCAGTTTGCCCCGTGTGCGATTGACATACGGGGCAACTGCCCCGTGTGCGATTGACATACGGGGCAGTTTGCCCCGTGTGTGATGACATACAGGGCAGCTTGCCCCGTGTGTGATGACATACGGGGCAGTTTGCCCCGTGTTCGATTGACATACGGGGCAACTGCCCCGTGTGCGATTGACATATGGGGCAACTGCCCCGTGTGCGATTGACATATGGGGCAGTTTGCCCCGTGTGTGATGACATACAGGGCAGCTTGCCCCGTGTGTGATTGATAAACGGGGCAGTTTGCCCCGTGTGCGATTGACATACGGGGCAGCCTGCCCCGTGTGTGATCACATACAGGGCAGTTTGCCCCGTGTGTGATTGACATGCGGGGCAGTTTGCCCCGTGTGCGATAGACATACGGGGCAGTTTGCCCCGTGTGTGATTGACATGCGGGGCAGTTTGCCCCGTGTGCGATAGACATACGGGGCAGTTTGCCCCGTGTGTGATTGACATACGGGGCAGATTGCCCCGTGTGCGATTGACATACGGGGCAGATTTCCCCGTGTGCGATTGACATACGGGGCAGCTTGCTTCGTGTGCGATTGAGATGCGGGGTAGTTTGCCCCGTGTGCGATTGACATACGGGGCAGTTTGCCCCGAGTACGATTGACATACGGGGCAGTTTGCCCCGTGTGTGATGACATACGGGGCACTTTGGCCCGAGTGCGATTGACATGCGGGGCAGTTTGCCCCGTGTGTAATGACATACAGGGCATTTTGCCCCGTGTGTGATTGACATTCGGGACAATTTGTCCCGTGTGCGATTGACATGCGGGGCAGTTTGCCCCGTGTGCGATTGACATACGGGGCAGCTTGCCCCGTGTGCGATTGACATGCGGGGCAGTTTGCCCCGTGTGCGATTGACATACGGGGCAAATTGCCCCGTGTGTGATTGACATGCGGGGCAGTTTGCCCTGTGTGCGATTGACATACGGGGCAGTTTGCCCCGTGTGTAATGACATACGGGGCAGTTCTCCTCGTGTGCGATTGACATACGGGGCAGTTTGCCCCGTGTGTGATGACATACGGGGCAGTTTGTCCCGTGTGCGATTGACATTTTGCCCAGTGTGCGATTGACATACGGTACAGTTTGCCCCGTGTGTGTTGACATACGGGGCAGCTTGCCCCATGTGTGATTGACAAACGGGGCAGTTTGCTCCGTGTGCGATTGACATACGGGGCAGTTTGCCCCGTGTGCGATTGACATGCGGGGCAGTTTGCCCCGTGTGCGATTGACATACGGGGCAGTTTGCCCCGTGTGTGATTGACATGCGGGGCAGTTTGCCCTGTGTGCGATTGACATACGGGGCAGTTTGCCTCGTGTGTGATGACATACGGGGCAGTTCGCCCCGTGTGCGATTGACATACGGGGCAGTTTGCCCCGTGTGTGATTGACATACAGGGCAGATTGCCCCGTGTGCGATTGACATACGGGGCAGCTTGCCCCGTGTGCGATTGAGATGCGGGGTAGTTTGCCCCGTGTGCGATTGACATACGGGGCAGTTTGCCACGAGTACTATTGACATACGGGGCAGTTTGCCCCGTGTGTGATGACATACGGGGCACTTTGGCCCGAGTGCGATTGACATGCGGGGCAGTTTGCCCCGTGTGTAATGACACACAGGGCATTTTGCCCCGTGTGTGATTGACATTCGGGACAATTTGTCCCGTGTGCGATTGACATGCGGGGCAGTTTGCCCCGTGTGCGATTGACATACGGGGCAGCTTGCCCCGTGTGCGATTGACATGCGGGGCAGTTTGCCCCGTGTGCGATTGACATACGGGGCAGCTTGCCCCGTGTGCGATTGACATGCGGGGCAGTTTGCTCCGTGTGCGATTGACATACGGGGCAGTTTGCCCCGTGTGTGATTGACATGCGGGGCAGTTTGCCCTGTGTGCGATTGACATACGGGGCAGTTTGCCCCGTGTGTGATGACATACGGGGCAGATCGCCCCGTGTGCGATTGACAAACGGGGCAGTTTGCTCCGTGTGCGATTGACATACGGGGCAATTTGCCCCGTGTGCGATTGACATGCGGGGCAGTTTGCCCCGTGTGTGATCACATACAGGGCAGTTTGCCCCGTGTGTGATTGACATGCGGGGCAGTTTGCCCCGTGTGCGATTGACATACGGGGCAGTTTGCGCCCATGTGTGATGACATACGGGGCAGCTTGCCCCGTGTGCGATTGACATACGGGGCAGTTTGCCCCGTGCGCGATTGACATACGGGGCAGCTTGCCCCGTGTGTGATGACATACGGGGCAGTTTGCCCCGTGCGCGATTGACATACGGGGCAGCTTGCCCCGTGTGTGATGACATACGGAGCAGTTTGCCCCGTGTGCGATTGACATGCGGGGCAGTTTGTTCCGTGTGCGATTGACATACGGGGCAGCTTGCCCCGTGTGTGATGACATACGGGGCAGTTTGCCCCGTGCACGATTGACATACGGGGCAGCTTGCCCCATGTGTGATGACATACGGGGCAGTTTGCCCCGTTTTCGATATACATACGGGGCAGCTTGCCCCGTCTGTGATGACATACGAGGCAGATTGCCCCGTGTGTGATGACATACGGGGCAGCTTGCCCCGTGTGCGATTGAAATACAGGGCAGTTTGCCCCGTGTGTGATTGACATAAGGGGCAGATTGCCCCATGTGTGATGACATACGGGGCAGCTTGCCCCGTGTGCGATTGACATACGGGGCAGTTTGCCCCGTGCGCGATTGACATACGGGGCAGCTTGCCCCGTGTGTGATGACATACGGGGCAGTTTGCCCCGTGTGCGATTGACATGCGGGGCAGTTTGTTCCGTGTGCGATTGACATACGGGTCAGCTTGCCCCGTGTGTGATGACATACGGGGCAGTTTGCCCCGTGCGCGATTGACATACGGGGCAGCTTGCCCCATGTGTGATGACATACGGGGCAGTTTGCCCCGTGTGTGAGGACAAACGGGGCAGCTTGCCCCGTGTGTGATTGACAAACGGGGCAGGTTGCTCCGTGTGCGATTGACATACGGGTCAGTTTGCCCCGTGTGTGATGACATACGAGGCAGTTTGCCCCGTGTGCTATTAACATACGGGGCAGCTTGCACCGTGTGTGATTGACAAACGGGGCAGGTTGCTCCGTGTGCGATTAACAAACGGGGCAGCTTGCCCCGTGTGTGATGACATACGGGGCAGTTTGCCCCGTGTGCGATTAACAAACGGGGCAGCTTGCCCCGTGTGTGATGACATACGGGGCAGTTTGCCCCGTGTGCGATTGACATACGGGGCAACTGCCCCGTGTGCGATTGACATACGGGGCAGTTTGCCCCGTGTGTGATGACATACAGGGCAGTTTGCCCCGTGTGTGATGACATACGGGGCAGTTTGCCCCGTGTTCGATTGACATACGGGGCAACTGCCCCGTGTGCGATTGACATATGGGGCAACTGCCCCATGTGCGATTGACATATGGGGCAGTTTGCCCCGTGTGTGATGACATACAGGGCAGCTTGCCCCGTGTGTGATTGATAAACGGGGCAGTTTGCCCCGTGTGCGATTGACATACGGGGCAGCCTGCCCCGTGTGTGATCACATACAGGGCAGTTTGCCCCGTGTGTGATTGACATGCGGGGCAGTTTGCCCCGTGTGCGATAGACATACGGGGCAGTTTGCCCCGTGTGTGATTGACATGCGGGGCAGTTTGCCCCGTGTGCGATAGACATACATGGCAGTTTGCCCCGTGTGTGATTGACATACGGGGCAGATTGCCCCGTGTGCGATTGACATACGGAGCAGATTGCGCCGTGTGCGATTGACATACGGGGCAGCTTGCTTCGTGTGCGATTGAGATGCGGGGTAGTTTGCCCCGTGTGCGATTGATATACAGGGCAGATTGCCCCGTGTGCGATTGACATACGGGGCAGCTTGCCCCGTGTGCGATTGAGATGCGGGGTAGTTTGCCCCGTGTGCGATTGACATACGGGGCAGTTTGCCCCGAGTACGATTGACATACGGGGCAGTTTGCCCCGTGTGTGATGACATACGGGGCACTTTGGCCCGAGTGCGATTGACATGCGGGGCAGTTTGCCCCGTGTGTAATGACATACAGGGCATTTTGCCCCGTGTGTGATTGACATTCGGGACAATTTGTCCCGTGTGTGATTGACATGCGGGGCAGTTTGCCCTGTGTGCGATTGACATACGGGGCAGTTTGCCCCGTGTGTGATGACATACGGGGCAGTTCGCCCCGTGTGCGATTGACATACGGGGCAGCTTGCCCCGTGTGCGATTGAGATGCGGGGCAGTTTGCCCCGTGTGCGATTTACATGCGGGGCAGTTTGCCCCGTGTGCGATTGACATACGGGGCAGCTTGCCCCGTGTGCGATTGACATGCGGGGCAGTTTTCCCCGTGTGCGATTGACATACGGGGCAGTTTGTACCGTGTGTGATTGACATGCGGGGCAGTTTGCCCTGTGTGCGATTGACATACGGGGCAGTTTGCCCCGTGTGTGATGACATACGGGGCAGATCGCCCCGTGTGCGATTGACAAACGGGGCAGTTTGCTCCGTGTGCGATTGACATACGGGGCAGTTTGCCCCGTGTGTGATTGACATGCGGGGCAGTTTGCCCTGTGTGCGGTTGACATACGGGGCAGTTTGCCCCGTGTGTGATGACATACGGGGCAGTTCGCCCCGTGTGCGATTGACATACGGGGCAGTTTGCGCCTATGTGTGATGACATACGGGGCAGCTTGCCCCGTGTGCGATTGACATACGGGGCAGTTTGCCCCGTGCGCGATTGACATACGGGGCAGCTTGCCCCGTGTGTGATGACATACTGGGCAGTTTGCCCCGTGTGCGATTGACATGCGGGGCAGTTTGTTCCGTGTGCGATTGACATACGGGGCAGCTTGCCCCGTGTGTGATGACATACGGGGCAGTTTGCCCCGTGCGCGATTGACATACGGGGCAGCTTGCCCCGTGTGTGATGACATACGGGGCAGTTTGCCCCGTGTGCGATTGACATGCGGGGCAGTTTGTTCCGTGTGCGATTGACATACGGGGCAGCTTGCCCCGTGTGTGATGACATACGGGGCAGTTTGCCCCGTGCACGATTGACATACGGATCAGCTTGCCCCATGTGTGATGACATACGTGGCAGTTTGCCCCGTTTTCGATATACATACGGGGCAGCTTGCCCCGTCTGTGATGACATACGAGGCAGCTTGCCCCGTGTGTAATGACATACGGGGCAGCTTGCCCCGTGTGCGATTGAAATACAGGGCAGTTTGCCCCGTGTGTGATTGACATAAGGGGCAGATTGCCCCATGTGTGATGACATACGGGGCAGCTTGCCCCGTGTGCGATTGACATACGGGGCAGTTTTCCCCGTGTGCGATTGACATGCGGGGCAGTTTGTTCCGTGTGCGATTGACATACGGGGCAGCTTGCCCCGTGTGTGATGACATACGGGGCAGTTTGCCCCGTGCGCGATTGACATACGGGGCAGCTTGCCCCATGTGTGATGACATACGGGGCATTTTGCCCCGTGTGTGAGGACAAACGGGGCAGCTTGCCCCGTGTGTGATTGACAAACGGGGCAGGTTGCTCCGTGTGCGATTGACATACGGGTCAGTTTGCGCTGTGTGTGATGACATACGAGGCAGTTTGCCCCGTGTGCTATTAACATACGGGGCAGCTTGCACCGTGTGTGATTAACAACCGGGGCAGGTTGCTTCGTGTGCGATTAACAAACGGGGCAGCTTGCCCCGTGTGTGATGACATACGGGGCAGTTTGCCCCGTGTGCGATTAACAAACGGGGCAGCTTGCCCCGTGTGTGATGACATAGGGGGCAGTTTGCCCCGTGTGCGATTTACATACGGGGCAACTGCCCCGTGTGCGATTGACATACGGGGCAGTTTGCCCCGTGTGCGATTTACATACGGGGCAACTGCCCCGTGTGCGATTGACATACGGGGCAGTTTGCCCCGTGTTCGATTGACATACGGGGCAACTGCCCCGTGTGCGATTGACATATGGGGCAACTGCCCCGTGTGCGATTGACATATGGGGCAGTTTGCCCCGTGTGTGATGACATACAGGGCAGCTTGCCCCATGTGTGATTGATAAACGGGGCAGTTTGCCCCGAGTGCGATTGACATACGGGGCAGCCTGCCCCGTGTGTGATCACATACAGGGCAGTTTGCCCCGTGTGTGATTGACATGCGGGGCAGTTTGCCCCGTGTGCGATAGACATACGGGGCAGTTTGCCCCGTGTGTGATTGACATGCGGGGCAGTTTGCCCCGTGTGCGATAGACATACGGGGCAGTTTGCCCCGTGTGTGATTGACATACGGGGCAGATTGCCCCGTGTGCGATTGACATACGGGGCAGATTGCGCCGTGTGCGATTGACATACGGGGCAGCTTGCTTCGTGTGCGATTGAGATGCGGGGTAGTTTGCCCCGTGTGCGATTGACATACGGGGCAGTTTGCCCCGAGTACGATTGACATACGGGGCAGTTTGCCCCGTGTGTGAGGACAAACGGGGCAGCTTGCCCCGTGTGTGATTGACAAACGGGGCAGGTTGCTCCGTGTGCGATTGACATACGGGTCAGTTTGCCCTGTGTGTGATGACATACGAGGCAGTTTGCCCCGTGTGCTATTAACATACGGGGCAGCTTGCACCGTGTGTGATTGACAAACGGGGCAGGTTGCTCCGTGTGCGATTAACAAACGGGGCAGCTTGCCCCGTGCGTGATGACATACGGGGCAGTTTGCCCCGTGTGCGATTAACAAACGGGGCAGCTTGCCCCGTGTGTGATGACATACGGGGCAGTTTGCCCCGTGTGCGATTGACATACGGGGCAACTGCCCCGTGTGCGATTGACATACGGGGCAGTTTGCCCCGTGTGTGATGACATACAGGGCAGCTTGCCCCGTGTGTGATGACATACGGGGCAGTTTGCCCCGTGTTCGATTGACATACGGGGCAACTGCCCCGTGTGCAATTGACATATGGGGCAACTGCCCCGTGTGCGATTGACATATGGGGCAGTTTGCCCCGTGTGTGATGACATACAGGGCAGCTTGCCCCGTGTGTGATTGATAAACGGGGCAGTTTGCCCCGTGTGCGATTGACATACGGGGCAGCCTGCCCCGTGTGTGATCACATACAGGGCAGTTTGCCCCGTGTGCGATTAACAAACGGGGCAGCTTGCCCCGTGTGTGATGACATACGGGGCAGGTTGCTCCGTGTGCGATTAACAAACGGGGCAGCTTGCCCCGTGTGTGATGACATACGGGGCAGTTTGCCCCGTGTGCGATTAACAAACGGGGCAGCTTGCCCCGTGTGTGATGACATACGGGGCAGTTTGTCCCGTGTGCGATTGACATACGGGGCAACTGCCCCCTGTGCGATTGACATACGGGGCAGTTTGCCCCGTGTGTGATGACATACAGGGCAGCTTGCCCCGTGTGTGATGACATACGGGGCAGTTTGCCCCGTGTGTGATGACATACGGGGCAGTTTGCCCCGTGTGTGATGACATACGGGGCAGTTTGCCCCGTGTGTGATGACATACGGGGCAGCTTGCCCCGTGTGCGATTGACATACGGGGCAGCTTGCCCCGTGTGCAATTGACATACGGGGCAGTTTTCCCCGTGTGCGATTGACATATGGGGCAGTTTGCCCCGTGTGTGATAACATACGGGGCAGCTTGCCCCATGTGTGATGACATACGTGTGATTGACATGCGGGGCAGTTTGTTCCGTGTGCGATTGACATACGGGGCAGCTTGCCCCGTGTGTGATGACATACGGGGCAGTTTGCCCCGTGCACGATTGACATACGGGGCAGCTTGCCCCATGTGTGATGACATACGGGGCAGTTTGCCCCGTTTTCGATATACATACGGGGCAGCTTGCCCCGTCTGTGATGACATACGAGGCAGCTTGCCCCGTGTGTGATGACATACGGGGCAGCTTGCCCCGTGTGCGATTGAAATACAGGGCAGTTTGCCCCGTGTGTGATTGACATAAGGGGCAGATTGCCCCGTGTGCGATTGACATGCGGGGCATTTTGCCCCGTGTGCGATTGACATACGAGGCAGCTTTTTCCGTGTGTGATGACATACGGGGCAGTTTGCCCCGTGCGCGATTGACATACGGGGCAGCTTGCCCCGTGTGTGATGACATACGGGGCAGTTTGCCCCGTGTGCGATTGACATGCGGGGCAGTTTGTTCCGTGTGCGATTGACATACGGGGCATTTTGCCTCGTGTGTGATGACATACGAGGCAGTTTGCCCCGTGCACGATTGACATACGGGGCAGCTTGCCCCGTGTGTGATGACATACGGAGCAGCTTGCCCCGTGTGCGATTGGCATACGGGGCAGCTTGCCCCGTGTGCGATTGACATACAGGGCAGTTTGCCCCATGTGTGATGACATACGGGGCAGCTTGCCCCGTGTGCGATTGACATACGGGGCAAATTGCCCCGTGTGTGATGACATACGGGGCAGTTTGCCCCGTGTGTGATGACATACGGGGCAGTTTGCCCCGTGTGTGATGACATACGGAGCAGCTTGCCCCGTGTGCGATTGACATACGGGGCAGTTTGCCCCGTGTGCAATTGACATACGGGGCAGTTTGCCCCGTGTGCGATTGACATATGGGGCAGTTTGCCCCGTGTGTGATAACATACGGGGCAGCTTGCCCCATGTGTGATGACATACGGGGCAGTTTGCCCCGTGTGTGAGGACAAACGGGGCAGCTTGCCCCGTGTGTGATTGACAAACGGGGCAGGTTGCTCCGTGTGCGATTGACATACGGGTCAGTTTGCCCCGTGCGTGATGACATACGAGGCAGTTTGCCCCGTGTGCGATTGACATAGGGGGCAACTGCCCCGTGTGCGATTGACATACGGGGCAGTTTGCCCCGTGTGTGATGACATACAGGGCAGCTTGCCCCGTGTGTGATGACATACGGGGCAGTTTGCCCCGTGTGCGATTGACATATGGGGCAGTTTGCCCCGTGTGTGATGACATACAGGGCAGCTTGCCCCGTGTGTGATTGATAAACAGGGCAGTTTGCCCCGTGTGCGATTGACATACGGGGCAGCCTGCCCCGTGTGTGATCACATACAGGGCAGTTTGCCCCGTGTGTGATTGACATGCGGGGCAGTTTGCCCCGTGTGCGATAGACATACGGGGCAGTTTGCCCCGTGTGTGATTGACATGCGGGGCAGTTTGCCCCGTGTGCGATAGACATACGGGGCAGTTTGCCCCGTGTGCGATTGACATACGGGGCAGCTTGCTTCGTGTGCGATTGAGATGCGGGGTAGTTTGCCCCGTGTGCGATTGACATACGGGGCAGTTTGCCCCGAGTACGATTGACATACGGGGCAGTTTGCCCCGTGTGTGATGACATACGGGGCACTTTGGCCCGAGTGCGATTGACATGCGGGGCAGTTTGCCCCGTGTGTAATGACATACAGGGCATTTTGCCCCGTGTGTGATTGACATTCGGGACAATTTGTCCCGTGTGCGATTGACATGCGGGGCAGTTTGCCCCGTGTGCGATTGACATACGGGGCAGCTTGACCCATGTGCGATTGACATGCGGGGCAGTTTGCCCTGTGTGCGATTGACATACGGGGCAGCTTGCCCCGTGTGCAATTGACATTCGGGACAATTTGTCCCGTGTGCGATTGACATATGGGGCAGTTTGCCCCGTGTGTGATGACATACAGGGCAGCTTGCCCCGTGTGTGATTGATAAACAGGGCAGTTTGCCCCGTGTGCGATTGACATACGGGGCAGCCTGCCCCGTGTGTGATCACATACAGGGCAGTTTGCCCCGTGTGTGATTGACATGCGGGGCAGTTTGCCCCGTGTGCGATAGACATACGGGGCAGTTTGCCCCGTGTGTGATTGACATGCGGGGCAGTTTGCCCCGTGTGCGATAGACATACGGGGCAGTTTGCCCCGTGTGCGATTGACATACGGGGCAGCTTGCTTCGTGTGCGATTGAGATGCGGGGTAGTTTGCCCCGTGTGCGATTGACATACGGGGCAGTTTGCCCCGAGTACGATTGACATACGGGGCAGTTTGCCCCGTGTGTGATGACATACGGGGCACTTTGGCCCGAGTGCGATTGACATGCGGGGCAGTTTGCCCCGTGTGTAATGACATACAGGGCATTTTGCCCCGTGTGTGATTGACATTCGGGACAATTTGTCCCGTGTGCGATTGACATGCGGGGCAGTTTGCCCTGTGTGCGATTGACATACGGGGCAGTTTGCCCCGTGTGTGATGACATACGGGGCAGTTTGTCCCGTGTGCGATTGACATTTTGCCCCGTGTGCGATTGACATACGGTACAGTTTGCCCCGTGTGTGTTGACATACGGGGCAGCTTGCCCCATGTGTGATTGACAAACGGGGCAGTTTGCTCCGTGTGCGATTGACATACGGGGCAGTTTGCCCCGTGTGCGATTGACATGCGGGGCAGTTTGCCCCGTGTGCGATTGACATACGGGGCAGTTTGCCCCGTGTGTGATTGACATGCGGGGCAGTTTGCCCTGTGTGCGATTGACATACGGGGCAGTTTGCCCCGAGTGCGATTGACATGCGGGGCAGTTTGCCCCGTGTGTAATGACATACAGGGCATTTTGCCCCGTGTGTGATTGACATTCGGGACAATTTGTCCCGTGTGCGATTGACATGCGGGGCAGTTTGCCCCGTGTGCGATTGACATACGGGGCAGCTTGCCCCGTGTGCGATTGACATGCGGGGCAGTTTGCCCCGTGTGCGATTGACATACGGGGCAGATTGCCCCGTGTGCGATTGACATGCGGGGCAGTTTGCCCCGTGTGCGATTGACATGCGGGGCAGTTTGCCCCGTGTGCGATTGACATACGGGGCAGTTTGCCCCGTGTGTGATTGACATGCGGGGCAGTTTGCCCTGTGTGCGATTGACATACGGGGCAGTTTGCCCCGTGTGTGATGACATACGGGGCAGATCGCCCCGTGTGCGATTGACAAACGGGGCAGTTTGCTCCGTGTGCGATTGACGTGGACGAAAGACGAAACCAAGGACGACATCCGGAACTTGATAACGCAAACGGCCCACATTATAGACCTACCTATGAAATCTCATGAAATTAAAGATGTGTTTAGGGCGGGCAGAAAGGATGATCCTGCCTCAACGATAGTGGTAGACTTCAACAGTGTTATTTTGAAAGACAGTATGATTAAAAAAGTGCGTCAGTTTAATAATAAAAACAAAACAAACAAACTCTGCACCAGCCACCTTAAACTAGAGGGACCCGCTCGGCCCATTTATGTAGCGGAGAAATTAACGCCCCTTGGACAACGATTGTACTACCTAGCTCGGTCCTTCGCCCGGGATCATAAGTTTAAGCACTGCTGGACCTCTTATGGCCGAGTCTTCCTGAGGATGGACGATGGCGGTCAGCATATTCCAATCAACTCCGAAGCTGACCTGCACAAAATACCTAAAGGCTGACTATCTAGTATCGTGAAAACTGTGATTAAATTGCCCTATTATATACTAAGCCAACAATGTTCCTATTCTACTTGCTACTGCCATTTAAACATAAGCTTTTACCTATTTTGCCTATTTCAACACAAAAACACACACACACTACACACTACTAAGTCAACAAAAATAAAAATAAATACTTGTATGCTCTTACACAGATGTACATTTTGTAAACAATTAACTTTTCTGGGGATTCATAGCTCTATAGTTTTAAAAAATAGACACATTTATTTGTACAATATCCTACTTATCATCAGAAATGGCTTGTGTAAATCATAATGTAATTTCAGGTATTGATGATATGACGGTAGCCTCTGCTTATAACTGTACCACCGAGACATGTAATCTAATATTAAGTAACTCTAGGCTAAAACTTAACATTGTATGTCAAAACATCCGTAGTGTATATAAAAACCTAGACAATTTTATAGTGCAATTATCTCGCTTTGATTTTGACATTGATATTATAATACTTACAGAATGCTGGCTCAGCGAGCATAAACCCATTCCAGTGTTAGAAAATTATGTTTCTTACTTTTCTCGAAAGTGCCTAAATCAAAATGATGGAATTATCATATATGTGCAAAAGGACTTACAATGTTTGTGTGCAGGACAACCATCTACGTAAATACTGATAAAATAGATTGCCTGTAACCTAGCTTATAACCCTCTTACAAACGTAAGCATTGTATTACAGTCGCCTTATATAAATTGTAGGCGAAATAAATAATAATAGGTCTCACACTTCATTCCTACCTAGTTAAGAGGTAATATACTGTTGGTTTCATAAGTAAAGAGTGGCTAAACACTAGGTTTCCACTAGAAAATAGATAGATTAAGAGGAAGCCTTTAGATCCTATCCGCGCGCTGGCCAAGCATAGACTGATGGGCGAGCGAGGGGGGAAGCTCGGTATTTATACCCCAGGTGGGGGCCGAGGTACGTAAATAGACAGCGCCAGAAAAACCCGCGTTTTAGATGCGATTGGCCGGCAAACGGAGAGGATCTCGAGTGATAATGCATTACGAATGTCATAGAAATAAGTATAAAACACTGTAAATAACGTATTAGCCTAAGATTATTGTCATAAATAAATGAGATGTCGTTTCGCGCCAAAACTTTCCCGCCAATACTTTCCCGCCCATATTTCCCGCCAAATTCACGGGGCGGGCGGGCTGCGGGGCAAGGAATTTCATGGTATAAATATGGCGTCCGGGCCTCATGAAATTCAGTTCTACAAATACCTACGAAACGGCATCAACTCGGAAAAGAAAACAAGTCTTTCACTCAGCTGCTCCCTCATCGGAATCCCGTCAAATTCAGTTGCACAACCAGTGCATAGGTGCATCAGGCACATAATGGTCCTTCAGTAAGCCGGATATTCAAGAAAGAAACTGCAGTTTAAGCGAAAACTACAGCCTCAAGAAAAAAGAAGATTCCAGTGAAAGTGAGAGAACGCCACCTCCGAGGAAATTATCGTCGAAAATGGGTCCAGTCACAAGGTCATCGGCGCCGGGGCAGTCGTTAGCCCAGCTCATCTTCGGGACAGAGCAACCGCCGAGGACCTCAAGAGAAGAAACAAGTAGAGACTCAACATACACGCCACCGACGGCGTCGGACAACGCGACGACGACGGACAACGCGACGAGCACGGACACGATCACTGAGACGCCGCCGTTATCTCAGGAATCGTCACAGACGGGGACGACGCCACGTCCCCCCGCGCCGCCACCGTCGTCGAAGTCACGCGCAACGACCACGAGCCGCCGTGCGCAACGCTTAGCCAAAGCAAAAGAAGAGATGTTACGCATCAAGCTTGAACTCGCCCAAGCACACATCGCCACACTAGAAGCCGAACAAAGCGACGAAGACGAAGGAACTGTGGTTTCCGCCACGCAAGCGAACGAGCAAATCGACGCCTGGTTCGAGAAAAACCACGAGATGCCCGCTATCACTCAAGAACCACACCTTCCTGAAGAAAAGGGGAACAATCCTGACGAAGAAAAAGCAACGGTCCAGCAGCCACTGCCGCGCGCCGAGACCCAGCTCCCCCCGCCGCCCAGCGCACCCGTCGCCGCCGCCGTCGCGACGCCAGTGCCAGCGGGGAACGCCCCCCTCAGGGACCCCCCCCCAGTCTTCACGCCCGCGCCGCCCTGCGCGAATCGCTATGAACAAAGCGGCACCACCAACGCAGTGCCGCAAACAACACAGCAAGTTAACCTATCCGAGCTCGCGTCCGCGATCGCTCTAGCCGCCCGCGCTGGCAGCGCCGCCCCCCGATTCGCAACCGAATTACCTGCCTACGCCGGGTCGCATCAAGAATGGCTCACCTTCAAAGCCTCGTACGAAGAATCTCAAATGAAGTTCACCGAAACAGAAAATATAGCGAGACTACGAAGATCACTGAAAGGGAGAGCAAAAGAATCAGTTGAGAATCTTCTCATCTACCAAGCTCCGGCCGCCGAGATAATCAGAACGCTAGAAACACGCTTCGGGAGGCCCGATACCATAGCACTAATTGAATTAGAAAGGCTCCGCGCGCTGCCCCGCCTCACAGACGGCGCGCGGGACCTCTGCTCCTTCTCGTGCCGTGTTGCGAATGCCATCGCCACCCTCCGAGCGTTAGATCGCGCACAGTATCTCTACAGCCCTGAGACTACTAAAGCGATCCTAGACAAGCTGACACCGAACCAAAGATACAGGTGGTTCGACTTCGCCGCCACCACCGTGTCCGCGGAACCAGAGCTAATAAAGATCTCCGCCTTCCTACAACGAGAAGCACAGTACTGCGCAGCCTACGCGCAACCGGAAACAAGCGAACCTCCGCCAAGACGAGTGCACAAAGCCTACGCCACCTCCGAGAGACCAGCCAGCAAATGTTCGTGCTGTCAGAGCGAGACGCACAGCATCGACAAGTGTCCGAAATTTACGGCTGAAGAAATCGACGAGCGCTGGAAGATAGCTAAAGAAAAAAGACTATGCTTCAGGTGCCTAAAATACAAGGGCAGAACGCACCACTGCAAACGGGTGAAGTGCGAGCGAGACGGCTGCGAGTACTTTCATCACAAATTATTGCACAATAAGAAGCCCGCGCCCGCCGACAACGAAGCCGTTACCTCAACGTGGACGACCCGCCGGTCCCGCGCCTTTCTCAAGATATTACCTGTGACAATAAAAGGGCCCACAGGGGAGGTCAAGACTTCGGCTCTGATGGACGACGGAAGCACTATCACGCTCCTGTCGGAAGAAATCGCCAACAAAGTCGGCCTAGACGGGCCTACAACGCCGCTGCGCATAGAGGCAATCACCAGTGAAAAAATAAACGCAACGAAATCCCGCCGAGTCCCGCTCCTCATACGCGGACAAGGCGGGGAGGTGCGCATACACGCCCGCACAATTCCCGACCTACGCTTATCACCCCAAACGATAAGCGAAGACGATGTCAGTACGTGCCCACACCTGCGAGACATAGAGCACCTACTGAGATACGACACGGCCGAACCGGGAATACTGCTCGGGCAAGACAACTGGCATCTGTTAATACCAGAAGAAATCCGACGCGGCGACAGAAATCAACCCGTCGCCAGCCGACTACCGCTCGGATGGGTGTTACACGGCGCGCACACCCGCGCCCCCCTACAAGGCGAGGGCATCCACCATATCGTCAGCCATATCTCCAATCAGCCAGCCGAAGAAAGGGAATCGCTAACAAGCGAGGAAGACGTCGACCGGCAGTTAAAAGAATACTTCGCCATCGAAAATATGATGATAGAGCCGAAACGACCCAAATCCGACCCGGAAGAACGCGCCCTCGCTCAGCTCGCGCGATCAACCACGCTCACGGCCGACGGCCACTATCAAGTGCCTCTACTATGGAAAAACGAAGACGACAAACTGCCGGACAACTACGAGAACGCGCTCAAACGCCTACACAGCATCGAGAAAAAACTAGATCGAGATGAAGAGTTCAAGAAGCGCTACAACGCCGAAATGGACCACCTAATCGAGCGAGGTTACGCCGAGCCAGCCCCGCCAAAGAATAACAACGAAAAAAACTGGTATCTACCGCACTTCGCCGTATTGAATCCTATGAAGAGAGATCGCGTCAGAGTGGTCCATGATGCTGCGGCCCGTACTCGAGGCGTATCACTCAACGACAAACTCCTCACAGGCCCCCCCCTCCTCCAATCACTTCCGGGGGTGCTCATGAGGTTCCGTCAGCACAAAATCGCCGTGTCCGCCGACATAGAAGCAATGTTTATGCACGTAAAAATAAAGCCCGAAGACCGCAACGCGCTACGCTATCTGTGGCGTGGGAACCGCCGGGACGACACGCCCCCGGAAGAATGGCGTATGAGCTCCCTTGTCTTCGGTGCAACCTGCAGCCCTACGATCGCTATATATGTAAAGAACGCGAACGCCGAAAAATATAGGGAAACGAACCCTGAAGCCGCCGAGGCCATTGTACGTAATCACTACGTAGACGATTACCTACAGAGTTTCAAGTCAGAAGAGGAAGCGATCAAGATAGCCGCCGAAGTACGAGAGATACAGAAAAACGCCCACTACAATCTCCGTAAGTGGTCGTCCAACTCGGCGGGAGTGCTACTAGCGGTGGCCAATGAGAACACAGACCCCTCAGAAGAAAACACCGCAAGCAAGAAAAATCGCACCCCCACCACCGAGCCTTCAAACCTCCACGAACACGCCCGGGAGGTGGCAAACGAGCGCACGAGCCCCGCACACGTAGAGCTCGACGCGAAAGAAATGAAAAATGAACGCGTACTCGGACAAGTTTGGAAGCCCGCCACAGATGAAATCGCTTTCAACTTGGACCTGACCCGATTGCCGCCCGACGCACTCAATGAAAAAAAACCGACTAAGCGCTTGGTACTGAGAGTGATGATGTCCGTCTTCGACCCCCTTGGGCTGGCCTCACCCGTCACCGTCCAAGCAAAGAAAATACTACAAGAAATATGGAGAAGAGGCACGACATGGGACGCAGCAATAGACGACGACCTCGCGCAGAAATGGACCTTATGGACCACACAGCTGACAGCGCTCCGCGACGTCGCCATACCCCGGTGCTACCCATACTATAGCACCGCGGTAACCCGGGAGCTGCACACATTCGTCGACGCCTCCCTCACCGCATACACGTGCGCTCTATACTGGCGTACGGTAACCGCGGACGGACAAATACACGTGTCCCTCATCACCGCGAAGGCCAAGGTCGCCCCCCTCAAAGTGACCTCGGTCCCACGCCTGGAGTTACAGGCAGCGGCGATGGGCGCACGAATGGCCGTCACCGTGGTAGAAGAACACGACCTGAAACCAACCAGTAAGACATACTGGTCGGACAGTCGCACCGTGCTCACCTGGATTCGCACCGGCGCCCGCTCATACAAACCCTTCGTCGCGCATCGATTAGCCGCCATCGAAGAAACAACGACAGTACGCGAATGGAAATGGGTACCTACGCGCCACAACGTCGCAGATATACCTACCAGAGAGCTCCCGCCAGACTTCAACAGCAGCCACCGCTGGTTCCATGGGCCCGACTTCCTGTACAATGACTACACAACATGGCCCGCCGAACCACAACAACAAAATAATGCACCGACCGGCGAAGAAAATAAAATAGCAACCGAAATTTGTAACAAAATCACGCACACACCGTGGTTACCGCCGGCGGAAAGGTTCTCGCGCTGGGAGCGCCTACTACGCACACTAGCGCGAGTACTACAGTTCATAGAACTATGTCGTCCTAACAAAGGCCGAACTCACTACAAAAGAACACTCAAGAACAAAGAAAAGGACCCCGAGTGGAACAGAAAACACAAGCGACCCGCACCCGCCGCACCGCGACAGGCCCGGCCCGCATCAAAAAACTACTTATCAATTGACGCGCGGTACCTAATAGAAGCGGAACGCCTAATAGTACGAGAGAGTCAACGAGACAGCTTCAGCGACGAAATTCAGAGACTAATGCAGGGCAAGCCGCCGGCCATGAATAGTCGCTTACGCCCCTTAGCGATCGAACTCATCGACGGCGTGATAACGCTAAAAACGCGCATCAACGAAGCAAACGACATAACCACAACGCAAAAACGGCCGTCCGTATTAGACGGAAATCACGCGGCCATCCGACTGTACATCGACTGCGTGCACCGACAAATGAACCATCACGGAGTAGAAGCGACAGTGAACGAATGCAAACAACACTACGCCATACTACGACTACGTACAGTCGCCCGAATGATTGTCCATCGATGTCTGCCATGCCGGCGACGAAAATCGAAGCCGACTGTACCTCCGACGGGAAATCTGCCGCACTGCCGCCTCGCACATCACGAGAGAGCCTTCACATACACGGGCGTCGATCTGTGGGGCCCCGCGACTATTACAGTAGGCCGAGGGACACAGAAGAGATATGTAGCGCTGTTTACATGCCTTACAACGCGCGCTATACACATGGAAATAGTGCCCAGTCTAAGCGGCGAATCCGCCATAATGGCTCTACGAAGAATGATCGCGCGTCGAGGCACACCTACGGAGATTTGGTCGGACAACGGGACGAACTTCCACTCTGCGGATAAGATGCTGCGGGCGGCCGCCGAAGACGCGATGCGAGAGGAGGCGGGGCGACGACAAATAATATGGCGCTTCATCCCCCCTTCGGCGCCATTTATGGGCGGGGCGTGGGAGCGAATGGTGCGAGCGGTGAAAGACACTCTTTACACTGTCCTGAAAGAGCGTCACCCCTCGGAGGAGGTCTTCGCCACGACCCTGGCTGAAGCAGAATACATCGTGAACAGCCGCCCCCTCACACACGTGTCCGTGGAGCCCGATGACCCCGAAGCCCTATCACCGAATCACTTCCTACTCGGCGGATCCGGCAGAGTGCAGTCGCCCGGTACCTTCAACGACAAGGACCTAGTCGGCCGAGCAACGTGGAGGACGAGCCAACGACTCGCGGACCACTTCTGGAGTCGATGGGTCCGCGAGTACCTACCTACACTTCAAGACCGGCGGGAGCCGTATAGGCGCGGCCGGCCCATAGAAATCGACGACATCGTACTCATCGGCGACGGGACCCTCCCACGCAATACTTGGCCCATGGGTAGAGTGATCGCCAAGTACCCGGGACCCGACGGCGAGACAAGAGTGGTGGACGTCAGAACAAAGGGCGGAGTGCTACGGCGACCGACCAAGAAGCTCGCGATTTTACCTACCAAGGATGACGACCTGCACGCCAGCGAGCTGGAACACCGGCCGGGTGTTCCACGCCGGGAGAAATGTGCAGGACAACCATCTACGTAAATACTGATAAAATAGATTGCCTGTAACCTAGCTTATAACCCTCTTACAAACGTAAGCATTGTATTACAGTCGCCTTATATAAATTGTAGGCGAAATAAATAATAATAGGTCTCACACTTCATTCCTACCTAGTTAAGAGGTAATATACTGTTGGTTTCATAAGTAAAGAGTGGCTAAACACTAGGTTTCCACTAGAAAATAGATAGATTAAGAGGAAGCCTTTAGATCCTATCCGCGCGCTGGCCAAGCATAGACTGATGGGCGAGCGAGGGGGGAAGCTCGGTATTTATACCCCAGGTGGGGGCCGAGGTACGTAAATAGACAGCGCCAGAAAAACCCGCGTTTTAGATGCGATTGGCCGGCAAACGGAGAGGATCTCGAGTGATAATGCATTACGAATGTCATAGAAATAAGTATAAAACACTGTAAATAACGTATTAGCCTAAGATTATTGTCATAAATAAATGAGATGTCGTTTCGCGCCAAAACTTTCCCGCCAATACTTTCCCGCCCATATTTCCCGCCAAATTCACGGGGCGGGCGGGCTGCGGGGCAAGGAATTTCATGGTATAAATATGGCGTCCGGGCCTCATGAAATTCAGTTCTACAAATACCTACGAAACGGCATCAACTCGGAAAAGAAAACAAGTCTTTCACTCAGCTGCTCCCTCATCGGAATCCCGTCAAATTCAGTTGCACAACCAGTGCATAGGTGCATCAGGCACAGTTTGGCAATTGAACCTGAACCAAAGGGCGCGAATTTTCTTCTATTAAAGATTCAACCAGATATATCTGTTCTAGCTATATATAGATCACCATCCATATTATGTACTGACAGTTTTCTAAGCTCCTTGGATAATATTATCCGCCCAATAAGTTGTGGAAATAATTTAATAATCTTAGGCGATATAAATATTGACATCAAGCCAAGTACCCCTGACAAACATGCTGCATCATACCTTAACCTATGTGCTGAGCTTGGTATGCTACCAGGTCATACATACCCCACAAGATTGTCTAATTGCCTTGATCATGCTATACTAAAAACGGCTGAGCCAGCCTCTGTGTTTGTTATCGATTCAACTGTAACAGATCACGCATTAGTCCTTGTAAGCCTCTCATTGAGCCGTGTAAAGATCCCAGGTGTAAAAATTTTTAATAGAATTAATTATTCAACCGCGATTGAATATCTTCAGAAAGTAGACTTTTCTTTTATAAATAGCACAGCAGATATTAATTATTGCATGTCACTATTCGTTCACAAGTTGTCGAAAGCCATACAATTAAGCTCGAAGTCATGCCCTGTCCCAAATAGAAAGAGAACGCTCAAACCTTGGTTAACACCTGGCCTCTTACGCTGCATACGCCACAGAGACCACCTTCATAGAAAGTGTCAAAAGGATATTACAAATCACATACTACTTATCACGTATAAGCGCTATCGTAATTACTGCAATGCACTTCTGAGAAAGCTTAAAGGTGACTACGAAAGGTCCTTGTTGCAGGCTGCAACATCAAATAAAGAAACATGGAATGCCATTAAATCAATAGTATGCTATAAAACACCTATGAGCTCAGCTGAAGAACTTTTAACCTCGGTAAATACTGCGTCACATGATATTGAAACTGTCAATAATTATTTCTCAAATATTGGTAAGCAACTAGCAGAAGCAATTGAAACTAATAAAAGTAGTAACGCATCTAAATATAAATTTGACATGTCAAGTACCCAACACTCGATGGCCTTAATACCACCTGATAATGCTGAGATTGAATCGTTGATAATTAGTTTAAAAAATACCTGTGCCACCGGCTGGGATCTTATACCCGTCAAACTGCTAAAACTTGCAATAACTGTAATTGTGCCTCCTCTTACCCAGCTTATCACAATGTGCCTAGATCAGGGAGTTTTCCCTAACGCGTTTAAAAGATCTTTAATCACACCTGTTCACAAGAGTGGGAATCGTGACAATGTCGCTAATTACAGGCCAATTTCAGTCTTGTCATCACTCTCTAAGATACTTGAAAGAGTACTCAACAACCGTCTTGTTAAATACCTAGAACACCATCACATTTTGTCAGACTGCCAATTCGGATTTAGGCCAGGTAAGAGCACGGAACATGCTGTCAGTGCTTTGACAGACCACGTTACAACCCTGCTTGACTCTGGAAAGAAAGGTCTGGGCGTGTTCCTTGATCTTGCCAAGGCATTTGACACTGTCTCGATTCCAGCGCTGGTGAACAAGTTAGAATGTATTGGTGTAAGAGGAAACGCACACATGATTTTGAAAGACTTTCTTACCAACCGAACCCAACAAGTTAAAATTGGAAATAATATTAGTAAGGATGCCCCGGTTGTTTTTGGAGTACCTCAGGGAAGCATACTGGGACCGAGTCTCTTTTTAATTTACATAAATGACTTGTGTCAACTGTCACTCATAAATGGAAAGATTTTCACTTATGCCGATGACACTGCCATTGTTTTTCATGGAGATACATGGGACGAAGTTTACCATAATGCTGAGAAGGGACTTCATAAGATACATGAATGGTTAGGAAAAAATTTTCTTACTCTAAACCTTTCCAAGACCACATACCTACAGTTCTCCTTAAGAAATGTTAATCAGCACAATACAAATCTTAAGGTTCACTCATGTAATTGCACGCACAGCAAGAGCTGACTGTGACTGTACTATTATTGCTAAATCAAACTGTATTAAATATTTAGGTGTCATTCTGGATAGCAGGATGAACTGGCAACCTCACATAGACCTAACTTCAACACGGATTAGAAAATTAGTTTGGATATTTAGGAAGCTGAGAACTGTAGCTGATAAAGATCTGTTAAAAGCGGTATATGTTGCATTGGCGCAGTCGGTCCTTAGCTACAGTTGTGTTTTTTGGGGTGGTGCTGGTAAAACACACATGATAAAACTAGAGAGGGCACAACGATCCTTGCTTAAAGTAATGACCTTTAGTCCATACAGGTTTTCCACAAAACTGCTATATAAAAAATGTGAATTACTCAATGTCCGACAACTATACATAATGCTGTTAGTAATCAATCAGCACAAGCTCACCCCCTACGATAAGGATAAGTTTGCTGATAAGCGTGTTGTGATAAATGTATGCTCACCACTTACATGCAAACTGGCCTCTGCCAGAAGGCAACAAAGTTTCATGTCAAGATACTTGTACAATAAAATTAATAGAACTATATATGTATATCCCCTTTCCACTCATGAATGTAAGAAAAGGCTTAAAAGTTGGCTGCTGTCACTGGACTATGACCAGACTGAGTTTATTGTAAGTAGTAAATAATATTATGCACCTATACAGACTTAACACACACATACTCACACACAAGCTCACACACACACACATACACACACACACACACACACACACACACACACACTTCCGTAGTTTTATAAATATAGTTAAATAAGAATACATAAAATAAATATCTAGCACCTAAGGAAAGTATATCAAAAATGTATCCACTATACTCACAAACTGGGAGAGGACACTGACTTCTGTAACACAGGCTCAGCCTAGCTCAGAAGTCAGAGGCTTCACAAATACCTGCTGTACCATTTTTGGAAATAAACGATTTATTATTATTATTATTATTTGTATGTTTTTTCCATATCTCGGGACCATGGGGTCCCGGACCTTTGGAAGGCATGCGTGGGGCCGAAGCCAACATTATTATTATTATTATTACATACGGGGCAGTTTGCCCCGTGTGCGATTGACATGCGGGGCAGTTTGCCCCGTGTGCGATTGACATACGGGGCAGTTTGCCCCGTGTGTGATTGACATGCGGGGCAGTTTGCCCTGTGTGCGATTGACATACGGGGCAGTTTGCCCCGTGTGTGATGACATACGGGGCAGTTCGCCCCGTGTGCGATTGACATACGGGGCAGCTTGCCCCGTGTGTGATGACATACGGGGCAGTTTGCCCCGTGTGCGATTGACATACGGGGCAGTTTGCGCCCATGTGTGATGACATACGGGGCAGCTTGCCCCGTGTGTGATGACATACGGGGCAGTTTGCCCCGTGTGCGATTGACATGCGGGGCAGTTTGTTCCGTGTGCGATTGACATACGGGGCAGCTTGCCCCGTGTGTGATGACATACGGGGCAGTTTGCCCCGTGCGCGATTGACATACGGGGCAGCTTGCCCCGTGTGTGATGACATACGGGGCAGTTTGCCCCGTGTGCGATTGACATAAGGGGCAGATTGCCCCATGTGTGATGACATACGGGGCAGCTTGCCCCGTGTGCGATTGACATACGGGGCAGTTTGCCCCGTGCGCGATTTACATACGGGGCAGCTTGCCCCGTGTGTGATGACATACGGGGCAGTTTGCCCCGTGTGCGATTGACATGCGGGGCAGTTTGTTCCGTGTGCGATTGACATACGGGGCAGCTTGCCCCGTGTGTGATGACATACGGGGCAGTTTGCCCCGTGCGCGATTGACATACGGGGCAGCTTGCCCCGTGTGTGATGACATACGGGGCAGTTTGCCCCGTGTGCGATTGACATGCGGGGCAGTTTGTTCCGTGTGCGAATGACATACGGGGCAGCTTGCCCCGTGTGTGATGACATACGGGGCAGTTTGCCCCGTGCGCGATTGACATACGGGGCAGCTTGCCCCGTGTGTGATGACATACGGGGCAGTTTGCCCCGTGTGCGATTGACATAAGGGGCAGATTGCCCCATGTGTGATGACATACGGGGCAGCTTGCCCCGTGTGCGATTGACATACGGGGCAGTTTGCCCCGTGCGCGATTTACATACGGGGCAGCTTGCCCCGTGTGTGATGACATACGGGGCAGTTTGCCCCGTGTGCGATTGACATGCGGGGCAGTTTGTTCCGTGTGCGATTGACATACGGGGCAGCTTGCCCCGTGTGTGATGACATACGGGGCAGTTTGCCCCGTGCGCGATTGACATACGGGGCAGCTTGCCCCGTGTGTGATGACATACGGGGCAGTTTGCCCCGTGTGCGATTGACATGCGGGGCAGTTTGTTCCGTGTGCGAATGACATACGGGGCAGCTTGCCCCGTGTGTGATGACATACGGGGCAGTTTGCCCCGTGCACGATTGACATACGGGGCAGCTTGCCCCATGTGTGATGACATCAGCTTGCCCCGTCTGTGATGACATACGAGGCAGCTTGCCCCGTGTGTGATGACATACGGGGCAGCTTGCCCCGTGTGTGATTGAAATACAGGGCAGTTTGCCCCGTGTGTGATTGACATAAGGGGCAGATTGCCCCGTGTGCGATTGACATGCGGGGCAGTTTGCCCCGTGTGCGATTGACATACGAGGCAGCTTTTTCCGTGTGTGATGACATACGGGGCAGCTTGCCCCGTGTGCGATTGACATACGGGGCAGCTTGCCCCGTGTGCAATTGACATACGGGGCAGTTTGCCCCGTGTGCGATTGACATATGGGGCAGTTTGCCCCGTGTGTGATAACATACGGGGCAGCTTGCCCCATGTGTGATGACATACGGGGCAGTTTGCCCCGTGTGTGAGGACAAACGGGGCAGCTTGCCCCGTGTGTGATTGACAAACGGGGCAGGTTGCTCCGTGTGCGATTGACATACGGGTCAGTTTGCCCCGTGTGTGATGACATACGAGGCAGTTGGCCCCGTGTGCTATTAACATACGGGGCAGCTTGCACCGTGTGTGATTGACAAACGGGGCAGGTTGCTCCGTGTGCGATTAACAAACGGGGCAGCTTGCCCCGTGTGTGATGACATACGGGGCAGTTTGCCCCGTGTGCGATTAACAAACGGGGCAGCTTGCCCCGTGTGTGATGACATACGGGGCAGTTTGCCCCGTGTGTAATGACATACAGGGCATTTTGCCCCGTGTGTGATTGACATTCGGGACCATTTGTCCCGTGTGCGATTGACATGCGGGGCAGCTTGCCCCGTGTGCGATTGACATGCGGGGCAGTTTGCCTCGTGTGCGATTGACATACGGGGCAGCTTGCCCCGTGTGCGATTGAGATGCGGGGTAGTTTGCCCCGTGTGCGATTGACATACGGGGCAGTTTGCCCCGTGTGTGATGACATACAGGGAAGTTTGCCCCGTGTGTGATTGACATTCGGGACAATTTGTCCCGTGTGCGATATACATGCGGGGCAGTTTGCCCCGTGTGCGATTGACATACGGGGCAGCTTGCCCCGTGTGTGATTGACAAACGGGGCAGTTTTCCCAGTGTGCGATTGACATACGGGGCAGCTTGCCCTGTGTGCGATATACATATACGGGGCAGTTTGCCCCGTGTGTGATGACACACGGGGCAGTTTGCCCCGTGTGCGATTGACATACGGGGCAGCTTGCCCCGTGTGCGATTGAGATGCGAGGTAGTTTGCCCCGTGTGCGATTGACATACGGGGCAGTTTGCCCCGAGTACGTTTGACATACGGGGCAGTTTGCCCCGTGTGTGATGACATACAGGGAAGTTTGCCCCGTGTGTGATTGACATTCGGGACAATTTGTCCCTTGTGTGCGATTGACATGCGGGGCAGCTTGCCCCGTGTGCGATTGACATGCGGGGCAGTTTGCCTCGTGTGCGATTGACATACGGGGCAGCTTGCCCCGTGTGCGATTGAGATGCGGGGTAGTTTGCCCCGTGTGCGATTGACATACGGGGCAGTTTGCCCCGAGTACGATTGACATACGGGGCAGTTTGCCCCGTGTGTGATGACATACAGGGAAGTTTGCCCCGTGTGTGATTGACATTCGGGACAATTTGTCCCGTGTGCGATATACATGCGGGGCAGTTTGCCCCGTGTGCGATTGACATACGGGGCAGCTTGCCCCGTGTGTGATTGACAAACGGGGCAGTTTTCCCAGTGTGCGATTGACATACGGGGCAGCTTGCCCTGTGTGCGATATACATATACGGGGCAGTTTGCCCCGTGTGTGATGACACACGGGGCAGTTTGCCCCGTGTGCGATTGACATACGGGGCAGCTTGCCCCGTGTGCGATTGAGATGCGGGGTAGTTTGCCCCGTGTGCGATTGACATACGGGGCAGTTTGCCCCGAGTACGTTTGACATACGGGGCAGTTTGCCCCGTGTGTGATGACATACAGGGAAGTTTGCCCCGTGTGTGATTGACATTCGGGACAATTTGTCCCTTGTGTGCGATTGACATACGGGGCAGCTTGCCCCGTGTGTGATTGACAAACGGGGCAGTTTTCCCAGTGTGCGATTGACATACGGGGCAGCTTGCCCCGCGTGCGATTGAGATGCGGGGTAGTTTGCCCCGTGTACGATTGACATACGGGGCAGTTCGCCCCGAGTACGATTGACATACGGGGCAGTTTGCCTCGTATGTCAATATATGTGTATGTGTGTATGTGATGACATACGGGGCAGCTTGCCCCATGTGTGATGACATACGGGGCAGTTTGCCCATTGTGCGATTGACATACGGGGCAGGTTTCCCCGTATGTGATTGAGATGCGGGATAGTTTGCCCCGTGTGCGATTGACATACGGGGCAGTTTGCCCCGAGTACGATTGACATACGGGGCAGTTTGCCCCGTATGTCAATATATGTGTATGTGTGTATGTGATGACATACGGGGCAGCTTGCCCCGTGTGCGATAGACATATACGGGGCAGCTTGCTCCGTGTGCGATTGACATACGGGGCAGTTTGCCCCGTGTGTGATGACATACAGGGCAGCTTGCCCCATGTGTGATTGATAAACGGGGCAGTTTGCCCCGTGTGCGATTGACATACGGGGCAGCCTGCCCCGTGTGTGATCACATACGGGGCAGTTTGCCCCGTGTGTAATTGACATGCGGGGCAGTTTGCCCCGTGTGCGATAGACATAGGGGGCAGTTATCCCAGTGTGCGATTGACATACGGGGCAGCTTGCCCTGTGTGCGATATACATATACGGGGCAGTTTGCCCCGTGTGTGATGACATACGGGGCAGTTTGCCCCGTGTGCGATTGACATACGGGGCAGCTTGCCCCGTGTGCGATTGAGATGCGGGGTAGTTTGCCCCGTGTGCGATTGACATACGGGGCAGTTTGCCCCG
Source organism: Epinotia brunnichana (assembly GCA_963854355.1). Classification (NCBI taxonomy): domain Eukaryota; kingdom Metazoa; phylum Arthropoda; class Insecta; order Lepidoptera; family Tortricidae; genus Epinotia; species Epinotia brunnichana. The sequence continues at coordinate 12,874,653 of OY977942.1, forward strand.
AGTACGATTGACATACGGGGCAGTTTGCTCCGTATGTCAATATATGTGTATGTGTGTATGTTTCCCAGTGTGCGATTGACATACGGGGCAGCTTGCCCCGCGTGCGATTGAGATGCGGGGTAGTTTGCCCCGTGTGCGATTGACATACGGGGCAGTTCGCCCCGAGTACGATTGACATACGGGGCAGTTTGCCCCGTATGTCAATATATGTGTATGTGTGTATGTGATGACATACGGGGCAGCTTGCCCCATGTGTGATGACATACGGGGCAGTTTGCCCATTGTGCGATTGACATACGGGGCAGGTTTCCCCGTATGTGATTGAGATGCGGGATAGTTTGCCCCGTGTGCGATTGACATACGGGGCAGTTTGCCCCGAGTACGATTGACATACGGGGCAGTTTGCCCCGTATGTCAATATATGTGTATGTGTGTATGTGATGACATACGGGGCAGCTTGCCCCGTGTGCGATAGACATATACGGGGCAGCTTGCTCCGTGTGCGATTGACATACGGGGCAGTTTGCCCCGTGTGTGATGACATACAGGGCAGCTTGCCCCATGTGTGATTGATAAACGGGGCAGTTTGCCCCGTGTGCGATTGACATACGGGGCAGCCTGCCCCGTGTGTGATCACATACGGGGCAGTTTGCCCCGTGTGTGATTGACATGCGGGGCAGTTTGCCCCGTGTGCGATAGACATAGGGGGCAGTTTTCCCAGTGTGCGATTGACATACGGGGCAGCTTGCCCTGTGTGCGATATACATATACGGGGCAGTTTGCCCCGTGTGTGATGACATACGGGGCAGTTTGCCCCGTGTGCGATTGACATACGGGGCAGCTTGCCCCGTGTGCGATTGAGATGCGGGGTAGTTTGCCCCGTGTGCGATTGACATACGGGGCAGTTTGCCCCGAGTACGATTGACATACGGGGCAGTTTGCTCCGTATGTCAATATATGTGTATGTGTGTATGTGATGACATACGGGGCAGCTTGCCCCTTTGTGCGATTGACATACGGGGCAGCTTGCCCCGTGTGCGATTGACATACGGAGCAGGTTTCCCCGGATGCGATTGACATGCGGAGCAGTTTGCTCCGTGTGCGATTGACATTCTGGGCAGTTCGCCCCGTGTGTGATGACATACGGGGCAGTTTGCTCCGTGTGTGATGACATACGGGGCAGTTTGCCCCTTGTCTGATTGACAATGCCCCGTGTGCGATTGACGTGCGGGGCAGTTTGCCCCGTGTGCGATTGACATACGGGGCAGCTTGCCCCGTGTGTGATGACATCTTGCCTTGTGTGTGATGACATACGGGGCAGTTTGCCCCGTGTGTGATGACATACGGGGCAGCTTGCCCTGTGTGCGATTGACATACGCGGCAGTTTGCCCCGTGCGTGATGACATACGGGGCAGCTTCCCCGTGTGCGATTGAGATGCGGGGTAGTTTGCCCCGTGTGCGATTGACATACGGGGCAGCTTGCCCCGTGTGTGATGACATACGGGGCAGTTTGCCCCGTGTGCGATTGACATTCGGGACAATTTGTCCCGTATGCGAATGACATGCGGGGCAGTTTGCCCCGTGTGCGATTGACATACGGGGCAGCTTGCCCCGTGTGCGATTGACATGCGGGGCATTTTGTCCCGTGTGCGATTGACATACGGGGCAGCTTGCCCCGTGTGCGATTGACATGCGGGGCACTTTGTCCCGTGTGCGATTGACATACGGAGCAGTTTGCCCCGAGTACGATTGACATACGGGGCAGTTTGCCCCGAGTACGATTGACATACGGGGCAGTTTGCCCCGTATGTCAATATATGACGGGGCAGTTTGCCCCGTATGTCAATATATGAGTATGTGTGTATGTGATGACATACGGGGCAGCTTGCCCCGTGTGCGATAGACATACGGGGCAGTTTGCCCCGTGTGTGATTGACATACGGGGCAAATTGCCCCGTGTGCGATTGACATACGGGGCAGCTTGCCCCGTGTGCGATTGAGATGCGGGGTAGTTTGCCCCGTGTGCGATTGACATACGGGGCAGTTTGCCCCGTGTGTGATGACACACGGGGCACTTTGGCCCGAGTGCGATTGACATGCGGGGCAGTTTGCCCCGTGTGTAATGACATACAGGGCATTTTGCCCCGTGTGTGATTGACATTCGGGACAATTTGTCCCGTGTGCGATTGACATGCGGGGCAGTTTGCCCCGTGTGCGATTGACATACGGGGCAGCTTGCCCCGTGTGCGATTGACATGCGGGGCAGTTTGCCCCGTGTGCGATTGACATACGGGGCAGCTTGCCCCGTGTGAGATTGAGATGCGGGGTAGTTTGCCCCGTGTGCGATTGACATACGGGGCAGTTTGCCCCGAGTACGATTGACATACGGGGCAGTTTGCCCCGTGTGTGATGACATACAGGGAAGTATGCCCCGTGTGTGATTGACATTCGGGACAATTTGTCCCGTGTGCGATATACATGCGGGGCAGTTTTCCCCGTGTGCGATTGACATACGCTACCCTGTATGTCAATCGCACACGGGGAAAACTGTGTGTGATTGACAAACGGGGCAGTTTTCCCAGTGTGCGATTGACATACGGGGCAGTTTGCCCCGAGTACGATTGACATACGGGGCAGTTTGCCCCGTGTGTGATGACATACGGGGCACTTTGGCCCGAGTGCGATTGACATGCGGGGCAGATTGCCCCGTGTGCGATTGACATACAGGGCAGTTGACCCCGTGTGTGATGACATACGGGGCAGCTTGCCCCGTGTGCGATTGACATACGGGGCAAATTGATCCGTGTGTGATGACATACGGGGCAGTTTGCCCCGTGTGTGATGACATACGGGGCAGTTTGCCCCGTGTGTGATGACATACGGGGCAGCTTGCCCCGTGTGCGATTGACATACGGGGCAGCTTGCCCCGTGTGCAATTGACATACGGGGCAGGTTGCTCCGTGTGCGATTAACAAACGGGGCAGCTTGCCCCGTGTGCGATTGACATACGGGGCAAATTGATCCGTGTGTGATGACATACGGGGCAGTTTGCCCCGTGTGTGATGACATACGGGGCAGTTTGCCCCGTGTGTGATGACATACGGGGCAGTTTGCCCCGTGTGTGATGACATACGAGGCAGTTTGCCCCGTGTGCTATTAACATACGGGGCAGCTTGCACCGTGTGTGATTGACAAACGGGGCAGGTTGCTCCGTGTGCGATTAACAAACGGGGCAGCTTGCCCCGTGTGTGATGACATACGGGGCAGTTTGCCCCGTGTGCGATTAACAAACGGGGCAGCTTGCCCCGTGTGTGATGACATACGGGGAAGTTTGCCCCGTGTGTAATGACATACAGGGCATTTTGTCCCGTGTGTGATTGACATTCGGGACCATTTGTCCCGTGTGCGATTGACATGCGGGGCAGCTTGCCCCGTGTGCGATTGACATGCGGGGCAGTTTGCCCCGTGTGCGATTGACATACGGGGCAGCTTGCCCCGTGTGTGATTGAGATGCGGGGTAGTTTGCCCCGTGTGCGATTGACATACGGGGCAGTTTGCCCCGAGTACGATTGACATACGGGGCAGTTTGCCCCGTGTGTGATGACATACAGGGAAGTTTGCCCCGTGTGTGATTGACATTCGGGACAATTTGTCCCGTGTGCGATATACATGCGGGGCAGTTTGCCCCGTGTGCGATTGACATACGGGGCAGCTTGCCCCGTGTGTGATTGACAAACGGGGCAGTTTTCCCAGTGTGCGATTGACATATGGGGCAGCTTGCCCTGTGTGCGATATACATATACGGGGCAGTTTGCCCCGTGTGTGATGACACACGGGGCAGTTTGCCCCGTGTGCGATTGACATACGGGGCAGCTTGCCCCGTGTGCGATTGAGATGCGGGGTAGTTTGCCCCGTGTGCGATTGACATACGGGGCAGTTTGCCCCGAGTATGATTGACATACGGGGCAGTTTGTAACAATCCGGCCTGAGTCGGAGAGCATTAAAGAGGGTCGTGAATTATTAATACTAGGCCCGAGCCGTGAGAAACGTTACTTCGTCCTTATATTTTATAAGTGGGCGCCTTAGGACGAATTAGTTTACAAACGGAGACACTTAATGACAGTAATTAAACAAGTTTAGGTCCTTTAATGTATTTTATTGATTTTAACGCTCCTTTATCTCTATATTATACAATCACACCAATATATTATAAAATAACCCAGGCGTCCCTGGCAAACTTAAAGTTATCTCTTAAATTAAAGAAAACAGTGAAAATTTACCTAGGTATGAACTTTGGACCTTGATAACCAAATTTATAGGAATTTTAAAGTAGAGGATAAGTGTGTGTGTGTACGTAAACGAAAAGGTAAGTACGGTACCTTCACATGGCCTACAGAACCATGCTTTAAATGAAACGCCAGCCGGAAATCCGCACCGCTACCCGCATATCACGCCACTGCACGGCGTCCAGGAATGTGTGACGTCACCCGCCGAAACCGGCGACTCCTTCACAAGCTGGACCCTTGCGCCATATATCCGTTCCGGGCGACACGGAGCTTCATGCCCGTCCCCGGGAGCCCTGGAATTCGAAATACACAGGTTCACATTCCATTCACTAACAAAACGGGTTGACGCCCCCTTTTTGCTTACAAGATTAAAGAAAAACACGACACTTACCGTTTAGGGCCAAAGTTAGCACTTATTCCTAGTTAGCCAGCCTTTGCGGCTCGAATGAGCACCTCTCTGATAGGTGTTATAAAACGCTAAGGCGCTTTTACGTCAGGCTTGCCTAGCGGACGGATTCAGTAGAACGACAGCCATCTGCTTCGAGATCAAAAAAATTACGTCTACATGTGCCGACACTGATCTCCGGGAATCCACAACTTTTCTTTTCTTCTAGGCACCTCTCATTACGGTAGTCGTCAGCCAGCGTTTTCTCAAAGAAAAGATGGCCAATCTCTCGGATGTTTGACGATTACATGTTTTTCTTTCTCAGAGCGAATCCTCCTTCGCAATGCCACCCAACTGAATGTCTTGTCATCTTTTCTTTTTTTATATCCGCGGTCACTCAACGACCCGGAATCTTGGAAATTTGCCAATTGTATGGTGTGTGACCACCTTAAGAAAAGGGGTGTACAGACCCACCTCCATACGTCCGAGAATGCACTTTTATATGCATGTCAATCACACACGGGGCAAGCTGCCCCGTATGTCAAACGCGCACGGGGCAAACTGCCCCGTATGTCATCACACACGGAAAAAGCTGCCTCGTATGTCAATCGCACACGGGGCAAACTGCCCCGCATGTCAATCGCACACGGGGCAATCTGCCCCTTATGTCAATCACACACGGGGCAAACTGCCCTGTATTTCAATCACACGGGGCAAGCTGCCCCGTATGTCATCACACACGGGGCAAGCTGCCTCGTATGTCATCACAGACGGGGCAAGCTGCCCCGTATGTATATCGAAAACGAGGAAAACTGCCCCGTATGTCATCACACATGGGGCAAGCTGCCCCGTATGTCAATCGTGCATGGGGCCATCTGCCCCGTATGTCAATCACACACGGGGCAAACTGCCCCGTATGTCTATCGCACACGGGGCAAACTGCCCCGCATCTCAATCGCACACGGGGCAAACTGCCCCGCATGTCAAATGTGTGTGATTGACAAACGGGGCAGGTTGCTCCGTGTGCGATTGACATACGGGTCAGTTTGCCCCGTGTGTGATGACATACGAGGCAGTTTGCCCCGTGTGCTATTAACATACGGGGCAGCTTGCCCCGTGTGTGATTGACAAACGGGGCAGGTTGCTCCGTGTGCGATTAACAAACGGGGCAGCTTGCCCCGTGTGTGATGTTATACGGGGCAGTTTGCCCCGTGTGCGATTAACAAACGGGGCAGCTTGCCCCGTGTGCGATTGACATACGGGGCAGTTTGCCCCGTGTGTGATGACATACAGGGCAGCTTGCCCCGTGTGCGATTGAAATACAGGGCAGTTTGCCCCGTGTGTGATTGACATAAGGGGCAGATTGCCCCGTGTGCGATTGACATGCGGGGCAGTTTGCCCCGTGTGCGATTGACATACGTGGCAGCTTTTTCCGTGTGTAATGACATACGGGGCAGTTTGCCCCGTGCGCGATTGACATACGGGGCAGCTTGCCCCGTGTGTGATGACATACGGGGCAGCTTGCCCCGTCTGTGATGACATACGAGGCAGCTTGCCCCGTGTGTGATGACATACGGGGCAGCTTGCCCCGTGTGCGATTGAAATACAGGGCAGTTTGCCCCGTGTGTGATTGACATAAGGGGCAGATTGCCCCGTGTGCGATTGACATGCGGGGCAGTTTGCCCCGTGTGCGATTGACATACGAGGCAGCTTTTTCCGTGTGTGATGACATACGGGGCAGTTTGCCCCGTGCGCGATTGACATACGGGGCAGCTTGCCCCGTGTGTGATGACATACGGGGCAGTTTGCCCCGTGTGCGATTGACATGCGGGGCAGTTTGCCCCGTGTGCGATTGACATTTTCCCCGTGTGCGATTGACATACGGTACAGTTTGCCCCGTGTGTGATGACATACGGGGCAGTTTGCCCCGTGTGCGATTGACATTTTGCCCCGTGTGCGATTGACATACGGTACAGTTTGCCCCGTGTGTGTTGACATACGGGGCAGCTTGCCCCATGTGCGATTGACATACAGGGCAGCTTGCCCCGTGTGTGATTGACAAACGGGGCAGTTTTCCCAGTGTGCGATTGACATACGGGGCAGCTTGCCCCGTGTGCGATAGACATATACGGGGCAGCTTGCTCCGTGTGCGATTGACATACGGGGCAGTTTGCCCCGTGTGTGATGACATACAGGGCAGCTTGCCCCGTGTGTGATTTATAAATGGGGCAGTTTGCCCCGTGTGCGATTGACATACGGGGCAGCCTGCCCCGTGTGTGATCACATACGGGGCAGTTTGCCCCGTGTGTGATTGACATACGGGGCAGTTTGCCCCGTGTGTGATTGACATACGGGGCAGATTGCACCGTGTGCGATTGACATACAGGGCAGCTTGCCCCGTGTGCGATTGAGATGCGGGGTAGTTTGCCCCGTGTGCGATTGACATACGGGGCAGTTTGCCCCGAGTACGATTGACATACGGGGCAGTTTGCCCCGTGTGTGATGACATACGGGGCACTTTGGCCCGAGTGCGATTAACATGCGGGGCAGTTTGCCCCGTGTGTAATGACATACAGGGCATTTTGCCCCGTGTGTGATTGACATTCGGGACAATTTGTCCCGTGTGCGATTGCCATGCGGGGCAGTTTGCCCCGTGTGCGATTGACATACGGAGCAGCTTGCCCCGTGTGCGATTGACATGCGGGGCAGTTTGCCCCGTGTGCGATTGACATACGGGGCAGCTTGCCCCGTGTGCGATTGACATGCGGGGCAGTTTGCCCCGTGTGCGATTGACATACGGGGCAGTTTGCCCCGTGTGTGATTGACATGCGGGGCAGTTTGCCCTGTGTGCAATTGACATACGGGGCAGCTTGCCCCGTGTGTGATGACATACGGCGCAGTTTGCCCCGTGTGCGATTGACATTTTGCCCCGTGTGCGATTGACATACGGTACAGTTTGCCCCGTGTGTGTTGACATACGGGGCAGCTTGCCCCATGTGTGATTGACATGCGGGGCAGTATGCCCCGTGTGCGATTGACATACGGGGCAGTTTGCCCCGTGTGTGATGACATACGGGGCAGTTTGCCCCGTGTGCAATTGACATACGGGGCAGTTTGCCCCGTGTGCGATTGACATACGGGGCAGTTTGCGCCCATGTGTGATGACATACGGGGCAGCTTGCCCCGTGTGCGATTGACATACGGGGCAGTTTGCCCCGTGCGCGATTGACATACGGGGCAGCTTGCCTCGTGTGTGATGAAATACGGGGCAGTTTGCCCCGTGCGCGATTGACATACGGGGCAGCTTGCCTCGTGTGTGATGACATACGGGGCAGTTGGCCCCGTGCACGATTGACATACGGGGCAGCTTGCCCCATGTGTGATGACATACGGGGCAGTTTTCCTCGTTTTCGATATACATACGGGGCAGCTTGCCCCGTCTGTGATGACATACGAGGCAGCTTGCCCCGTGTGTGATGACATACGGGGCAGCTTGCCCCGTGTGATTGAAATACAGGGCAGTTTGCCCCGTGTGTGATTGACATAAGGGGCAGATTGCCCCGTGTGCGATTGACATGCGGGGCAGTTTGCCCCGTGTGCGATTGACATACGAGGCAGCTTTTTCCGTGTGTGATGACATACGGGGCAGTTTGCCCCGTGCGCGTTTGACATACGGGGCAGCTTGCCCCGTGTGTGATTGACATGCGGGGCAGTTTGCCCCGTGTGCGATTGACATACGGGGCAGCTTGCCCCGTGTGCGATAGACATATACGGGGCAGCTTGCTCCGTGTGCGATTGACATACGGGGCAGTTTGCCCCGTGTGTGATGACATACAAGGCAGCTTGCCCCGTGTGTGATTGATAAACGGGGCAGTTTGCCCCGTGTACGATTGACATACGGGGCAGCCTGCCCCGTGTGTGATCACATACGGGGCAGTTTGCCCCGTGTGTGATTGACATGCGGGGCAGTATGCCCCGTGTGCGACTGACATACGGGGCAGTTTGCCCCGTGTGTGATGACATACGGGGCAGTTTGCCCCGTGTGCGATTGACATTTTGCCCCGTGTGCGATTGACATACGGTACAGTTTGCCCCGTGTGTGTTGACATACGGGGCAGCTTGCCCCATGTGTGATTGACAAACGGGGCAGTTTGCTCCGTGTGCGATTGACATACGGGGCAGTTTGCCCCGTGTGCGATTGACATGCGGGGCAGTTTGCCCCGTGTGCGATTGACATAGGGGGCAGTTTGCCCGTGTGTGATTGACATGCGGGGCAGTTTGCCCTGTGTGCGATTGACATACGGGGCAGTTTGCCCCGTGTGTGATGACATACGGGGCAGTTCGCCCCGTGTGCGATTGACATACGGGGCAGCTTGCCCCGTGTGTGATTGACATGCGAGGCAGTTTGCCCTGTGTGCGATTGACATACGGGGCAGTTTGCTTCGTTTGTGATGACATACGGGGCAGTTCGCCCCGTGTGCGATTGACATACGGGGCAGCTTGCCCCGTGTGTGATGACATACGGGGCAGTTTGCCCCGTGTGCGATTGACATACGGGGCAGTTTGCGCCCATGTGTGATGACATACGGGGCAGCTTGCCCCGTGTGCGATTGACATACGGGGCAGTTTGCCCCGTGCGCGATTGACATACGGGGCAGCTTGCCTCGTGTGTGATGAAATACGGGGCAGTTTGCCCCGTGCGCGATTGACATACGGGGCAGCTTGCCTCGTGTGTGATGACATACGGGGCAGTTGGCCCCGTGCACGATTGACATACGGGGCAGCTTGCCCCATGTGTGATGACATACGGGGCAGTTTTCCTCGTTTTCGATATACATACGGGGCAGCTTGCCCCGTCTGTGATGACATACGAGGCAGCTTGCCCCGTGTGTGATGACATACGGGGCAGCTTGCCCCGTGTGATTGAAATACAGGGCAGTTTGCCCCGTGTGTGATTGACATAAGGGGCAGATTGCCCCGTGTGCGATTGACATGCGGGGCAGTTTGCCCCGTGTGCGATTGACATACGAGGCAGCTTTTTCCGTGTGTGATGACATACGGGGCAGTTTGCCCCGTGCGCGTTTGACATACGGGGCAGCTTGCCCCGTGTGTGATGACATACGGGGCAGTTTGCCCCGTGTGCGATTGACATGCGGGGCAGTTTGTTCCGTGTGCGATTGACATACGGGGCAGCTTGCCCCGTGTGTGATGACATACGGGGCAGTTTGCCCCGTGCACGATTGACATACGGGGCAGCTTGCCCCATGTGTGATGACATACGGGGCAGTTTGCCCCGTGCGCGATTGACATACGGGGCAGCTTGCCCCGTGTGTGATGACATACGGAGCAGCTTGCCCCGTGTGCGATTGGCATACGGGGCAGCTTGCCCCGTGTGCGATTGACATACAGGGCAGTTTGCCCCGTGTGTAATGACATACGGGGCAGTTTGCCCCATGTGCGATTGACATACGGGGCAGTTTGCCCCGTGTATCATGACATACGGGGCAGTTTGCCCCGTGTGTGATTGACATGCGGGGCAGTTTGCCCTGTGTGTGATGACATACGGGGCAGTTTGCCCCGTGTGCGATTGACATTTTGCCCCGTGTGCGATTGACATACGGTACAGTTTGCCCCGTGTGTGTTGACATACGGGGCAGCTTGCCCCATGTGTGATTGACAAACGGGGCAGTTTGCTCCGTGTGCGATTGACATACGGGGCAGTTTGCCCCGTGTGCGATTGACATGCGGGGCAGTTTGCCCCGTGTGTGATTGACATACGGGGCAGTTTGCCCCGTGTGTGATTGACATGCGGGGCAGTTTTCCCTGTGTGCGATTGACATACGGGGCAGTTTGCCCCGTATGTGATGACATACGGGGCAGTTCGCCCCGTGTGCAATTGACATACGGGGCAGTTTGCCCCGTGTGTGATGACATACGGGGCAGTTTGCCCCGTGGGCGATTGACATTTTGCCCCGTGTGCGATTGACATACGGTACAGTTTGCCCCGTGTGTGTTGACATACGGGGCAGCTTGCCCCATGTGTGATTGACAAACGGGGCAGTTTGCTCCGTGTGCGATTGACATACGGGGCAGTTTGCCCCGTGTGCGATTGACATGCGGGGCAGTTTTCCCCGTGTGCGATTGACATACGGGGCAGTTTGCCCCGTGTGCGATTGACATACGGGGCAGTTTGCGCCCATGTGTGATGACATACGGGGCAGCTTGCCCCGTGTGCGATTGACACTGCCCCGTGTGTGATGACATACGGGGCAGTTTGCCCCGTTTTCGATATACATACGGGGCAGCTTGCCCCGTCTGTGATGACATACGAGGCAGCTTGCCCCGTGTGTGATGACATACGGGGCAGCTTGCCCCGTGTGCGATTGAAATACAGGGCAGTTTGCCCCGTGTGTGATTGACATAAGGGGCAGATTGCCCCGTGTTCGATTGACATGCGGGGCAGTTTGCCCCGTGTGCGATTTACATACGAGGCAGCTTTTTCCGTGTGTGATGACATACGGGGCAGTTTGCCCCGTGCGCGATTGACATACGGGGCAGCTTGCCCCGTGTGTGATGACATACGGGGCAGTTTGCCCCGTGTGCGATTGACATGCGGGGCAGTTTGTTCCGTGTGCGATTGACATACGGGGCAGCTTGCCCCGTGTGTGATGACATACGGGGCAGTTTGCCCCGTGTGCGATTGACATGCGGGGCAGTTTGCCCCGTGTGCGATTGACATACGGGGCAGTTTGCCCCGTGTGTGATTGACATGCGGGGCAGTTTGCCCTGTGTGCGATTGACATACGGGGCAGTTTGCCCCGTGTGTGATGACATACGGGGCAGTTCGCCCCGTGTGCGATTGACATACGGGGCAGCTTGCCCCGTGTGCGATTGAGATGCGGGGCAGTTTGCCCCGTGTGCGATAGACATACGGGGCAGTTTGCCCCGTGTGTGATTGACATACGGGGCAGATTGCCCCGTGTGCGATTAACATACGGGGCAGCTTGCCCCGTGTGCGATTGAGATGCGGGGTAGTTTGCCCCGTGTGCGATTGACATACGGGGCAGTTTGCCACGAGTACGATTGACATACGGGGCAGTTTGCCCCGTGTGTGATGACATACGGGGCACTTTGGCCCGAGTGCGATTGACATGCGGGGCAGTTTGCCCCGTGTGTAATGACATACAGGGCATTTTGCCCCGTGTGTGATTGACATTCGGGACAATTTGTCCCGTGTGCGATTGACATGCGGGGCAGTTTGCCCCGTGTGCGATTGACATACGGGGCAGCTTGCCCCGTGTGCGATTGACATGCGGGGCAGTTTGCCCCGTGTGCGATTGACATACGGGGCAGCTTGCCCCGTGTGCGATTGACATGCGGGGCAGTTTGCCCCGTGTGCGATTGACATACGGGGCAGTTTGCCCCGTGTGTGATTGACATGCGGGGCAGCTTGCCCCGTGTGTGATTGACATGCGAGGCAGCTTGCCCCGTGTGTGATGACATACGGGGCAGTTTGCCCCGTGTGCGATTGACATACGGGGCAGTTTGCGCCCATGTGTGATGACATACGGGGCAGCTTGCCCCGTGTGCGATTGACATACGGGGCAGTTTGCCCCGTGCGCGATTGACATACGGGGCAGCTTGCCCCGTGTGTGATGACATACGGGGCAGTTTGCCCCGTGTGCGATTGACATGCGGGGCAGTTTGTTCCGTGTGCGATTGACATACGGGGCATCTTGCCCCGTGTGTGATGACATACGGGGCAGTTTGCCCCGTGCACGATTGACATACGGGGCAGCTTTTTCCGTGTGTGATGACATACGGGGCAGTTTGCCCCGTGCGCGATTGACATACGGGGCAGCTTGCCCCGTGTTTGATGACATACGGGGCAGTTTGCCCCGTGTACGATTGACATGCGGGGCAGTTTGTTCCGTGTGCGATTGACATACGTGGCAGCTTGCCCCGTGTGTGATGACATACGGAGCAGCTTGCCCCGTGTGCGATTGGCATACGGGGCAGCTTGCTCCGTGTGCGATTGACATACAGGGCAGTTTGCCCCGTGTGTGATGACATACGGGGCAGCTTGCCCCGTGTGCGATTGACATACGGGGCAAATTGCCCCGTGTGTGATGACATACGGGGCAGTTTGCCTCGTGTGCGATTGACATGCGGGGCAGCTTTTTCCGTGTGTGATGACATACGGGGCAGTTTGCCCCGTGCGCGATTGACATACGGGGCAGCTTGCCCCGTGTTTGATGACATACGGGGCAGTTTGCCCCGTGTACGATTGACATGCGGGGCAGTTTGTTCCGTGTGCGATTGACATACGTGGCAGCTTGCCCCGTGTGTGATGACATACGGAGCAGCTTGCCCCGTGTGCGATTGGCATACGGGGCAGCTTGCTCCGTGTGCGATTGACATACAGGGCAGTTTGCCCCGTGTGTGATGACATACGGGGCAGCTTGCCCCGTGTGCGATTGACATACGGGGCAAATTGCCCCGTGTGTGATGACATACGGGGCAGTTTGCCTCGTGTGCGATTGACATGCGGGGCAGTTTGCCCCGTGTGCGATTGACATACGGGGCAGTTTGCCCCGTGTGTGATTGACATGCGGGGCAGTTTGCCCTGTGTGCGATTGACATACGGGGCAGTTTGCCCCGTGTGTGATGACATACGGGGCAGTTCGCCCCGTGTGCGATTGACATACGGGGCAGCTTGCCCCGTGTGTGATTGACATGCGAGGCAGTTTGCCCTGTGTGCGATTGACATACGGGGCAGTTTGCCCCGTGTGTGATGACATACGGGGCAGTTCGCCCCGTGTGATGACATACAGGGCAGCTTGCCCCGTGTGTGATTGATAAACGGGGCAGTTTGCCCCGTGTGCGATTGACATACGGGGCAGCCTGCCCCGTGTGTGATCACATACGGGGCAGTTTGCCCCGTGTGTGATTGACATGCGGGGCAGTTTGCCCCGTGTGCGATAGACATACGGGGCAGTTTGCCCCGTGTGTGATTGACATACGGGGCAGATTGCCCCGTGTGCGATTGACATACGGGGCAGCTTGCCCCGTGTGCGATTGAGATGCGGGGTAGTTTGCCCCGTGTGCGATTGACATGCGGGGCAGTTTGCCCCGTGTGCGATTGACATACGGGGCAGCTTGCCCCGTGTGTGATGACATACGGGGCACTTTGGCTCGTGTGCGATTGACATGCGGGGCAGTTTGCCCCGTGTGTAATGACATACAGGGCATTTTGCCCCGTGTGTGATTGACATTCGGGACCATTTGTCCCGTGTGCGATTGACATGCGGGGCAGTTTGCCCCGTGTGCGATTGACATACGGGGCAGCTTGTCCCGTGTGCGATTGACATGCGGGGCAGTTTGCCCCGTGTGCGATTGACATACAGGGCAGCTTGCCCCGTGTGTGATTGACAAACGGGGCAGTTTTCCCAGTGTGCGATTGACATACGGGGCAGCTTGCCCCGTGTGCGATAGACATATACGGGGCAGCTTGCTCCGTGTGCGATTGACATACGGGGCAGTTTGTCCCGTGTGTGATGACATACAGGGCAGCTTGCCCCGTGTGTGATTGATAAACGGGGCAGTTTGCCCCGTGTGCGATTGACATACGGGGCAGCCTGCCCCGTGTGCGATTGACATACGGGGCAGCTTGCCCCGTGTGCGATTGAGATGCGGGGCAGTTTGCCCCGTGTGCGATAGACATACGGGGCAGTTTGCCCCGTGTGTGATTGACATACGGGTCAGATTGCCCCGTGTGCGATTGACATACAGGGCAGCTTGCCCCGTGTGCGATTGAGATGCGGGGTAGTTTGCCCCGTGTGCGATTGACATACGGGGCAGTTTGCCCCGAGTACGATTGACATACGGGGCAGTTTGCCCCGTGTGTGATGACATACGGGGCACTTTGGCCCGAGTGCGATTGACATGCGGGGCAGTTTGCCCCGTGTGTAATGACATACAGGGCATTTTGCCCCGTTTGTGATTGACATTCGGGACAATTTGTCCCGTGTGCGATTGCCATGCGGGGCAGTTTGCCCCGTGTGCGATTGACATACGGGGCAGCTTGCCCCGTGTGCGATTGACATGCGGGGCAGTTTGCCCCGTGTGCGATTGAGATACGGGGCAGTTTGCCCCGTGTGTGATTGACATGCGGGGCAGTTTGCCCTGTGTGCAATTGACATACGGGGCAATTTGCCCCGTGTGTGATGACATACGGGGCAGTTCGCCCCGTGTGCGATTGACATACGGGGCAGTTTGCCCCGTGTGTGATTGACATGCGGGGCAGTTTGCCCTGTGTGCGATTGACATACGGGGCAGTTTGCCCCGTATGTGATGACATACGGGGCAGTTCGCCCCGTGTGCGATTGACATACGGGGCAGCTTGCCCCGTGTGCGATTGAGATGAGGGGCAGTTTGCCCCGTGTGCGATAGACATACGGGGCAGTTTGCCCTGTGTGTGATTGACATACGGGGCAGATTGCCTCGTGTGCGATTAACATACGGGGCAGCTTGCCTCATGTGCGATTGAGATGCGGGGTAGTTTGCCCCGTGTGCGATTGACATACGGGGCAGTTTGCCCCGAGTACGATTGACATACGGGGCAGTTTGCCCCGTGTGTGATGACATACGGGGCACTTTGGCCCGAGTGCGATTGACATGCGGGACAGTTTGCCCCGTGTGTAATGACATACAGGGCATTTTGCCCCGTGTGTTCACAACGAACACTCAAAAGCCTAGAATCCATGTGAAACGAATGAATGTAAATCATGCATCAGCATTCATTCGCTCTCATTCACTCTCTTCAAAAATAACCTGTCAACTCGCTGTATGTGCTCCATATATTTTATTCGTTTTTATTTAATAAAAGTGATTAATTCCACAAAAAACTATTTTATTTATGTTCGTCACGTACATAAATTGGTGCCGAAACAAAATATCTGCTCGGGCTGCAAGTTTTCATCATTTCTGTTCGAAGTGCAATAGTGCGGTATATAACCACTAAAAGTGAATCACGAACAATTTAAGTGTTTTGGCTAATACTGCGGACCAAAAGTGTGCGTAATCGATATTCGTCAATATTTTCATACGAATTATTGCCACACTCGTCTGCATTTTCAATTTTCGCGAAGCAAAATTGGAAGAAAACGGCCGCCATTTTTTTTCTCTCACGGTTGGTATCGAAGCACGCCGCCGGCTACATCGTGATTCGTATGAACATAGCCGCAGAACAACAAAGTGATTTCCGCCAAGAACTATTCTCTGCATTCATTCACCACAGACCAAGAAACTGTCATCTGTCATTGTCAAGCTAACCTTAAAACAACCAAAACATGCCTAATGAACGGAAATTAAAAGCGCAGATGGCACAATGCAGAGGATCGCTTACAAAGGCAGAAAACTTCTGGCAGGAGCAGCAAAACGGGCCTTTTGACAAAGAGGCAATTTCATCGCGGTTACGACAAATCGACAACGTATTAACAAGATACAACAATCTGTCGCTAGAGCTGCAGCTACTGGACGAGCCAGACGAGGAAGATTCTGAGGGCGAGTTCAAGGACACCTTCGTGGGCGACGGGTTCGAGGATCGCGCCCTCGCGATATCGTCTAAACTGCGGAGCTTGCTAAACACTCGTCAGCAAGCGTCAGAGTGCGTAAACGGAAACCGGTGCAGTGCTAGTGTTGTTTTGCCGCAGATGGAAATCCCAGTGTATGATGGTAGGGACTACACGCAGTATCAAACATTCATTGAACTCTTTAGTGCCATTGAAGTGGCACCAGGCCCCTAAGGGTGCGCCTAGATAGCCTAGCCTAGATATAGCCTGTCTAGATAAGTTGAAGCCTAAGAATGTAAATGTAAATAGGTAGTCGAATAAAGGAAAGGTTGTAACGATTCAACCTCTTAAATGGTTTGCTTTTTATGTTTTTGTATTCTGAACTTAAATTAACCCCTATCTGAAAGCTGAAGCTCCTGAGAAGCTTCTAGTCGTCTGAAAATGGAATCCTACCTGAAGGAAAAGCTATTGAGTAAAATTAAACAGATAGTAAGCGAGAAAATAAATCATTTATTTACCATAGAAATATCAAATTAATTTTGTTTGTTTTGAAGCTAAAGAACCTTTGATTAATTAATCTAGTAAAATCAAGACTCGATTGTACTAGATATCCACTTTGTTCCTATAAATACTAACTCGTACCAAAGCGAATAGAAAAACCGAGTTAGTTCCGGCCGATCCTATTAGAAAGGTTGAGTTTTATTCTAGTCTAGGTAAATCTATCCTACAGCTACAAGATCTTTCGTTATTTATGTTAAAGTATTCGAGCTTGAGTACTTTAACAGACCAAATCATCTCCTAGGATATTGCCGGACGGAAAGAGATTCGGTCAAATAAAAAACCATCCGACTCCAGACCTACAATGCCGTAATCTAACCTGGAATTTATTATCTCTGGAACCTAACCTCGAAGACCTATTTAGAACTAAGCTATACGTGATTCGCGCTGGTGAAGTGGCTTGGCGTGTGATTTCGTCTAGTGGGTGAGGCTCTGCGTTGTGCGAATAGACCCAGGCCCTTTTCGAGAAGTATGAAGTTTGTATTTCTATAAAGGGAAAAAGTTACACGTTAATTGAAGTTGTACATTAACCCTATTTTAGTAGAACCTATAACTTAAGTAAGACAATTATACCAGGTTCCTTAGAATTTATTTACAATTCTGTAGTTTCATTAAGTGATGCACAATTATGGAGGCTAAAGTGGGCATAAATTCCTTGTTATACTAAGTTGTGGGAAGTGATAAATTACGCTATGTGGTAGGTGACGCCCTTTAAACAGACTCGCAATACAATAGTGGTCAACTTGTGTTGGCCATGATGGGGTCTCTATTGATGATGATGCGATGATATAATAATGAAAATAATCATGAAGAAGTCAAGATATTGATGATGATGCGATGATATAATAATGAAAATAATCATAAGTCAAGATATTGATGATGATGCGATGATAGTCTATTGAAATAGAATATTAGTACATGTTTTACTTCCAGGTACATGAATGACGCAATGTCTAGTATAATATCGATTCTCCCTAACGATGAATCTTAGAGTTGTTAGCGAACTGTAGCGCTCGCCTCTCGCTCGCTCGCGGCTGCTCGTACTCGCTAGTAATCCCACCTCATCTGTTGATTCCGCCTACCCTATCGTTATTTCTATCAAATCTAATACCAATTAGTACTGACTTTTCCTAAGCAATTTATAATACAATTCATCCCCAAAATATCTCAATGGATGTAACACAGTGTCTTAGCAACCAATCTCACCCAATCAACTCAAAGGCACTTTATAGTCGGAACAATGTTAAATATACGACAATGCACAATTGAACTGACGAATGATAATTAATTACCAACCCACTGCGATACTTTTGTTGAGATCCCGATAATAACGACCCCACCTACCAAGATACCTACTCAATTATTGCCGTTACTAAAGCGAAAGTGTTGGATTCCCTTGTAAAATCAACATAGCTAGCTTCACGGTAAGAAGCTTCGGTTAAAGCAAAACGACGGCTTGGCCAGCGAAACTCTTCAGTTTGCAAGACTGAAAGGTCTCACCAACCTTACCTTCGTTGACACATCCGTGACGGAGGCCTAAGCGCGATCATCATCTCTACTGACTAAGAAACCCCTTAACGGGCGAATTCTCGTATTGGTCAGGGTCGTCAATGTGCTCTTTGGATATGGTTGTCCACAACGCTAAGCTCTCGGCCACAGGTGTACATAACTAATTTACTACGCTAGATTCATTCATTCAAGGAATTCCACACAATATATCTATAAGTACATCTGATTACTTCATAAACCAACACAACCGTAACCCTTGTTAAGAGGGTTGTTAGAACTAAGACAGCAGCTCGACCAGTGAGGTCCCTCAATTTGCAAGATTGAAGACTCTCAGCCACTCACTCTGTCTACACATCTTTGACTGGCGCTCTAGTGCGGGCACATCTCTGCTGACTAAGAAGCCCCTTTCGGGAGAATTCTCGTGTGGCCAGGGTCCTCAATGTGCCCTGTGGATATGGTTGTCTCGACACCGAGCACACAGCCACGAGTGTATATAACTACTTTATTCAGTTGCGTTAATCTAGTAAAGTAACCACCCATCAGCACCTATACTAACCACCGGATATTAATATGAACTTGTGGTAATATTTGTCGCTTATCCGCATCTTAACAATCTATCCTCATAGTGTAACGCGTACCACGGACCGAGTCAATTGCTATAGCTAGGTTGTCGTATAATAATTGATCACTTTATCTCGTGGGGGCGCACGGAACCCAATCATATCGCAGTGACAAATCAACTGGTAATATATATGTAGAACAAAACAACATTCCTGTAATATCGTCAGTTATTTAACCAATGACCTAGATCCGTTCATAATCTATACATAAACCGCTCGTACTTTATCTAGCATATTCCCCAAACTATATACAGTAGAACTAGATTTCGATACACAAATACAAGTATGATAACGTTGAAATGGTTAGATAATAGCCCAAAAACAAATTAATAAGTTTCAGAATCATTCAATACAGTGATTATAAAGGTCACTCACCAGATTTTAATTTCTTAATAGTGGGACACGTACCCAACGCCTCTCTGGTTCCCAGGGCTCCTGCCCTTCTGATCTCCCTCGACGCTCGTAACAAGCCAGCTCCTCCGCCATAAATAAATTACAATATAATATTAGCACATATTTTAATAAAGATTTCCCTCATTTGTACCTACAACTAACCACTAGATACTGGTATACAATTAGGAATTATTTACCATTGGACCGTTCCTTAGCGAACATTCATGTACTATATAAGTGTTCACTTCACTTCATGGGAGTATACGGAATTCTAATATGATGATGTCTTAAGCGCATTTATTAGGTGATAAACCTATTAGACCGCCACATATTCAAAATACACACGTGATCATATAAGATCATATCAGTTCACGAGCAGAAAGATATTGCCTAAATATTAATCACTCAATTCAAGACAATGTGCGCACAAGATAATTACTCCCTAAGAAATTCCAGAATTCACTATGATTAGTCACACTTTAAAATAAAATATTCAATCTCACCAGACGATCGCAAAGGCATTTGCGACCTTACCAAACTCTAATTCCTCTCAGCAACAGCCGTAATGCAGCCCAGCGGTGACCAGCCTTGTTCCGCCTCGAAGTAGTACGCGCCCAGAGGTCAGCCTAGCCTGGCCGCCTTTGCCTTCTGCCGCGTGATCTCGCTTCAACGTCCCATAGAAAAGTGAAACGCTCCTCGGCCCGCCGGGGTATTTATAGCCAACACTAACACGATCACGCCACTAATCCGACTCCTCATCTGAAAATATACCTTAACAAAAGGGTATAAGGCCCATTTTCCAGGGAGCGTTCCTCGCCCCACAGTGCCGATCGATAAGCACTTTTCTCGACTTCGCGGGTAGAATGTCTCTGCAGCTCGCGCGTCCGTCCACGCGTTTTCTTGCTGGCCAGCGATCCATTCCGGCAATTAACCTAAGTAGTCTAATTTATGAATCCATAAATCTAGATCTAGCACACATTAAATGATACACTAATCCAACAATACTGAATTAGTATGCTGAAGTATGTGTTAAACCAATTATTTTGGACGAAACGCGAGTTTTCTACACTTTTAATTGTAGTCTTGATTTTAGCCTAGAATAGCATCTAACGCAATTTATATCTAACTTATTTACATACATAATTAACAGGATGATAACGAATGAAAGCTTCAATCCCTTCATATTTGGACCTGAAACCCACAACGCTAACATCTATCAATTTAAAAGAGTAATTCCGCCCTTAGATACTATTGAGTCTGAGAGCGGAGCTCTCGGATCGTCTCAATCTGCCCCATGATTATGCACAGCGAGAAATCTACGATTTTGAGCGAAGCATTATCACAATCTAAAACATACCTAAGCAATAAACAAGGAATTGCGACCTATTAATGGTGAATCTTTAAAATAACTTTGAGTAGATAATTTCGTTAACCTACTGTCTTTATACCAAATTTAAATATAATATTACTCTAACTGAAGGCTAGATTTGTTAGCTGTGTCTATTTACGTAACTCTCCCAATTAATTCTGACCAATAATCTATGATTATAATTTGCAAAAAATGCCAACCCCATAACTCGGGAAGTTTCAATTCGTTGATATATCGATCTCTCCAACAAGTGTATTTTAGGCGTGTGAATGTTTAACCACTACGTTTGCTTGGTGATGGACGTTGAAGAATAGCCCCTGTATCACCTTGTGCCTCCAGTCACCTTCTGGCTTCCGTCAGCACAAGTTTAGCCACATATCTCGGCTGATGACACACATACCCATCCCTACGGTACCACCTTGAGTCCACAGATGCCCCCTGGCCACCACAAACTCAAGTTTAGCCACATATCTCGGCTGGCAATAGAAACCCCTATACTGCATCACCTTGCACCTCCAGTTGCCTTCTGGCTTCCGTCAGTACAAGTTAGGCCACATATCTCGGCCGATGACACTATATAATTATCTTCTAGCTTCACCTTGAGCCCACAGATGCCCCCTGGCCACCACAAACTCAAGTTAGACCACATATCTCGGTCGACGCCGCTAGAAAACTTCCCCAGAATACTCCCATTCGCACAAAGTACTAGGTTGTGAGCCCAATAGATCCTAATGACCACGATGTTGCACTAACACCCCGAACCCTCAGATACCTTCTGGCTACCAAGGATCCAGGTTCAACCACATATCTCGGTCTATGTTATTACAATAACTCCCCATGCGAACAGCAGAACACTGAGTACAAAGATAACCACCAAGCAAACCCAGTGGAGAATGTTTCTACTTGACTAGGATATCCGACTTCAGACTGTATTCCACACTAGAGGCAAACTGTTCATAAACTACTGGGTTAATTTTGCATTAATCCCTTCAATGTCCTGACAGCACCATCACACCATTAACGATAGTGATAATACTGACAAAACATCAAACAAACTTTAATTATAATCGTCGTTCGCGATGATACTCTATCTCTATACCGAACGTGACCCAGTCGCACACAGTAACATTCATCAACCCTGTGGGGTCTCTAGGAAGTGCCTTGACATCCTATAGAGAATCCGACTACATGCGTCCAAGCCCCACCCAGCTTTACTGTAGAAATGTCGTAACTACTATAAAATACGTTTGCATTACTCAAATACAAAATGCAACACTTCACCATCGTGTAAGAATAACAGCCTTACTAAATTTAATTTCAACAAACCATGTTCATTGAACCCTTGCAAGATTGTAATCTTGACATTGCAAATTACTTAACATATAATAGGAAATTCCTGATAAATTCCCAGTAATGGAAGTTAAAATATTATTACTTAAGTTTCAGAATGAATGTTCGTTGACAAATCATCCCGAAGAATATGGTGTCGGAAGTATCCTTGCCACGAAGAGATGTGTAGGACGAAGATAAGACTAGCTTAGCCTTTCAGCTTAGCTTCTGTAGAGTATAGTGTCGCCACAGTTAGTCACACAAGGACCTTGTCATTTTATGACTTTAACCTAACCAAACTATAACTGCGGAAACACCGGTGTAAAATGGTTTGGAGAGATCAATCAGTACCAACAAACCTAGGTTGCACTGCGAACTCCGACCAGTCGGTAAAAGCCCATTGTTATCATACAATCACACTTTCAGCACTACCTCTCACGTGGACTCATACATCTCTTAACTCAACGAACACACACATATACCCTCCCAACCTAATTAATCCCCTTGCCCTAAACACGACTTAGACCAACTAAACGGAATCCGACAGTACAACCACATTAATGATATATAATGTTCTTCCCAAGTTATATGCTATGAGAATTTACATTTACTTTATAAGACGAGAAAATTATGATATGAAGAGTAGAACAAAGTGATAATATAATATTACTACTTTACTTATTTTGCAAAACAAAATTTTACTGCTTTAATTGATCCGCACAGCCCTATTCGCACACAGCCAACTAACCTGCCCTTCATATGTTTGAAGATTATAAAAGACAGTAAGTCAAACTTAATTAACCCTCCTAGAGTAACCCGTAAATATCAAAATTTTAAGCCATATCCCATTTACCATTTACCTATCAGTCATTAATTAAATAACTGCCCCCCATTCTCACAACTTAAATAATTTTATAGTTGGATCTCAAATTTTCGTAATACTATAATTTATGTAGTAAATACCAGATAAATTGCAATACATAATTCATAAATTTAAAATTAGTCTTACGCCAATACCATATATTGTGCAAACGTAAGATTCGCCGGTTACTAAATGAAGATTACACCCACGCCCTATTAGGACCCACATAAATTTAACGCCTGATGTCAATATTGTATTGACAAACGCATCATACATCTTAAGATATACCTGTAATAAATGGATTATTTCATGTAAATATTTAACGTTGTTTATGCACTACCTAGCGCATAACATGTGGACAAAATATATAACCATATTCCATGCTTGAGATAAATTTAAGCCGGAATAATTATAACTGCGTAAGGTCCTAACCACTAGACGATCACGGCCCCATATCCTTCCCTTTATTATGAACTCCATCTCTTCGTTCTCATAAGATACCTGTAAGTTTCAATAATTAGTATTCAATCGATGCTTGAAATTCCGCTCCCGCAACTGCAACTGCCGTCACGCTGTCATAACACCGTCGCCTTTACCCCACATCTGTATCGTAATTCAAAATATACAATCACAAGCTAATCGAATACGGTAGCCGCGACCTCTTCTTCTCCAAAGCCGACCCTGCCCTATTGAACTCCAAATTTAGCCCCAAAATTCGAAATCTGCATCCGCGTATTACTCGAAAATGATACTCGCGCCGATTTTTTCTTTCAAAAATTTTATCAGCCATCCTGGATTCCAAACTAATCTTAAATCTAGAACCTGCATTCCCGTATAACTTGAAAATGATACCCGTCAGGAATCCCTTAAAACCAAAATGAGCCGCGATTTAAAATTTCAACTTAAGTATCTAAAATTTGACACGCACGACAACAGGTTATCTGATTCCCCCTTTATACCTATGAGACGTCAATCCGCCGTATACCTACTTTCTCCGAAAGGAAGGGATGACAAGAACAAAATTAAAATTTCCCGCCAACTCAAAAAAAAGAATTATAAATTTATACCATCTAGTACTTAATTTATCAGTCATTCCTGTCCCGTTATCCTGTAACTTATTTTACGTCATCCTAAAAGGTCACGTACAAATATCTCTAGACTCCGCAATTCGTAACAACTAAATATTGGGATATAACCGCTAGTACTCTTTGGGGGAGTCCTGTCTAACAGTAGCTGTCTACCGGCTAATATGATGACGATGGTAACGATGACTCAGCGCTGCGGGTATAGATCTACTTTCGCTAGTGGTGAAAGGTGAGGTGAGGTGAGGTGCTTCCCTAGTACGCCCAGAATAACAGCCCAGCTGATAGCGAGACAATCCCGCGGTCATTGCGCCAACCTTGATATTCGCCAATGCAGAACGACTCGACTCAAATCGATTTATTTCTTACAGCCAGTATAACCTGATCTCTAACCTCTCAATATCAACATAAGACCAGGGGTCAGTGCTAATTTTGCCACGCCCAACGCAGCGATCTCGAATCTACCTTAATAGCTACCGGTATAATCTATCGTGAACTACATATTGGACAATTTATTGACTTAGAAATATTTCTGACGATAAATGTTACGCATTAAAAATACCTAAATTCCCATACTACAACCAACCATTTTGTTAATATTTTATAACAAATACCTAATTTGTTGTTGAACAACCTATATAGGCGCCTTTAATTAACGTCCAACCTGATTTAAAGAAGTAAAATACAACCCATCTGAGAGCCCTCCCCTTTTTGAAAGTCGGTTAACCTTATCGACGCACGACCTCCCGTGAGCGCACACTATTGATACGCCTTACGATCTCGACTACATAATATCTTATTTACAAACTTACAAGTTGCCTATTCTATTCTAGTTTTAAGCACGGAATCAAGCATAAGGTACTAAATTTCCCCTTTTTTTTATATCTAGTGTGAAACGAACAACGCGAAGTACTTACGGTTTCATTCGCGCGATTTGAACCAGCGGTGAGTGGATCGCGTAACTATTCTTAACACAGACTATAACTTTTCTTATTCTACTTATCATTATTTTTTTGATATTTATCGTCTAAAATGCTAAATACAATTGTGGTAGTACCCTCGCAAAAGCTATCATACCGAATGGATTAAAGACAACCGACTACGCTAACCCTCCCGCGATACAAGCGATAATGGCCCTACAAACGATAATGTACACCCAACATAATGCGCGACTCAATTTCAATGGGATGTCTACAAATTTTGGTATGAATACAAACACTTACTAGGATTTCTCATTTGGATATAATGTAGTATCAGAGTATTTTATAATCACAATGCTAACCCCAATTACAAAAGGCCCCTTATAAATCGACGCGAATTCTGACATTGGTAGGACCTGTTAATCACATTTATAGTTTAATAACTTTAAGCGCAGGGAAATTAATCATTAGATTTATCAACTAGACACAACGTACTGGCAAGGTCTATCTAATAAAAGGTCCTAGTTTAATGTTAGTAGGCAAGGAAAATCCGTCTAAGTAAATATGAACTCTCTTGTCAAAAAAATTTAACATAATTCCCAATACCTCACTTGCCTGATACACAGTTTATAAATGTAAGATGCTCTTGTAACTCGTAAATGATTTGACTCGAAACCGAATTAACCCCTTCATTCCGCCACCGTATTCCACATGACAAAACCCCATTAGAATTAAATTACCACCTCTAAGTAAGCTCAGGCTTTATATATTCACAACTCCTAATTTTTCCTAAACCGTAACAACCGTTTAAACACGCCACTTGGCCGTACATTAAAGCCTCACCACAGATCTTAACCCAAATCAGCAAATGTCAAATTCCCGCGGCCTCGCTAGACAAATTTTGTAAACAACATTCGTCGTAATTAATCAAATAATTTAATAACTAGTGTCTAGATTGCTATTATTTGAAGGAATAAATTGCTCCAGTTACGCCTGACTGGTATAGTGCAACAACGAGTGTTTTGCCTCCTATTTTGGCCTTTTCCAACGTATCATAATACGAGCATTATTCAGTGTTGTGCATTAGAATGTTTACTTAGTTAGTTTTAAGGTGAAGCTAGTGAAACCATGAATTCTGCTACTGGGAACTCAACTAGTAGGTGTCATGTCAATCAACCGTAAGTAATTTATACCTTCTTCTTTTAAAATCTTCCCATTTTAAACCATAAGGCCTATTTTAATCCAGCACTGAATTCAGTAAAGGTACTAAACTCTTTTAAACGGTTACGAAAGAACGGAAAGCAACCGCGATCTTACTCATGCGACAGTTAATCCATCGGCCGACTACTTATTTCTTACATGGATGAGAGAAATATCACTTGCGTTCGTCGCTAGTATCAAAATATCCCCGCCACGGGTCGGATTAATTTTCCTACGTGACCAATATCTGACCTATTTTGCGCTAGTTTTGTAACCGAACTTGGAAATATGCCCTAATACGAACATCGTTTATAAACAACCATACGTTCTGTTCAATAAACCTACGCGAGTGCCTCGATGATAATTTTATGCATCCGTAAAATTATACCGCAGACCCTTAAATAATACCTAATTACAACCTCTTACATTAACTGATAAGTCATTTTTGTCATAGGTACTTCATGGAAAAAAAATAGACGGACCCTATGTCGTGGACAAATACACAATTTGATGAATACCTAAATCGCATAATGTTAAAACTATAAACGCCTAAATATATAAGTATCCCCAATTA
This sequence comes from Epinotia brunnichana, assembly GCA_963854355.1. Lineage (NCBI taxonomy): Eukaryota > Metazoa > Arthropoda > Insecta > Lepidoptera > Tortricidae > Epinotia > Epinotia brunnichana. The sequence goes on from OY977942.1 coordinate 12,901,313, forward strand.
CCCTTAACTTACTCCAAACATTGTAAAATTCGTTCAATTTAATAACCAAAGGTTTAAAAAGTAGTAGCCCACAATATTGTTAGTAAAGCAAAAATAAAAAAACACAAAAAGATTTTTCCGTACCGGGGATCGAACCCGGACGCTCGCGATTCATAGCCCGCCGGACAAACCAATCGTCCAGTGCGCTGTTAAGATAACTTGCGAAATTAACGACCCATTTCGAAATTCACATTACCTCAACAATGACTAGAGAGGTGGAACAGTTAGTTTACATACTCCAGTATCACATACTATGGTAACCAATTAAAGTGCCATGCGATATATACGACTCCTGCCTTAAAGTACATAATTTTATTTCCTATTTAACACGTGCACAACTTGGTATTACTAATATAATTTCTCCGAATTGCCCTGTTACCATATAATGTAAACATGGCGAATATCTTTCGTAATCTGACGTGAACCGGTACATATATGGTATTTGTCTGACAAGCTCTAATCTTTCGGCTTCAGACTGGGACAACTATCCATCTTATACTTGACAAATTCTGAAACCATTGTTTAAAATACGTAAGTAATAAATTTTACTATCAACGTAACTATCAACGAAATGATCCGTACTATATTTACTTACTATACCTACCTACATTTAAATTGCATTCAGCCCTATTGATAGAACCCACGACTTTAACACTACCTTATTAATAATTAAGTGCGTTGCGGTTAATCAATTTCATGCCCTACACACATTGTCTTACAATTCTAAGCCTTCTGCCCCCCTTTCTTAGAGCTGAATCTCCCGTGAGATTCGGAAATCCCTATCAGCGAAGTCTTTCGCCTCAGAACCTGAGTATCAAAGTTATTCGCTAACTAATAATGTCGTACCGTAGATCACGCGTGCTTGGTTTTGCATATATATATGAAAACCTAACTTGACTGGAATTATAATTAATTATTGAAATTACTCTGAAACTTTACAAACCCCGCTCTATAATTATGACTCATGAAGTAACTAAACCAGACAGACGGATTTCGGAATATCCTGATTCAATGAATCCGTTTTATTTCATTCTCTTGCCAACACGGGTTATCTACTATTTTCTAATTCGAACGTTCGTAAGTACGTTAGCGTTAATTAAGCTACTGATTACAATGAAATCCGCTATAACTACAGTGTGTGATGGGTCTAAAACTTTATTTTGCTAAGTTTTGTAAGGCGCAATCTATCTATTATTTTTTTCATTACATTGTACCCACGTAAACCCGCGTGACGCTTTAAGGTACTTAACATACCTATTAGAATTGACCAATATAAAATATGTAGGCTCTAATTAGTTCTTATATTTAGCCCGCAACCTCCACACAAAGCTAATTTTGTCGCATACTATTTCTATATATTTAATTCGCCGATATCAATTCCGGCCCGTGAGAAAAACCACCTCAAAAGTTAAGCAACTATATTATTACCTAGTTATTAGAAATAATTTACACTATGCCATTATCATAAAGTTACTATCAATATTAACGCATCTAACTGGCTACATTATTTTCCGTGTCAAAATATTTTACGTGCGACGCGCTTTATTTAAGACCGACCTTAATGCATTACATAAATATTTATCCTATGATCCTAAAACTGTTCACCCATTCCACCAAATTATAAGCGAACGCGACATACAGTTAATTAATATTACTCCTTTATCATCAAATTAAACAACAATTTCCCGCCAAAAATCTTTATGATTACTGGCGCCGCGACGTCGCTAGATTCCAAAATGGCCGCCCGAACCTAAGTTCGATGTTTAAAATTGTTTTTAGTTTGCGCGCGGGCTTCAACGAGCCGAATTCTCGCATATTTAGGCCTATTATTTAATCAGTTTAAAGTGTTTTACTGTGGTTTAGTGTGTATTCAAACATAAATCAATGTAGTGGTAATTGAACTGGTGCACATTATAAAGTGAATGTGATAGAGTGGCCGCGTATTTATGTGGAAATGTGTGAGTCCTACCATGTCAGGAATGTACCTCTATGGAGCTAGGCAGGTATTTAGGTGCCCTTTACTTGTTGCTTATCTTCAACCCTGTCACTATTTTAACCCTGCCAAAGTGGTTTTATGTACCTACGTAATTAAAAATTGAAATCTCACGCGTACATACAACCGGTTCACTGACTCACGATGACAACCATTTAAATACCTACACACAGCTTACCTTTTGACCTTAATGACCTAACAACAAAGTCCATTATAGTGTACCTTTGATCTTAGGTATTTGAATTTCTAGCCGGAACTAATCCGATTCGAATGCGCATTTTCTTGTAACAGATAACCGCTCCAGTTTCCTATCATTTTAACTGGTTAATGAATATAACTCGCGCGAATTACCTACTTATCTATTCTTACAATTACTTTCCTTACAAAGACGATTACGTAGAAAATATCCGCAAGGTTATAGGTACTTAAGATTTCGGACAATACTTAGTAGCGATCGATTTAACGTAAACGCCGAGAATTGGATTCAATTTGACTAGGTCAACTAACTAGGTATAACGCGTACCTACTTTTCTCCCCTAGCTTACAAAAGTTACCTATAACTCTAACCCCTATTATGTGATGAGTTCTTAAGTAAGTTCCTAAGTCCTTGGTACTATAATCATCCACCGGTACTTTCCTAACCACTATTTAACGAATAATTGCCCAACCGCGGGACAGATGTCAATGACCTCAACACTATTCTTGCGAACTCAAATGCAACAATTGAATATGAAGGATGAATAATCGTAGCTAAATACATAAGATGCTAATTTAACAAAATACTATCTTGAGGTTATCTAGATCCGTTTTATTTTATTTTTATTTTATTTTGGAATAAAAGCATTATACCTAAACTTTATTATAACTACTACCGCAACCGCCTGATGTATATGGAACCTACTTAATTGTGCTATGGCATTGGCAGATTGTAAGGCCATTCCGCATAACATTCCTGCCCCCCTTTTATACAAATTACGCGTAGGCACTACTTTGACACGACTGTCCGATGAAAAGAGTGTTTAGGTACTGTTACGTTTTTACTTAATTTTTAGATTAGACTCACTTCCTGACTTCCGTTCGGCCTAAAATTTCGCACATATGTATAAATCGCATGACAAATTAAAGTTAGATGACAAGGAACTAATCTGATGCTGGGGTTGGAAGATGGGCCTAGGAACTTCGTGATACAATGACACAAACCCATCGAGTTTGGGCTCGTTAGAATCGTCTCAATGAGCAGTTGGTAAACATATGTAGAAAAGTACAGTCGGGAATAAAAATGTGTACCCCCAAATGAATTTCTGTCAAAATAATATTAGCCCTTCGTCTACAACAAAATTATTTCTATGCATATTTTTCATAGTTTAGTGTGATATAACTTATTGATTAGTAATTCACCTACGTACCGCGCGTTAAAATCCCTTTGAAATTAAATAAAAGAAAGAAAGTCCTGAAAATAATACACAACACAATTCACGTACGTATCGCGCGTGAAAATCTCTTTGAAATAAAATAAAAGAAAGAAAGTCCTGAAAATAATACACAACACAACATTAAAAAATACAAACTCCATCTCTCTATCTACTCCACGGCAACAAAATGTGGGTTATTTGTATAACCCACACACAGAAAAATCTGTAAATAAATTTAATTAGCCCTTTCACCAAGCGAATCACGTAATAAAAAAAATATTTTTCCTTTTATTATAATTTTTTTCTTTTTTTTTTTTTTTTAAACGAAAATACTCTATTCTGTAGTAACCCGGGATACTAAAAAGTGAATTTAAAACCCTATTTTCATCCTGGTCACGGCCTCACCAAAATGTAACGATTCAACCTCTTAAATGGTTTGCTTTTTATGTTTTTGTATTCTGAACTTAAATTAACCCCTATCTGAAAGCTGAAGCTCCTGAGAAGCTTCTAGTCGTCTGAAAATGGAATCCTACCTGAAGGAAAAGCTATTGAGTAAAATTAAACAGATAGTAAGCGAGAAAATAAATCATTTATTTACCATAGAAATATCAAATTAATTTTGTTTGTTTTGAAGCTAAAGAACCTTTGATTAATTAATCTAGTAAAATCAAGACTCGATTGTACTAGATATCCACTTTGTTCCTATAAATACTAACTCGTACCAAAGCGAATAGAAAAACCGAGTTAGTTCCGGCCGATCCTATTAGAAAGGTTGAGTTTTATTCTAGTCTAGGTAAATCTATCCTACAGCTACAAGATCTTTCGTTATTTATGTTAAAGTATTCGAGCTTGAGTACTTTAACAGACCAAATCATCTCCTAGGATATTGCCGGACGGAAAGAGATTCGGTCAAATAAAAAACCATCCGACTCCAGACCTACAATGCCGTAATCTAACCTGGAATTTATTATCTCTGGAACCTAACCTCGAAGACCTATTTAGAACTAAGCTATACGTGATTCGCGCTGGTGAAGTGGCTTGGCGTGTGATTTCGTCTAGTGGGTGAGGCTCTGCGTTGTGCGAATAGACCCAGGCCCTTTTCGAGAAGTATGAAGTTTGTATTTCTATAAAGGGAAAAAGTTACACGTTAATTGAAGTTGTACATTAACCCTATTTTAGTAGAACCTATAACTTAAGTAAGACAATTATACCAGGTTCCTTAGAATTTATTTACAATTCTGTAGTTTCATTAAGTGATGCACAATTATGGAGGCTAAAGTGGGCATAAATTCCTTGTTATACTAAGTTGTGGGAAGTGATAAATTACGCTATGTGGTAGGTGACGCCCTTTAAACAGACTCGCAATACAATAGTGGTCAACTTGTGTTGGCCATGATGGGGTCTCTATTGATGATGATGCGATGATATAATAATGAAAATAATCATGAAGAAGTCAAGATATTGATGATGATGCGATGATATAATAATGAAAATAATCATAAGTCAAGATATTGATGATGATGCGATGATAGTCTATTGAAATAGAATATTAGTACATGTTTTACTTCCAGGTACATGAATGACGCAATGTCTAGTATAATATCGATTCTCCCTAACGATGAATCTTAGAGTTGTTAGCGAACTGTAGCGCTCGCCTCTCGCTCGCTCGCGGCTGCTCGTACTCGCTAGTAATCCCACCTCATCTGTTGATTCCGCCTACCCTATCGTTATTTCTATCAAATCTAATACCAATTAGTACTGACTTTTCCTAAGCAATTTATAATACAATTCATCCCCAAAATATCTCAATGGATGTAACACAGTGTCTTAGCAACCAATCTCACCCAATCAACTCAAAGGCACTTTATAGTCGGAACAATGTTAAATATACGACAATGCACAATTGAACTGACGAATGATAATTAATTACCAACCCACTGCGATACTTTTGTTGAGATCCCGATAATAACGACCCCACCTACCAAGATACCTACTCAATTATTGCCGTTACTAAAGCGAAAGTGTTGGATTCCCTTGTAAAATCAACATAGCTAGCTTCACGGTAAGAAGCTTCGGTTAAAGCAAAACGACGGCTTGGCCAGCGAAACTCTTCAGTTTGCAAGACTGAAAGGTCTCACCAACCTTACCTTCGTTGACACATCCGTGACGGAGGCCTAAGCGCGATCATCATCTCTACTGACTAAGAAACCCCTTAACGGGCGAATTCTCGTATTGGTCAGGGTCGTCAATGTGCTCTTTGGATATGGTTGTCCACAACGCTAAGCTCTCGGCCACAGGTGTACATAACTAATTTACTACGCTAGATTCATTCATTCAAGGAATTCCACACAATATATCTATAAGTACATCTGATTACTTCATAAACCAACACAACCGTAACCCTTGTTAAGAGGGTTGTTAGAACTAAGACAGCAGCTCGACCAGTGAGGTCCCTCAATTTGCAAGATTGAAGACTCTCAGCCACTCACTCTGTCTACACATCTTTGACTGGCGCTCTAGTGCGGGCACATCTCTGCTGACTAAGAAGCCCCTTTCGGGAGAATTCTCGTGTGGCCAGGGTCCTCAATGTGCCCTGTGGATATGGTTGTCTCGACACCGAGCACACAGCCACGAGTGTATATAACTACTTTATTCAGTTGCGTTAATCTAGTAAAGTAACCACCCATCAGCACCTATACTAACCACCGGATATTAATATGAACTTGTGGTAATATTTGTCGCTTATCCGCATCTTAACAATCTATCCTCATAGTGTAACGCGTACCACGGACCGAGTCAATTGCTATAGCTAGGTTGTCGTATAATAATTGATCACTTTATCTCGTGGGGGCGCACGGAACCCAATCATATCGCAGTGACAAATCAACTGGTAATATATATGTAGAACAAAACAACATTCCTGTAATATCGTCAGTTATTTAACCAATGACCTAGATCCGTTCATAATCTATACATAAACCGCTCGTACTTTATCTAGCATATTCCCCAAACTATATACAGTAGAACTAGATTTCGATACACAAATACAAGTATGATAACGTTGAAATGGTTAGATAATAGCCCAAAAACAAATTAATAAGTTTCAGAATCATTCAATACAGTGATTATAAAGGTCACTCACCAGATTTTAATTTCTTAATAGTGGGACACGTACCCAACGCCTCTCTGGTTCCCAGGGCTCCTGCCCTTCTGATCTCCCTCGACGCTCGTAACAAGCCAGCTCCTCCGCCATAAATAAATTACAATATAATATTAGCACATATTTTAATAAAGATTTCCCTCATTTGTACCTACAACTAACCACTAGATACTGGTATACAATTAGGAATTATTTACCATTGGACCGTTCCTTAGCGAACATTCATGTACTATATAAGTGTTCACTTCACTTCATGGGAGTATACGGAATTCTAATATGATGATGTCTTAAGCGCATTTATTAGGTGATAAACCTATTAGACCGCCACATATTCAAAATACACACGTGATCATATAAGATCATATCAGTTCACGAGCAGAAAGATATTGCCTAAATATTAATCACTCAATTCAAGACAATGTGCGCACAAGATAATTACTCCCTAAGAAATTCCAGAATTCACTATGATTAGTCACACTTTAAAATAAAATATTCAATCTCACCAGACGATCGCAAAGGCATTTGCGACCTTACCAAACTCTAATTCCTCTCAGCAACAGCCGTAATGCAGCCCAGCGGTGACCAGCCTTGTTCCGCCTCGAAGTAGTACGCGCCCAGAGGTCAGCCTAGCCTGGCCGCCTTTGCCTTCTGCCGCGTGATCTCGCTTCAACGTCCCATAGAAAAGTGAAACGCTCCTCGGCCCGCCGGGGTATTTATAGCCAACACTAACACGATCACGCCACTAATCCGACTCCTCATCTGAAAATATACCTTAACAAAAGGGTATAAGGCCCATTTTCCAGGGAGCGTTCCTCGCCCCACAGTGCCGATCGATAAGCACTTTTCTCGACTTCGCGGGTAGAATGTCTCTGCAGCTCGCGCGTCCGTCCACGCGTTTTCTTGCTGGCCAGCGATCCATTCCGGCAATTAACCTAAGTAGTCTAATTTATGAATCCATAAATCTAGATCTAGCACACATTAAATGATACACTAATCCAACAATACTGAATTAGTATGCTGAAGTATGTGTTAAACCAATTATTTTGGACGAAACGCGAGTTTTCTACACTTTTAATTGTAGTCTTGATTTTAGCCTAGAATAGCATCTAACGCAATTTATATCTAACTTATTTACATACATAATTAACAGGATGATAACGAATGAAAGCTTCAATCCCTTCATATTTGGACCTGAAACCCACAACGCTAACATCTATCAATTTAAAAGAGTAATTCCGCCCTTAGATACTATTGAGTCTGAGAGCGGAGCTCTCGGATCGTCTCAAGGTCTGCGTTACCAGGAAGGGTGTTATAAAGAAAACAAAGTATTAGTTTTAAAATTTAAGATCATTTATTGATTTATTGGTTTATTTGATTTGTTGTTTGATATTCGATTGGATTAATATTTGAATGATTTGCTATTTGTTTGTTTGTTTAAATATTTTAAACAAAGTATTTATTTAATAGTTAGTATTACTAATATTTGATATTTATTTGTTGGTCTAGATATTAAACTGTAGTATTTATTTGATAAATAGTATCATTAGCATTTGGTTGGTATTTTAAATCAAATAATGAGTAATTGATAATCTTTCATATAAAAGCAAAATCGAAACTTTTATTATTATATCAAATAAGGCTAGTTAAACCCTTATTTGATGCTCGACTCGCTTCCTGGGCATAATGTGGTTGGGAAAAGTCAGTCGAGCTTCCGGAAAAACCTCCACGCCTTTAGTGACACATCATTCTAACTAATTAAGGTACACAACTTAATTAGTTTCTTATAAAACTTCTTAAAACGATAGTATTTTACAAGGATGTACTTTGTGCATATAGTTTCTCGAGTTAAACATGTTTAATCGAATACAATTCACAAGACATTGTTCCTTAGGAAAACAATTACACACACACACGATAAAAGTAGGTACTATCAATAATACACCAGTACTGAAGGTTGAATACTCCTTAACACCACAAAGGAATCGAACCCTTGTTGCATTACTTGATAAGGTTCTCTATTACTTTAGATACGAGGGTCGAACTCGTATCTCATTACTCTTATTCAGTATCATAACTTTATTACTTTTGAACAGAGTTCTTTATTTATTTCTTTCACTGATACAATAGACCACCTTAACTGGTCACAATAGGAGTGTTTACAACCACAATATTATCCTCGTATACACCCACAGTTATAAAACCCACAATACAATCTGGTCGTGTTTATTTGGCTTATTCCGTCAAGTACAGAGTTTTCTATAATAATATCCTTTATTAACTGGGCAGTGCAATTACTGTGATCTTTAGTAATTAACTCCAAATAAACACGGATGCCAAAAACCCCTGCTGTAGGTACTTAGCTTTCAATTATTGCGTAGACTGCCGACCACTGATGTTACAATCTAATTAATAGGTTTCACATAGTATAGACTTGTCGAACACTCTTCTTTGACAATCTTATACAATTAGGTATCATTGATATAATATATGTAAACACCATCAACACAATCAGATGTACACGCTTCTCCCGTCAATTATCAAGTGAAGTCCTCCCCATCGGTTGACATCTTAAGACGGCCAACCGTTCCATCATTATTACAAACATTACTATAACTTATAAATATTAAGTTCCAACTCTAATTATAGTGACGTAAGGGTTCTCGAACTGCATGGTCATCCTTGGTGCATCTCTGCAGACGCCGGCGCCGCTCTCTCCTTCAGACGACGCTATTGTTCTAATAGTTACCAACATGTGCAACACAGATTGGCGTGCAGCATAGTCCTCTGTCTGGAATAAACATTTAACAACCGTAGACCATTGTATGGGATAATAGACATTAGCTCTGTGTAACAGAACTCCAAATAAAGTGTGTGTTTTGACCAACGACTCCATGCATACTCGTATTGTATCGATTTCCATTGAAATCTTTCACAGCTTTAAGGCAATAACTCGCCTTTTTCCTGACAAGTACGGCCATAAACTATAATATTTTGTTGTCTTAAAATGGTATTCATTCCAATGTTTTTGTTTCGTTAATACTGAGTATTTGACTACTAAACTAGGTAAACCATGTTACCATCTCACCCCCCTCTCTGGAGTAAGCTAAAACCGTAGATTTTCGCTTTCTTCACTAAAAAGTGATTACTAGGTTTACATTTAGTTATCATAGTTAACAAAATATTGCTAATCATAATATTAGCCTCTGACCTGGCTATTATCATCTTACAAAATTGTGTATTTCATTAGATGACAATACTTTTATAGTAAAATTTTAACGCTGGTGCTAAAGGTTTTTTTTTTTGATGGGTACCTGGGTTTTAAACGACAGTCGGACGGACATAAGTATAGGTTCCGTTTTTTTTCCGTACCACGTACAATACTTAACTTATGCGAAACATTTCGTGCTTAGGAAGACAAGAGCTTAATACTATAAGCATAAGGTACTCTTGGAAAAGCAACTTTCTGGTACATTAATATTCTGTTGCAACAAGGAGTGATACTCTCTGTAATAAATATATTTGTTATTAAATAAAAAATGGTCTAGATAGAACTATAAATTGTGAACGCTGTGCCTTTTTTTCTATCATTTACATTTGTATGTATCGTTTGCTGAAGTCAACGATCTGGGCTCCTACGAAACCTCATATAAGTTTGTTTTGATAAACACAAGCACATTCAATACAAACTGTGTATTGTTTTAAGTATTAGTATGGAATTTTTTACATCTTTGCTCATATGGAATATGTTCATTGTTGTATCGTCATGGCTGAGGGATGTGACGGGTGTGGGCTTTTTTCACCATCACTTATCAAACTGCTCGGCGCTGGGCTCGATGTGTGCTGGCTTGTAGCTATATACTTACATAGTTATGAACATTTACCACGCAGTCTTACGACCGGGTTTATATGTTTGTTTCCACACAGTCCAGCGGACCGGGATTATATATAGTTCCACACAGTCCTAAGACCGGGATTATATATGTAGTTCCACTCAGTCCTAAGACCGGGATTATATGAATATATGTACCGCACAGTTTAATACCGGGTTTATATATATATTTCCACAAGATATACCGCTCAGTCTTAAACCGGGTTTATATGTAGTAAATACCGCTCAGTTTAATACCGGGTTTATATGAATATATGTACCGCACAGTCTAATACCGGGTTTATATATATTTTTCCACAAGATAGACCGCTCAGTCTTAAACTGGGTTTATATGTAGTAAATACCGCTCAGTTTAATACCGGGTTTATATGAATATATGTACCGCACAGTCTAATACCGGGTTTATATATATTTTTCCACAAGATATACCGCTCAGTCTTAAACCGGGTTTATATGTAGTAAATACCGCTCAGTTTAATACCGGGTTTATATAAATATATGTACCGCACAGTCTAATACCGGGTTTATATATATATATATATTTCCACTTATGGTAATATTATACACACTTAATCTGTAGTACTTCATCTCCGAAAATCATTTTCCATCTCGGAAAATCATGCTTCACCTCTGAAAATCGTCAAACACCTCTGAAATCCGTACATCACACACAAGGTTGAAATTCATTCTTCATCTTTGAAGTTCATACAGCACAAGTCTGGCCAGACTTTCAAACAAAATACCTTATATTCTTTCATCACATCAAAATCCATCCAAGGTATTCATAATTCAGTACAACTACCCAAATCACCTGTAACGTCGTTAAAAATCTCACTGCTGTACGTAGAATAATATACGAACCATTGACTATTGGTCAATATTTCAACTTCTCACCTGTATAATTAATTACCTTCAACTTAAATCTATACAAATTATATATTATATAAAAATAATACCATGAACGATGACATCTGCTTTCCTCAGCATGTTCATAAAGACCACAAAGCGTTCATTGTATTGTAAGTAAATAGTTAAGCAATTAAATCAAATTGCTTTAATTATAAATATGTAAGTATGTATAACTTTGATCATCGGGAGTGTCTATTTTACGCTTAATACCACTTATATAACAAAATTTATAACTACAATTTATCAAACACATAATTGGACTCGCTACCATATAGTCAAAATCAGTTCAATTCAGCCCGTTATTGTCCAATACAATAAATCAAATCCAATAAGATATTGTACTGTTAGAAATACAAAATTCTTATTTAAGTACATCTTATTATCTCACCATATCCAACTTGAATATAAAGTTAAACCACTTGTCTCCCCAACCCAAACATTAACGGATATATAACGTTCCGTATATATTAATTCACTAATGGATTAAAATTCACTTGATTGCGAATTTCAAGCTTCTTCCCACTTGGAACCAACTCATTATTTTAGTAACCGCTCTGTTCACGCCACAGCCGTTTAGTCGACCTGGGTCTACGATTGGGTTTTCTTTTATCACCACGCGTATCGTGCGAACTCATACGTTGAAGTTGCTCTTGTGACTTGTAATTACCATTATTTACTCGATTAATAGTACTGTTATGACTGTTACACCTAACATTGAGGTCAATTTTAGCTAGAAATTCAAATGCTGTATTAAAATTTGCTTCGTTATTGCTGGTAAACCACAATTGCTGCACATGCTCTGAGTAATGCCTCATAAGCCAAATAACTAGTATCTTTTCTTCGATTGGAATCGTTAGTGAGCTAACGACTTCCATCTGAGTAGCAAAATGTTCGCTCATATCTAAATCACCATATGGATTATAAGACCCATTCATTAAATTGTACAATGCTGTTTGTTGTCGCTGTTCACTCCAGTATATACGTCTGAACTCGTTCTCAAACTCATCCAACGTTCGCCAATACCTACTTCGAAATTCCATCATTGTACGAGCCGATTTTGGTAAACACTCCATTGCAATATCAAAAATTCTATCATGTGCGTTCAAAAGGTTTATATATCTACGAAACCATGTAATAAACTTCATCGGATTAGGATCCTCCCTGCCTTTAAAATAAGGTTTAGCTATATCGGGCTGCATAACGTAAACATTTTGTCTAACACTACTCGGGTCCGTCTGTAACACCGGACCTCTAGGTATCTCTGTCATATCTACATACGTATCAATTCGCTTAGACAGCGTGTCAAACTTCTCTTGCACCATTTTGAAACCACGTTGCTGGTTCGCTTTAAACTCCGCACTAGTCTGCTCTACATTACTATCCGTCGTAACAATTAATTGACTATCTTCGCCTCGATAACGTCCACTTCGCAATTTACTCCGCCCTGACATTACTACTAAGTAAACACAAAAAACTATTCCACTATTTCAATGCGCTTTAGTAAACGAGTGCAAGAGTTCCTATAATAAACACAATATTCACGATCTAAAGATAGTTGGTCAAAACACACACACAAGATTAGAATTATGTAATTTAAAAAAACGGTACAATGTCTCGGAACCGTCATGCGATAAACTTGTTTCATATAATTTTATCGGTATATATTATTTACAATACAAAGGATATCCAAAGCACCCCTCTCAGATCATACGAATAATCATCATCAATGGACATAGGCCTCCCCCAAAGAGTGCCACAATGGCCGGTCCTGCGCCACCCGCATCCAGCGGACTCGCGATACGAATAATGTTATGTATTAATTAAAATTGTAAGCAATTATTTAATTATAAATTTAAACCTCCCCTCTCAGACCTTTCGATTATTTAGAACTTTCCATACGTTTGCAATATAGCTTTAAATATAACTTTATAACACAATAAATAAGCAGTGATCGTCATAATGGCAAATAATTATTAGTTTCCTACGTTGTGTATTTTTTTAAATTAAATTGTTTGCGTCCAAGTTCTTTTTACTAGTTGTGTATTATTTATTAAAACATAAAGTCTAGAATCCTGCGTCACGAGCTCCACGTGAAGTGGCACCAGGCCCCTAAGGGTGCGCCTAGATAGCCTAGCCTAGATATAGCCTGTCTAGATAAGTTGAAGCCTAAGAATGTAAATGTAAATAGGTAGTCGAATAAAGGAAAGGTCTGCGTTACCAGGAAGGGTGTTATAAAGAAAACAAAGTATTAGTTTTAAAATTTAAGATCATTTATTGATTTATTGGTTTATTTGATTTGTTGTTTGATATTCGATTGGATTAATATTTGAATGATTTGCTATTTGTTTGTTTGTTTAAATATTTTAAACAAAGTATTTATTTAATAGTTAGTATTACTAATATTTGATATTTATTTGTTGGTCTAGATATTAAACTGTAGTATTTATTTGATAAATAGTATCATTAGCATTTGGTTGGTATTTTAAATCAAATAATGAGTAATTGATAATCTTTCATATAAAAGCAAAATCGAAACTTTTATTATTATATCAAATAAGGCTAGTTAAACCCTTATTTGATGCTCGACTCGCTTCCTGGGCATAATGTGGTTGGGAAAAGTCAGTCGAGCTTCCGGAAAAACCTCCACGCCTTTAGTGACACATCATTCTAACTAATTAAGGTACACAACTTAATTAGTTTCTTATAAAACTTCTTAAAACGATAGTATTTTACAAGGATGTACTTTGTGCATATAGTTTCTCGAGTTAAACATGTTTAATCGAATACAATTCACAAGACATTGTTCCTTAGGAAAACAATTACACACACACACGATAAAAGTAGGTACTATCAATAATACACCAGTACTGAAGGTTGAATACTCCTTAACACCACAAAGGAATCGAACCCTTGTTGCATTACTTGATAAGGTTCTCTATTACTTTAGATACGAGGGTCGAACTCGTATCTCATTACTCTTATTCAGTATCATAACTTTATTACTTTTGAACAGAGTTCTTTATTTATTTCTTTCACTGATACAATAGACCACCTTAACTGGTCACAATAGGAGTGTTTACAACCACAATATTATCCTCGTATACACCCACAGTTATAAAACCCACAATACAATCTGGTCGTGTTTATTTGGCTTATTCCGTCAAGTACAGAGTTTTCTATAATAATATCCTTTATTAACTGGGCAGTGCAATTACTGTGATCTTTAGTAATTAACTCCAAATAAACACGGATGCCAAAAACCCCTGCTGTAGGTACTTAGCTTTCAATTATTGCGTAGACTGCCGACCACTGATGTTACAATCTAATTAATAGGTTTCACATAGTATAGACTTGTCGAACACTCTTCTTTGACAATCTTATACAATTAGGTATCATTGATATAATATATGTAAACACCATCAACACAATCAGATGTACACGCTTCTCCCGTCAATTATCAAGTGAAGTCCTCCCCATCGGTTGACATCTTAAGACGGCCAACCGTTCCATCATTATTACAAACATTACTATAACTTATAAATATTAAGTTCCAACTCTAATTATAGTGACGTAAGGGTTCTCGAACTGCATGGTCATCCTTGGTGCATCTCTGCAGACGCCGGCGCCGCTCTCTCCTTCAGACGACGCTATTGTTCTAATAGTTACCAACATGTGCAACACAGATTGGCGTGCAGCATAGTCCTCTGTCTGGAATAAACATTTAACAACCGTAGACCATTGTATGGGATAATAGACATTAGCTCTGTGTAACAGAACTCCAAATAAAGTGTGTGTTTTGACCAACGACTCCATGCATACTCGTATTGTATCGATTTCCATTGAAATCTTTCACAGCTTTAAGGCAATAACTCGCCTTTTTCCTGACAAGTACGGCCATAAACTATAATATTTTGTTGTCTTAAAATGGTATTCATTCCAATGTTTTTGTTTCGTTAATACTGAGTATTTGACTACTAAACTAGGTAAACCATGTTACCATCTCACCCCCCTCTCTGGAGTAAGCTAAAACCGTAGATTTTCGCTTTCTTCACTAAAAAGTGATTACTAGGTTTACATTTAGTTATCATAGTTAACAAAATATTGCTAATCATAATATTAGCCTCTGACCTGGCTATTATCATCTTACAAAATTGTGTATTTCATTAGATGACAATACTTTTATAGTAAAATTTTAACGCTGGTGCTAAAGGTTTTTTTTTTTGATGGGTACCTGGGTTTTAAACGACAGTCGGACGGACATAAGTATAGGTTCCGTTTTTTTTCCGTACCACGTACAATACTTAACTTATGCGAAACATTTCGTGCTTAGGAAGACAAGAGCTTAATACTATAAGCATAAGGTACTCTTGGAAAAGCAACTTTCTGGTACATTAATATTCTGTTGCAACAAGGAGTGATACTCTCTGTAATAAATATATTTGTTATTAAATAAAAAATGGTCTAGATAGAACTATAAATTGTGAACGCTGTGCCTTTTTTTCTATCATTTACATTTGTATGTATCGTTTGCTGAAGTCAACGATCTGGGCTCCTACGAAACCTCATATAAGTTTGTTTTGATAAACACAAGCACATTCAATACAAACTGTGTATTGTTTTAAGTATTAGTATGGAATTTTTTACATCTTTGCTCATATGGAATATGTTCATTGTTGTATCGTCATGGCTGAGGGATGTGACGGGTGTGGGCTTTTTTCACCATCACTTATCAAACTGCTCGGCGCTGGGCTCGATGTGTGCTGGCTTGTAGCTATATACTTACATAGTTATGAACATTTACCACGCAGTCTTACGACCGGGTTTATATGTTTGTTTCCACACAGTCCAGCGGACCGGGATTATATATAGTTCCACACAGTCCTAAGACCGGGATTATATATGTAGTTCCACTCAGTCCTAAGACCGGGATTATATGAATATATGTACCGCACAGTTTAATACCGGGTTTATATATATATTTCCACAAGATATACCGCTCAGTCTTAAACCGGGTTTATATGTAGTAAATACCGCTCAGTTTAATACCGGGTTTATATGAATATATGTACCGCACAGTCTAATACCGGGTTTATATATATTTTTCCACAAGATAGACCGCTCAGTCTTAAACTGGGTTTATATGTAGTAAATACCGCTCAGTTTAATACCGGGTTTATATGAATATATGTACCGCACAGTCTAATACCGGGTTTATATATATTTTTCCACAAGATATACCGCTCAGTCTTAAACCGGGTTTATATGTAGTAAATACCGCTCAGTTTAATACCGGGTTTATATAAATATATGTACCGCACAGTCTAATACCGGGTTTATATATATATATATATTTCCACTTATGGTAATATTATACACACTTAATCTGTAGTACTTCATCTCCGAAAATCATTTTCCATCTCGGAAAATCATGCTTCACCTCTGAAAATCGTCAAACACCTCTGAAATCCGTACATCACACACAAGGTTGAAATTCATTCTTCATCTTTGAAGTTCATACAGCACAAGTCTGGCCAGACTTTCAAACAAAATACCTTATATTCTTTCATCACATCAAAATCCATCCAAGGTATTCATAATTCAGTACAACTACCCAAATCACCTGTAACGTCGTTAAAAATCTCACTGCTGTACGTAGAATAATATACGAACCATTGACTATTGGTCAATATTTCAACTTCTCACCTGTATAATTAATTACCTTCAACTTAAATCTATACAAATTATATATTATATAAAAATAATACCATGAACGATGACATCTGCTTTCCTCAGCATGTTCATAAAGACCACAAAGCGTTCATTGTATTGTAAGTAAATAGTTAAGCAATTAAATCAAATTGCTTTAATTATAAATATGTAAGTATGTATAACTTTGATCATCGGGAGTGTCTATTTTACGCTTAATACCACTTATATAACAAAATTTATAACTACAATTTATCAAACACATAATTGGACTCGCTACCATATAGTCAAAATCAGTTCAATTCAGCCCGTTATTGTCCAATACAATAAATCAAATCCAATAAGATATTGTACTGTTAGAAATACAAAATTCTTATTTAAGTACATCTTATTATCTCACCATATCCAACTTGAATATAAAGTTAAACCACTTGTCTCCCCAACCCAAACATTAACGGATATATAACGTTCCGTATATATTAATTCACTAATGGATTAAAATTCACTTGATTGCGAATTTCAAGCTTCTTCCCACTTGGAACCAACTCATTATTTTAGTAACCGCTCTGTTCACGCCACAGCCGTTTAGTCGACCTGGGTCTACGATTGGGTTTTCTTTTATCACCACGCGTATCGTGCGAACTCATACGTTGAAGTTGCTCTTGTGACTTGTAATTACCATTATTTACTCGATTAATAGTACTGTTATGACTGTTACACCTAACATTGAGGTCAATTTTAGCTAGAAATTCAAATGCTGTATTAAAATTTGCTTCGTTATTGCTGGTAAACCACAATTGCTGCACATGCTCTGAGTAATGCCTCATAAGCCAAATAACTAGTATCTTTTCTTCGATTGGAATCGTTAGTGAGCTAACGACTTCCATCTGAGTAGCAAAATGTTCGCTCATATCTAAATCACCATATGGATTATAAGACCCATTCATTAAATTGTACAATGCTGTTTGTTGTCGCTGTTCACTCCAGTATATACGTCTGAACTCGTTCTCAAACTCATCCAACGTTCGCCAATACCTACTTCGAAATTCCATCATTGTACGAGCCGATTTTGGTAAACACTCCATTGCAATATCAAAAATTCTATCATGTGCGTTCAAAAGGTTTATATATCTACGAAACCATGTAATAAACTTCATCGGATTAGGATCCTCCCTGCCTTTAAAATAAGGTTTAGCTATATCGGGCTGCATAACGTAAACATTTTGTCTAACACTACTCGGGTCCGTCTGTAACACCGGACCTCTAGGTATCTCTGTCATATCTACATACGTATCAATTCGCTTAGACAGCGTGTCAAACTTCTCTTGCACCATTTTGAAACCACGTTGCTGGTTCGCTTTAAACTCCGCACTAGTCTGCTCTACATTACTATCCGTCGTAACAATTAATTGACTATCTTCGCCTCGATAACGTCCACTTCGCAATTTACTCCGCCCTGACATTACTACTAAGTAAACACAAAAAACTATTCCACTATTTCAATGCGCTTTAGTAAACGAGTGCAAGAGTTCCTATAATAAACACAATATTCACGATCTAAAGATAGTTGGTCAAAACACACACACAAGATTAGAATTATGTAATTTAAAAAAACGGTACAATGTCTCGGAACCGTCATGCGATAAACTTGTTTCATATAATTTTATCGGTATATATTATTTACAATACAAAGGATATCCAAAGCACCCCTCTCAGATCATACGAATAATCATCATCAATGGACATAGGCCTCCCCCAAAGAGTGCCACAATGGCCGGTCCTGCGCCACCCGCATCCAGCGGACTCGCGATACGAATAATGTTATGTATTAATTAAAATTGTAAGCAATTATTTAATTATAAATTTAAACCTCCCCTCTCAGACCTTTCGATTATTTAGAACTTTCCATACGTTTGCAATATAGCTTTAAATATAACTTTATAACACAATAAATAAGCAGTGATCGTCATAATGGCAAATAATTATTAGTTTCCTACGTTGTGTATTTTTTTAAATTAAATTGTTTGCGTCCAAGTTCTTTTTACTAGTTGTGTATTATTTATTAAAACATAAAGTCTAGAATCCTGCGTCACGAGCTCCACGTGAAGTGGCACCAGGCCCCTAAGGGTGCGCCTAGATAGCCTAGCCTAGATATAGCCTGTCTAGATAAGTTGAAGCCTAAGAATGTAAATGTAAATAGGTAGTCGAATAAAGGAAAGGTCTGCGTTACCAGGAAGGGTGTTATAAAGAAAACAAAGTATTAGTTTTAAAATTTAAGATCATTTATTGATTTATTGGTTTATTTGATTTGTTGTTTGATATTCGATTGGATTAATATTTGAATGATTTGCTATTTGTTTGTTTGTTTAAATATTTTAAACAAAGTATTTATTTAATAGTTAGTATTACTAATATTTGATATTTATTTGTTGGTCTAGATATTAAACTGTAGTATTTATTTGATAAATAGTATCATTAGCATTTGGTTGGTATTTTAAATCAAATAATGAGTAATTGATAATCTTTCATATAAAAGCAAAATCGAAACTTTTATTATTATATCAAATAAGGCTAGTTAAACCCTTATTTGATGCTCGACTCGCTTCCTGGGCATAATGTGGTTGGGAAAAGTCAGTCGAGCTTCCGGAAAAACCTCCACGCCTTTAGTGACACATCATTCTAACTAATTAAGGTACACAACTTAATTAGTTTCTTATAAAACTTCTTAAAACGATAGTATTTTACAAGGATGTACTTTGTGCATATAGTTTCTCGAGTTAAACATGTTTAATCGAATACAATTCACAAGACATTGTTCCTTAGGAAAACAATTACACACACACACGATAAAAGTAGGTACTATCAATAATACACCAGTACTGAAGGTTGAATACTCCTTAACACCACAAAGGAATCGAACCCTTGTTGCATTACTTGATAAGGTTCTCTATTACTTTAGATACGAGGGTCGAACTCGTATCTCATTACTCTTATTCAGTATCATAACTTTATTACTTTTGAACAGAGTTCTTTATTTATTTCTTTCACTGATACAATAGACCACCTTAACTGGTCACAATAGGAGTGTTTACAACCACAATATTATCCTCGTATACACCCACAGTTATAAAACCCACAATACAATCTGGTCGTGTTTATTTGGCTTATTCCGTCAAGTACAGAGTTTTCTATAATAATATCCTTTATTAACTGGGCAGTGCAATTACTGTGATCTTTAGTAATTAACTCCAAATAAACACGGATGCCAAAAACCCCTGCTGTAGGTACTTAGCTTTCAATTATTGCGTAGACTGCCGACCACTGATGTTACAATCTAATTAATAGGTTTCACATAGTATAGACTTGTCGAACACTCTTCTTTGACAATCTTATACAATTAGGTATCATTGATATAATATATGTAAACACCATCAACACAATCAGATGTACACGCTTCTCCCGTCAATTATCAAGTGAAGTCCTCCCCATCGGTTGACATCTTAAGACGGCCAACCGTTCCATCATTATTACAAACATTACTATAACTTATAAATATTAAGTTCCAACTCTAATTATAGTGACGTAAGGGTTCTCGAACTGCATGGTCATCCTTGGTGCATCTCTGCAGATGCCGGCGCCGCTCTCTCCTTCAGACGACGCTATTGTTCTAATAGTTACCAACATGTGCAACACAGATTGGCGTGCAGCATAGTCCTCTGTCTGGAATAAACATTTAACAACCGTAGACCATTGTATGGGATAATAGACATTAGCTCTGTGTAACAGAACTCCAAATAAAGTGTGTGTTTTGACCAACGACTCCATGCATACTCGTATTGTATCGATTTCCATTGAAATCTTTCACAGCTTTAAGGCAATAACTCGCCTTTTTCCTGACAAGTACGGCCATAAACTATAATATTTTGTTGTCTTAAAATGGTATTCATTCCAATGTTTTTGTTTCGTTAATACTGAGTATTTGACTACTAAACTAGGTAAACCATGTTACCATCTCACCATGATACACAATAACGTAAAGCTAGAATCAATTCAAAAATTATTCTATTTAAGAAAGTTTTTAAAAGTTGAACCCTTATCACTGATTGAAGGGCTCCCCATTATAGGGGAATCATATGAAAAAGCATTAGAATTGTTAAAAAATAGATATGATAACAAGTTCTTGATAATAACTAACCATGTTCAAGCATTGTTGGATATCCAACCAATCGTAAGGATTTCTGCCAGCAATTTAAGAGAATTAATTTCACAATCTCGCCAACACTTAGGGGCTTTGAAAACTCTAGGGCAGGCAACTGATAGCTGGGACATGGTCATTCTACCTATTCTGCTGCGAAAAATCGACCAATTTTCCTGTCGAACATATCATAGCGAGCGAGACAGTACGAAGCTGCCAACATTAGAAGATTTCTTTACCTTCATGGAAAGAAGAGCCAGCAGCTTCGAGGAGAGCCAAAAAAGTGAAGGTAAGACATATACCCATTTTACCAGTTATGTGTCAAAAAACAAAGTGTCAAATTTTGCAAGCAAATTAGTATCCTCTTGTAAATTTTGTAATTCTGAGTCACATAAATTATTCAAATGCACAAAATTTGAAGCCTTGTCCTCTCAGGAAAGGGTTGAATTTGCAACCACTAATAATTTATGCAAGATATGCTTAGGAATGCACAGTAACAAGTGTCACTTTCATTTCAAGTGTTCTCAGTGTAGTAGCAAGGAGCACAATACCTTATTGCACTGTGAACAAAACAAAACAAAAGCTTCATTGCACAGTGGTGTTAATAATACAGTTTTACTGCCAACAATTAAGGCGAAAATCCTCAGCCAAGACGGAAAGTCACACATAATTGCTCGGGGGCTGGTCGACTCTGGTAGTCAAGTAAACTTTTTAACATCCAATCTGGCCAATTCATTACAGTTGAAGCTTTTCAACAATGATCTAAACATAACTGCTTTAGGCAATCAAACAAACACAACTTCAAAATCAGCTGTTGTCAATTTTATGTCACTCAAAAATGACTATGAGTGTCAAGTGACATGTTCCATCGTGAACCAAATCACAACACAGCTGCCTCAGCAGGCAATTAATTTGCAGAATGTGATCATTCCGGACTCTGTGGTACTCGCAGACGATGAATTTTATACTCCGGGTGACATTTCCTTTTTGCTATCTGCTGATGTGTTTTTTAAAATACTGTTACCTAACAAAGTCAAGCTCCAAAATAGTGATCTCTATTTAATGGACACAGAGTTTGGCTCGATATTGTCAGGGGAAATAAAAACAAAAAGTCCATCTTTCAAAAGCAATCTTGTAGCAATGCATGCCGCTTCAAGTAGCACCGAGGATAGTGTCGATCACCTCCTACAAAAGTTTTGGGAAACTGAACTAGTTCCTGAAACGAAATTGGAGGTTACAGTAAAGCAGGCCACCTGCGAAGCCGAATTTAAAAATACGGTACAGCTCAGCAGCGAGTTTCAGGTGTCCCTTCCGCTTCAATTACCAATAGATCCGCTTAACTTAGGCAACACATTCCCCATTGCATCGAAAACATTATGCTCTATAGAAAAAAGATTAGCTAAGGATGAGCAACTAAATAAACAATATAAAGACTTCTTAGATGAATATATTGAGTTAGGTCATGCAAAGGTCATACCATTAAAGGATGCCAATATTGAAAAGATGTATTTCATGCAACATTTACCTGTCATAAGAAAAGATAGAAAAACAAATCAGGTTAGGATTGTTTTCAATGGCAACACAAAAGCTAGTTCTCATCATAACAGCTTAAATGAAGTTCTTTTAAATGGACCCAAGGTGCAAAAAGACCTGTTTGACATATTAATTTTATTCAGGTCACACAAATATGTACTTTTAACAGATATAAGGCATATGTACAGAGCAATAAAAATAGACCCATCTCAAAGGCATCTGCAAAACATTTTATGGAGGGATGAGTGTAATCACAAAATTATTCTCCAATTACAGACCTTGACATACGGGCTCAAAAGTTCCAGTTACCAAGCCACCAGATGCCTCGAGGAGCTTGCAGAGCGTAATGCAGCTGAGATGCCGTTAGCAGCAGATATAATCCGCACAGCTATGTATGTAGACGATGCTCTTTTTGGAGCCCAAACAATTGAAAAAGCACTTGAGGTAAGAGATCAGTTTATATCTTTGCTTGATAAAGCCAACTTTCACTTGCACAAATGGGCTGCAAATGATCAAAGACTCTTAACGGGCATACCAGCTGACAAGCAGCACTTTGAAGAACGCACGCTTTGCCAAGAAAGCTTAACAATGAAAGCTTTAGGAGTGTCATATGATGTTAGCAACGATGTTTTAAAAGTAAGTTGTCCTACGAGACATGTAGAGTCATGGAGCAAGAGGGCTATCCTAAGTGTTATCGGGTCTTTCTTCGATCCTCTAGGGCTGGCAGGACCCATTATAGTGCGGGCTAAGGAATTTTTACAAAAAGTATGGAAGGAGAATCTTAAATGGGATTCCCCCATACCAGCACAATTGCTTAAAGCATGGCAAGCTTTTTATAGGAACTTGATATCAATGCCTGATATATCAGTCAACAGAAATTTGAACATATGTAATGCTCAAAGCATAGAAATATTTGGGTTCTGTGATGCATCCAATATTGCATATGGATGTTGCATTTATATAAGAGTTATTCATAATGGCAATGTAACAGTTACACTATTGTGTTCAAAGTCTAGAATTTCACCTGTAAAAAATACTTTAACGGCCCCAAAACTTGAACTCAACTCTGCACTTTTATTGGCAAAATTGTATAACAAAGTAATGACAGTGTATACTAAAATCTAATTTCAAGGAAAATACTTGTTTTCAGACTCACAAGTAGTCTTATGTTGGTTAAAGTCGAAAAGAAATACTATACCTGTCTATGTCAAAAATAGAGTGAATGTTATCAACTCTATTACATCAAATAGTGACTGGTTCCACATAGATGGAGTATCCAATCCTGCTGACTGCTTATCTCGGGGCTGTGATCCTGCTGATCTGCTAAATAACAACTTATGGTGGTGCGGGCCTCCTCAGATTTCCTTGCCTAATTATAAGCCGCTGCCATTTTCGGTTTCATGCAATCATATGCTATGTGAGGAGCAGCCAGCCACGCATGAGCAGGCAGTGAAGTTGGGTGTAAATGAGCCATCAATATTTAGGCAATATTCGTCCTGGTTCAAAATGCAAAGAATATTTGCTTGGATATTGCGATTTAAATATAACTGTAAAAACAGAATAAATAAACTCACAGGGAAACTGTCTCTAAAAGAATTAGAAAATGCTCGATATAAAATAATATCTGTCATTCAGAATATATATTTCCATGAGGAAATAAAAAATGTAAAAAATAATTTACCTATTAAATCGAATTTAAAAAGCCTAGCTCCATTCATAGATGGCAATAGTGTAATGAGAGTAAGTGGTCGTCTACAAAACTCATCAATACCGTATTCTCAAAAATATCCGGTCATTCTACCAAAAAAATGTCATGTAACAGATATAGTTATACAAGACGAGCACTTAAACTCAATGCATGCTGGGTTAAAATTAATGATGTGCAACTTGGCCCAAAAATATTGGATTGTAAATTGCAGCAGAGAAGTTAAACGAATAATAAACAAATGCATAAAATGTTACAGATTTAAGGCCAAGTGCGCTTCTCAGTTAATGGGCTCATTACCTTCTGATAGAGTAAATGAAGCCAAAATATTTAGTATAGTCGGCATAGATTACTGTGGTGCCTTTCAAATAAAGCAATCTTCGTTGCGACGAAGTGTCATCACCAAAGGCTATGTTGCTGTATTTGTGTGCTTCGTCACCAAAGCAGTTCACTTAGAACTTGTGTCTGATATGACATCGCAATGCTTCCTTGCAGCATTAAAAAGATTTATCGCACGGCGCGGAGTGCCCAATACAATACATTGCGATAATGCTAAAACATTTAAAGGAGCTGACAATATATTAAGAGAATTGTACTTACTTAACAAGTCGAATGAACATTTAACCTTAATAAATAATTTTGCTACTTCCAAAGGTATTGACTTTAAATACATACCCTGTTATTCCCCGACCTTTGGAGGGATTTGGGAAAGTTCAGTGAAAAGCTTTAAGTATCATTTCAAAAGAATAGTAGGACTTAGTTTATTCACATATGAAGAATTCAATACGATTATAATTAGCATCGAAGGCATTCTCAATTCAAGGCCTATAACAGAAATGTCCAAGGATAGCTCAGATTTTTCTATATTAACGCCGGGCCATTTTCTTATAGGCAGACCTTTAACAGCTGTACCAGAGCCTGACATATCGTCCATTCCTACAAACAGGCTTCGTTTCTGGAGACGCTGCACACAAATACAGCAGCATTTTTGGAAAGCCTGGCATAGGCAGTATCTATCCCAGCTAAATAGCCGTTCTAAATGGCATAATAGCCAAGAAAACATAACTGAAGGAAACCTCGTACTTTTACGCGACGACAATACTGCGCCATTGCACTGGCCTACAGGCAGAGTCGTTAAGGTTTACAAAGGGCCAGATCAAAAAGTGAGAGTAGCAGATATTAAAACTCCTACTGGCACCACGACTCGTAGAGCTATAAATAAACTATGTTTACTTCCTATAGATCTATGAATAGAATGTTGTAAAATGTAATATTTTAAGTAAAACATGCTGTATATTGTACATATAATATAAGTTTTATTTAGTACTAAGTCGTTAGTACAAACAAATGTTAGTTAACTATGACATATGTCTAGATAGACATAAAATGAACATTGTACCTTTTCTATTTAACTTGAAAATAAGTTTAAAACCCGCCTCTCGGGAATATGTTCACAACGAACACTCAAAAGCCTAGAATCCATGTGAAACGAATGAATGTAAATCATGCATCAGCATTCATTCGCTCTCATTCACTCTCTTCAAAAATAACCTGTCAACTCGCTGTATGTGCTCCATATATTTTATTCGTTTTTATTTAATAAAAGTGATTAATTCCACAAAAAACTATTTTATTTATGTTCGTCACGAACACCGTGTGTGATTGACATTCGGGACAATTTGTCCCGTGTGCGATTGACATGCGGGGCAGTTTGCCCCGTGTGCGATTGACATACGGGGCAGCTTGCCCCGTGTGCGATTGACATGCGGGGCAGTTTGCCCCGTGTGCGATTGACATACGGGGCAGCTTGCCCCGTGTGCGATTGACATGCGGGGCAGTTTGCCCCGTGTGCGATTGACATACGGGGCAGTTTGCCCCGTGTGTGATTGACATGCGGGGCAGTTTGCCCTGTGTGCGATTGACATACGGGGCAGTTTGCCCCGTGTGTGATGACATACGGGGCAGTTCGCCCCGTGTGCGATTGACATACGGGGCAGTTTGCCCCATGTGTGATGACATACGGGGCAGTTTGCCCCGTGTGCGATTGACATTTTGCCCCGTGTGCGATTGACATACGGTACAGTTTGCCCCGTGTGTGTTGACATACGGGGCAGCTTGCCCCATGTGTGATTGACAAACGGGGCAGTTTGCTCCGTGTGCGATTGACATACGGGGCAGTTTGCCCCGTGTGCGATTGACATAAGGGGCAGTTTGCCCCGTGTGCGATTGACATCTGGGGCAGTTTGCCCCGTGTGTGATTGACATACGGGGCAGATTGCCCCGTGTGCGATTGACATACGGGGCAGCTTGCCCCGTGTGCGATTGAGATGCGGGGCAGTTTGCCCCGTGTGCGATAGACATACGGGGCAGTTTGCCCCGTGTGTGATTGACATACAGGGCAGATTGCCCCGTGTGCGATTGACATACAGGGCAGCTTGCCCCGTGTGCGATTGAGATGCGGGGTAGTTTGCCCCATGTGCGATTGACATACGGGGCAGTTTGCCCCGAGTACGATTGACATACGGGGCAGTTTGCCCCGTGTGTGATGACATACGGGGCACTTTGGCCCTAGTGCGATTGACATGCGGGGCAGTTTGCCCCGTGTGTAATGACATACAGGGCATTTTGCCCCGTATGTGATTGACATTCGGGACAATTTGTCCCGTGTGCGATTGCCATGCGGGGCAGTTTGCCCCGTGTGCGATTGACATACGGGGCAGCTTGCCCCGTGTGCGATTGACATGCGGGGCAGTTTACCCCGTGTGCGATTGAGATACGGGGCAGTTTGCCCCGTGTGTGATTGACATGCGGGGCAGTTTGCCCTGTGTGCAATTGACATACGGGGCAATTTGCCCCGTGTGTGATGACATACGGGGCAGTTCGCCCCGTGTGCGATTGACATACGGGGCAGTTTGCCCCGTGTGTGATTGACATGCGGGGCAGTTTGCCCTGTGTGCGATTGACATACGGGGCAGTTTGCCCCGTGTGTGATGACATACGGGGCAGTTCGCCCCGTGTGCGATTGACATACGGGGCAGCTTGCCCCGTGTGCGATTGAGATGAGGGGCAGTTTGCCCCGTGTGCGATAGACATACGGGGCAGTTTGCCCCGTGTGTGATTGACATACGGGGCAGATTGCCTCGTGTGCGATTAACATACGGGGCAGCTTGCCTCATGTGCGATTGAGATGCGGGGTAGTTTGCCCCGTGTGCAATTGACATACGGGGCAGTTTGCCCCGAGTACGATTGACATACGGGGCAGTTTGCCCCGTGTGTGATGACATACGGGGCACTTTGGCCCGAGTGCGATTGACATGCGGGGCAGTTTGCCCCGTGTGTAATGACATACAGGGCATTTTGCCCCGTGTGTGATTGACATTCGGGACAATTTGTCCCGTGTGCGATTGACATGCGGGGCAGTTTGCCCCGTGTGCGATTGACATACGGGGCAGCTTGCCCCGTGTGCGATTGACATGCGGGGCAGTTTGCCCCGTGTGCGATTGACATACGGGGCAGTTTGCCCCGTGTGTGATTGACATGCGGGGCAGTTTGCCCTGTGTGCGATTGACAAACGGGGCAGTTTGCCCCGTGTGTGATGACAAACGGGGCAGTTCGCCCCGTGTGCGATTGACATACGGGGCAGTTTGCATCATGTGTGATGACATACGGGGCAGTTTGCCCCGTGTGCGATTGACATTTTGCCCCGTGTGCGATTGACATACGGTACAGTTTGCCCCGTGTGTGTTGACATACGGGGCAGCTTGCCCCATGTGTGATTGACAAACGGGGCAGTTTGCTCCGTGTGTGATGACATACGGGGCAGTTTGCCCCGTGTGCGATTGACATGCGGGGCAGTTTGTTCCGTGTGCGATTGACATACGGGGCATCTTGCCCCGTGTGTGATGACATACGGGGCAGTTTGCCCCGTGCACGATTGACATACGGGGCAGCTTGCCCCGTGTGCGATTGACATACGGGGCAGCTTGCCCCATGTGCGATTGAGATGAGGGGCAGTTTGCCCCGTGTGCGATAGACATACGGGGCAGTTTGCCCCGTGTGTGATTGACATACGGGGCAGATTGCCTCGTGTGCGATTAACATACGGGGCAGCTTGCCTCATGTGCGATTGAGATGCGGGGTAGTTTGCCCCGTGTGCGATTGACATACGGGGCAGTTTGCCCCGAGTACGATTGACATACGGGGCAGTTTGCCCCGTGTGTGATGACATACGGGGCACTTTGGCCCGAGTGCGATTGACATGCGGGGCAGTTTGCCCCGTGTGTAATGACATACAGGGCATTTTGCCCCGTGTGTGATTGACATTCGGGACAATTTGTCCCGTGTGCGATGAACATGCGGGGCAGTTTGCCCCGTGTGCGATTGACATACGGGGCAGCTTGCCCCGTGTGCGATTGACATGCGGGGCAGTTTGCCCCGTGTGCGATTGACATACGGGGCAGCTTGCCCCGTGTGCGATTGACATGCGGGGCAGTTTGCCCCGTGTGCGATTGACATACGGGGCAGTTTGCCCCGTGTGTGATTGACATGCGGGGCAGTTTGCCCTGTGTGCGATTGACATACGGGGCAGTTTGCCCCGTGTGTGATGACATACGGGGCAGTTCGCCCCGTGTGCGATTGACATACGGGGCAGTTTGCCCCATGTGTGATGACATACGGGGCAGTTTGCCCCGTGTGCGATTGACATTTTGCCCCGTGTGCGATTGACATACGGTACAGTTTGCCCCGTGTGTGTTGACATACGGGGCAGCTTGCCCCATGTGTGATTGACAAACGGGGCAGTTTGCTCAATGTGCGATTGACATACGGGGCAGTTTGCCCCGTGTGCGATTGACATGCGGGGCAGTTTGCCCCGTGTGCGATTGACATACGGGGCAGTTTGCCCCTTGTGTGATTGACATGCGGGGCAGTTTGCCCTGTGTGCGATTGACATACGGGGCAGTTTGCCCCGTGTGTGATGACATACGGGGCAGTTCGCCCCGTGTGCGATTGACATACGGGGCGGGGCAGCTTGCCCCGTGTGTGATTGACATGCGAGGCAGTTTGCCCCGTGTGTGATGACATACGGGGCAGTTTGCCCCGTGTGCGATTGACATACGGGGCAGTTTGCGCCCATGTGTGATGACATACGGGGCAGCTTGCCCCGTGTGCGATTGACATACGGGGCAGTTTGCCCCGTGCGCGATTGACATACGGGGCAGCTTGCCCCGTGTGTGATGACATACGGGGCTGTTTGCCACGTGCACGATTGACATACGGGGCAGCTTGCCCCATGTGTGATGACATACGGGGCATTTTGCCCCGTTTTCGATATACATACGGGGCAGCTTGCCCCGTCTGTGATGACATACGAGGCAGCTTGCCCCGTGTGTGATGACATACGGGGCAGCTTGCCCCGTGTGCAATTGAAATACAGGGCAGTTTGCCCCGTGTGTGATTGACATAAGGGGCAGATTGCCCCATGTGCGATTCACATGCGGGGCAGATTGCCCCGTGTGCGATTGACATACGGGGCAGCTTGCCCCGTGTGCGATTGAGATGCGGGGCAGTTTGCCCCGTGTGCGATAGACATACGGGGCAGTTTGCCCCGTGTGTGATTGACATACGGGGCAGATTGCCCCGTGTGCGATTGACATACAGGGCAGCTTGCCCCGTGTGCGATTGAGATGCGGGGTAGTTTGCCCCGTGTGCGATTGACATGCGGGGCAGTTTGCCCCGTGTGCGATTGACATACGGGGCAGCTTGCCCCGTGTGTGATGACATACGGGGCACTTTGGCTCGTGTGCGATTGACATTCGGGACCATTTGTCCCGTGTGCGATTGACATGCGGGGCAGTTTGCCCCGTGTGCGATTGACATACGGGGCAGCTTGTCCCGTGTGCGATTGACATGCGGGGCAGTTTGCCCCGTGTGCGATTGACATACAGGGCAGCTTGCCCCGTGTGTGATTGACAAACGGGGCAGTTTTCCCAGTGTGCGATTGACATACGGGGCAGCTTGCCCCGTGTGCGATAGACATATACGGGGCAGCTTGCTCCGTGTGCGATTGACATACGGGGCAGTTTGCCCCGTGTGTGATGACATACAGGGCAGCTTGCCCCGTGTGTGATTGATAAACGGGGCAGTTTGCCCCGTGTGCGATTGACATACGGGGCAGCCTGCCCCGTGTGTGATCACATACGGGGCAGTTTGCCCCGTGTGTGATTGACATGCGGGGCAGTTTGCCCCGTGTGCGATAGACATACGGGGCAGTTTGCCCCGTGTGTGATTGACATACGGGGCATATTGCCCCGTGTGCGATTGACATACGGGGCAGCTTGCCCCGTGTGCGATTGAGATGCGGGGCAGTTTGCCCCGTGTGCGATAGACATACGGGGCAGTTTGCCCCGTGTGTGATTGACATACGGGGCAGATTGCCCCGTGTGCGATTGACATACAGGGCAGCTTGCCCCGTGTGCGATTGAGATGCGGGGTAGTTTGCCCCGTGTGCGATTGACATGCGGGGCAGTTTGCCCCGTGTGCGATTGACATACGGGGCAGCTTGCCCCGTGTGTGATGACATACGGGGCACTTTGGCTCGTGTGCGATTGACATGCGGGGCAGTTTGCCCCGTGTGTAATGACATACAGGGCATTTTGCCCCGTGTGTGATTGACATTCGGGACCATTTGTCCCGTGTGCGATTGACATGCGGGGCAGTTTGCCCCGTGTGCGATTGACATACGGGGCAGCTTGTCCCGTGTGCGATTGACATGCGGGGCAGTTTGCCCCGTGTGCGATTGACATACAGGGCAGCTTGCCCGTGTGTGATCGACAAACGGGGCAGTTTTCCCAGTGTGCGATTGACATACGGGGCAGCTTGCCCCGTGTGCGATAGACATATACGGGGCAGCTTGCTCCGTGTGCGATTGACATACGGGGCAGTTTGTCCCGTGTGTGATGACATACAGGGCAGCTTGCCCCGTGTGTGATTGATAAACGGGGCAGTTTGCCCCGTGTGCGATTGACATACGGGGCAGCCTGCCCCGTGTGTGATCACATACGGGGCAGTTTGCCCCGTGTGTGATTGACATGCGGGGCAGTTTGCCCCGTGTGCGATAGACATACGGGGCAGTTTGCCCCGTGTGTGATTGACATATGGGACAGATTGCCCCGTGTGCGATTGACATACGGGGCAACTTGCCCCGTGTGCGATTGAGATGCGGGGCAGTTTGCCCCGTGTGCGATAGACATACGGGGCAGTTTGCCCCGTGTGTGATTGACATACGGGGCAGATTGCCCCGTGTGCGATTGACATACAGGGCAGCTTGCCCCGTGTGCGATTGAGATGCGGGGTAGTTTGCCCCGTGTGCGATTGACATACGGGGCAGTTTGCCCCGAGTACGATTGACATACGGGGCAGTTTGCCCCGAGTGTGATGACATACGGGGCACTTTGGCCCGAGTGCGATTGACATGCGGGGCAGTTTGCCCCGTGTGTAATGACATACAGGGCATTTTGCCCCGTATGTGATTGACATTCGGGACAATTTGTCCCGTGTGCGATTGCCATGCGGGGCAGTTTGCCCCGTGTGCGATTGACATACGGGGCAGCTTGCCCCGTGTGCGATTGACATGCGGGGCAGTTTGCCCCGTGTGCGATTGAGATACGGGGCAGTTTGCCCCGTGTGTGATTGCCATGCGGGGCAGTTTGCCCTGTGTGCAATTGACATACGGGGCAATTTGCCCCGTGTGTGATGACATACGGGGCAGTTCGCCCCGTGTGCGATTGACATACGGGGCAGTTTGCCCCGTGTGTGATTGACATGCGGGGCAGTTTGCCCTGTGTGCAATTGACATACGGGGCAGTTTGCCCCGTGTGTGATGACATACGGGGCAGTTCGCCCCGTGTGCGATTGACATACGGGGCAGCTTGCCCCGTGTGCGATTGAGATGAGGGGCAGTTTGCCCCGTGTGCGATAGACATACGGGGCAGTTTGCCCCGTGTGTGATTGACATACGGGGCAGATTGCCTCGTGTGCGATTAACATACGGGGCAGCTTGCCTCATGTGCGATTGAGATGCGGGGTAGTTTGCCCCGTGTGCGATTGACATACGGGGCAGTTTGCCCCGAGTACGATTGACATACGGGGCAGTTTGCCCCGTGTGTGATGACATACGGGGCACTTTGGCCCGAGTGCGATTGACATGCTGGGCAGTTTGCCCCGTGTGTAATGACATACAGGGCATTTTGCCCCGTGTGTGATTGACATTCGGGACAATTTGTCCCGTGTGCGATTGACATGCGGGGCAGTTTGCCCCGTGTGCGATTGACATACGGGGCAGCTTGCCCCGTGTGCGATTGACATGCGGGGCAGTTTGCCCCGTGTGCGATTGACATACGGGGCAGCTTGCCCCGTGTGCGATTGACATGCGGGGCAGTTTGCCCCGTGTGCGATTGACATACGGGGCAGTTTGCCCCGTGTGTGATTGACATGCGGGGCAGTTTGCCCTGTGTGCGATTGACATACGGGGCAGTTTGCCCCGTGTGTGATGACATACGGGGCAGTTCGCCCCGTGTGCGATTGACATACGGGGCAGTTTGCCCCGTGTGTGATTGACATGCGGGGCAGTTTGCCCTGTGTGCAATTGACATACGGGGCAGTTTGCCCCATGTGTGATTGACAAACGGGGCAGTTTGCTCCGTGTGCGATTGACATACGGGGCAGTTTGCCCCGTGTGCGATTGACATGCGGGGCAGTTTGCCCCGTGTGCGATTGACATACAGGGCAGTTTGCCCCGTGTGTGATTGACATGCGGGGCAGTTTGCCCCGTGTGTGATTGACATGCGAGGCAGTTTGCCCTGTGTGCGTGTTACAGATTTAAGGCCAAGTGCGCTTCTCAGTTAATGGGCTCATTACCTTCTGATAGAGTAAATGAAGCCAAAATATTTAGTATAGTCGGCATAGATTACTGTGGTGCCTTTCAAATAAAGCAATCTTCGTTGCGACGAAGTGTCATCACCAAAGGCTATGTTGCTGTATTTGTGTGCTTCGTCACCAAAGCAGTTCACTTAGAACTTGTGTCTGATATGACATCGCAATGCTTCCTTGCAGCATTAAAAAGATTTATCGCACGGCGCGGAGTGCCCAATACAATACATTGCGATAATGCTAAAACATTTAAAGGAGCTGACAATATATTAAGAGAATTGTACTTACTTAACAAGTCGAATGAACATTTAACCTTAATAAATAATTTTGCTACTTCCAAAGGTATTGACTTTAAATACATACCCTGTTATTCCCCGACCTTTGGAGGGATTTGGGAAAGTTCAGTGAAAAGCTTTAAGTATCATTTCAAAAGAATAGTAGGACTTAGTTTATTCACATATGAAGAATTCAATACGATTATAATTAGCATCGAAGGCATTCTCAATTCAAGGCCTATAACAGAAATGTCCAAGGATAGCTCAGATTTTTCTATATTAACGCCGGGCCATTTTCTTATAGGCAGACCTTTAACAGCTGTACCAGAGCCTGACATATCGTCCATTCCTACAAACAGGCTTCGTTTCTGGAGACGCTGCACACAAATACAGCAGCATTTTTGGAAAGCCTGGCATAGGCAGTATCTATCCCAGCTAAATAGCCGTTCTAAATGGCATAATAGCCAAGAAAACATAACTGAAGGAAACCTCGTACTTTTACGCGACGACAATACTGCGCCATTGCACTGGCCTACAGGCAGAGTCGTTAAGGTTTACAAAGGGCCAGATCAAAAAGTGAGAGTAGCAGATATTAAAACTCCTACTGGCACCACGACTCGTAGAGCTATAAATAAACTATGTTTACTTCCTATAGATCTATGAATAGAATGTTGTAAAATGTAATATTTTAAGTAAAACATGCTGTATATTGTACATATAATATAAGTTTTATTTAGTACTAAGTCGTTAGTACAAACAAATGTTAGTTAACTATGACATATGTCTAGATAGACATAAAATGAACATTGTACCTTTTCTATTTAACTTGAAAATAAGTTTAAAACCCGCCTCTCGGGAATATGTTCACAACGAACACTCAAAAGCCTAGAATCCATGTGAAACGAATGAATGTAAATCATGCATCAGCATTCATTCGCTCTCATTCACTCTCTTCAAAAATAACCTGTCAACTCGCTGTATGTGCTCCATATATTTTATTCGTTTTTATTTAATAAAAGTGATTAATTCCACAAAAAACTATTTTATTTATGTTCGTCACGAACACCGTGTGTGATTGACATTCGGGACAATTTGTCCCGTGTGCGATTGACATGCGGGGCAGTTTGCCCCGTGTGCGATTGACATACGGGGCAGCTTGCCCCGTGTGCGATTGACATGCGGGGCAGTTTGCCCCGTGTGCGATTGACATACGGGGCAGCTTGCCCCGTGTGCGATTGACATGCGGGGCAGTTTGCCCCGTGTGCGATTGACATACGGGGCAGTTTGCCCCGTGTGTGATTGACATGCGGGGCAGTTTGCCCTGTGTGCGATTGACATACGGGGCAGTTTGCCCCGTGTGTGATGACATACGGGGCAGTTCGCCCCGTGTGCGATTGACATACGGGGCAGTTTGCCCCATGTGTGATGACATACGGGGCAGTTTGCCCCGTGTGCGATTGACATTTTGCCCCGTGTGCGATTGACATACGGTACAGTTTGCCCCGTGTGTGTTGACATACGGGGCAGCTTGCCCCATGTGTGATTGACAAACGGGGCAGTTTGCTCCGTGTGCGATTGACATACGGGGCAGTTTGCCCCGTGTGCGATTGACATAAGGGGCAGTTTGCCCCGTGTGCGATTGACATCTGGGGCAGTTTGCCCCGTGTGTGATTGACATACGGGGCAGATTGCCCCGTGTGCGATTGACATACGGGGCAGCTTGCCCCGTGTGCGATTGAGATGCGGGGCAGTTTGCCCCGTGTGCGATAGACATACGGGGCAGTTTGCCCCGTGTGTGATTGACATACAGGGCAGATTGCCCCGTGTGCGATTGACATACAGGGCAGCTTGCCCCGTGTGCGATTGAGATGCGGGGTAGTTTGCCCCGTGTGCGATTGACATACGGGGCAGTTTGCCCCGAGTACGATTGACATACGGGGCAGTTTGCCCCGTGTGTGATGACATACGGGGCACTTTGGCCCTAGTGCGATTGACATGCGGGGCAGTTTGCCCCGTGTGTAATGACATACAGGGCATTTTGCCCCGTATGTGATTGACATTCGGGACAATTTGTCCCGTGTGCGATTGCCATGCGGGGCAGTTTTCCCCGTGTGCGATTGACATACGGGGCAGCTTGCCCCGTGTGCGATTGACATGCGGGGCAGTTTACCCCGTGTGCGATTGAGATACGGGGCAGTTTGCCCCGTGTGTGATTGACATGCGGGGCAGTTTGCCCTGTGTGCAATTGACATACGGGGCAATTTGCCCCGTGTGTGATGACATACGGGGCAGTTCGCCCCGTGTGCGATTGACATACGGGGCAGTTTGCCCCGTGTGTGATTGACATGCGGGGCAGTTTGCCCTGTGTGCGATTGACATACGGGGCAGTTTGCCCCGTGTGTGATGACATACGGGGCAGTTCGCCCCGTGTGCGATTGACATACGGGGCAGCTTGCCCCGTGTGCGATTGAGATGAGGGGCAGTTTGCCCCGTGTGCGATAGACATACGGGGCAGTTTGCCCCGTGTGTGATTGACATACGGGGCAGATTGCCTCGTGTGCGATTAACATACGGGGCAGCTTGCCTCATGTGCGATTGAGATGCGGGGTAGTTTGCCCCGTGTGCAATTGACATACGGGGCAGTTTGCCCCGAGTACGATTGACATACGGGGCAGTTTGCCCCGTGTGTGATGACATACGGGGCACTTTGGCCCGAGTGCGATTGACATGCGGGGCAGTTTGCCCCGTGTGTAATGACATACAGGGCATTTTGCCCCGTGTGTGATTGACATTCGGGACAATTTGTCCCGTGTGCGATTGACATGCGGGGCAGTTTGCCCCGTGTGCGATTGACATACGGGGCAGCTTGCCCCGTGTGCGATTGACATGCGGGGCAGTTTGCCCCGTGTGCGATTGACATACGGGGCAGTTTGCCCCGTGTGTGATTGACATGCGGGGCAGTTTGCCCTGTGTGCGATTGACAAACGGGGCAGTTTGCCCCGTGTGTGATGACAAACGGGGCAGTTCGCCCCGTGTGCGATTGACATACGGGGCAGTTTGCCCCATGTGTGATGACATACGGGGCAGTTTGCCCCGTGTGCGATTGACATTTTGCCCCGTGTGCGATTGACATACGGTACAGTTTGCCCCGTGTGTGTTGACATACGGGGCAGCTTGCCCCATGTGTGATTGACAAACGGGGCAGTTTGCTCCGTGTGTGATGACATACGGGGCAGTTTGCCCCGTGTGCGATTGACATGCGGGGCAGTTTGTTCCGTGTGCGATTGACATACGGGGCATCTTGCCCCGTGTGTGATGACATACGGGGCAGTTTGCCCCGTGCACGATTGACATACGGGGCAGCTTGCCCCGTGTGCGATTGACATACGGGGCAGCTTGCCCCATGTGCGATTGAGATGAGGGGCAGTTTGCCCCGTGTGCGATAGACATACGGGGCAGTTTGCCCCGTGTGTGATTGACATACGGGGCAGATTGCCTCGTGTGCGATTAACATACGGGGCAGCTTGCCTCATGTGCGATTGAGATGCGGGGTAGTTTGCCCCGTGTGCGATTGACATACGGGGCAGTTTGCCCCGAGTACGATTGACATACGGGGCAGTTTGCCCCGTGTGTGATGACATACGGGGCACTTTGGCCCGACTGCGATTGACATGCGGGGCAGTTTGCCCCGTGTGTAATGACATACAGGGCATTTTGCCCCGTGTGTGATTGACATTCGGGACAATTTGTCCCGTGTGCGATGAACATGCGGGGCAGTTTGCCCCGTGTGCGATTGACATACGGGGCAGCTTGCCCCGTGTGCGATTGACATGCGGGGCAGTTTGCCCCGTGTGCGATTGACATACGGGGCAGCTTGCCCCGTGTGCGATTGACATGCGGGGCAGTTTGCCCCGTGTGCGATTGACATACGGGGCAGTTTGCCCCGTGTGTGATTGACATGCGGGGCAGTTTGCCCTGTGTGCGATTGACATACGGGGCAGTTTGCCCCGTGTGTGATGACATACGGGGCAGTTCGCCCCGTGTGCGATTGACATACGGGGCAGTTTGCCCCATGTGTGATGACATACGGGGCAGTTTGCCCCGTGTGCGATTGACATTTTGCCCCGTGTGCGATTGACATACGGTACAGTTTGCCCCGTGTGTGTTGACATACGGGGCAGCTTGCCCCATGTGTGATTGACAAACGGGGCAGTTTGCTCAATGTGCGATTGACATACGGGGCAGTTTGCCCCGTGTGCGATTGACATGCGGGGCAGTTTGCCCCGTGTGCGATTGACATACGGGGCAGTTTGCCCCTTGTGTGATTGACATGCGGGGCAGTTTGCCCTGTGTGCGATTGACATACGGGGCAGTTTGCCCCGTGTGTGATGACATACGGGGCAGTTCGCCCCGTGTGCGATTGACATACGGGGCGGGGCAGCTTGCCCCGTGTGTGATTGACATGCGAGGCAGTTTGCCCCGTGTGTGATGACATACGGGGCAGTTTGCCCCGTGTGCGATTGACATACGGGGCAGTTTGCGCCCATGTGTGATGACATACGGGGCAGCTTGCCCCGTGTGCGATTGACATACGGGGCAGTTTGCCCCGTGCGCGATTGACATACGGGGCAGCTTGCCCCGTGTGTGATGACATACGGGGCAGCTTGCCCCGTGTGTGATGACATACGGGGCAGCTTGCCCCGTGTGCAATTGAAATACAGGGCAGTTTGCCCCGTGTGTGATTGAC
The DNA here is from genome assembly GCA_963854355.1 of Epinotia brunnichana. Classification (NCBI taxonomy): domain Eukaryota; kingdom Metazoa; phylum Arthropoda; class Insecta; order Lepidoptera; family Tortricidae; genus Epinotia; species Epinotia brunnichana. The sequence continues at coordinate 12,939,804 of OY977942.1, forward strand.
ATAAGGGGCAGATTGCCCCATGTGCGATTGACATGCGGGGCAGATTGCCCCGTGTGCGATTGACATACGGGGCAGCTTGCCCCGTGTGCGATTGAGATGCGGGGCAGTTTGCCCCGTGTGCGATAGACATACGGGGCAGTTTGCCCCGTGTGTGATTGACATACGGGGCAGATTGCCCCGTGTGCGATTGACATACAGGGCAGCTTGCCCCGTGTGCGATTGAGATGCGGGGTAGTTTGCCCCGTGTGCGATTGACATGCGGGGCAGTTTGCCCCGTGTGCGATTGACATACGGGGCAGCTTGCCCCGTGTGTGATGACATACGGGGCACTTTGGCTCGTGTGCGATTGACATTCGGGACCATTTGTCCCGTGTGCGATTGACATGCGGGGCAGTTTGCCCCGTGTGCGATTGACATACGGGGCAGCTTGTCCCGTGTGCGATTGACATGCGGGGCAGTTTGCCCCGTGTGCGATTGACATACAGGGCAGCTTGCCCCGTGTGTGATTGACAAACGGGGCAGTTTTCCCAGTGTGCGATTGACATACGGGGCAGCTTGCCCCGTGTGCGATAGACATATACGGGGCAGCTTGCTCCGTGTGCGATTGACATACGGGGCAGTTTGCCCCGTGTGTGATGACATACAGGGCAGCTTGCCCCGTGTGTGATTGATAAACGGGGCAGTTTGCCCCGTGTGCGATTGACATACGGGGCAGCCTGCCCCGTGTGTGATCACATACGGGGCAGTTTGCCCCGTGTGTGATTGACATGCGGGGCAGTTTGCCCCGTGTGCGATAGACATACGGGGCAGTTTGCCCCGTGTGTGATTGACATACGGGGCATATTGCCCCGTGTGCGATTGACATACGGGGCAGCTTGCCCCGTGTGCGATTGAGATGCGGGGCAGTTTGCCCCGTGTGCGATAGACATACGGGGCAGTTTGCCCCGTGTGTGATTGACATACGGGGCAGATTGCCCCGTGTGCGATTGACATACAGGGCAGCTTGCCCCGTGTGCGATTGAGATGCGGGGTAGTTTGCCCCGTGTGCGATTGACATGCGGGGCAGTTTGCCCCGTGTGCGATTGACATACGGGGCAGCTTGCCCCGTGTGTGATGACATACGGGGCACTTTGGCTCGTGTGCGATTGACATGCGGGGCAGTTTGCCCGGTGTGTAATGACATACAGGGCATTTTGCCCCGTGTGTGATTGACATTCGGGACCATTTGTCCCGTGTGCGATTGACATGCGGGGCAGTTTGCCCCGTGTGCGATTGACATACGGGGCAGCTTGTCCCGTGTGCGATTGACATGCGGGGCAGTTTGCCCCGTGTGCGATTGACATACAGGGCAGCTTGCCCGTGTGTGATTGACAAACGGGGCAGTTTTCCCAGTGTGCGATTGACATACGGGGCAGCTTGCCCCGTGTGCGATAGACATATACGGGGCAGCTTGCTCCGTGTGCGATTGACATACGGGGCAGTTTGTCCCGTGTGTGATGACATACAGGGCAGCTTGCCCCGTGTGTGATTGATAAACGGGGCAGTTTGCCCCGTGTGCGATTGACATACGGGGCAGCCTGCCCCGTGTGTGATCACATACGGGGCAGTTTGCCCCGTGTGTGATTGACATGCGGGGCAGTTTGCCCCGTGTGCGATAGACATACGGGGCAGTTTGCCCCGTGTGTGATTGACATATGGGACAGATTGCCCCGTGTGCGATTGACATACGGGGCAACTTGCCCCGTGTGCGATTGAGATGCGGGGCAGTTTGCCCCGTGTGCGATAGACATACGGGGCAGTTTGCCCCGTGTGTGATTGACATACGGGGCAGATTGCCCCGTGTGCGATTGACATACAGGGCAGCTTGCCCCGTGTGCGATTGAGATGCGGGGTAGTTTGCCCCGTGTGCGATTGACATACGGGGCAGTTTGCCCCGAGTACGATTGACATACGGGGCAGTTTGCCCCGAGTGTGATGACATACGGGGCACTTTGGCCCGAGTGCGATTGACATGCGGGGCAGTTTGCCCCGTGTGTAATGACATACAGGGCATTTTGCCCCGTATGTGATTGACATTCGGGACAATTTGTCCCGTGTGCGATTGCCATGCGGGGCAGTTTGCCCCGTGTGCGATTGACATACGGGGCAGCTTGCCCCGTGTGCGATTGACATGCGGGGCAGTTTGCCCCGTGTGCGATTGAGATACGGGGCAGTTTGCCCCGTGTGTGATTGCCATGCGGGGCAGTTTGCCCTGTGTGCAATTGACATACGGGGCAATTTGCCCCGTGTGTGATGACATACGGGGCAGTTCGCCCCGTGTGCGATTGACATACGGGGCAGTTTGCCCCGTGTGTGATTGACATGCGGGGCAGTTTGCCCTGTGTGCAATTGACATACGGGGCAGTTTGCCCCGTGTGTGATGACATACGGGGCAGTTCGCCCCGTGTGCGATTGACATACGGGGCAGCTTGCCCCGTGTGCGATTGAGATGAGGGGCAGTTTGCCCCGTGTGCGATAGACATACGGGGCAGTTTGCCCCGTGTGTGATTGACATACGGGGCAGATTGCCTCGTGTGCGATTAACATACGGGGCAGCTTGCCTCATGTGCGATTGAGATGCGGGGTAGTTTGCCCCGTGTGCGATTGACATACGGGGCAGTTTGCCCCGAGTACGATTGACATACGGGGCAGTTTGCCCCGTGTGTGATGACATACGGGGCACTTTGGCCCGAGTGCGATTGACATGCTGGGCAGTTTGCCCCGTGTGTAATGACATACAGGGCATTTTGCCCCGTGTGTGATTGACATTCGGGACAATTTGTCCCGTGTGCGATTGACATGCGGGGCAGTTTGCCCCGTGTGCGATTGACATACGGGGCAGCTTGCCCCGTGTGCGATTGACATGCGGGGCAGTTTGCCCCGTGTGCGATTGACATACGGGGCAGCTTGCCCCGTGTGCGATTGACATGCGGGGCAGTTTGCCCCGTGTGCGATTGACATACGGGGCAGTTTGCCCCGTGTGTGATTGACATGCGGGGCAGTTTGCCCTGTGTGCGATTGACATACGGGGCAGTTTGCCCCGTGTGTGATGACATACGGGGCAGTTCGCCCCGTGTGCGATTGACATACGGGGCAGTTTGCCCCGTGTGTGATTGACATGCGGGGCAGTTTGCCCTGTGTGCAATTGACATACGGGGCAGTTTGCCCCATGTGTGATTGACAAACGGGGCAGTTTGCTCCGTGTGCGATTGACATACGGGGCAGTTTGCCCCGTGTGCGATTGACATGCGGGGCAGTTTGCCCCGTGTGCGATTGACATACAGGGCAGTTTGCCCCGTGTGTGATTGACATGCGGGGCAGTTTGCCCCGTGTGTGATTGACATGCGAGGCAGTTTGCCCTGTGTGCGATTGACATACGGGGCAGTTTGCCCAATGTGTGATGACATACGGGGCAGTTCGCCCCGTGTGTGATTGACATACGGGGCAGCTTGCCCCATGTGTGATGACATACGGGGCAGTTTGCCCCGTGTGCGATTGACATACGGGGCAGTTTGCGGCCATGTGTGATGACATACGGGGCAGCTTGCCCCGTGTGCGATTGACATACGGGGCAGTATGCCCCGTGCGCGATTGACATACGGGGCAGCTTGCCCCGTGTGTGATGACATACGGGGCTGTTTGCCCCGTGTGCGATTGACATGCGGGGCAGTTTGTTCCGTGTGCGATTAACATACGGGGCATCTTGCCCCGTGTGTGATGACATACGGGGCAGTTTGCCCCGTGCACGATTGACATACGGGGCAGCTTGCCCCATGTGTGATGACATACGGGGCATTTTGCCCCGTTTTCGATATACATACGGGGCAGCTTGCCCCGTCTGTGATGACATACGAGGCAGCTTGCCCCGTGTGTGATGACATACGGGGCAGCTTGCCCCGTGTGCGATTGAAATACAGGGCAGTTTGCCCCGTGTGTGATTGACATAAGGGGCAGATTGCCCCGTGTGCGATTGACATGCGGGGCAGTTTGCCCCGTGTGCGATTGACATACGAGGCAGCTTTTTCCGTGTGTGATGACATACAGGGCAGTTTGCCCCGTGCGCGATTGACATACGGAGCAGCTTGCCCCGTGTGTGATGGCATACGGGGCAGTTTGCCCCGTGTGCGATTGACATACGGGGCAGTTTGCCCCGAGTACAATTGACATACGGGGCAGTTTGCCCCGTGTGTGATGACATACAGGGAAGTTTGCCCCGTGTGTGATTGACATTCGGGACAATTTGTCCCGTGTGCGATATACATGCGGGGCAGTTTGCCCCGTGTGCGATTGACATACGAGAAAGCTTGCCCCGTGTGTGATGACATACGGGGCACTTTGGCCCGTGTGCGATTGACATGCGGGGCAGTTTGCCCCGTGTGTAATGACATACAGGGCATTTTGCCCCGTGTGTGATTGACATTCGGGACCATTTGTCCCGTGTGCGATTGACATGCGGGGCAGTTTGCCCCGTGTGCGATTGACATACGGGGCAGCTTGCCCCGTGTGCGATTGAGATGCGGGGTAGTTTGCCCCGTGTGCGATTGACATACGGGGCAGTTTACCCCTAGTACGATTGACATACGGGGCAGTTTGCCCCGTGTGTGATGACATACAGGGAAGTTTGCCCCGTGTGTGATTGACATTCGGGACAATTTATCCCGTGTGCGATATACATGCGGGGCAGTTTGCTCCGTGTGCGATTGACATACGGGGCAGCTTGCCCCGTGTGTGATGACATACGGGGCACTTTGGCCCGTGTGCGATTGACATGCGGGGCAGTTTGCCCCGTGTGTAATGACATACAGGGCATTTTGCCCCGTGTGTGATTGACATTCGGGACCATTTGTCCCGTGTGCGATTGACATGCAGCGCAGTTTGCCCCGTGTGCGATTGACATACGGGGCAGCTTGTCCCGTGTGCGATTGACATGCGGGGCAGTTTGCCCCGTGTGCGATTGACATACGGGGCAGCTTGCCCCGTGTGTGATTGACAAACGGGGCAGTTTTCCCAGTGTGCGATTGACATACGGGGCAGCTTGCCCCGTGTGCGATAGACATATACGGGGCTGCTTGCTCCGTGTGCGATTGACATACGGGGCAGTTTGCCCCGTGTGTGATGACATACAGGGCAGCTTGCCCCGTGTGTGATTGATAAACGGGGCAGTTTGCCCCGTGTGCGATTGACATACGGGGCAGCCTGCCCCGTGTGTGATCACATACGGTGCAGTTTGCCCCGTGTATGATTGACATGCGGGGCAGTTTGCCCCGTGTGCGATAAACATACGGGGCAGTTTGCCCCGTGTGTGATTGACATACGGGGCATATTGCATCGTGTGCGATTGACATACGGGGCAGTTTGCCCCGTGTGTGATTGACATGCGGGGCAGTTTGCCCTGTGTGCGATTGACATACGGGGCAGTTTGCCCCGTGTGTGATGACATACGGGGCAGTTCGCCCCGTGTGCGATTGACATACGGGGCAGCTTGCCCTGTGTGTGATGACATACGGGGCAGTTCGCCCCGTGTGCGATTGACATACGGGGCAGCTTGCCCCGTGTGTGATGACATACGGGGCAGTTCGCCCCGTGTGCGATTGACATACGGAGCAGCTTGCCCCGTGTGTGATGACATACAGGGAAGTTTGCCGCGTGTGTGATTGACATTCGGGACAATTTGTCCCGTGTGCGATATACATGCGGGGCAGTTTGCCCCGTGTGCGATTGACATACGGGGAAGCTTGCCCCGTGTGTGATTGACAAACGGGGCAGTTTTCCCAGTGTGCGATTGACATACGGGGCAGCTTGCCGTGTGCGATATACATATACGGGGCAGTTTGCCCCGTGTGTGATGACATACGGGGCAGTTTGCCCCGTGTTCGATTGACATACGGGGCAGCTTTTCCCGTGTGCGACTGAGATGCGGGGTAGTTTGCCCCGTGTGCGATTGACATACGGGGCAGTTTGCCCCGAGTACGATTGACATACGGGGCAGTTTGTCCCGTATGTCAATATATGTGTTTGTGTGTATGTGATGACATACGGGGCAGCTTGCCCCATGTGTGATGACATACGGGGCAGTTTGCCCCGTGTTTGATTGACATGCGGAGCAGTTTGCCTTGTGTGCGATTGAGATGTGGGGTAGTTTGCCCCGTGTGCGATTGACATACGGGGCAGCTTGCCCCGTGTGCGATTGAGATGCGGGGTAGTTTGCCCCGTGTGCGATTGACATACGGGACAGTTTGCCCCAAGTTTAATGGACATACGGGGCAGTTTGCCCCGTGTGTGATGACACACGGGGCACTTTGGCCCGAGTACGATTGACATGCGGGGCAGTTTGCCCCGTGTGTAATGACATACAGGGCATTTTGCCCCGTGTGTGATTGACATTCGGGACAATTTGTCCCGTGTGCGATTGACATGCGGGGCAGTTTGCCCCGTGTGTGATGACATACGGGGCAGATTGCCCCGTGTGCGATTGACATACGGGGCAGCTTGCCCCGTGTGCGATTGAGATTCGGGGTAGTTTGCCCCGTGTGCGATTGACATACGGGGCAGTTTGCCCCGAGTACGATTGACATACGGGGCAGTTTGCCCCGTGTGTGATGACACACGGGGCACTTTTGCCCGAGTGCGATTGACATGCGGGGCAGTTTGCCCCGTGTGTAATGACATACAGGGCATTTTGCCCCGTGTGTGATTGACATTCGGGACAATTTGTCCCGTGTGCGATTGACATGCGGGGCAGTTTGCCCCGTGTGCGATAGACATACGGGGCAGTTTGCCCCGTGTGTGATCGACATACGGGGCAGATTGCCCCGTGTGCGATTGACATACGGGGCAGCTTGCCCCGTGTGCGATTGAGATGCGGAGTAGTTTGCCCCGTGTGCGATTGACATACGGGGCACTTTGGCCCGAGTGCGATTGACATGCGGGGCAGTTTGCCCCGTGTGTAATGACATACAGGGCAGTTTGCCCCGTGTGTGATTGACATGCGGGGCAGTTTGCCCCGTGTGCGATAGACATACGGGGCAGCTTGCCCCGTGTGTGATGACATACGGGGCAGTTTGCCCCGTGTGCGATTGACATTCGGGACAATTTGTCCCGTGTGCGATTGACATGCGGGGCAGTTTGCCCCGTGTGCGATTGACATACGGGGCAGCTTGCCCCGTGTGCGATTGACATGCGGGGCAGTTTGCCCCGTGTGCGATTGACATACGGGGCAGCTTGCCCCGTGTGCGATTGACATACGGGGCAGTTTGCCCCGAGTACGATTGACTTACGGGGCAGTTTGCCCCGTATGTCAATATATGTGTATGTGTGTATGTGATGACATACGGGGCAGCTTGCCCCATGTGTGATGACATACGGGGCAGTTTGCCCATTGTGCGATTGACATACGGGGCAGGTTTCCCCGTATGTGATTAAGATGCGAGGTAGTTTGCCCCGTGTGCGATTGACATACGGGGCGGTTTGCCCCGAGTACGATTGACATACGGGGCAGTTTGCCCCGTATGTCAATATATGTGTATGTGTGTATGTGATGACATACGGGGCAGCTTGCTCCGTGTGCGATAGACATATACGGGGCAGCTTGCTCCGTGTGCGATTGACATACGGGGTAGTTTACCCCGTGTGTGATGACATACAGGGCAGCTTGCCCCGTGTGTGATTGATAAACGGGGCAGTTTGCCCCGTGTGCGATTGACATACGGGGCAGCCTGCCCCGTGTGCGATTGAGATGCGAGGTAGTTTGCCCCGTGTGCGATTGACATACGGGGCAGCTTGCCCCGTGTGCGATTGAGATGCGGGGCAGTTTGCCCCGAGTACGATTGACATACGGGGCAGTTTGCCCCGTATGTCAATATATGTGTATGTGTGTATGTGATGACATACGGGGCAGCTTGCCCCTTGTGCGATAGACATATACGGGGCAGCTTGCTCCGTGTGCGATTGACATACGGGGCAGTTTGCCCCGTGTGTGATGACATACAGGGCAGCTTGCCCCGTGTGTGATTGATAAACGGGGCAGTTTGCCCCGTGTGCGATTGACATACGGGGCAGCCTGCCCCGTGTGTGATCACATACGGGGCAGTTTGCCCCGTGTGTGATTCACATGCGGGGCAGTTTGCCCCGTGTGCGATTGAGATGCGGGGTAGTTTGCCCCGTGTGCGATTGACATACGGGGCAGCTTGCCCCGTGTGCGATTGAGATGCGGGGTAGTTTGCCCCGTGTGCGATTGACATACGGGGCAGTTTGCCCCGAGTACGATTGACATACGGGGCAGTTTGCCCCGTGTGTGATGACACACGGGGCACTTTGGCCCGAGTGCGATTGACATGCGGGGCAGTTTGCCCCGTGTGTAATGACATACAGGGCATTTTGCCCCGTGTGTGATTGACATTCGGGACAATTTGTCCCGTGTGCGATTGACATGCGGGGCAGTTTGCCCCGTGTGCGATAGACATACGGGGCAGTTTGCCCCGTGTGTGATTGACATACGGGGCAGATTGCCCCGTGTGCGATTGACATACGGGGCAGCTTGCCCCGTGTGCTGTTGAGATGCGGGGTAGTTTGCCCCGTGTGCGATTGACATACGGGGCAGTTTGCCCTGAGTACGATTGACATACGGGGCAGTTTGCCCCGTGTGTGATGACACACGGGGCACTTTGGCCCGAGTGCGATTGACATGCGGGGCAGTTTGCCCCGTGTGTAATGACATACAGGGCATTTTGCCCCGTGTGTGATTGACATTCGGGACAATTTGTCCTGTGTGCGATTGACATGCGGGGCAGTTTGCCCCGTGTGCGATTGACATACGGGGCAGCTTGTCCCGTGTGCGATTGACATGCGGGGCAGTTTGCCCCGTGTGCGATTGACATACGGGGCAGCTTGCCCCGTGTGCGATTGAGATGCGGGGTAGTTTGCCCCGTGTGCGATTGACATACGGGGCAGTTTGCCCCGAGTACGATTGACATACGGGGCAGTTTGCCCCGTGTGTGATGACATACAGGGAAGTTTGCCCCGTGTGTGATTGACATTCGGGACAATTTGTCCCGTGTGCGATATACATGCGGGGCAGTTTTCTCCGTGTGCGATTGACATACAGGGTAGCTTGCCCCGTGTGTGATTGACAAACGGGGCAGATTTCCCAGTGTGCGATTGACATACGGGGCAGCTTGCCCTGTGTGCGATATACATATACGGGGCAGTTTGCCCCGTGTGTGATGACATACGGGGCAGTTTGCCCCGTGTGCGATTGACATACGGGGCAGCTCTCCCCGTGTGCGATTGAGATGCGGGGTAGTTTGCCCCGTGTGCGATTGACATACGGGGCAGTTTGCCCCGAGTACGATTGACATACGGGGCAGTTTGCCCCGTATGTCAATATATGTGTATGTGTGTATGTGATGACATACGGGGCAGCTTGCCCCATGTGTGATTACATACGGGGCAGTTTGCCCATTGTGCGATTGACATACGGGGCAGCTTGCCCCGTGTGCGATTGACATACGGGGCAGGTTTCCCCGGATGCGATTGACATGCGGGGCAGTTTGCTCCGTGTGCGATTGACATTCTGGGCAGTTCGCCCCGTGTGTGATGACATACGGGGCAGTTTGCTCCGTGTGTGATGACATACGGGGCAGTTTGCCCCGTGTCTGATTGACATTGCCCCGTGTGCGATTGACGTGCGGGGCAGTTTGCCCCGTGTGCGATTGACATACGGGGCAGCTTGCCCCTTTTGTGATGACATCTTGCCTTGTGTGTGATGACATACGGGGCAGTTTGCCCCGTGCGTGATGACATACGGGGCAGCTTGCCCCGTGTGCGATTGAGATGCGGGGTAGTTTGCCCCGTGTGCGATTGACATACGGGGCAGCTTGCCCCGTGTGTGATGACATACGGGGCAGTTTGCCCCGTGTGCGATTGACATGCGGGGAAGTTTGCCCCATGTGTGATGACATACGGGGCAGTTTGCCCCGTGTGTGATGACATACGGGGCAGTTTGCCCCGTGTGCGACTGACATGCGGGGCAGTTTGCCCCGTGTGTGATGACATACGGGGCAGCTTGCCCCGTGTGCGATTGACATACGGGGCAGCTTGCCCCGTGTGTGATGACATACGGGGCAGTTTGCCCATTGTGCGATTGACATACGCGGCAGTTTGCCACGTGCGTGATGACATACGGGGCAGCTTGCCCCGTGTGCGATTGAGATGCGGGGTAGTTTGCCCCGTGTGCGATTGACATACGGGGCAGCTTGCCCCGTGTGTGATGACATACGGGGCAGCTTGCCCCGTGTGTGATGACATACGGGGCAGTTTGCCCCGTGTGTGATGACATACGGGGCAGCTTGCCCTGTGTGTGATTGACAAACGGGGCAGTTTGCCCCGTGTGCGATTGACATTTGGGGCAGTTTTTCCCGTGTGCGGTTGACATACGGGGCAGCTTGCCCCGTGTGCGATTGACATACGGGGCAGCCTACCCCTGTGTGCGATTGACATGCGGGGCAGTTTGTGATGATGGGCGGGGGTGCCGTCTATCACATATCCTCCTTGGGCGGAGGTTTCCTGTCTTACTCAGACGTGGGGAGAATACGGATAGGTAAGTAAATACAAACACATGTACTAGAAACGCGATTAATAACTGTGTATGTAATCTAGGTAATTAAAGGGCTTAAGACCCGTATATTGGTGTTTGTATTTACTTACCTATCCTTATTCTCCCCACGTCTGAGTTAGACAGGAAACCTCCGCCCAAGGAGGATATGTGATAGGCGGCACCCCCGCCCATCATCACAAAGTCCTGCTTCTTGAGGCGGTAAATCCAGGTTGTAGGCATGTAGGTATCTAAGTATGGCTTGCCTGTTATACGACGGGAACGGTGCGGCGGTGTTGTATTTTTTTTATTATTTTATTTTATGCACTTCACAGCTTCACTGCCTAAGCTACGGTTAAGCGGACGGGATCGGTTTGGCGGTATTTTTTCAAATATTTAGGTCTAGGTTTAGACCTAGGTTACGGTAAAACGGACGGGGTCGGTGCGCGGAATTTCTAAACCTATTTAGGCTTTAATTGTGTGCCTAGATTTTGGCCAAAACAGCGCGGTTATAATTTACGGGTGAGTGAGTTTAATCGCGATCGTGCGTTGTAACTAACTATCCGGAATTACTAAGAAAAAATCCGCTATTCTCCCCGAGCTTATTAAGACTCTTCACGTGAGTTATTTCGTTGGGCGCCAAATGTGATGATGGGCGGGGGTGCCGCCTATCACATATCCTCCTTGGGCGGAGGTTTCCTGTCTAACTCAGACGTGGGGAGAATAAGGACAGGTAAGTAAATACAAACACCAATATACGGGTCTTAAGCCCTTTAATTACCTAGATTACATACAGTTATTAATCGCGTTTATAGTACATACAGACGACGGGATATGAGGGTCTAGGCGACCACGGTGCGGAGCTCTATTATCTGGCTCTGATGGGACCTCGGAGTATCCTTGCTACGGAGGTTGGAGCGGAAGTTCCCCGAGGAACGAAGGAGTCTAGATGAGCGTAGGGCGGTGGAAAATACCACTCCGCTGAGACCTAGGGTGAATAGGAAGGTTAAGGTTAGGTTTCTGGGACGAAGTGCGGGGAGCCTTCACCGCCACCAAGAAACCTACTAAGCTAGGAACCTAGCGTGCGAACGCGGGGAGCCTTCACTCGCACTAACTAGGTGGGCAGGCGTTCACGCCATACGGAGCGCAAGCGACTGCCTCTCGGCTCTGTGTGCGGGCCCTTTTATACAAGCGCGCGGGGCGGCGATGCGGCGGCGGGGTGCCGGCCGGCGGCGGGGCGGCGGCCGGTGCTGTGCGTCATCGCGGCCCGTCGGCGCTTGGGGTAGATGCTCCCGTCGTAGGCCGGATGGCGACTGGAGTCAGGTCGTCACAAGTTTGCCCCGTATGTCATCTAACACGGGGCAAACTGTCCCGCATGTCAATCGCACACGGGGCAAACTGCCCCGCATGTCATCACACACGGGGAAAACTGCCCGGTATGTCAATCACACACGGGGCAAACTGCCCCGTATGTCAATCGCACACGGGGCAAGCTGCCCCGTATGTCAATCGCACACGGGGCAAACTGCCCCGCATGTCATCACACACGGGGTAAACTGCCCCGCATGTCAATCGCACACGGGGCAAACTGCCCCGTATGTCAATCACACACGGGGCAAACTGCCCCGTATAACAATCACACACGGGGCAAACTGCCCCGTATGTCATCACACACGGGGCAAGCTGCCCCGTATGTCAATCGCACATGGGGCAAACTGCCCCGTATGTCAATCACACACGGGGCAAACTGCTTCGCATGTCAATCGCACACGGGGAAAACTGCCCCGTATGTCATCACACACGGGGCAAGCTGCCTCGTATGTCAATCGCACACGGGCCAAACTGCCCCGCATGTCATCACACACGGGGAAAACTGCCCGGTATGTCAATCACACACGGGGCAAACTGCCCCGTATGTCAATCGCACACGGGGCAAGCTGCCCCGTATGTCAATCGCACACGGGGCAAACTGCCCCGCATGTCATCACACACGGGGTAAACTGCCCCGCATGTCAATCGCACACGGGGCAAACTGCCCCGTATGTCAATCACACACGGGGCAAACTGCCCCGTATAACAATCACACACGGGGCAAACTGCCCCGTATGTCATCACACACGGGGCAAGCTGCCCCGTATGTCAATCGCACACGGGGCAAACTGCCCCGTATGTCAATCACACACGGGGCAAACTGCTTCGCATGTCAATCGCACACGGGGAAAACTGCCCCGTATGTCATCACACACGGGGCAAGCTGCCTCGTATGTCAATCGCACACGGGCCAAACTGCCCTGCATGTCAATCGCACACGGGGCAATGTCAATCACACACGGGGCAAACTGCCCCGTATGTAATCTAACACGGGGCAAACTGCCCCGCATGTCAATTGCACACGGGGCAAACTGCCCCGTATGTCATCACACACGGGGCAAGCTGCCCCGTATGTCAATCGCACACGGGGCAAACTGCCCCACATGTCATCACACACGGGGCAAACTGCACAGTATGTCAATCACACACGGGGCAAACTGCCCCGTATGTCAATCGCACATGGGGCAAGCTGCCCCGTATGTCATCACACACGGGGCAAACTGCCCCGCGTGTCAATCGCACACGGGTCAATGTCAATTACACACGGGGCAAACTGCCCCGTATGTCATCACACACGGGGCAAACTGTCCCGCATGTCAATCGCACACGGGGCAAGCTGCACCGTATGTCAATCGCACACGGGGCAAACTGCCCCGCATGTCAATCGCACACGGGGAAAACTGTCCCGTATGTTAATCACACACGGGGCAAACTGCCCCTTATGTCAATCGCACACGGGGCAAACTGCCCCGCATGTCAATCGCACACGGGGCAAACTGCCCCGCATGTCAATCACACACGGGGCAAACTGCCCCGTATATCAATCGCACACGGGGCAATCTGCCCCGTATGTCAATCTTGCCCCGTATGTCAATTACACACGGGGCAAACTGCTTCGCAGGTCAATCGCACACGGGGAAAACTGCCTTGTATGTCATCACACACGGGGCAAGCTGCCTCGTATGTCAATCGCACACGGGCCAAACTGCCCCGCATGTCAATCGCACATTGGGCAAACTGCCCCGTATGTCAATCACACACGGGGCAAACTGCCCCGTATGTCAATCCCACACGGGGCAAACTGCCCTGCATGTCAATCGCACACGGGGCAATTTCAATCACACACGGGGCAAACTGCCCCGTATGTAATCTAACACGGGGCACGCTGCCCCGTATGTCAATCGCACACGGGGCAAACTGCCCTACATGTCATCACACACGGGGCAAACTGCCCAGTATGTCAATCACACACGGGGCAAACTGCCCCGTATGTCAATCGCACACGGGGCAAGCTGCCCCGTATGTCATCACACACGGGGCAAACTGCCCCGCATGTCAATCGCACACGGGGCAATGTCAATTACACACGGGGTAAACTGCCCCGTATGTCATCACACACGGGGCAAACTGTCCCGCATGTCAATCGCACACGGGGCAAGCTGCACCGTATGTCAATCGCACACGCAAACTGCCCCGCATGTCAATCGCACACGGGGCAAACTGCCCCGTATGTCAATCACACACGGGGCAAACTGCCCCTTATGTCAATCGCACACGGGGCAAACTGCCCCGCATGTCAATCGCACACGGGGCAAACTGCCCCGCATGTCAATCACACACGGGGCAAACTGCCCCGTATATCAATCGCACACGGGGCAAACTGCCCCGTATGTCAATCGCACACGGGGCAAACTGCCCCGTATGGCAATCACACACGGGGCAAACTGCCCCGCATGTCAATCGCACACGGGACAATGTCAATTACACACGGGGCAAACTGCCCCGTATGTCATCACACACGGAACAAACTGCCCCGCATGTCAATCGCACACGGGGCAAACTGCCCCGTATGTCATCACACACGGGGCAAGCTGCCCCGTATAACAATCACACACGGGGCAAACTGTCCCGTATGTCATCACACACGGGGCAAGCTGCCCCGTATGTCAATCGCACACGTGGAAAGCTGCCCCGTATGTCAATCACACACGGGGCAGCGTATGTCAATCGCACACGGGGCAATGTCAATCACACACGGGGCAAACTGCCCCGTATGTCGTCACACACGGGGCAAACTGCCCCGCATGTCAATCGCACGCGGGTCATCAGCCTTTTCATTTCCCTCGATGCCTGCATGCCCTGGGACCCAACGTAAAATTACCTTGTTTTTGGTACCCAGGTCATTCAATAGTTCCCGGCAGTTCTCGACCAGCCTCGACGTTGTGACGTTAGAGGTAAGAGCCAAGAGAGCCGCCTGGCTATCCGAGTGGATATAAATAGTATGATTAAGGAAGGCGCTTTGCAGATTCGTTGTCGCACGTTCTAGAATGGCGTATACCTCTGCCTGGAATATAGAAGTGTACTTACCCAGGTTCAGACTGATCGCTGCCCTGGGTGCCTCTCCATATATTCCGCATCCTACCTCCGATCCGGATTTGTAGCCATCAGTGTACCACTTCAGGCTACCTGGTTTCCAATCTATGAGGCTGTTCAACCAGTCCTCTCTCCTTGGGAGTTCCACAGAGTAGTTTATCTGCGTGCAAAGTTTTGGGGGCATTGTGTCAAGTGGCATCCCTAAAACCGGTATATCGTAAACTGAGTCCTTGAGTGTTCTCAAGGCTGTGAATAGCCAGTCGCCTTTCCTTACGGACGCTACTCTGAGCATGCTGGACTTCGCCTCCTTTTCCAAGTGGAGGTCCAGGGGCGGCAGGTTCAGCACGGCTTCCAGAGCAGCTGTTGGAGAGGTTGACATGGCTCCAGTAACGATAATGCAAGCAGTCCGTTGCAGACTGCTGAGCTTAGTTATTATTGTTTTCTGTGTCGTTTTCCTATACCAGACCACAGAGGCGTATGACACCATCGGCCTCACAATGGACGTGTATAGCCACAGGGCAATTTTGGGTTTTAGACCCCATCTATTCCCCGCTAAACGACAGCAGATTGAGAGGGCTACTTTAGCCTTCTGCAAAATTCCGTTAACGTGCGGATTCCAGGTCAGTTTCTGGTCGATTGTAACGCCCAGATACTTGACCTCGGAGGAGAACGGAGTTGTTCTGCCGTTCATAGACAGAGGTCTCAGACCATCGAGCTTTCTCTTGTTTGTGAACGGCACAACAACCGTCTTGTCCGCGTTAATGGATAATTCATTTTCCCTGCACCACGTTTTAATAGTGTCTAGGGCTCTCTGCATTTGGTACGATAGTGTACTTTGGCAGTTACCCCGCACCGTCACCACAAGGTCGTCTGCGTACCCCTGGGTGTCGATGCGTAGTTCCGCCATTTTATGCAGTAATTCATCCACTGCGAGAGTCCATAACAGAGGGGAGAGTACCCCCCCCTGAGGGCAGCCTCTGGCAGTGGTAACGTCACGAGTGGTATTGAGCAATTCCACTCTGTCAAGAAGCTCAAGCAAGGCGGTTTCTGTAGACCTGCCGCTCCGATAGGCGTGCTGACTGTCATGGATAGGCGTAGTTCTGAGGCAGCTCTCCCTAATGTACTTGTCCAGAACCTTTTCCATGGTTTTCAACAAGAACGATGAAAGGCTGATGGGTCTGAAGGACTTAGCCTGGGCGTAGTCCTTCTTTCCTGCCTTTGGAATGAATAGGATTTTAACCTTGTTCCACATCTCAGGTAAAGATCCCCAGGCGTAGCTCGCCCTGAAAATTTTTACCAGATGAGGGATGAGGACGTCAGCACCACGTTGCAGTAGTACGGGGCTTACTCCGTCTAGTCCCGCTGTCTTGTATGGCTTAAAGGACTTAATGGCCCATCTCACTATACCCGGTCTGATAACCAGGGCTGCTTGCCTCCAGTCCTCCGAGCGGGGCCTGTGCCGAATATACTCGGCATTGGGTCCCCTTAACTCAGTGGACCCCGGGAAATGAGTGCTAGCCAGTAGTTCCAGGGTCTCCGATTCGTTGGTTGTGAAGGTGCCATCTTGCCTTCTTAGGAGTCCAATTTGATTAGGCTTTGCCTTCGAGAGCAGTCTGTGGAGTCTTGCTCCCTGAAGCGTGTTGTTTACTTCCTCACAGAACTTCCTCCACGACGATATCTTGGCTTTCCTTATCTGTTTGCTGTACTCATCAGGACCCAACGTTTAGTTCACACTTTATTGTCAGCCAGAAAAGTTTTTCCTGGCTGAACATTTTTGTTTTCAAAGTTACATCATCCCAACTATCCCAAGTGGGTATATTGACGTGGCTCGTTATTTGAGACTTTTAGGTGGAATTTGATCAGATAAATTTTTGACCCGATTTTGGCTTTAGGGTTTCCAATGAATTACATAATTATCAAAAATTGGCTGACTACGCGTTTTTAATCCAAATATCGACCCACTTATTATAACGTAGACTGACGTTATTTGTCCCCAGTACAATGAGGATATAAAGATAATTAAGGCTTGTTAAGCCAGCTTCATGAACAATCATTCATGCTTTTC
The DNA here is from genome assembly GCA_963854355.1 of Epinotia brunnichana. Lineage (NCBI taxonomy): Eukaryota > Metazoa > Arthropoda > Insecta > Lepidoptera > Tortricidae > Epinotia > Epinotia brunnichana. The sequence goes on from OY977942.1 coordinate 12,956,963, forward strand.
TGAAGAATGCTAACGCACATAGGTATCTAGTAGTGTGAACAGTAGGTATACGCGATCGTCAAGCTGGTTTAACACTCTTGACAGTCTTAATATTATTTAATTAGGTACCTAATCGTCTTGGAAAGTGGTAAGTCATTACATTAGGTGCTCAATACTGCTATATTTTTGAAAATTTATAAGAAAACTTTCGGCTTTTAAAACCAATCCAGATCTGATTTCGTAGTTTGATATTTTTGTAAGTTAATGCAAGATTATTGATAATGGAAATTACCTGAGTTTGTATATGAAACTTTCACTGCTGTACAAGTTTTCTTGTAATAATTCTAACTAATATCTTTTTCACATTGGCGTTCTAACGAATCTTTACAGTTCTAAATATTTTTAATCCTTATTGAGCCAGCAGCCGATAACAAACACTTCTCAATTGTATAGGCTTGGAATAAGGTACAATACTTAATAGACAAATTTTACCTAAAAATAAAATTTATATTAAGTTACTTACCTTATTCCAAGCCTAATTTCATTGCTGCCTGCTGGCATTTGCTCAAAATTTATTTCTATGTTTAATAACATTCAAAGGTATATCTTATTATTTAAGCTTATTTTTCAGCTACACAATTTAGTAACTAAGCTTATATTTCAGCCACTAAACCTAGTTTTTAAGCTTGTATTTCAGAATAACACTTTAGTACTTAAGCTCTTATTTCAGCTGTACCTATAAAGTACCATAATTTGTTTACTTCAAAACCAACCACCTGCACCCAATGCGGTGTTTGTTTACATAACATAGTATTGCCACCGGTCTACCGACCGTGGCTACATCGCCACCTGTCTAATTACAGTGGCTACCTACCATCCACCTATCTCATATTGGACGGTAGACTCAATTGAGAATCCAATGATGGCCGCGCGGTGCGCAACCGATGTCGGCGCTGATTCAGGTAGTGGGGATTTGGCGGTTAAACCGGAATTATAGCACCTGTCACTTGGAACTAGGCAGTGTTGCCAGGGAAAAAGATGTTGCCATCTCAATTGTATAGGCTTGTGTCGCGAACGCCCTCTCGTTATATAGGAATGTAACCGGTACAAATACCGTCAGACTGCACAAAATTAGAGGGCGCCGCGAAAGGTTTATATATGAATATAGGAGGGATAATCTGAATCCTACCTTTCATCCAATGCAGTCCACGGATATCTGCTTCGCTTTCTGACACGACACGCGACACGAAGGTGCTCGCGTGCCCACACGATGACGCTCGCCTGTACCACCTGTGGTTATAAATATAACCATGACACACCTGTCACTTATGCCCCAGAACTCTTAGCACATACAAGTTCTACCTACTAAGCACCTTGCACTATAGGAGGTTAGCCACACACTATGTGCGCTGTATACTTTCTCATGTTCTCGCCTACCGGCCGAGCAACTATGAACCTCCTCTTATACTGAACTCCCTCTCACAAACAAAGGATTATATACAAGTAGTCTCGAGTAGCAGTCTCAGATGATTTCATATTAGTAACTAGGATATATTGCGTCATCACATTAAAGAGGTCATCCTATACGAGCTCTACAGGTATAGTCAGTCAGTCTCGTTATGAGGTCTTACATAGCCCGCCTAGTTCCCATCATGCGATTCGACACGAATCTATCGGTGCCCGTCAAGGCTGCCTTACATTCGAGTTGTCCTCCTTCACAACCTATGAGGCACCTTGGCGTGGCCGGCCACTCACTAGGGCGCGCACCTTACGGCCTGTTCGCAACAGGGCTTACAGCGCTACTACGCACCTCCCCACCTTGCAGGGAGGCAGTTTGAACGATACCCGACTATCCCTTTCCACAACCGCCGTACTACGTAGGCTCACGCTAGTACGGTGGTATTTCACACCAGCACACTGGCGAAACTTGGAACTCCCTCTTAGACACCATACAACGCGGAACCCAGTGCTCCGGACGTTGTATGGTGGGATCTTACCTCCGTGTAAGACCCTCGGGGACAAAGCTACGGGAACTAACATCCGTAATATCAACGAGTACCATTAACAGAGACGTTACCTTACACAACGCCCTAATGGCGGCAAAACGGGATAGTTTCACTTGGGTAGCTAGTTATAAAGTTACAGTAAGTATGAGCGTAATTAAGACATTAAGAATAGATGAAATATCAGGATATTGAGACACTCAGTTAGCATGAGACACATACCAGTATCATTACGTAAAACTCATGATTCTCATGATATGAAACATCGTCATAATACAAAAATTATATAACACATTTATAGTAGAACAATAAAGCAAATAGGAGAAAAGTAAAGTACTGAGAATCTAAGACACTTAGCTTTCAGAGATCAGCTGCGTAGCTTCCAGCTCCTCGGCGAGAACACCTCCTCAGACTAGTTCGACACTCGCCAATTTCAGATCACAAAATGAGGCTTCTCCAAGGGAGCAAGCCCTTAAATGCTCCAAAGACTACAACCTTATTCTACCCACAGTCACAAATATATCTTTTTTTTTTTTTTTTTTTTTTTTTTTTTTTTAATGGACTTTCGGGCGTGTGCCCATAGCCATTCTCAAGTGAATAAAGGGAAGGAAATAATAGTTCGGAACGGATATCGGATTATCGGAATTTGGAAAGGATGATCAAGGCAGAAAAAATGGAATGGAAATATACATAAATATAAATTATATTATAGTTTGATATTATTTTCACAGATAAACTTAGCCAGAATATTATAAATATCTAGGTTAATAAGCAAAGAGGAAATGTCAGTGGGAAAGGGAACATGTTTAGATTGAAGGGCTTCCCAGAAAACAGTACGATCGTATAACGGGCAAGACAACATAATATGATTGATGTCAGCTTCCTGAGCACCACAGTCACATTTAGGCTCACTTATAATATTAAATTTAGCCAGATGAGAAGGAGCACACGTGTGGCCCAATCTCATACGAGATAAGCACGATATTTCACGTCTTGTGACGTACGAGCACGCCACAACGCAGCCGCCGCAGCGGCGCCGACGCACGGGGTCAACCGCGCGGGGAGCCGACCGACTCACCGCACCGCACCTCACCGCACCATACCCCGCCGGCCGTATATAAGAGCGCGCACCCGCCAGATCGCGGGAGTTTTGCTCGCGGCTTGCCGTGTGCACAACTCTGCCCTCCACCCTTCTCCCGCTCCCTTTCCATGCGCCGCTTGGTCCGCCGAGTGCACTGCCGTGGAATTCCTTCCCCCTCCCCTTTCCATGCGCCGCTTGGTCCGCCGAGTGCACTGCCGTGGAATCCCTTCCCGCTCCCTTTCCATGCGCCGCTTGGTCCGCCGAGTGCACTGCCGTGGAATCCCTTCCCGCTCCCTTTCCATGCGCCGCTTGGTTCGCCGAGTGCACTGCCGTGGAATCCCTGACCGTCTCCCCCGCTCCCATCTGGAGTCGCTTCCGTCTCTCACCAACCCCGTAGCCTAATCGACAGGCGACCGCGCCGCCTTCCGCGATTTAACAGAAATCATAATTTAAGAGTTGCTATTTAAATAAAAGGGCATAAGACCCACTGTTGATATCTTGTGAAACGCTGGTATCATTTACCCTGCTCCCGAAAGGTTCCTCCCCGACTGAGTTATCTAGGAAACCCCCAAAAGCCCTTCAGGCAGGGGGATATGTGTGTGCAGCTCACCCTACACATCACATTTGGCGCCCAACTCAATAACTCACACAGGAGTCTCGTAGATCTCTAGGAGCCGGGAGACAGGGAATTTGTTTTTTGCATAAAGTAAAGCCGTTTGAATTTTAACCATATCATTTCTCTCTGTGTATTTCCCGTGCAACAGGTTACACTGCTTAGCGCGACGCTTCCCGCCCACCCGTAAAAGAGTAAGTAAAAGTGCACTCCGTAATAAATAACCCCGCGTCGCCCCGGAAACCGGTGGGTCCCGGTACGCCCATGCAGACAGCGTGGATATACCAGCTACAAAAGCCAGGCCTCACGAAGGAGGCGCAAAAGAGAGGCATCACCACAGAGGGCTTAACGGTAGACCAGATTCGTAAGCTCCTCGTGGAATCCGTCAAGGCCGCCGAGGAGAATAAGGAACAAGAAAAACCGATTGCCCGAGCCATGGACGACGACCCGAATAAAGACAAGGTACACAGAGTAAATAAAACTATTAGAGAGTGTAACCTTTCCTACAGGACGTCCGACAACCCGGTAGAATTTATAGAGAGGCTAGAGGAGCTAATCACGGCCAGCGGCGTAGACGAGGAAGACGTACTGCCGGCATTACCCCGTATCCTGCAAGGGAAGGCCTTATTATGGCATAGAAACAATGCCGGGTCCTGGAAGTCATGGGAAGAATTTTTAGAACTCTTCAAATTGTATTATTTTCCGTATAACTACGAGGATGATCTCATAGTAAGAATCCTAGCTAGGAAGCAAGACTGCGGAGAGAGCTTCGTAGATTATTTAACCGACCTGCAAACGCTGATGCGTAGGTATGTAAACCTGACCGAAAAAGAAAAACTTCACCGAATCCACGAGAACATGCAAAAAGAGTACAAGCTGTACATAAAGAAGCATGACTACAAAGACCTTAATGGTTTAATAAAACTAGCCGCCGAATACGAGGGGATTACCGCCCCATCAGATTGTAATATGGAGACAGACCGAGCATATACCCCTCAGACGAGAGGTACCTATCCGAGACACCAATGTAATAAACCGCCGGCATATTGGGGACAACCGCAATCAGGCCCGAGGCAGACAAACACGAACAGGGGTAACTACCAGCCACGAGAAGAAACAGCAGGAAGAAGCAGACCCGTGAATGGGATGACAGTAAAGATACACCAAAGGTACGACAGAGACACCTGCTGTTGGTCGTGCGGCAAGCCCGGGCACAACTCGAGAGACTGCAGGTCACAACGGCAGATCTTTTGCAGCGGGTGCGGGAAGCAAGGAGTGTTAAGTAGGAACTGTTGCATGAACGGGAACAGGGGAAAAAGAGAGTCGCTAGGAGCCGCCGGAGATCACGGTCGAGAAGACAACCGGGTCTACGAGAATGTCGAGATATCCGGGAAAAGATGGCGATGCCTTATAGATACAGGATCGACGAATACCTACGTAAGTAAAGACGTATATGAAGCATGTAAAGCCCAGGGGGCACTAGAAAAACAAATCCAGAGAGGCGTCGTGCTCGCAGACGGTACGCGGACGACCGTCGACACAACCGTACTAGTTGACATGCACATCAAAGGCGCCACGATAAAACACTGGGTAAGAGTTCTACCAGCCGCGGCGGCAACAATAATCGGCATGGATGTGCTAGGAAGGGCCGGAATGGTCATGACATGGACAGGAGATACCGAGAGTACCGAGACACCGACGTCTAACCCAGGGTCCCAGTTAAAATGCGAACCGACGTCACCCGAAGGAATAAAGAGGAAAAAGGACAACAAAGGAACGCCAGCGCCAGACAGAGAGAGGGACGTCGGCGACACGCAAAAACCGGTCGCGCAGGCACTTTCAAGGAAGCAGGCAGTGCGGCAACGAGAATTGCAACTGTTCGAGAGAACACCGAAGACAAACACAGAGACAGAGAACATATTAACACCGCCGTATACACCGCGTTGTAAGCCGGTAACAAAAAGACGAAATAGGTCGAAATATGCACCGGCGTTCCGACATTACGGTAGAGAACTACGTAACCCGAACGACCGAAACTCATTTCCCACCCACCAAATAAAGGGAAAAGGGGCGTTACAAGATGTGTACAACGTCGTAAAACAAAATCAAGGGCAAGCTTCGGCCACACAGAAATTCTACTACGACAAGCACAGGAGATATTGGGAGCCCGCCATAGGGGAATTAGCGTTGAAGCGAAATTATGTACTATCAAATGCAGAGAAAAACACATGCGCAAAGTTGGCACCGAAATTTATAGGACCATTTAAAGAACAAGGGAACACCACGCGACGTCGCGTGAGTCAACCACCACACGAAAGTGGACCGTACCGTATAGGAGATAAGGAAGAAAATAAAACGGACGAGAAAAACATCCGAACATCCAGACATACGAAGAGTTTTTTTTTTAGTATGTTACCGGAATGGGCACATACATAAGGGTGAAGCGAACCAATATAATAGTCACACATCACATTTACCGGATGCAGATCGATGACACAAAAATGAATGAGGCGTCAGAGGAAGACGCATACCCGCTCCCGCAAATCGATAAATTACGTTGGAAACAAAATGGTTATTATTATTTCCAACCGAAAAAGGAAAAAACATGAGCGCACTGGTCCAAAGTTAGAACCCTGGAAATAAGTAAGCACTATACCCGACCGGCGCGACGCATAGCAACAGCGAGTGGCCGGCGAAATAGATAAGGCGAGTCATGTGTCCAGACGGCGCCGCGAGTAAGAACGCACCGTACACTCGCATAGATAAGTCTCATAATCGAGCAACCGGTCAGGCCGAGGCCTATCGGTTTATTAAATTTATTTTTGCTATTTTTTTTAAGTAGTTTTACCGCCCGCATTTAGTTAATAACAAATCCGAGATTACAAGCAATAACCCGAGTATCACGCATTTATGTAGCCACGAGAATAACGGTGATTTTTCCAGGTAAAAATCTCCACAACGGGGGAGGAAGTGTGACGTACGAGCACGCCACAACGCAGCCACCGCAGCGGCGCCGACGCACGGGGTCAACCGCGCGGGGAGCCGACCGACTCACCGCACCGCACCTCACCGCACCATACCCCGCCGGCCGTATATAAGAGCGCGCACCCGCCAGATCGCGGGAGTTTTGCTCGCGGCTTGCCGTGTGCACAACTCTGCCCTCCACCCTTCTCCCGCTCCCTTTCCATGCGCCGCTTGGTCCGCCGAGTGCACTGCCGTGGAATTCCTTCCCCCTCCCCTTTCCATGCGCCGCTTGGTCCGCCGAGTGCACTGCCGTGGAATCCCTTCCCGCTCCCTTTCCATGCGCCGCTTGGTCCGCCGAGTGCACTGCCGTGGAATCCCTTCCCGCTCCCTTTCCATGCGCCGCTTGGTTCGCCGAGTGCACTGCCGTGGAATCCCTGACCGTCTCCCCCGCTCCCATCTGGAGTCGCTTCCGTCTCTCACCAACCCCGTAGCCTAATCGACAGGCGACCGCGCCGCCTTCCGCGATTTAACAGAAATCATAATTTAAGAGTTGCTATTTAAATAAAAGGGCATAAGACCCACTGTTGATATCTTGTGAAACGCTGGTATCATTTACCCTGCTCCCGAAAGGTTCCTCCCCGACTGAGTTATCTAGGAAACCCCCAAAAGCCCTTCAGGCAGGGGGATATGTGTGTGCAGCTCACCCTACACATCACAGTCTATTGAAAGTTTTTTGATTAAAAAACCAAGGCTTCAAGGGGATATCACTTTGGATCCTATGGTAATAGGCCCCTGTTTCCAGGCTGCTCCAAAACTAGAAAAACTCCCAAGACAACTGAAGATACCTTTTGGGAAGTAAGAGCAGATCATGGCAGTAATTTTTATATGGTGATACATCGCCAGAAACAACAGCATCCACAGCCAAACTATCAGCCCTTTCGTTACCAGAGATGCCACAATGGCTTGGCAACCAGACAAAATTCACAATGAACCCCTTTAATTTACATTGTAACAACATGGCTCGGATCTCATATAATAATGGATAATTATTAGTCATTCTAAAAGGTGATTTAATTAAAAGTTGCAGACTGCTTTTAGAATCTGAAAAAATTACAGAGTTTTTTAAATTGAACATATAAACATATTCCACCGCTTTGAAAATGCCAAATAATTCCCCAGTAAAGACTGAAGACTCTGGAGGGAGTTTAATTTTAAGTACAGCATTAAACTGTTGGTGGAATACACCAACCCCAACACAGCTCAATGCTGAACTTTTAGATGCATCTGAATATATGTGATGCCAATCAGACCAATTTTCACCAACCAAATTGTTAAATACTGGCTTTGCGCTTACTCTGTCTTTAACGACACCAGAATCCAGAAAAACTTGCGGAGCAATGGTCAATGCATCAAAATCTTTTTCATAGATGGGAAGAGAGAGATATGTGACAGTAGGTGAAGTTAAACTCTGGTACTTAAGGTAGCTATTTATTATGCAAGGAGGACTTCTATTACGCCAATACGAAGATGTCTGTATGTGATTGTGAAGTAAAGATAATTTACTGATTAGAGGGTGATTAGAGAATTGCATGGACCTAAAAATAAATCTATCAGCTAGAAATTGACGTCTTAAGTGAATAGGCGGATCCACACACTCCACTTGCATTGCATTGGCAGGACTGGTCCTCATCGCACCAAGAACTGTCCTGAGAGCCTTGTTTTGGATAACATTTAACATGTTAAAGGCATCTTCAGTACCAGGAGTAAGAAGGAAAGAGCCATAATCTAAAACGCTCCTTATGACAGCATTATAAATTAGTTTTAAATAGAATGGGTGGCTCCCCCACCAAACACCAGCCAAGCATCTCAATATATTTAATGAACGTTCGCATCTGTTCCTCACGTAATTACAATGATCTTTGGCTGAAAGTTTGTAGTCTAAAACAATTCCCAAATATTTAACTTCCTTGCAGAAAGAAATTGTAGATCCATCGTACGTTAAATTGACATCTACGGATTTTTTTCTAGGAGAAAATAAAATTGCTGAAGATTTTGGAACTGACAGATCCAAGCCATTCTTATCCAAATACATTTTCAAATGTTGTAAATTGCAGTTCATAATCTCACAGGCATTATGAATAGATTTATTATTACAATATAATACTATATCATCAGCATATTGAATAACGGATATAGAATCAGTCAAATGAGGAAGTAAGTCGTACGTGTAAACGTTAAAAAGTAAAGGACTAAGGACAGACCCTTGCGGTAGCCCTTTCCAAACTGTTCTATATAAAACTTCGGAATCTAAATTTAATCTGATAAAGCGTTCAGAGAACATAGCGGAAATCAAAACACACAAGCGACTTGGAACTCCCAATAACAACAGCTTATTAACTAAAATTGAAATATTTACATTATCATGATATCCTTAGTAGATTGTTCTTTTGGTTGACTTAATAATGCACTACCATTCCCTGAAGCTGATTGCATATTGTAGTCTTTTGACAAATTATGATGTGCCTGAGAGTCATAACCCTTTTGAGGCTTAGGTATATTTCTAGGTTTGAGAAAAACTGTATTTTTATAAGACTGTGAAGCTGTGTGTGTCTGTGTGTGAGATGGACTATTTATTACAGTCTGGAAGGATGGAGGAGTAGCCATGACTACATCAGCATAAGGTTTAGTTACTGAAGGATGTAATTTTGATGCTTCTGCATAAGATATTGCACTTTGGGCCATAGTTAGTTTAATATTCTTTTGGCGTTCAAACTCGGGACAGCGTTTATTTATTGCAAAATGAAGACCAGAGCACAAGCAACAAGATGCACAATCCTCCTCAATGTTACATGAAGAGCCAGTGTGCCCTTGCCCACATTTATAACAGCGCGGCTTAGATCTGCATTGCATCTGCGTGTGTCCAAAACGGCAGCAATTGAAACATTGGATGGTGGGAAAAACATATAAATCTACAAGGAGAGAATTGTAACACATAAATATACGTTTCGGGAGAACCTGTCCATCAAATGTAAGAACTACAGATTGAGATGGCTTCCACACGGGGGAACCATCCACCATGACTTTATAATTAAGTCTTCTCAACTTTATAACATCACCACAACCGACAGGTACACTGATGTTTTCTTTAACCTCGTCTAAAGACCACTCTGCTGGTACGCCCTTTATTACTCCCATTCTTATCACATGAAATGATGGAATAAACGATTTGTATTTGTTGTCAGTAAGTCTTTTGTCATTGAGAAAATCGTTTGCATCCTGGTATTTCGTAAATGAAAGGGTGACTCTATTCCGTCCAATGCGTTTGACACTGCCATTAACAATGTTTTTAAAGTTAAGTTTTTTTAGTAGGTTCCCAAAAGCCATGGAGTGAATAGAAGCGCCATCATTGGGCGACTCTTGCTGTTTCTGGATATGAATTACATAAGGAGAACAATCCGAAGGAATGAACTGCTTCCTAAACATGTCTGTGGGCTGGGAAACTGTGTCTGTACCTGTAACTGGGAGCTGAGCCTGTACTGATGAAACTGGAGCTGACGCTGGAGGAGGGAGAGGGACTTGAATTTGAATGCTTTCCGGTTTAATGGAAGAATCCTGACAATTACAATCATCCCGGAGCGAATCTCTATCTCTATTTGATTCTGCATTTTTGCTACGCTTCTTTTTATTACAATGACGGCATATTTTTCTAGTTACTGACTTACGTTTCCTAAAGCCAGAAGATTTGGAACTAGCATCAGTGTCCATACCATCAGATTTCTTATCATGGTCACTATAAATAGTGACCGTATGTGAAACATCAGGGACCAAGTGGCCTCTCCCTGGGTCAACAGGGGGATCCATGGTGAAAATATATACAAAAACTTACCAAATCTATGAAGTTATATACACAAATACATAAAAACTAACTACTGATAATATTTACAAATGAATTATCCTGCGTTGACCACTATAAATATAAAAAAATTTGTAACTCGAGAAAAACACGCGCGTTCACCTCGAAGTTTCCCGCCCTTTCCCACAAATATATCATAACCTTGCTAGCGCAAATAATCTCTTAAGGCGGCACCACACGGTCCGACCACGAGTTAAAGTCATCGCGATATAACTGCCATGATTCGCGACACTCCCAACAACCAAAAGAAGTGAAGTCATCGCGACATCATCAACTGCCATGATTCGCGACAGCTTGGAATAAGGTAAGTAACTTAATATAAATTTTATTTTTAGGTAAAATTTGTCTATTTTTCATTTCTCATGCTCGAAAAGTGTGTCATATTAGGCATAGCAAGCGGGGCTAAAGTAGTACATTTAGCCCCTAGGGAAAATATGTATTCATATTTATGATTCTAGAACATTTTAATTTGACCAATCAAAACACTTTGAGCATTAAATCCACCAATCACAACCCTTTAAAAAAACATTCGTATTTGCTAACGACCAATTAGGAAACAGAATTAATTTCCAATATCAGGCGTTTTTTATTCCCTTACTCACATCATGAAGAAAAACAAACGCCTCTGACCGGTCTATAGCCGCGTCCAAACGTTGACTGCATACATGGCATAAGCTATGAGATTGAGCGGGATAGACTGCTGTATATCTCGTTTTATCTTATGCCCTGTATGCTGTCCGCCACGTTCGGCCGTTTGGACGCGCCTATAAACGGTTAGAGGCGTTTATTCTTGGTGTCAATTTTTTTTTCTGTTGCAAAGCAGTTTATTAAAACAATCATGCCGCCAAATTCATAGACTACTTATAATGAACTAGCTGATGCCCGCGACTTCGTCCGCGTAGAACTTATACTTAGAAAATATAATGCAAACAAACTTCTACCATCTTAAGGGAGGATTTCCGAGGCAAAAACTATTCTATATCCTTCGAAGGGTCTCAAATTATCTCTATACCAAATTTCATCTAGGTACATGGATTTTATCCAATCTTTCACCCCCTATTTCATACCCTTAGGGAATGATTTTCGGGATAAAAACTATCTAATGTCATTCTTCGGGACTCAAACGACCTTTATACCAAATTTCATCTAAACGGGATTCATCCAAATTTTCACCCCCCATTTCACCCCCTTAGGGAGTGATTTCCGGAAATAAAACTATCCTATGTCCTTTCCCAGGACTCAAGCTATCTCTATACCAAATTGTATTAAAATGGGTTCCATCCGAATTTTTACCCCTAATTTCACCCCCTTAGGGTATGATTTCTGGGGTAAAAACTATCCCATGTCCTTTCCCAGGACTTAACCTATATCTATACCAAATTTCATCAAAATAGATTACATCCAAATTTTCACCCCCCCCCCCCCCCCTTTCACCCCCTTAGGGGATGATTTCCGGGATAAAACCTATTATATGTCCTTCCCCGGGACTCAAACTGTTTATATACCAAATTTCATCTAAATCGGTGCAGCGATTTAAGTAGCTCCATACAAATTTCCACCCCCAATTTCAGCCCCTCAGATATAAAAACTACCCTTTGTCCTTCCCCGGGGCTCAAACTATCTGTATACCAAATTTCATCTAAATCGGTTCAGTGGTTTAGGCGTGAAGAGGTAACAGACAGACAGACAGACACACTTTCGCATTTATAATATTAGTATGGAAGTATGGATTATTAGTATGGATAGTACCTATGGATTCTTTCCGCTTGTCTTCCAAATAGAGGTGTAGCTGTAGACTCACTTCAAAAGAAAGAAGAAACGAAAAACTCATTCAAATATCTCAAAAAATTACGAAGCTACAACCATTTTATTGTCGCTTGTTAGAGTGAAAAAACGATCAGGGACCGTGACGTCACGATCCTCGAGCGTCATAGTAAAAAACAATCGTTTCATTATAAAGGTACATTTTGCGGAAAAGAGACGCAACAGACCCCCTCTTAAAACTTTATACACTTATAACTTAGTGATTACCTATATAGCCTCTTGCGTTGTTTTTTTGCTTAGTGCGATTATTTTGTCTACTACATCCCTATTTTCGATAAGATAAGATAAAATAAGATTTCTTTATTGTCAGAACTGTGTACATTTAGTTGTTTTGGGTAAAATAAAGTCCAACAGCTTGCCCATTTCGGACGTACAACATTAAACTTAAAGCTAGTCAAATATACTAAAACAATAACAGCAATAGTATTTCCAAATAATTTTAACCATATTCACACATAAAATATTAATTTAGATCTATCCGACATCCGTATTTTCTTTTAAACCACGACCTTCGGAATTCGAAAATATTCGGGTATCTCTATCTCTATCGCACTAACAAATGACAGGAATGCAGATATACGAACTTCGAGTTTCGGTTTTCGTAGTTTGGCTGAATACGCAAAGAGCGCGCGCGCGTGCCATTCAAAAAAACCAAGTTTATATTGTTCGAATTTGTTGTTACATTTGTACAAATTACGCCTTAATTCGACATTTGCGCATATAAGTTCGCATATCAAAATCGATTAATTTTATATTTGCTTTTGGTACCTATGTGTTTCGTCAATGTATATCGTAGACGGGATTAAAATTATTAATAGGCGAAAGAAAGGCAAAGCAATTCCGCCATTTTGTCCGTAGTATTTCTTATTACTGTGATTTTGACGTTTCTTTTAGCTGACAGATGTGGCGGCGATATACTTTAAGAATAATAAATGAAAAAATAAATGAAGTCGTATATTACGGAAAATAAATTAATTGTCGCAGTCGGATAAAAACTATCCTAAGTTGCAGCTGGAATAATAATGTACCTATATAAAATGTTTCATATTTTTCCGTCCTTGGGATGCTGAGAACATTCGTACCACAGAAAGCTTAGTTTCAAACTGGCTGATTGTTTTTTTAATTTAGAGATTTATTATAAGTGGAGATAACCTGGCCAAATTGGACAATCTTTTCGCCATGGAGTTTATTATTGATTGTGCATTAATAATCTTTTCACTTCTCATGCTCTAAAAGTTCGTCTTTATGTCGTGCGTAGGCGACATAAAGTCGCTTTTTATGCTCTAGAGCATAAAGTAAAATCTTCGTCGAAGACCAAGGCAATCGCTGCAACAGCCACACGAACATCTTTAACTTCATACAACAACCTCTTTATTTTATTTCGTTTCGTTCGTATTCTAAGACCAAGGCAAAGATACCAACAGCCAAAGTACACAATAAAACTTCATGAAATAAACTTATAATTTGTATTTCGTCTCATTTATTATTTTACGTGTTGCTGTTTCATTTCCTCGCAATCGAAGTGAAAAGTAGAGTGTACAACTCGTCCATAAAACCCATTTTACACTCGACTTTATATCTATCCTCGCTCGCAAGCTCGCTCGGATGGATAAACGTCTCGAGTAAAATGGTGCGTTTTATGCACTTGTTGTACAATCTACTATTGTTTTTACTATTTTCTCGCAGTCGAAGTGATATAACGATAAAATAAGTGGTATAACTCTGGTCTAAAAGCCATATTACCACTCGAACAATTTCTCTCAGTTCGTTCGGGGAAATAACCATCTCGTGGTAATATGGCTTAATTTAGACCCTTGTCATACAATCTACTATTTCTACATCACATACCTAACCTGCTTTTTGATTTGAGTCGCACTGCCTTAAATAAAACCGGGTACGGGTACACTTGCCAATAAATAAACGCAGTAGCTTTCATACCAAAGAATCCCTTGAACCAGTACATGACATATGTAGCTACCGACCCATAATATCTCCGTGACATGTTTGTGACATGCGGGAAGCACGTTTTTCAATCACGTAAATTCACTACAAATATTAGAATTTCTCAGAAAATTATGTGATGCTATCTACTATCTATCGCTCGTTATTCAACACGAGACTCTAACCGTCAATAATTAAATGTATAGAAGAACCTTATAACTAATATAAATATAAATAAAATCAGGTATTGCCCACTGTGTCTCCGGCCAGCTTATGTTGTAGGGTAGGATAACATCGAGCAATCTCATAAGAAACAAAATAAATCCAAGTTTTTACCGCGAAATCCTGGCGCTGCTCTGAAAGGTTCAATTTACCTTCATTTATATCAAGCGATAACAGAAGCGCCCCTTTATTGCATACGTTTTTCATGCCGTAGGTCGGTTTGATTGGTAATTTTCAGCCTAAAGGAGAGTTCAAGAACATAATAGCCACAAGGAGAGTCGTGAATTGGTTCCTCGAGCCCAAAATAGCGTCGTAAAGTTTTGTGATAAAAGAAAGGGTACGTTGTAAAATATTCAGTAGCATAAAGGCGACAAGCCATCAAATAGGACCCACTTAAATTGGGTCTGAAAACGACTTATTTAATCGTATGGCGATCTGTAGAATAGGCGAATAGTCATGTGATATTTTTATAGTAGAAAACGATGATTGTGATCTTCTGACTGACATTACATTACGAACGATCAGAGTCAAATCGGGTTCTTTCTTGTTAGACCGGAGCAGTTTGCGTAACATTATGAATGAGCGGTATAAGAAAAATCAACTTGCCCTTACAAAAAATTACATTTAGACATTTAGACTGATTTAGACTAGAGAGCGTTCGGACATTAACGATACACCTCTTAACAAAACCAATTATTTTATTAAATATTTTTTGTATCGTGGAAGTTAGTTATAACGATACATTTTTAAACGATTTGTCCTTTTTTGGGCTAGTTGGCCTTAGCCACGATGATTGTTTATTTTTCCGTTTTATTTGTTCTCTGTATCAAATCGTTTAAGATTTGAGCAGTGTTAGTTCGTAGTGAAGCGTTTATAGCCCAACGGCGCCTGCGAATCGGAAACGATAACGCAGGTAAAGCAAAGATGGCAGCGGTCAGTCCTTGGGTGGGTGACCGCCTGTTTGAGTGGTTACTATAAATGAGCGCTTCCGTGCTTTGGAAGGCACGCTAAGCAGTTGATCCCGGATGCTGTCTATGACAGTAGTCGTTAAGCCGAGTTAGAGGCCTTCGGGCGGCTTAAGAACCTCTAACAGTCGAGTTACCCACTCACTTGACAAAGGGGGGACAACTGTCACTTGCTTCCGCAGGAGCTACCTACCACAACCCTGCACGTGTCCCCTGGGTGGTACTAAAAAGTGACAAACTCAAAGGCCAAATAATGTATGCCATACGATTAAATAAGTGTTAGTTCCTGTTCCTTTTTCAATTAAAGAAATTAAGACTAATTTTATAACAGTGAACATGTTGTCACGTTACGTGGACTACCAAGATATTGATAGCCCACGGAACAGCTACAAAAGTACTAACTAAATAAAGAAGAAAAAGAGAAGAATTAGGTCGGGGTTTTATTTCTTATTTTTGACAGAGGTTACAATGGTATATAGGGTACAATGGCACGCAGTACAAAGTAATTTAGAAAAGGTAAGGGATCCAGAGATTTCCAAGCGGTTCTGAGTTAGGTTGAACGGTGTTCGAGCAGGCGGGCGCACAATCAAGGGCGCGTGTAGGTGAGTGCGCAACCAAGGGCACAGGCAGGCGGGCGCGTGTAGGTGGGCGCGCAACCAAGCGTGCGCGCAGGCGAGCGTGCAACCAAGCGCGTATGAAGGCGGGCGTGCAACCAAGCGTGCACGCAGACGGGCGTGCAACTAAGCGCGCGTGCAGGCGGGCGCGCAACCAGGGCTTCGTGCTGGCGGACGCGCAAACAAGGGCACCGTACAGGCGGCGCGTAGCACGTGTAGGTGAAGAGGCGCGAAGACGTTGGGTGAAGAGGCAGACGCGCAAGCCAAAACACGGAGAGGGATCCTTTAGAGTTGCGGGGCCAGCTGTGACCCCGCAATGGATCAATTTAGTAATCTCCAAGTTGAGAGACGACGTAACACTGACGTTCTCACACCGGAGTCTTCACACACACTTTTTTCATTAAGCGTGGTGGGGGGCATATCAGTGCAAAATTGTACTCTGTGCCTGTATGGGAGCGCGGTTTATGACAATAAACCGGTCATTTTAGCCTTCTTCGGCATTTTCAATTTTCTTCTTGCTGGACATCGCCTTCTTGGCTTACACCAGGTTGGCCTGTCTGCGGCATTTGGAGTGACAGCAGTCTGTCTGCGGCTTGATGCGGTTCTGGGGGTAGGACTGGACTCGTGGGAGGCGGCTGGACGAGCTCGCGTGGTTGGGCTCGTCGCCGTCTTGTGTCGGGGGGGTGTGCATGAAGCGGCGCTATCCCCTGCAGTTGTTCGTGTCGGGAATTGTCGGCGCGATCGAACATTCGACGCACCAGCTGGACGATAAACTCGTCCAGGCCCTGATGTTTAAGATCCCTTGCTATGTGTCTGTTCCGCACATAGCGGGGGGCTCTGACGAGGGTCCTCAGGCTCTACGACTTCTGTGCCCTGAGTCTCTTCCGGCTGGATTCTGACGTCAGGGCGTACCACGCGGGAGCCGCATAGGTCAGGTGGGACCTGACGTAAGCCTTATATATCCCCATCTTCGTGCGGAGCGGTAGGTTGCTTGCGAGCACTGGACGGAGTTTAGTGCGGGCGCACTTTGCCCGCTTCACCACTTCGCCGGTGTGTTGCGACATGGAGAGTCCCCTATCAATGGTGACCCCCAGGTACTTGGCCGTGTGCTGCCACTCAATCTCCTGGCCGAGAAGTTTCAGTGGCTGCGGTACATGATTGGAGCCCATCAGGAGGGCCTGTGTCTTGCCCACATTCACATTGAGCCACCATCTGGCCAGCCAGTCCGGTAGGGCGTCAAGCTGGCGCTGACGTTCTGCCAGTTGTATGGGCTTATATACCCCACCAGACCAAGAATTGTAGAATTTCTGGTTCTAAATTTACAATTCAAAAATTATAAGGTACCAGGATCGCATAATGACGAAAAGTGATTACAACCTTAGACTAAAAGTATTCAACCTAAACTGCATGGTGATGCGGTTAACATAACTTGACATAATATCGTTGTTATGACAGATTATCAAATCAAAATAACATTATTTTTTCTTTCAGCAAAGGTTAGGTTAGTACCAAAATAGTATTAAAATACTGCTAAAACCACAGAAAAACAGGTAAGAAGAGTGTGCCAAAGCGCACGTTAACATTAGCAGCGTACAGACATAATTTTCTAACTTTGCCGTTACAGAGACCTGAAAAAGCTTGTTAGCAGTCTTGTAATGTGAGAATCTTGTAAAAGTGAGCAAACATGGCACAGCACCACGACTGAAGCATGGCACGCGTATTTGCGTCCCTTAAAAGAAGGAGAAGGAGGACCGCAAATCGTTCGTAAAAAGGTAAATGTTACAATGTACACTACCTAGTCACCTACTAAAAAGCTAGTAGTAAGTTTTTTATCAAAAATGTTTTTTTATACAATGGACGCTTGACTCCAGCCCCCCTATTCTGTAACTTGTTTTAAACTCACCTCAACGCTCACCCACAAATATATCTTAACGCCGCGATTCGTAGTAATTAAGCGTAGGTAGAGGTCTAGTTTCGTAACGGGTGACCGGCGGGGTGAGCCGCATTAACGCGTAGCGAATAACACCCCAGGGCTGTTGTTATTCTTTACGCTCGCATGCGTCTCACCCCACCCGTCACGCCTAACGAAACTAGATCTCTACCTACGCTTAGTTACTACGAATCGCGGCGTTAAGATATATTTGTGGGTGAGCGTTGAGGTGACCGCGCCTAACGAAACTAGATCTCTACCTACGCTTAGTTACTACGAATCGCGGCGTTAAGATATATTTGTGGGTGAGCGTTGAGGTGACCACGCCTAACGAAACTAGATCTCTACCTACGCTTAGTTACTACGAATCGCGGCGTTAAGATATATTTGTGGGTGAGCGTTGAGGTGACCGCGCCTAACGAAACTAGATCTCTACCTACGCTTAGTTACTACGAATCGCGGCGTTAAGATATATTTGTGGGTGAGCGTTGAGGTGACCGCGCCTAACGAAACTAGATCTCTACCTACGCTTAGTTACTACGAATCGCGGCGTTAAGATATATTTGTGGGTGAGCGTTGAGGTGACCGCGCCTAACGAAACTAGATCTCTACCTACGCTTAGTTACTACGAATCGCGGCGTTAAGATATATTTGTGGGTGAGCGTTGAGGTGACCGCGCCTAACGAAACTAGATCTCTAACCTACGCTTAGTTACTACGAATCGCGGCGTTAAGATATATTTGTGGGTGAGCGTTGAGGTGACCGCGCCTAACGAAACTAGATCTCTACCTACGCTTAGTTACTACGAATCGCGGCGTTAAGATATATTTGTGGGTGAGCGTTGAGGTGACCGCGCCTAACGAAACTAGATCTCTACCTACGCTTAGTTACTACGAATCGCGGCGTTAAGATATATTTGTGGGTGAGCGTTGAGGTGACCGCGCCTAACGAAACTAGATCTCTACCTACGCTTAGTTACTACGAATCGCGGCGTTAAGATATATTTGTGGGTGAGCGTTGAGGTGACCGCGCCTAACGAAACTAGATCTCTACCTACGCTTAGTTACTACGAATCGCGGCGTTAAGATATATTTGTGGGTGAGCGTTGAGGTGACCGTCACGCCTAATGAAACTAGATCTCTACCTACGCTTAGTTACTACGAATCGCGGCGTTAAGATATATTTGTGGGTGAGCGTTGAGGTGACCGCGCCTAACGAAACTAGATCTCTACCTACGCTTAGTTACTACGAATCGCGGCGTTAAGATATATTTGTGGGTGAGCGTTGAGGTGACCGCGCCTAACGAAACTAGATCTCTACCTACGCTTAGTTACTACGAATCGCGGCGTCAAGATTTATTTGTGGGTGAGCGTTGCAAACTTAAAACAAGTTACATAATAGGGGCAGGAGAATCACAAGCGCGTTGCCGATCCTTTACGGATCTGATGATTAATTGTTGACAACTATAGGCAAATGTAGGTCCCTCACTCTCAACATAGTGCGTCCTCAGGAGCTCAGGTATTCACTAACAGGAACACCACTGAATTATTTCTTTTATCTATCCAAATATCATAAACCCTCCATGATGCGGTCAAGAACCGCACATTATGACCACCATAAAAATAAACTGTTTTGTTAGAACAAATTTCGTATCTGTGAAAATGTTATTATTGCTAAATAATAACATCGATTTCGATACTATTATTTCATTCAAATTTCGAACATCTCTGAAATAAAAGAAATTTGATTTGACCTCTATTCTAATATCAGTCGAGATGACGTTTAGTTCGAAATGAATTGTCAATTTGCTTACAAATTTGACAAATGTCGCACGTAAGTAAGATATCGAAAGATATGATAGTTGAATCCGACTCTAGTTTGTCTCTAAATTAAGAAAAAAACTATGACAGCTGCCCGAATACAACGCCGCGATGCCGGTCATAATATGCGGCTCCTGAATGCATCATGGAGGCTTATGATATGTAGATAAATAAAGTAGTGTATGTAACTGTACATAATTAGGCATTAAGACACTCGTGTGATGTTATTATGAAACGAGCCGAAGGCGAACTCACACTCGTGTTTAATGCCCTTCATTGTGTACAGTCACATAAATTACTATAACACATTCAGAATGTTACTGCCAAGAATCGCTACGCTCGTAGCCGATCCCGTGTTTCTGTCCGTATGTAGCGGAAAGCGACTACGGCCACAGAATAGATAATACTACAAGTACAGAAGGCACACTCCTTTGATCTTTACAAAAGCCGCTTTTTTCTTAGCCAAAACATTATGATCAAATGTGCTGTATTGGTGGCAAAGGGTATGGTTGGCAGAAAAAACAAATACATTTGAATATTCACTTTTGTTCTTAACCATAAAATAAATACTTACCTTCTTAGGATTACACCTCTAGATGTAACTCTTTACGATACAAAACCTTTTCCGATCTAATATATTTCTAAAACAATGTACGTCATATGACATAAAGTTACATAAAAATACAACTATAGTTGATAATCTAATTACATTACGCGAAGTGTTTATTTTAATATAAATAATCCAATGCACAACGTATCTCGAGTGGATATTCAAGTTTCTCAAGTGGAGTCCTAATAAAGTGCACGTATGATCACAGTATTTACATTCACAGTATGGATTTGACACAATACCCGGATTTTATTACGACGGACGAAGCCACTCGATGTACTGTTTACAATATCAATATTAAAAGGAAAAAATACAATATAAATAAGCACTTAAAGTCAAAATCTCATCTAAATAAAATAAGTTGTTGTAAATATGTATGAAATATTATAATTTGTGAAATATATAATGCTTAAAATACTTGCGTAATTTTTTTTTTGTCAACCATACTTTGCCACCAATACAGCACATTGATAACGATCTTTGATTATGATTTATGGCCCTCTGACGTCGTCGACTCCAGCGCAAGCCGAACAGAACGTTAAGGCTGTGTACGAACAGTGAAAATGAATTGGCTTATTCACCGCGTTGCCGATAGTGAGGGCTGTCAACAGCTAAAAATAAAATAATAATGTATTGCCCATTTATTTCTTGCATTCAATATGGAGAGCAATAAATGTATATCGAATTTTTATCATTGTTTTTGCAACCCGCTGCGATACAATATCTTTTAGGTGTCTTTTTATTCATTTCAACAGAAACATTGCAACACACAAATAAACGAATGCGGCAAGTTCACTTGCGATATACTCGTATTGTTGATTTACGTAAGCTTTTGCGCGCGAAGTAGCGTGCGCGTGCGATCCGATGCACAGCGTGGCAGCCACTGAATAATACCCATCAGTTGGGTAACCGGCATGTACGTGTAGCGATGCACGTAAATCGCGAGTGAGCCGCGCCTGGTAGGCACGGCGTAGGCCCCCGCTAGGAGGGTAGCTGGCAGATAGTGTTAATTTCGCGTCCTTTCTCCTTATCATCGATCTCATTTCCTTTACTACCGCCAGTATTCACGGAATTATTTTTCAGTATTTCTGTCATGGATGTGTGAATGTCCAAGACTAAGATAATAGTTGTAGTGTTGAGTCAGCGGCGAACAATGCTCCCCGCAACGTCACAGCTCCCGCGGGAATGCCACTAACCTATTTCGCTCACTGTTCCATTATTACCCCGATAACGGTTGGACGAGGAAACTGAAGCGAAACTTACTTGGGAGTGTGCTTGAAATAGAATTGTGAACAGTGTGATTCTATAAGTACTTACATGCATACACCTTCAGGCCATGGGTCAAGGACACTTTGTGAGATTCATCAATGGACACAATTATCTATTGGATAATTCAGTGCCAGGCCAGCTAGGCCAACTACGTATGTAGAGGAACGCGCCTAGGAACAGAGTGCCCTCCTTGCGGGTTCCTGTGTCCTTGACCCATGGCTTGAAGGTATACGACCTTCAGGCCATGGGTCAAGGACACTTTGTGAGATTCATCAATGGACACATTTATCTATTGGATAATTCAGTGCCAGGCCAGCTAGGCCAACTACGTATGTAGAGGAACGCGCCTAGGAACAGAGTGCCCTCCTTGCGGGTTCCTGTGTCCTTGACCCATGGCCTGAAGGTATACGACCTTCAGGCCATGGGTCAAGGACACTTTGTGAGATTCATCAATGGACACATTTATTGGATAATTTCAGTGCCAGCTCCAACTCAACCAACTCCGTATGTAGAGGAACGCACCTAGGAACAGAGTGCCCTCTTTGCGGGTTCCTGGCACTAAAACTTCTCAGCTTAACACTTTCACTGCCAGGTGCACTTACGAGAAAAAACACGGGATCGGATACAAGCGTAACACGTAGCGATTCTTGGGAGTGAATGTGTTAAACTCCAATTGTAGCGAAAAGAGCCCTTAGCGCTCTGACGCGTGTATGTTGTGACTGGCGCTGAATGGATTAACCCAATTGGTTACTTTCCTGGGAAAAAAATATATAATTATACTTAGTCCGTAAGTTCGGATATCAAAAAATATTGGATACATCATTGCTAAAAAGTATACGATAAAGTGACGTCACGCTGAACTTTAACGGGCTACATCTTCATAATTTTAGGAAAGTAGCCAAGTAGCGAAAATGTGTCGTAGCGTTTTGTCGTGACACTTCAGGTCACGACAAAACGCGACACATTTTCGCTACGTAGGCACGTAGCACGGACTACGGCGTAGCAATCGCTACGGCGCAAGGTGAAAGCGTAACTCTTTCACCTTGCGCCGTAGCGATTGCTACGCGTAGCGATTAATACGTTTTTTTTTCGAAAAATCATGCGTTTATAAGAGATGATCGGATATGTTCAAGCGTTTGATAACTCAATGTTACACCCGCTCAGTGCGCAAAATGCACAATATAAAATGTACGTCCTGTTGTATTTATTATACCAGTTGCCGCGTATTGCAAATGATATCAATTTTGTGCATTATGCACTGTTAAAGCGTTTACAACCACGTACCTGAGCCGATTTCACGCAGTTACAATTTAGTAAGTCGTTACTGTCGAACAAGTGGGTTACTCCCACCTGTTAACACCAATTTCTTGCCAGTGGTAACAGCTGGGATTATTTTCCCGTCTTTTACCAGTGGGAACTAATGGAAATAGTAATTGATGGTAATTACTGGTTTAGTTACCACCGAGTACTTTAGCAGTAAGTAAAAGATGGGAAAAAGATGGTTTCGTCCATAAAGTCGGTTTACGGACGATAATTTTACGTGATAACGTCATAAAGCCGAACGCTCGGCTCAGGCGGAACGGGACCATGAGTCATATATTTTCGTGCGTGCTGCCGGTGTTCATCGATTTATAAGACGTTATCACGTCAAAATATTCCCAGTAGTTACCAGCAAGTGCTTTAGTGGTAAAAGATGGGGGGAAAAAACCCAGCACTGGTAACAAACAGGTGGGAATAATTCGAACAACTTGCTAACAATACAGAACGCCCACTTAACTCGAACAAAGGATAACTTCTATAATGTATTTTTTAGAAATTGCCCGACACGTTCATGAGGAATTACACTTAAAAACGGGTACAAATTAAGATTTCAATCCAAAATCCATATTCTGATAATCTCAACTAATAGGTACTACAAAAAAGGAACACGTCTGTGTGGTTGTGGCTTTGTAAGTGTGTATGTCTCCGGAAACTGCACTTATCTGATTTCAAAATTTATTTCACTTGTGTACCTATATAATAGACTTTCTGGGTGGAAATGCTATATTTTGCCTGCTTTCTTTGCAATACACGGTACAAGCCGCACGGACAGTTTTTGATCTATAAATTACTTATCAGAAAGTGCTAGATGAATGCCGTCGAAATTGTAAGATGTATAATAAATTATAACTATGTATGTGATTTGATGATACGATCTTAGTATAATGTGGATAGTCGGCGATTTTTGCGCAGCTGTTTTGTCGCAACCACAGATGTATGAATATAAGGAGATCGGACATGGCGGCAGATTCGTATAGAGTAAGCCTGTCGCAAGTACATTAACCCACACAACGCCCAAGTAATTGACAAGACAAAGCACGCACACATCTAAAACACACACACTTGTATACCTACACGCTTATTTGACAATAAACGCGCATCATATCAGGCATTTTGGGAAAAAACGTAATATTCTCTGCGATCAGCACGCGTGCACAGTATGGCAGTGTATGCCCATTGAGCATACAGCTGCGACACGGCCGCCGGCGGCTTGTCCTCTCTCTAGTATTCTATGCTCTGAGGTCGCAACGCTTCTTGTTCCCATCGCGGTGCGACAACACAACACGACGATTTCTCATATCAATAAAGAGTACGCGCTTCTTATTTCTCTCGAGTCGCCAGCATCCATAGTCTACGCTTAAAATAATAAGTAATAATAATTACAACGTTCAGTAAAATCTGCGAACAAACGGAGTTTTTAATTAACCTAGGGCAGAGCGGACTCGCGTGCTCGTGTTACGTCATATCTCAAGCAACAGTCGCCGAATGGTAAATGAGGAAAAACGCATCCATCTTCCGTGATAAATTGCCCTTTTTAACCCCTGACGCAAAAAGAAGGGTGTTATAAGTCTGACGTGTCTGTGTGTCTGTCTGTGGCATCGTAGCTCCTAAACGAATGGACCGATTTGGATGCGGTTTTTTTTTTTTTTTTTTTTTTAATATTTATTCGTGACACACAATGTACACATACAAAATAAATAATATAATATATATTTTGTCACGAAATGGAACCTGCTCAGCATATTGCTAGCTTTGCAGCCAGCGCTGGTCTTCCGCAGGGTCCATTCGGTGAGAGCACGGTGGGCAACAACAACAGATACACATGCAAGCTTTAGGGTTCCGTACTCAAAGAGTATCCCTATTACAAAGACTTCGCTGTCCGTCTGTCTGTCTGTCTGTCTGTCCGTCTGTCACCAGGCTGTATCTCATGAACCGTGATAATTAGACAGTTGAAATTTTGCACAGATGATGTATTTCTGTTGCCGCTATAACAACAAATAAGTACTAAAATCAGAATAAAATAAATATTTTTGTAGATAATGGTACGGAACCCTTCGTGCGCGATTTCGAAACGCACTTGGCTGATTTGTTTATCGATATGCTGATGTAATCGAGATGGATCTTAGCTACGTTTCATCAAACTCGGTTCAGCCGTTTTTGAGATATTGATCTTTGAAATGAAAATGTCGGGGGTTTACTTGAATTAAAAGCTTCGTTGTGCACTATTAAAGCAGAATAACACGTATGGAGATATAGTCACGAACATTGAGAAGGGTATGTTAAGGTGGTTTGGGCATGTAGAGAGGATGGATGAAAGAAGATTAACGAAGAGAGTGTATATAAAAAGAGTGGAAGGGCAAGTTGGAAGGGGAAGACCTAGGCGAACTTTCTCCGATCAAATTGGAGAAATCTTACAGAAAGGCCAGGTCAAAAGTACCTACCCTAAACCGACGAGCATGTATGAGAAATGTTATGAAAGTGAGTGAAGCGAAAGTGGTTTGTCAGGATCGTAGCAAATGGAGATCCGTCATCTCTGCCTACCCCTCTGGGAAAGAGGCGTGATTATATGTATGTATGTATGTTAATACATGAAACTAATCACTACATAGCTAGCACAATAGTAGACACTAAATAAAAAAATCAATAATGTTGTATTATCTGGAAAAGAGTGCGAACGTATCGTGTGCGAGTCGGACACGCACACGAAGGGTTCCGTACCATTATCTATAAAAACGACAAACAGAAACACGTTTGTTGTATGGGAGTCCCCTTAAATATTTAACTATTTTATTCTGTTTTTTAGTATTTGTTGTTATAGCGGCAACAGAAATAGATCATCTGTGAAAATTTCAACTGTCTAACTATCACGGTTCATGAGATACAGCTTAGTGACAGATGGACAGACAGACAGACGGACGGACAGCGGAGTCTTAGTAATAGGGTCCGGTTTTACCCTTTGGGTACGGAACCCTCAAAATGTAGTGAAATGGAGAAAAAAGCAACGCAACGCTAAAAGGTTAAATAATCATTAATCACTAAGTTATAAGTGTCCAAAGTTTTAAGAGGGGGTATGTTCTGTCCCTTTTCCGCAAAATCCACCTTCATATGAAACGATTGTCATTTACTATGACGCTAGAGGATAGTGACGTCACGATCCCCGAGCGTTTTCTTTCTCTAACAAGCAACATTAAAACGGTTGTAGCTTCGTAATTTTTTGAGATATATGAATGAGATTTTCGGCATTGGGCATGTTTTTTTAACTGACTTCAAAAAAGGAGGAGGTTATATGTTCCACTGCATGTATATATTTTTTAATGGATGTTCGCCAAATTTCTCCTTCAATTGTGGACCGATTTCCAAAATTCTTTTTTTATTCGAAAGAGTATACTCCCGAGGTGTCCCATTGTCACCAATTTTGGATCTGATGATGGAATCCCAGGGAAATTGAGGGCAACCCTCAAATTTTATAGGCACGCGTGTAGTGATTGCGGTACCTATTTTCTATTATAACTCGTGTACCTATTTACCCTCGAAATCGTAATTTTGGTGAAGTGGCACTGATGATGAAGACCACAGATGACTTATGGAACTCCTCAAAGATGTAAAGTACGTCAAAGATTCTGACATGATTCCGTTGAAGTAGCAACTAATGAAGTGTTAATTCTGAGATCCTTGAGGAATCGACGGAACTTCTCAAATATTATCAGCCCACATATAGCGACTTGGGGTTTTTCTGTAATTATCAACGCATTTGCTCTCGGAAAGCAGTTCATGTGGTAAATTGGAAAGGAAATGTGGAAATTTTCAAGTACCATGTGGCTTGGCGAAGTACTGAATTGAAGTCGGTTTAAACTTTGTTTTTAAAGTAAATTATTGTCTTTAATATTTTGAAGTTATAATAAATTTTGAGTCTTCACCCCTATTTACCGATATAGGTCATGACGACAAATGTATTTCGGGATTTTGACATACCTATGTACGAAAATGTAAGGCTTTCGGACAAATTACTGTTCGGTTTTATTTATCTAATACCTATTTAACTGCCTTTTACATAAACATGCTTGGCTTGCACGTTTTATGGCTTTATTATTTGAGTAAAGTTAGGTACCAATTATTTTCAAACCAACCAACGAGGAAGTTAGGATGTTAGGAACCGCAGTCCAGTACCTACCTACAATGATACCTACCTAGTAAAGTATGCCATCATCATACCAGCCAAAAGGCGTCCACTGCTGGACATAGGCCTCCCCCAAAAAGTGCCAAAGTGACCGGTCCTGCGCCACCCGCATCCAACGGACTCCCGCGACCTTTACCAGTAGTAAGTATGTATGATAAAGTAAATGTAGCCATCGTACGTTAACCGTTGTGGTGATAAATTTGCTTTCAAATTAGAAAATTATTCGGATACAATACTTTGTTTCGTTCTAGTACCTAAAGGAATAATAAATTGCAGTGTCCATCTAGCCAAGTTCAGTTGTGACAAATAAAAACCGACTCTATGTATGGAACGGTAGAGGTTATAATCAAATATAAGATCATTTTAAATCCAGGGTTTCAATTTATGAGATGATTTTACGTTCGGGGTTTCAATGAAAGCATTAAGCACGGGAAACGAGACGACATAAATATGTACACGAGAGAAATGGAGCGAGCTACTCGTACTAAATTGCTGTTGTTATCTTTGTTGTTAGTCCAACGTAGGTACGGTCTACCAATTTGATTCCTAGGCCACAGTAGAACCCTGTCATTTTAACTGCAACATAGCGACGCAATACTCCTAGTAACCCGTATTGACATAGCATTTACAACGGCAAGGTTCTATGACGGCCTAGGAATCAAATTGGTTGACTGTACAGTCTGGGGTATTAATATAAGTACCATCGCCAACACAGTTAACTGACCATCCGTGCACTTTATGTGCATTGTAATAAGATTCAACATAAATACAGGATGGTCAGTTAAATATAGTAAATACACACCTTTATGACATTGACAATAGAATCCTGTACAGATATTTATGTCCTTATATATGTACGTTTACAGGTTGTTACGTTAGTCGTGATACGAAATAGCAAAATGTGAATCTATCCACGATTCTGAACAACTTTTACTATGGGACCAACTTTGTGTTATGCAAAAAAAACAGGCTGTTCATATATTTTCGTCGGTCTAAAATGAGCAAAGTGCATGAAATAGGTAGTTGTTTTTTTTGCAAAACACAAAGTTGGTCATATGGTAAAAGTTGTTCAGAATCATGGATAGATTTACATTTTGCTATTTCGTATCACGGCTAATGTAACACCCGGTATATGTAGTGTATGCCCTGACTGTACATATAGTTTTTTCCAGATAATGAAAATGCACTTAACGTGGTGAAAAGACAACAAAGAGACGTCATATCATAAAACTGCTCGAAGTATGGCACGTGTACGTGGAGTTGTACTGTTTGTTGTATTGTGTAAGTACCTATGCGTAATTGTTTTACAACCCTACTTGAATGGCAATGGTTGTAATGGCTGGTTGTAAGTACTTTTCGTGATTTGAACCGGAACAAACTAAACAGTAACACATTCACTGCCAAGAATCCCTACGTGCTACGTTCGTAGCCGATCCCGAGGTTTTCCCGCTAAGTAGTGGAAAGCATGTAAGGCGTAGGCGCCCGCTAGTTCCTAGCAGTGACTGTGTTAAAATCTGTCAACAAAGTAGGCAAAAATGTGTGACACGTCCTAACGACCGGCCCGGGGCGCCAAATTTCAAAATACGCCCCTGTATTTAAGCGCGCTCTTATGGCATCTTAATGCTGGTGACTAAACCTACACTAGGTTGTTTGAGACCCGATTTTATAAAGATGCGTTAGACCAAATCAGATCAAATTTTAGTTACTAAGTATATATTTTGCCATCCCTTACCGACATAAAGTCTTTATAAAACCGGTAATAGGCAAATCTGTTATTTTTTATGAAACATCTAAAACACTGTTAGTAGGAATATTGGTAAGTATTATCAGAAGTTAATAATTCCAATGAGTCTTGGCAAGTACACGTTTATTTCAACTAAATTCGACCACAATATAAAACCTACTTTATACGGTACTTCACCCTTAACACTTTCACTGCCAGCAACTACATACGGGGAAACCCACGGCATCCGTTACGAGCCCAAGCGTAATCATATTCGACTCCAACCCGATCGGATATGCACTCATAAAATGTCAGTTTACCGTAGCTGATTTAAATCAACTATTATACCTAAGTACTATAAGCTTTGCCATAAAACTGTTAGAAATTTTATAGGTATCTAAAACTCGTAAAATGCGATCGACTGATAGAGTACGACGGGCTTTAGCGGAATCGCTCGGTTGTACAAACACGGAATATTAAAAGTGCTCGGTCGCGAAAACGGCCGGTCATGAGAATTTCAATATCTGGGACTGTAGCAGGACTTACTTTGTCTTTCTTGATAATGTTTGTCAGGAGTAGTCTTTTGTATAGTAGGTATAGAGGAACATTTCAGATACTTCACTTATTCATTACTAAGTTACTACGCCGTAGCCCGTAGCAGCTTCATCCACATACGAGTCGTGCCTCTACGAGCGATTTCCGCTACAAGATGGAAAAATGGCGCTACACGCTACGGCGTAACTTGGCCTCGAATGGGTTGATCTCCATATGTAGCGTAAATCGCCCGTACCACTCCGAATCGAATGTAGGTCGTGATTAGTGCTAAATACGAGTATATGATGTTTGTTTACAAACTACCCTGATATCTTATACATTTACTTAGGTATCGATATACCGTGTGTGCGTGGATGCATTACAATATCCTAATAATTAGTAAGATTTTTATTTATTTCTGACATTTCCGATTAAATTATTTCCATTTTAATATTTATTCAAATTTTATTTTATTTTATTTCTTTCTTTGACATGACCAATAATTAATTTTGCTTACTTGACATTTAAAATCTACATATGTGATGAAAACTTATTTTGTGTAATATTTAACATTATATTAAGACATTTGTTACTAGCAATATGGAACCTGGTTCTGAAATAAACCTATTCATTCATTCATTCATTCATTAGCAGACATCGTTAATTTTTAGCATTTTTGGTGCAGCGTAGTGTTGTTAATCGTAATGCTTAATTAGCGTTAATAATGTCAATATTTACCCTAATTAACAATTTTGGTTAATTTGTCCACGCCAATTCCGATAGCAGCACTACGCTGCACGAAAAATGCTACAAAATTAACGATGTCTGCTCATTAGTAATAATGTAGAAAGCTACGAAAGTTTTGTACGTAATATGTAAATAAAACAATCTATTGTAAATTCTAAATTTATTCGCTACGTAATACTCGTATTTCGTAATCAATCATTATCAATACAAAAGTAAATAAAATGGCAATGGATGGGTTAAATATGGGTAATGTCACTCACACTAATTCTAATTTCTAATATTTAATTGCTCGTATAATTAAAGCTAGGTACTAATAGTAACCGATTCCTTGTGTCTCGTATAATTTCACTTCGTCCTTTTTCATATCCAAATCAGGCCTGCAAAGAAATAGTAAATAGTTATTTGTTCAACAAGAGAGCAAAGTAGATTTTTGCTGCGAGTGTTGATGTTGAGTCCCGAGCAAGCGAAAGATTCTATATTTGAATCACGAGCGTAGCGAGTGATTCAAAATTAGAATCTTGAGCGTAGTGAGGGACTCAAAGGCACGAGATGCAAATATCTTTGCTCTCGTGTGATACATACAACTTTTCACCTCAGCAGTGAGAACATCGTCACGTTAAAAAATATATCGCTAGGCTTTTACGCACCTATAATATTCTGAATTTGTAATAGAGCACTGGTGACACATCATAGTTACCTACGTTATGTAAGTACGTAGATGTCGATTGAAGCCCACACTATGATGTGTCACCAGTGCTCGATATCAAAATTAAAAAGCTACTTTGCCTCAAGGAGTGAGCAAAATCGCATTTTGCTCACTGTTTTCACGCAGCAAAATATGCTTGTTCGAGCTGCTGAGGTGAAAAAGTAATTTAAGTATAATGTAGGCATTGTTTCGAGTTTAGTCTCAATGTAATACTTACAAGGCCAGTTGTACGGTTTGTTGTTGCACTGAAACAAATAAATTAAATAAGTCAACATTTCCATCATATTAGAGAGGCCCGGCACAATATATATGGAGCAGACCAGTTTGAATTATTTCAACTGAACTCATGAATGGCCTTTGTTCTGAGCGTATGAATATAGACATTGTTTGCGAGCGCGTGTAATTTTTTGCAAGAAAATGTTGGCGCCACATAAAATGGTCATTGAATAATGAACTCAATAATTACACAATAGATTCAAAATGGACTAAAAGGTAAAAGAACCCGCTCTCAGCGAGCCAGGGACCATACGCCGTGGATGGTATTTTATTACGTAGCTAATTCTGTCGTAGGGTCGATGTATGTGGCCTGCACTATGGCGGCAGGCTGGGCTACTATAGCCTCGGGCCGCCACTGGGCCATGGCCATGGACATGTCGTCGGGCCCCTTCTACTTACCCATAGTTGGCTGCTGTTGTATCAAGCCAGTGACATCAGCGAAGTATAGTTGGTGGTTGTTCTGCAGTTCCGTAGTAGGGTCGATGTATGTGGCCTGCACTATAGCGGTAGGCTGGGCTACTATAGCCTCGGGCCCCTTCTACTTACCCATAGTTGGCTGCTGCTGTATCATGCCAGTGACATCAGCGAAGTATAGTTGGTGGTTGTTCTGCAGTTCCGTAGTAGGGTCGATGTATGTGGCCTGCACTATAGCGGTAGGCTGGGCTACTATAGCCTCGGGCCCCTTCTACTTACTTACCCATAGTTGGCTGCTGCTGTATCATGCCAGTGACATCAGCGAAGTATAGTTGGTGGTTGTTCTGCAGTTCCGTAGTAGGGTCGATGTATGTGGCCTGCACTATAGCGGTAGGCTGGGCTACTATAGCCTCGGGCCCCTTCTACTTACTTACCCATAGTTGGCTGCTGCTGTATCATGCCAGTGACATCAGCGAAGTATAGTTGGTGGTTGTTCTGCAGTTCCGTAGTAGGGTCGATGTATGTGGCCTGCACTATAGCGGTAGGCTGGGCTACTATAGCCTCGGGCCCCTTCTACTTACTTACCCATAGTTGGCTGCTGCTGTATCATGCCAGTCACATCAGCGAAGTATAGTTGGTGGTTGTTCTGCAGTTCCGTAGTAGGGTCGATGTATGTGGCCTGCACTATAGCGGTAGGCTGGGCTACTATAGCCTCGGGCCCCTTCTACTTACCCATAGTTGGCTGCTGCTGTATCATGCCAGTGACATCAGCGAAGTATAGTTGGTGGTTGTTCTGCAGTTCCGTAGTAGGGTCGATGTATGTGGCCTGCACTATAGCGGTAGGCTGGGCTACTATAGCCTCGGGCCCCTTCTACTTACTTACCCATAGTTGGCTGCTGCTGTATCATGCCAGTGACATCAGCGAAGTATAGTTGGTGGTTGTTCTGCAGTTCCGTAGTAGGGTCGATGTATGTGGCCTGCACTATAGCGGTAGGCTGGGCTACTATAGCCTCGGGCCCCTTCTACTTACTTACCCATAGTTGGCTGCTGCTGTATCATGCCAGTGAAATCAGCGAAGTATAGTTGGTGGTTGTTCTGCAGTTCCGTAGTAGGGTCGATGTATGTGGCCTGCACTATAGCGGTAGGCTGGGCTACTATAGCCTCGGGCCCCTTCTACTTACTTACCCATAGTTGGCTGCTGCTGTATCATGCCAGTGACATCAGCGAAGTATAGTTGGTGGTTGTTCTGCAGTTCCGTAGTAGGGTCGATGTATGTGGCCTGCACTATAGCGGTAGGCTGGGCTACTATAGCCTCGGGCCCCTTCTACTTACTTACCCATAGTTGGCTGCTGCTGTATCATGCCAGTGACATCAGCGAAGTATAGTTGGTGGTTGTTCTGCAGTTCCGTAGTAGGGTC
This sequence comes from Epinotia brunnichana, assembly GCA_963854355.1. NCBI lineage: Eukaryota > Metazoa > Arthropoda > Insecta > Lepidoptera > Tortricidae > Epinotia > Epinotia brunnichana. Next base: position 12,990,026 of record OY977942.1, read on the forward strand.
GATGTATGTGGCCTGCACTATAGCGGTAGGCTGGGCTACTATAGCCTCGGGCCCCTTCTACTTACTTACCCATAGTTGGCTGCTGCTGTATCATGCCAGTGACATCAGCGAAGTATAGTTGGTGGTTGTTCTGCAGTTCCGTAGTAGGGTCGATGTATGTGGCCTGCACTATAGCGGTAGGCTGGGCTACTATAGCCTCGGGCCCCTTCTCCTTACCCATAGTTGGCTGCTGCTGTATCATGCCAGTGACATCAGCGAAGTATAGTTGGTGGTTGTTCTGCAGTTCCGTAGTAGGGTCGATGTATGTGGCCTGCACTATAGCGGTAGGCTGGGCTACTATAGCCTCGGGCCCCTTCTCCTTACCCATAGTTGGCTGCTGCTGTATCATGCCAGTGACATCAGCGAAGTATAGTTGGTGGTTGTTCTGCAGTTCCGTAGTAGGGTCGATGTATGTGGCCTGCACTATAGCGGTAGGCTGGGCTACTATAGCCTCGGGCCCCTTCTACTTACCCATAGTTGGCTGCTGCTGTATCATGCCAGTGACATCAGCGAAGTATAGTTGGTGGTTGTTCTGCAGTTCCGTAGTAGGGTCGATGTATGTGGCCTGCACTATAGCGGTAGGCTGGGCTACTATAGCCTCGGGCCCCTTCTACTTACCCATAGTTGGCTGCTGCTGTATCATGCCAGTGACATCAGCGAAGTATAGTTGGTGGTTGTTCTGCAGTTCCGTAGTAGGGTCGATGTATGTGGCCTGCACTATAGCGGTAGGCTGGGCTACTATAGCCTCGGGCCCCTTCTACTTACCCATAGTTGGCTGCTGCTGTATCATGCCAGTGACATCAGCGAAGTATAGTTGGTGGTTGTTCTGCAGTTCCGTAGTAGGGTCGATGTATGTGGCCTGCACTATAGCGGTAGGCTGGGCTACTATAGCCTCGGGCCCCTTCTACTTACCCATAGTTGGCTGCTGCTGTATCATGCCAGTGACATCAGCGAAGTATAGTTGGTGGTTGTTCTGCAGTTCCGTAGTAGGGTCGATGTATGTGGCCTGCACTATAGCGGTAGGCTGGGCTACTATAGCCTCGGGCCCCTTCTACTTACCCATAGTTGGCTGCTGCTGTATCATGCCAGTGACATCAGCGAAGTATAGTTGGTGGTTGTTCTGCAGTTCCGTAGTAGGGTCGATGTATGTGGCCTGCACTATAGCGGTAGGCTGGGCTACTATAGCCTCGGGCCGCCACTGCTGGGCCATGTCGTCGGTCCCATCCTGTATCTTTTGCATGCGTTCCACTTGCTTGTAGGAGGGCTCGCCGCCGATGTAGTCGCGTTTAGTACGGTTGTGATTGCGTATCTCGTGTTTGCGAAGATCCGATCTAGACAATATAAATATTCTGATCCTTATTGCGGTCCCAAAAAAAAAACAATCTTACAGTAAGTAAATACTTAAGAACATACGGCCCAGTTTTGAAGGGCGACATTTTCAAAGATTCGTTAGCAGACGTTACTGAATAGAAAATCCATTTTAAGTATGGGGTGGCGCATCTTTACTGACGATTTCTCAATCTAATTTGAGACGTTAGTGCCGTTAAGAAGCCTGAGTCGTAAAGCTAGATGCCGCTTATCTTATCTTATCTTATCGAAGTGCATCCGAAAGGGCCCTCACCTAGATAGGTGAGGGCCCTTTCGGATGCACTTCGACCCAGTGGGATCTTTTGTGCATTTGCCCTCTCCTTTATACCTGCTCCCAGGCTTGCTCCATCATTTCCACAAAGCGGATGATGCAGTTCGCCGGGAGCACCTTGAATTCCTTTGGTTGCGGGTAACCGTTACCAAAGTAGTTCATTCTTTGTCTGGCAAGGGCATGACATTCACACAATAAGTGTTCCATAGTCTCATCCTCCTCGCCACACATTCTACAGTCTAAACTATCAGATAGTCCCATCTTGGCCAAGAGATCCTTGACCCTGAAGTGACCTGTGAACGCCCCAGATATAATTCTGAGTTGCTTCCTACTGGATTTCCAGAGTTTTCTGGTCCAGCCCGAGTCCACTCCTTCTATGAAGAGCTTAGAGTGCCTTAAGCCAGCCTCATTCCTCCACTCGTGTTGGTGTTTGGTTTTGGCGTAGGCTTTAAAGGCCGATATTATGGTCCCCTGCGAGAGTCCCACAAATGGTTCTGGACCTACAAAGTGATTTGTAGAGCCCCCTCTTGCAAGCTCATCTGCTCTTTCGTTGCCGATGAAGCCCTTAGATAGATGCCGCTACACGCCTCCCTAAGGCGTTGTAAGAGCGAATTAGTTGAAAGATTTGTCGACCAAGTAGATTCCGATAGCTCAGTTGGCTAGAGCGACGAACCGCGTATGTCGCATGTTCGAAGTCTGCTTTGAGCTATGTATTTACATTAATAGAATCTAGATATGTATTTGGCGTACTTGTAGCAGAAGTCCCGTCCGCAGTAGTTGCAGGTGTGCTTGATGTTCATATGCGCCGCCTCGTGGTGCTCTCGGAGCGCCGCATTCGTACGGAAGGCCTTCTCGCACAGCATACACTAAGGACAATAATGAAGTTTCGTTCTCATTTTAAAACTACGTGATGGACTGTAACGAAACATTGCATATATCTAGGTCTGTAATTAGTTTATATGGCTCCAGTTTATAATATTTATAAAACAAACGAAATACAGCAAAAACAAGTTTTGTATGAAAAACACAAATTCGCTTTATTTTTTTTACAATGGTATCTGAAGCTACATAAACTAATTACATACCTGGATATACCTTAACTTATTCTAAGTACAAAGTTTCAGAGCAAACTAGCTAGTCGTTTTAAAATGAGAGCGTAACTACGTTTGTATGGAGAACCGAGCTTGCCGGGGACTCTTAGCAAGGACTGCTGCACTTGTAAGGAAGAGATAGCAAACATAATGGAAAAATGTATGTATATTTTCCATAAGTGTGGGTCCACACGCAACAACAATAATTGTCGGAACTCGCTCTGTGAATGTAGTGGGACAGTGCGTACACTTACACGGCTTTAATAAGTAGTAATACTGTCGCTGGCTTAGGCCGAAGTGGTCAGTCTCAATATCGATCTCACTGTGCAGGCACAGGTTAGAAGGGTTGACGAAGGTAGCGGAATACTGCTTACACTTGTAAGACTTTAACCCTTAAATGCATGATTTTTTATAATATTAAATATTGATTATGATGCGACCAGTGCAGACTTACGCGCCAAAGATTGAAATTATGACACTACAAAAAAAAACAGTCAAAAGTTTGTGGATGCGTTCAGAATCTAACGTGTAAATGTCACATTTTAAAAAAAAAATGTTATTTTGGATAGGTACCTGCATATTGAGTCACGGAGCCATATACGATGTAGATCTACATCATAATGCATTTAAGGGTTAATAAGTGGTAGTACCGAAACTGGCCTAAGTGGCCAGTTTCAATGTGGATCTCACCTTAAACTGCTTCTCCTGGTGCGTGAGCTTGTGTTTGTTCAGATTAGACGGGTTGACGAAGGTAGCGGGGCACTGCGTGCACTTATACGGTTTCTCTCCAGTATGTGTGCGCATGTGCATTACCAGGTAGTATTTGTGTTTGCACTTGTACGGGCAGAGGTCGCAGAAGAAGTGGAACGTGTCTGTGTGGACCATCCTGGAATAAGGGGAGAGTATTTCAAAAGATTATTCTGCAAGTAAATGGGCTAATATTGGAGGTTGTTAGAGCGAACAGTTAGAGTAAGATAGCGATAACGCTCAGTTCTTTCGCGCAGTGTCGCGCATTACGGACACTAGTGGATTACTGTGCGACCGCCCTTAACCACGCCAGGGCAACAGGAAAATTTTGAAAAATTCGACAGGTGTTGCAGTTATAAATGTTATAATTATGAAAAATACGACAGTTTCGATTTACAGCTAATAATTAATTTTCTCGAAAAAGGATTGAAAATATTGTCAAATGGAGAAAAAAGTATAGGGTTATATTCTGTACCTTTTCCGCAAAACGCACCTTTATATGAAACGATTGTCATTTACAGTGAGAGAGCCCATGTGGCCTACTTACAGAATATACATTTGATTTTGATTTTACTATGACGCTCGTGGATCGTGACGTCACGATCCCCTAGCGTTTTCTCTCTCTAACAAGCAATATTAAAACAGTCGTAGCTTCGTAATTTTTTGAGATATTTGATTAGGATTTTTTAGGCATATTTTCTTGCCTTCTTTCTTTTGGAGTGGTAGAATACGTGGTAGTACTGTGTAATGAGTGATGCTCAGCACGAGTCGGCTGCATGTGCCGCACTAGTGCGAGTGACTCACATGTGGTTCTTGAGGCGCGCGATGATGGGGAACTCCTTGCCGCACGTGGTGCACTTGTGCGGCACGGTCTGTTTGTGGATGTGCCGCATGTGTTGCGTGATGCTCAGCACTAGTTGGCCGCACAGTTCGCACGCACGGCGCATGCATTGCCGCTCACGACGGTGTTCCATTAGTTTTTCCTTCAATCAAATGATGGACCAATTAAAGGATGGATGGAGGTCGTTGTTGTTCTATGTCCGTATGAATAAACCTAGAAACCCTACACGTGACCTCCGGGTGGTGCTAAAAGAACAACAAACTCAGCAGCTGCACTGTTCCTTCTGAATCTCGCAGTGCACACTGGAACCCTATCAGCAACATTGATACGAATACATATATGTACCAGTATGTAACTGCCATATGATAAATAAATAAATGGACTATTAACTACTCTGTTGAATTTTTTGACCTATTGACCACATAACATACTCCAGCCTTACATGCCATTAGCATGTGGTGTTTGTCCTTCACAAGCTAATATGTAACTTGCTTTGTGACTCTCACTGTTAAGTGGTCATCCAGTGCAGTAAATAAATTGAGACAAAAAGTACAAAGTAAGAAACATAGAAAGTGTACACTATACTTTTATCATCATCATATTAGCTGAAAGATATACTGCTGGACATAGGCCTCCCCCAAAGAGTGCCAAAGTGACCTCTACTTTTATATTTTGTTATAAAATATCAAATAGGCAGCTGTACTTTTATTGCCAACTGTGATAAACTTTTCCTTACTCAACAAGAAATTCCAACAAAGATTCAACACTGCATTAAGGTTGTTATCAAACCCGATCTGCATGAATATGCCAAGACATTTATTTAATTTATGCATAACAAATGAAAACGCACCTTGTCAGTAAAAGACATGTCACACGGTGAACATTTAAACTGTTTGATTCTCGGAGCCTTCTTTATAGAAATCTTCTCTCTTTTCTTCTGTTCTCTGTTTTTTGCTTCTTCAATCTTCATCCTCTTCTTTTTCATGTCATGGAGTATAAGTTGAAAGTCATGTTTAGAATATGGATACGAGTGGAATGTTGGGTCACCCATGGGGTGCAATATCTTTCTGAACTTCCTATCGGAAGTCTCACAGTTCTTCTTAAAAGTCAATGCTGTCTTTAAATTGTACAGGCACACTGAGCAAATGTATTTAGGAAGGGCATCATCTGCAGAAACCTGTAAAAAAACACTTAGGTTTAGTACCTTAGGGTGGGTTGCACCAAACCGCCTGTAAGTAATCATAAATGGTGTTCGTCGAAATCTGAAAAAGGCAAGTTAGACCATATTCTATGGAATGAAAACTGCTGGTGCCATATTTAACGATGATCTGCCTGTAATCGTAAATCGTCGCCCTTAGTTGCCCTAGCTTTATACATCACCCATGTACTGGAGACCTTATAAAATGGATTAAAATATAAATACTTCCTATAAACATATTTATATCACCACAAATATTCTTCCCAGATTCCCAGAAGGGGTCACTACCAGGAAAATTAAAATTGTACCACAATCTGGTTGAGTTAACCCTGCACCTGGCGCTCATTAAAATGTATGTGCCCCAGGTGCAGTTAACTCGACCAGAATATAGTATATGATTGAAAACAATATACTTACTGAGACATTTGTTATACTTCTTATGGCACTCATGATATCGTAATCAAACACTTTTTCGGTCAATGGAGTACAGCCGCCTTTAGCACAGATTCGACATATCATATCTTTTTCCAGGCGCACACTCTTCTTACTGAAAAAAATAAAATATACTCCAGTTTTGTATACGTTCACAAGCACTTCACAAGTGCTTCAGTACAAGCGAGAACTTCGGGGAGTTACGGGATGCCAAAGAGAATTTGTTTTCGGTGATTATTCAATACGTTTTACTGGATTCACTGGGAAACCTAACTCGATAAATTCGTAAATAAATGTTTAATTACCAGTCAGCTATGAGTTTCTGCCAGTGATCACTGTTATTACTGCCCTCGTCTTCGTTATTGAAAGTTGAGGGATATTTGCCTTTATTGAACTTAGAAAGCATTGATTTTGTTATGTATACCGCCATTGTATAAGAAAGAACAAAATATATTCACAACTATAAAGTTACATGAATCGAATAATCGAAAAATCTTAACTAAAATAAAATAAAAAGACAGCCACAGTCACACAGATTTGACAGATAGTACAGATAATGCAGCGAGTAGAGTAACTTTTGTTTTTTTATTTTTATCTGACGATGGAGAACGAGATGCAATTGCAACTATGCACATTGTTGCCAACGTAATCTTTCTGGCCAAAACGAACCGATGACTACACCCATTCATTGCAATCATTCGAATTCGAATGAAACCATAATCGTGTTAGTCTGTGGTGTGGATTGTACTGTCAAAATATTCAATTGATTACATTATTTATATTTACAAAATACGGCTTTATTTCTAATATATTTACACTTCTAACTAATACTAAAAGTTTCGTAGGAAAATTTAGGTATCATATAAATAATGGCATCGCTACTTCTACTTAGGTCTATGTTATATGCCAACGCTTTGCACAAATCCAAGAAGAAAAAACAAAAAAAGCGAAAGAAATCCAAATCGTAAGTATTCAAACTGATTTGCTATACATAAGTTCCTAGTTTACCGATAAATTTACCGTACTTTTTTCCAGTTCTAGCGGTTTATCAAGTATTAAAATAACTGTAGGCATGTGCAGGATATGTGCCTCTGAAAATGGGGATATTCCCATATTCAACAACTTCGTACAACCCAATTTAGCCGATGAAATAAAACACTTTTCGGGTGTCACGGTAAGTGTTTTAACCTCCTAAGACCCAGTGTACAAATTTTGGTCAACTATGAACTTTTACTAAATGTCAATTAGTTCCCAATTCAATAATACAGGAGCGTACTCTAGAGTTATACATACTTGTGAAATAAAATTTTAAAAGATTTATTATTGTTATACACGATCATTGTCAGAACTAGTGAAGGTACACAACAGAACAGTAATTGTGTAAAATTATACAATTATCTCTTTATTATTAATAATAAGAATAATATTAAAAGTTGACTTATTATGAATTTGCAGATCAACAAGTCAGATACCATGACACAGATGTGTCAAAACTGCCTTGATCTTCTCAATGGGTGTATCATGTTCAGAGATATGTGCCAAAAGAGTAACAATCAGATGATGGAGGTAGAACTATCTGTGAAGGAAGGTAAATTTTGTCATAAGATGTCTACATCTAACCACTAAGTTACAGGGATTACCTGTTTACAAAGTAAAGCCTGTACTAGCTTAGACAGCAATATATTTATGCAGATAAATAAAAATAAGAAACATCCCAGACTCTGGGTCAAATATCCAATTTAGGCTGGGCGCAAACGTTCGGTTTCCGCGTACGGTTTCCGGATTCGGTTTTCGACTTACAGCCCTCTAGAGAAAGAAAGAAAGCATTGAATAACCAATGTGTTTTATGTGTAACCAATTATATTAATAATTTTTTTTAAAGTAAAAAACCCAATCCAAACCCAAATACTTTCTGAAAAGTTAAATTTATATTTTTTTAAATTTTAATTATATATTTTCTAGAATATGTTAAATGTGAAAGTGGTAAAGATCAAAATGATGATGACCAGGAGGTCAACTACCTGCCGGAGCACAACGAAGACAGCAATGACTCCTACAACATTCCGTCACCAACATTTTCTGATGACACTGCTATTTGGGGGTGCAATACATGCGGCAAAGACTTCTTTGACATGGTGAATGCAAATAGAAGTACTAGAAAGTATAAAGTTGCATGAAAATTTATGTCAGTATTCAAAATTATTAGAAGAAACTTGATCTTTAGTGTTGATTGTTCAGAAACTGCGAGAAATCCTTTATTCTTTTCTATACTACAATGGTAGCAAACAAGGATATGGCCTGCCTGATAATAAGCAGACACTAGTAAGTTAGTTAGTTAGTTATACTGGGAGTTTTCCGCAAGTCGACATCCATTGTGCCTATTTTGCGTGAAACGGCGGTGTGGCGCTACTCTAACCACCCCAGCTCGTCTAAAAAGTTGGTATGTGCCTTGGTGTTGCTGACTGCATCCCGTAGTGTGTTTGGAGAACCTAGGTGCTTCATTCTGTATACTTCTACCTGCTTGCAGTCCAGTAGTATATGTTTAGTCATTTCTTCTGCCTCCATGCACGCTCTTCACATGGGGCTGTCTGTTATACCTAAGTTATAGAGGTGTCTGTTCAAGGTGTTGTGTCCTGTTATTATACCCACTATCTTGCAATAAAAAAAGGTTTTTTATTTATTGTCCAAGAGTAAATTTAAAGGTACCAATAGAATCCTTACGCTTTTAAAGAAACAAATTTGTATAACAACTATGGACCTAAACGCAGTATTTCGCGACCGAAACAGCAATTTACTTCATTTTCCATGCAACGGTTAGTACAAATTGCACGGTGTGATGTCATACTTTAAAGCCAATCAGTATGAAGTGTTTCGGCTGCTGTCTCGATTTTTGGGTATTAATGTCCTTTAAATGTAGTTGCTTCCATACAAACATTTTTTCATCTACAAAAACTGGTTCGATTGCATCGTAAACAAATTTAAGGTCACAAGCCCATACACATTTTTTTTTTTTTTTTACATTGGTAACATGCTTGTGATTCTTGTAGAGTTGCAAGTGTATATAGGCTAGTGTCTGTCTGCTTACCATTAGGCGGCTGGTATGCTCGCCACCGTCATAGTTTTCAATAAGTTTCCGTCATAAATTTAATATTTTGTACAATCTTTTATTGCCGACTGTACTTTTCTTTATACCATCATCAACTACTCATTGAGACGATTCTAACGAGCCCAAACTCAATGGGGTTACGTCGCTCAAATACTGAATTTCCATGGCCACCTTCCGTCTCCATCATCAGATCAGCTCGATGGTACCATAATATTGAATTGTCATCCAAACTATACTAGTACCCAAAATTTCAGCTCAATCGGATAACGGCAAGTGACTGAAAAATGGATAGCAAATTTTGACGGACAACTTACTTAATATACTTACATACATACGAACAGGTCAAGTTAATATAAATAAAAAAAATTAAATAAAAATACTTTATTTCAGACCTAGTGATCCATAGTGTGTATCAATATAAAGTTTGTAAAAATAATAGTCATGCCATACATTTGTTGCCAGGATTCATATAGTGATCATCTCTCCCGATGTCCTGGAGACAGTGCGCCGAAGGCGCCTGAGGAACTCGCAAAGAGGAAATTTCTCTGTGACATCTGTGGAAAAACCTGTTCTTCCAATGCGAGTTTACTAGTACACATGTAAGTGCTCATTTAATCTTTAGAAAAAAGGAAAAATCGTCAGACTGCACTCAAAACCATCAAAATCAATTCATGTATGCGGCCACCGGCTTATGTTAATAATAGACTATTGAGCTTATTGGGTTCATAAATTCCGAGCGGAAATAAATTGATATATCGAGATATATTTAAAGCTCTTCAACCTGTACGTGAATGATCTGATTGTCGGGCTTAGCAACAAACGCATCGGATGCAGTGTGGATGATGTTATCGTAAATAACATCAGCTACGCTGATGATATGGTGTTGCTCAGCCCGTCGGTCAGGGCGCTTAGGGAGCTGCTGGGCTCATGTGAGAAGTACGCTTTGTCGCACGGCTTGACGTACAATGTGAAAAAGAGCGAGTATCTGGTCTTTAAGGCCGTCGGAGGCAAGTTGCCTGAGCCAGTGCCTCCCATAAAGCTAAATGGTGGCGACCTTAAACGAGTCTTCAAGTTTAAGTATCTCGGCCACTATGTAACCGATGACCTTAAGGACCAATCAGATATAGAGCGGGAAAGGAGGGCGTTGGCGGTCAGATGCAATATGTTGGTTCGGCGGTTTGCACGATGTAGTAAGCAGGTCAAAATAACTTTGTTCAAAGCCTACTGCCAGGTATACTACACGAGCAGCCTATGGACCAACTATACGCAGAAGGCCATCAACGCCTATCGAGTCCAGTACAACAATGGCTTCAGGATGTTGCTGGGACTGCCGCGTTTCTGCAGTGCATCTGGTATGTTTGCGCTCGCGGGAGCAGACGACTTCTACGCCATTATGCGCAAAAAAACTGCCTCCTTGCTCTGCAGACTTTGCGCTAGTTCCAACTCCATCCTGAAGACCATAGCCGGGCGGTTTGACTCGCTTATAATGTGCCACCTTATACAGATGCACGTCAGCAAAAGGTGACGCCGTTTTGTATGTATTCTGAATTTGTATTTTAATTTAATTTAATTTATTTTCATTTAATTTATTTTTAATTTTATTAATTTTTTAATTTCAATTCTAATTCTGGAACGTAATGTAATTTAATAAAATCTTGTATGTACTTAATTCAATTCCACACTAACATAACTTAAGCTGATTATTGTTACTAACAAAATACCTATGGACCAACAACAGTAGTCTGAAATAAATGATTTTTATTTTATTTATTTATAGAATATATACAGGGTGTTCGGAATAACGATGTAGGAACTTAAGGAGGTGATACACTGGACTATTAGGAAGATTTTGAACCTTGTATGTCTTAGTCGAATCTGTGATAACTTTATTTTTTAATCGTGTGTTTCTAAATTGAAGAAACTTATTAATAATTTAATAAAAATACTATTACAGATTGAGTTTCCTGTATAGATATATTCCTAAAATTGATTTGGTGTAATAGTGTTTAGTGAAATATACCTATTATGAGATAAATAAATCATATCATATCATTTAAAATAGAAAAAAATGGTACCTTATGAACCTTTAATCTATTATAAGTTCACTTCAAATGTACATCTCAACTTGTCAACTTATTCACGCCATGTAATTCGCCAATATATATGTATATTCCTTGTAGGGGCATCCACGAGAACGTGTTCCCTTACAAATGCGACGTGTGCCCGTACCAGGGCCGCACCATGGACCTGCTGAAGGTGCACAAGCGGTCGCACATGGCCGACAAGCCGTTCAAGTGCACGCAGTGTCCAAAGGCCACCACCACTTCTAGCAACCTTGCCAAACACATGCGCCACGTGCACAGCACCACCAGGCCCTTCAAGGTGGGTGTAGAGTTCGAGAGCTGTTTAAGTGCACGCAGGGTCCAAAGGCCACCGCCACTTCTAGCAATCTTGCCAAACACATGCGCCACGTGCACAGCACCACCAGACCCTTCAAGGTAGGTGTAGAGTTCGAGAGCTGTTTAAGTGCACGCAGGGTCCAAAGGCCACCACCACTTCTAGCGACCTTGCCAAACACATGCGCCACGTGCACAGCACCACCAGACCCTTCAAGGTAGGTGTAGAGTTCGAGTGCTGTTTAAGTGCACGCAGGGTCCAAAGGCAACCACCACTTCTAACAACCTTGCCAAACACATGCGCCACGTGCACAGCACCACCAGGCCCTTCAAGGTAGGTGTAGAGTTCGAGAGCTGTTTAAGTGCACGCAGGATCCCAAGACCACCACCACATCCAGCAACCTCGCCTAACACATACACCACGTGCACAGCACCACCAGGCCCTTCAAGGTGGGTGTAGAGTTCGAGAGCTGTTTAAGTGCACGCAGGGTCCCAAGACCACCACCACCTCCATCAACCTCGCCTAACACATACACCACGTGCACAGCACCACCAGGCCCTTCAAGGTGGGTGTAGAGTTCGAGAGCTGTTTCAGTGCACGCAGGGTCCCAAGACCACCACCACCTCCAGCAACCTCGCCTAACACATACACCACGTGCACAGCACCACCAGGCCCTTCAAGGTGGGTGTAGAGTTCGAGAGCTGTTTAAGTGCACGCAGGATCCCAAGACCACCACCACATCCAGCAACCTCGCCTAACACATACACCACGTGCACAGCACCACCAGGCCCTTCAAGGTGGGTGTAGAGTTCGAGAGCTGTTTAAGTGCACGCAGGATCCCAAGACCACCACCACATCCAGCAACCTCGCCTAACACATACACCACGTGCACAGCACCACCAGGCCCTTCAAGGTGGGTGTAGAGTTCGAGAGCTGTTTAAGTGCACGCAGGATCCCAAGACCACCACCACATCCAGCAACCTCGCCTAACACATACACCACGTGCACAGCACCACCAGGCCCTTCAAGGTGGGTGTAGAGTTCGAGAGCTGTTTAAGTGCACGCAGGATCCCAAGACCACCACCACATCCAGCAACCTCGCCTAACACATACACCACGTGCACAGCACCACCAGGCCCTTCAAGGTGGGTGTAGAGTTCGAGAGCTGTTTAAGTGCACGCAGGATCCCAAGACCACCACCACATCCAGCAACCTCGCCTAACACATACACCACGTGCACAGCACCACCAGGCCCTTCAAGGTGGGTGTAGAGTTCGAGAGCTGTTTAAGTGCACGCAGGATCCCAAGACCACCACCACATCCAGCAACCTCGCCTAACACATACACCACGTGCACAGCACCACCAGGCCCTTCAAGGTGGGTGTAGAGTTCGAGAGCTGTTTAAGTGCACGCAGGATCCCAAGACCACCACCACATCCAGCAACCTCGCCTAACACATACACCACGTGCACAGCACCACCAGGCCCTTCAAGGTGGGTGTAGAGTTCGAGAGCTGTTTAAGTGCACGCAGGATCCCAAGACCACCACCACATCCAGCAACCTCGCCTAACACATACACCACGTGCACAGCACCACCAGGCCCTTCAAGGTGGGTGTAGAGTTCGAGAGCTGTTTAAGTGCACGCAGGATCCCAAGACCACCACCACATCCAGCAACCTCGCCTAACACATACACCACGTGCACAGCACCACCAGGCCCTTCAAGGTGGGTGTAGAGTTCGAGAGCTGTTTAAGTGCACGCAGGATCCCAAGACCACCACCACATCCAGCAACCTCGCCTAACACATACACCACGTGCACAGCACCACCAGGCCCTTCAAGGTGGGTGTAGAGTTCGAGAGCTGTTTAAGTGCACGCAGGATCCCAAGACCACCACCACATCCAGCAACCTCGCCTAACACATACACCACGTGCACAGCACCACCAGGCCCTTCAAGGTGGGTGTAGAGTTCGAGAGCTGTTTAAGTGCACGCAGGATCCCAAGACCACCACCACATCCAGCAACCTCGCCTAACACATACACCACGTGCACAGCACCACCAGGCCCTTCAAGGTGGGTGTAGAGTTCGAGAGCTGTTTAAGTGCACGCAGGATCCCAAGACCACCACCACATCCAGCAACCTCGCCTAACACATACACCACGTGCACAGCACCACCAGGCCCTTCAAGGTGGGTGTAGAGTTCGAGAGCTGTTTAAGTGCACGCAGGATCCCAAGACCACCACCACATCCAGCAACCTCGCCTAACACATACACCACGTGCACAGCACCACCAGGCCCTTCAAGGTGGGTGTAGAACGGTTACACACGGCCGTTTGCTCGCAGTCTGACAAGCCGTTCAAGTGCACCAGGCTTGAAATCGGGGCCGAGCCGTCACGCGAGTTTTGTCGTGTCGTCTGGATAAGTGGGAAGTCTGGATCGTAATGGGTATTTCAATTTACCCTCTTTTTCATAAAACTTAAAATGCCTCTGATAAATAAAATGTGTTTTGTCCTTATCTTACGAAAACAAATGTCAAGACAAAAAGACAAACTAATTTTGACGGCATTTTAGCTAAAATATTGTTGGACGTTAATGAATACGGCCATTAGTCTGTAACCTCTGACTGATAAACTAGCAAAAGGTACTTTATCGTTGGTCAATAAAGACGATTTTTAAAGGGATCGTTACGCCAATAACACCTTATCGACTACCGATAAACTGGAGCATTTTTCCTGAGAAAAACACAATTTAAGATTACGTGTGGTGACCTAAGAGGTTGCGGAAAAACAATCGCAGCGAGAATCCTGTCTTGTGAGTCGATAGGGTGCTAATATATTTAAATAAATAAATAAATATTTGCGGACAATCTTACACAAATCAACCTAGTCCCAAACTAAGCAAAGCTTGTACTATGGGTACTAGACGACGATATAGATACTTATATAAAGAAATACATACTTAAATACATAGAAAACATCCATGACTCAGGAACAAATATTCGTGCTCATCACACAAATAAATGCCCTTACCGGAATTCGAACCCAGAACCTCTTGCTTCGTAGGCAGGGTCACTACCAACTAGGCTAAAGCGGTCGTCAAATTAGTCCAATTAGTTTACCCAACTCAAATTATAACGAACCCTTTATATGGCAAATAAAAAAATATTTGAATTCCAGCCTCGTTGGCGACGTATAGAGTAAAAAAAACATGGCAAAACATCACCAAAAACTGTGTATCTTACCATATACAAAGAAAAGAGTTAACAAAAATAGTATGTACATTTCAGTGCACATACTGCGACAAGGCGTTCTCGTACCAGCACGACATGAAACGGCACATCAAGGACATCCACCTGCGGCAGGGCACCGTCGAGTGCGATGTCTGCTACAAAAAGTTCAACACCAAGTAAGATAATAGTGTACATTACTGCAGACACCGGGAAAGAAGGGCTTGCCGGGTGAGTAGGTATACACGGCCGACTAGTGATACGAAGCCGGCAAGCCCTTTTCACGGCCAGGCATATGTACCTATAGTGCTTTTCTCAAACATGCAATCAAATAAATAAATAAAAACCCCTCAAATCAAACTAATTTTCATGGCTGAATGGCCGTGATGCTGTGCCACAAATAGTGGAATGAAAATTAAAAAAAAATTACTTCCCGGCCTAGGCCTTCAATTTCGTATGAAATTCCTTTACATTTATAATATAATCCACGTACCTATTGACGACATTTCATTGCATGTTTGAGAAAAACTAGTTATTTCTCCCGCTGACAAGTCGCCGTACGGGAATACTCCCACCCGTTACCCCCAAAGTCGTATCACTGGTAACAGATGTCAAATGTTCTAGGCAATTTCCAGATGTTACCACTAACCTGATGGTGGTATAGTTATAACCACCTTTAGTTGTATGTATTGTATGTAAAAACTTTCTTGTGCACAAGACACTGGTAAAACTACAGACAAAATAGGTTAAGTCGGTACAAAGGTGAACTTATCTTTGTAAGGGATCTCTTCCAGTTAACCTTTGAGCAATTGAGACGAGATCAGAACTAAAAGATAGACAAACTAACACGTGTACAGGGACGAATACAACACAACTGGGGATAACCTGCGGTACCACTAAACATGAGGTAATATTTAACGTTGTGACAGACGAACAGAGTCGCCTCATTTTTTAGCCTCCAGAGTTCCTTTTTTACCTTTTTGGTACAGAAACCTAAAAATGATTTATTCCAGGTCACAAACATTGGATCTCATAATTTAATTAACTTTTGTTTTTAAATAAACTAAGCATGTTGTTCCTGCAAAAAAAGATACGGGAGTTCTCGTAGTTCATTTTGAACCTAGCGGTTAGGACAATAGAATTGACAATTGGCTACTTTCATAATTTTATTTCACGATACCATTCGTACCAATTTTCTGAGAGTATCTAATGTTTCATAAAAATAGAAAAATGAGAGTCAAAGACGAGCCTCGCTGGCGACAACCGAAACGACTCATACTATTTGACATAGGTACTATTATGACGTCACAAATTTATATACCTATGGTCCGAATCCTTTTTCCAGAACCAATTCCCTTCTCTTTATTGTTTACGTTACTAAAATGACAAATGACAAAAATGACATACGTCGAGCACACAATGTCACTGTGTGAATAGTAATAATATAAGCTTTTGTTTGACAAAAAGCGGAAAGACTTACTATAAAAACCAGCAGCTATAAACCCCTAAATTAAAGAAACTTTACAAACCTCTTTCGGTTAAAATGTTTTGGCTCTTTCTTATAAACACAAATGATACAGGCAACCGATTTTAACTACAATGGGTTTGACAGATATATATTTATGTTATTGAGTAAAAGTGATTGGAATTATTTTATTTTATTGAGAAAAGTGTAATCATGTAGCAAAAGTATACCTACTCGTAATCATACCATTAAAGACTGGCTGCATGTAAACACAATGCAATCAGCATGTCGCGCCACCATTAGAGGACCCGATTATTAAAGCAATTGAAATAAAATGTTCATTCACTTTTATTACTTATTTTATCGTCTGATAAATGGAGGGGCGTTATACATTTAGAAAAGCCAACGACACATGAGCTAAACAATATCCTTTTTATTAGGGTTCCGTAGCCAAATGGCAAAAAACGGAACCCTTATAGATTCGTCATGTCCGTCCGTCTGTCTGTCTGTCTGTCCGTCCGTATGTCACAGCCACTTTTTTCCGAAACTATAAGAGCTGTACTGTTGGAACTTGGTAAGTAGATGTATTCTGTGAACCGCATTAAGATTTTCACACAAAAATTGAAAAAAAAAACATTTAGTTTTAGGGGTCCCCATACTCAGAACTGAAACTCAAAAAAAAATTTTTCATCAAACCCATACGTGTGGGATATTTATGGATAGGTCTTCAAAAATGATATTGAGGTTTCTAATATAATTTTTTTCTAAACTGAATAGTTTGCGCGAGAGACACTTCCAAAGTGGTAAAATGTGTGTGTCCCCCCTGTAACTTCTAAAATAAGAGAATGATAAAACTAAAAAAAATATATGATGTACATTACCATGCAAACTTCCACCGAAAATTGGTTTGAACGAGATCTAGTAAGTAGTTTTTTTTAATACGTCATAAATCGTAAACCGCTATTTATTTCACGGAACCCTTCATGTGCGAGTCCGACTCGCACTTGGCCGCTTTTTATCATTCGACTATTATAAGCTTAAGGCGACGTGAGCTCAGAAAACGGATTTTTAAAAAGTCGTAGCTCTTGTTTGGATTATAATACGGCTGCCCTGAATTTAATTAGCAATCTTGAGGCCTTTCTCGAGGGACAACAGCTATTCGAACCCTGAGTTTTTGACTTGCGCCAGAGGCGGTTCACTCTGTGATTCCGTCGCGCCGCTACAAGTACATGCCGGCGGCCGCCAAATTGGCGGCCCATTAGTAGCTGCCGCGTGTTGGTACAGGACGCTCGCACGGGTCGCAGCGCGTTGCATGCGATAGAACGGGATGGCCACATTTAGGCACGTTTGGCGTACCTAAACAGGGAATTTGTTAACAGAGAACCTTCTGTACGTAGTACTATTACTTATTCTGTGCTTGCGCTCGATATAAAAAAATCACGAACATAGGCATAAAATACACTTAAGAAATTCGTAACACATTATGCACAACAGCTAAACATTAATATTGGTTCTAAAAATCGGGAATATCATGTTTGAGGGAACTTAGCTATTACTTTTTTATTTATGAACAATTAAAACACACAAAAAAATTAAATTAAAAAACATGATATCAGCGTTCCGAACATGCACTTCCATCTCGCTCACGCTTATGCTCAGTGAGAGGGAGAGAAGACCACGTCGCCAACCCTTTAACGGGCAAGAATAAAATTTATCCATAATTCAAGTCTCTTGATATTGCATAAAACTAACAATTCTGCACCATAAAAAAATACAAAAAGATGAACTTAACAGGTGGTCATTTTTGCCTTAAAATTGTTAAGTTGCCCTAACGGCAAATCATACGAGGACCTAGGTAATTTGAAATCTTGCACACTATGTAAATCAGATGATAATGCAATATGCTATTGCTTCCATATAGCTGGATGGAAGGAAACGGAAGGAAAGGCTATAAGAGCTCCTAAATTACACTCCGTCGTGTTAGGGCGAGTTGCACCCACTTACGATTATAGACCGGACTGCGTTAAGGCAACGTAGGCTCGTGGTCTTCTCTTCCTCTCACTGAGCATACGCGTGAGCGAGATGGAAGTGCGTGTTTGGAAGCGTGGATATCATGTTTTATATTTAATTTTTTGTGCGTTTTTATATATAAAAAAAAAGCGGCCAAGTGCGAGTCGGACTCGCACATGAAGGGTTCCGTTAAATAAATTGCTTTTTATGATTTATGACGTATTAAAAAAAAACTATTTACTAGATCTCGTTCAAACCAATTTTCGTTGAAAGTTTGCATGGTAATGTACATCATATATTTTTTTTAGATTTATCATTCTCTTATTTTAGAAGTTACAGGGGGACACACACACATTTCACCACTTTGGAAGTGTCTCTCGCGCAAACTATTCAGTTTAGAAAAAAAATATGTTAGAAACCTCAATATCATTTTTGAAGACCTATCCATAGATACCCCACACGTATGGGTATGATGAAAAAAAAAATTTTGAGTTTCAGTTCTTAGTATGGGGAACCCCAAAATTTATTGTTTTTTTTATATTTTCGTGTGAAAATCTCAATGCGGTTTACAGAATACATCTACTTACCAAGTTTCAACAGTATAGCTCTTATAGTTTCGGAAAAAAGTGGCTGTGACATACGGACGGACAGACAGACAGACGGACATGACGAATCTATAAGGGTTCCGTTTGTTGCCATTTGGCTACGGAACCCTAAAAAGTAATAGCTGTTTTCCGTCAAACATGACATTGTCGATTTATAAAACCAATTTTAATATGTTTAGCTGTTGTGCACAATTTGTTACGATTTTTTTAAGTGTATTTTAGACCTATGATCGTGATTTTTTTCTATCGAGCGAAAGTCAAAAACTCTGGATTCGAATAGCTGATTTCCCTCCAGAAAGGCCTCAAGATTGCTAATTAAATTTAGGGCAGCCGTATTTTAATCCAAACAAGAGCTATGACTTTTTATAAATGCGTTTTATGAGCTCACGCCGCCTTAAATATGGCGCCGGAAGCTGTCATTCCATATAAACTTAAATATGGCGCCGGAAGCTGTCATTCCATATAAACTTAAATATGGCGCCGGAAGCTGTCATTCCATATAAACTTAAATATGGCGCCGGAAGCTGTCATTCCATATAAACTTAAATATGGCGCCGGAAGCTGTCATTCCATATAAACTTAAATATGGCGCCGGAAGCTGTCATTCCATATAAACTTAAATATGGCGCCGGAAGCTGTCATTCCATATAAACTTAAATATGGCGCCGGAAGCTGTCATTCCATATAAACTTAAATATGGCGCCGGAAGCTGTCATTCCATATAAACTTAAATATGGCGCCGGAAGCTGTCATTCCATATAAACTTAAATATTGCGCCGGAAGCTGTCATTCCATATAAACTTTAATATGGCGCCGGAAGCTGTCATTCCATATAAACTTAAATATGGCGCCGGAAGCTGTCATTCCATATAAACTTAAATATGGCGCCGGAAGCTGTCATTCCATATAAACTTAATTATGGCGCCGGAAGCTGTCATTCCATATAAATTTAAATATGGCGCCGGAAGCTGTCATTCCATATAAACTTAAATATGGCGCCGGAAGCTGTCATTCCATATAAACTTAAATATGGCGCCGGAAGCTGTCATTCCATATAAACTTGTCAAACTTTCCATACATTCAGATTTTGACACCGCTTACGGACGGTCTGGTCAGACTGGTCAGAAGTATTGACTGCTGATGGAATTGATTACCTACACCATCAGCAGTCAATACTTGCGTATGCTTAACTTATAAAAGTTTTCACAGTGTAAGTCTTGTTCCTTACCAATAAAGTTATTTTGATTTTTTGATTTTGATTTTTGGCGCAAGCCACGTTGAGAGTTCGTTAGAATCTTCTGAATGGCGGCCAATACACGGTGATTAAATACTGATGATCCACCACAGCTAGGTCTCTATCTATAACTGATAATAATTCACCGTGTATGGGCCGCCGTTGAGGTGTATATTTATGACTGAAAAAAAACACAATAAATAAAAGCATGTCTCGTAAGTAGGTAATATACGATCATAGACGAACAAATATGAAATGTTCCTATTGGACCATGATCTCGTGCCGGCCTTCATTTTGACGGTGTCACCATCTAGATTAAATTACATAAACGTTGCATAAAAAACCGTATTTATTACAGAAAAATACTACAAGGGCACCGATGGAAGATCCACAAAATTAAAGGCGAGAGACAAGGTCGCCTGCCGTCGTACCTGCAGCACCAAATGGAGGAACACCATCACGAGATCCCGATGACGCACATGGAGCCCGGCTACTGATATTCATAGTACACCTGTTAGCCTGCAGATTGCATACCTACTTAGGGGCTGTCCATATATTACGTCATTTCAAAATAGGGGGGTCTGACCATTGGATGACGGTAGTCGTTTTATTAGGTCCATTCAAGGAATTAACATGATGATGATATGGGGGGGTCAAAAATCGATGACGTAATATATGGAGAAGCCCTTAGGATGAGAGGCGGTGAGCGAAGAAAATGCACCAAATGGAAGGCCCTTGAAATTTAGGGAATGCAAGCCAATTTTAACCGAAACCGAAGAAATCGGATATAACCGATTAATTGGACGAAAATTCATAACCGGTTTCGGAATTTTGAATAACCGGTTACGGTTATTTTCGGTTATACTTTTCCTTACTTGAATTATCAATATAAATTACTTTTTTTGAAATTTTGAGAAAACAGAACAGTTTTATTGTTGAATTATTGGATAAGAGCTTAAAAAAGGCGAAAACAGTGCACTCTTCCTTGTTAGTTGCGGTTTGACCCTAGAGGTGCTTTTACTTAAAAATAAGAGGGTGTATTTTGTTTGGGTTTGCACATTTTGTCAGAATGAACTATTAGTTATTTTCTGGAGTTTAACCGTTTATTTCCTTGTTTTTTTTTTAAATAACCCGGTTTTCGGTTATTTTTCCACCATAACCGAAATTATAACCGGTTATGAAATATGACCGGTTATTGCATTCCCTACCTGCAAATGCTATTGGTGGACTTTTCCCTCGCTCACTGCCTCGCAACCTCGCACAGCTTTGGTGGATACACACCCTTAAGCAGTTCTCACCATACGGAGTATACGGTATTTAGGGACCCTTTGTTTACGGCCTACGCTGGACGCCCCGCCGCTTTCTGTTAATCTGAGTAGAGTAATAAGAGAAGAATCTTGATCATTTATAAGGGGCACCGGCTCCCTTAAGCCCCATCCAGACGGTCCTGCGTGACGAACTGCACGAGCGGTGCGACGCTATAAGATATGGAAGGTAGGAGGATGCTTCGGGGTCGGTTGCATCGACAATATTTAACGGAACGGTTAATTTAAGCACCTTGCCCACGACTGGCATCTCCGTTTTCTGTTAATAAAGTGAAGATAGCAGTCATCGTATAGAGAAACTGAATTTATGAACGTAACTATGAAAAAACCAACTCTTATTCCCTGGTTAAATTACGTTACGTCGTAACGTAAGCGTGTTAATTTACAACATTTTATTTAGTTTTACGTGTTCCGGTGTCTGTGCGTCTGCTATTACGTCTTACTACTTAGTTTAGTTTGATCAATCCTGATGTGAATCAATGTAAGTTGCTTATAGTACATAAATGTAGCTCGAATGATAGAATATTATGTCGTTGAACTAGTCTGATGAGAGAGAGATCGGCATGTAAAGCTCTGTAAACCAAAATTGTATGGTCAAGTCTAAAAATGTGTATACGATTTTCAATCCTATTCCCAAGGTTCGAAACCGTATCCATTTTATTAGACGTGACAGTACAGTCGGCAACAAAAGCTTGTACGTACCGTGAATATGATTTAATGACAGAAATTTGTTATTATTACCACGCAAGCAAATATAGTAAGCAAGACATGATGCTCACGATTAGAGTTGCTTTTTCATAAGAACCAGGTTGTCTGAAATAAAAGATAAGTATCCAATGTTATTTTATAAACACTAACATTAGAATAAGCATGTACCAAAACTAAAAGTCTTGAAAAACAAGTTTTTTTTACTATAATAATAAATTATTGTTGGTTATCTTATCACTTTATGTTCAGCAGTACACTAGTAATAGCAAATCGTGTTTAGTCGTTATAATTGAAGACAAATTTATACAGTCAATACTTATACGATTTTGTACGAATTGTGACTGAAAAACAAACAGGCAGCAAAACCAACTCTTTTACAAATTAAAGAAATGTAGGTACAAGGCGAAGTCAAGTCTTAGTGATTAAGTAGCTTTTTTAATCATTATTATTTATACTTTTTAAGGTTTAAACCCGTGTTTTGGACATACCTACACTCTTGTCTTCATTCATCTTTTTTTTCAACTGTTGTTGAATATGCAATACTCGAATTTATGTTTTAAGTAACTAAGTATTTTAATGTAATAATGTTGGATTTAAATTCAACATATTTCTTGCTTAGGGCTTATTCATGTATTACGTCATCGTGTTTTGACCCCCTCCCTATCATAATGACTACCGCCATCCAATGGTCAGACCCCCCACCCCCTATTTTAAAATTACGTAATATATGGACAGCCCCTTATGGTGCTTGCAAAATATATATGTAGTTTCATATTTAAATAAGTTATCTTCTGGTCATTATCAGTGAGTGACACTATACAGTCTGCAATCACATACAGATGAATGACTCTTATTTTATTATTCATTGAAATTTTATTTATACTTAACGTCCCGAGAAATTATTATGATTATTTTATGCGCCATTATAGGTGATTTATTTATTAGATAAGTTTTAAATACTCCATAAACAATTACGAGCTGCGATCACAGTAGAAATAAAGTCTGTGAGAGTTAAACGCGTTTCTTTTGTTTTTATAATGAAATTTCTTATATTTGTACTGGTATTGAGGAGTTGTGGTGCATTTGATTTGCCTCGATGCAAGCCAGAGGTGAATATCGGCAAGGACCAGTATCGTGTGTCGGACACATACCCAGTCGGTGACGCGGTGCCCACGGATGCCCACTATGACGTGTATGGGAACTTGTTCTATGTCAAATCTGGGAGCAACAGCGATGGATATTTCTACGACATCTATGTTGTCAAGTTTAAGACTACGACTGCTCAGAAAATCGCGGGTAAGAAACGAGTTTAAATCCTTGTCATCAGTCGGCACGCATGTTGCGTCCCGAGGGTTTGAGAGTGTATCTGCATCTAGCTGTCAACACTGGTCTGGCTCGTCCTGGGTCCAATGGTCAGGCCCACCCTCCTATTTTGAAATGACGTAATGTATGGACAGCCCTGTATAAGAAAAATGCATATGTACGTACACGTCGTAGCTTCCGCTATGAAGAGGCTGAAAGCGAAAGGTGCGTACGATTTCGAAGCAACCAGGTTTAACCATGCACGACTCGCCTATTTCCTCAAATTCGTGCGCACTTTACTATGCAACAGTTGGGTTAGTTACTTACTCGCCGCGCGTGGTTCGCCTGCCTCACGGCTCGGACTTCAAGTTACAGCGGTGTGCCATACGTGGGAACTCGAGATCGGAGCGCGCCTCACGCTCCCACGTATGACGCACCCCCAACCGATCCGTAGTCACACCGACTTGCCACACTGGTTTGACTACGGTTCATTTTATTTATCCGTAGTCACACTAGTATGACTATCACCCGCCGCCACTCGAAGTCGTCAGCCCATCAGGCAAGTACAGGGGCGCTGCCGGGAAACGAAAATCGTTCGTGTATCTCTCTCTCTGTCGCTCGAATAAGCAAGTGCCGTAGAGAGGGAGATACACGAACGAAGTTCGTTTTCGGTTCGCTGAGGCGGTCAAATTCGTACGCACCTATAGAAGCTTGACACGCGTGCTAGTAGTGCTAGTCGAGCGCGCCGAAAGTTTCATTCGTTATATAGTTACGTACTTTTTTTTTGTCAGGATTACCAGAGGGAGTTAGTTACTCGGTGGCAGTAGACAAAAAGGATGCTAAGGTATACTTCGGCACCGACAAAGGAATGTTCAGCTATAACTATGAAACTCACAACGCCACGCAAGTATCGGACTCCTTACTGAAAATTAACATGATTTTCGTCGATAAAAACGGTAATAAATACATAACTAACAGCAACAATGGGGTAGAAGAGCTATATTTACTTTATGGAGACAAGAAAATACGGTATAATACTTTAGAATCATTGAACGAGTTGGCCATTGACGATAAGAATAACTTCTACTACATAAAACACGAGCAGTTGTTTGTTTTGAAATCGACGCAGTCAATACCCGTTCATATTGGCAACGTTACCTACAACGGCGTGGGACAGATCTCGTTCCACAAGGATAACGTATTCGTCGCCAGTGACCATTTGGCGTATTTCCATGAGAATGAGACTGGCAAGATGAAATTAATCTCTAATGTTCCGGATAAGGTGACGGCTATAGCTTTTGATAGGACTGGCGATTTTGTGCTCGGCACTCGTGGTAAATTGTTAAAGTATAAGAAACACGACTGCTATTATAGGAACAATTAATAATAAGTAGTTCTGTCTATACGCATGTCCGTTAAGTCTGTCTATACAGTACTTACTTGCAGAAGAAAACTGTAGGTATACGAATAAGGTCTTTTAAAACGAAATTGGGAGGTTTGATTGGTATTGTTAATTTTTTTTTTCATTGATATTTTAAGTGCACTCACTAAAATGAGTATAGGTACCTAATTATGACGATTGTAAGCATTTATCATTAATTCATTGTAGAAAGTCCTATTAGAGTAGGTACAGTCAACAGCTGAAGTAGCAGTAGCTATGTAGGCGAAGAGCTCTAAATTATCTAATCAAGTTCTTATTGGCCTTGTGATACAGACGTCGCTGATCTGACTGTACGAGTAAGAATGCACACACTAAGACAACAAATAAAACATATTGTATGGAACAAGTAGTTTCATTTTAATTACTTATTCAATTAGTTATCTATGTTTGCCTACAGCCAATAGCTTAGCTTAAAATAGCTCAATATCACTGATTCACGTCAAGTAGAACCCCTTCCATATCATTTTCAGTGCGTGTTGTTAGGGGTTCCGTCGAACAAACACTTCACTTTTGGATACCAGCGCCAGGGTGTAATAATGTAATTTACTGTTTTCCAAGCGCGGCTGCGGCGTTTTTGATGACGTCATTACAGGGAAGACCTTAGAGATTGTCTTCCGACAATTTTGGAATCCAGAAGACTTGCCTAGCAACATACTAAAAGATGGCGCTGGTATCCGAAAGTGAAGTATTGGGTCCTTATCTATGAAATTGGCGTTTTTTTCACAGATATTATTTTGTACGTAATTTATTGATTTCTATTGCAACTTCCAAATTATTTTTTAATTTCATTATTAGACTATGTAACAAAGGTTTTAAATACAAAAAATAGGTTTGAATTTTTTATTTAGTGTTTCAAATTAAAGCTTGAAAACCGCCCTTTTCATGTGCTGCCGGTTAAAGTGTTTCAATTACGTATAGTTTTATGATGCGAACTATTTTTAAGGAATGAAGATATGTGTAAAGTAGCTTAAAAGTTTTCTATATTCCTACCAAAATTTAGTTTGCTTTGAATTTGACATTGCTGAATAATCCGCAAAATTCAATGTATGAAAATCACAGTTTTCATAAAATTCTCCATACACACCGCCAATTTCATAGGTGAGGACCTAATATTTTCCCCTAACAACATGCACTCAATCATTTCTTTTGCAGTTCGGTTTTTGTTTGCACTTTGTTCACGTCACAAAATTCTAAATATAAAATAACAACTAAACTTAAAATAATTTAACTGCGAAACTGACAGGCACCCTTGTAAATTAATTTTCAACACACCTGCTCGTAAAGTAGGTCTTATTACAGCGTATTTACACTGATAATGCAGAATATTACCCATGCCGTGCCTTTTACATTACATTATCGCACTAGTGCCTTTTCATTACATATCTTTTTAAACATTAGCAAAATAATGCAGAATATTACCCATGCCGTGACTTTTACATTACATTATCGCACTAATGCCTTTTCATTACATATCTTTTAACATTTTCATTTTTTTTTTCCTCGCAAATGTGTTGAAAAACGTCGTATGAAACACGTGAGCATTGGTCATTACACTTCTCGTCTCCATTAAGCCTTCGCCTTCGGCTCAGGCTTAAAAACCGACTCGAGTGTAATGACCAACTTAGCACACTTGTATCATAATGTACTATTTCAACACACCTGCTCGTAAAGTAGGTCTTATTACAGCGTATTTACACTGATAATGCAGAATATTATCCATGCCGTGCCTTTTACATTACATTATCGCACTAGTGCCTTTTAATTACATATCTTTTTAAATATTAGCAAGAAGTATTAATGTTTCGAAAACAGCTAAGTAGTTATTTGCGTAAATATAAAATTCAATTCAAAATGTGATAAATAATTAAAGAATTTCATGAAACTGCTTGTTAGCGTGTTGGTATTTATATTTTGACGGTGTATTTTTACCTATAAATACCCAATTTCAAAATTTATAAATATGTGGCTGATTAGCTACTTTGCCGGTGCCCTTATCTCAGACTTGCGCGCGCATGCAGCGCTGAGCGCGCGAAAAAATAAAATTACGGCCGCCATCTTTTAAATGGGTTTCTGTTTGTTAAGTTTATTCACAGTATTGCATTTCGTTAGTGTTGTTTTGTAAAATGTCGAATTTAGATAACGAAGAATTACTTATCGAGTGTACGCCGCCAGATATCATAGTTGAAGCGCAAAATGCGAGTGATAGTCTTTTGCCCTCAAAATCAAAAGATAAATACATGCAAGCCTACGCAAATTTCATTCAATGGAAAAATAGCAAAAATGCAAGCTCTTTCTCAGAGAACGTGTTCATGGCTTACTTTAGTGAACTGGCGAAGAGGTATAAACCTAGTTCGCTTTGGTGTATATATTCTATGTTGAAGAGTACCGTGCAGAATAAAAATACAATTGACATCAAAGCGTACACCAATCTAACTGCATTCTTGAAAAGACGTTCAGACGGCTTTTACAGTCGAAAATCCAAGGTTTTAACACCTGATGAAGTGGAGAAGTTCATTAAAGAAGCACCGGATAATCAATATCTAGCGACAAAGGTCAGTTCCACTATTTAGTTTTGTATTCATTATTATAATATTTGTAGGCGGTATTGTGAGTGTTGATATAATAGGAACTAAGTACGATTATTATTACTTAATTATGATTTTATTTATTTACAGGTCGCATTAATATTCGGAATTACTGGTGCCTGTAGGCGTCAGGAATTAAACAACATTACGACAAAAGATATAGAGAATCACGGAGAGATGCTACTTGTCAAAATTCCGAACACTAAAAATAAAATTCCTCGGTCATTTACTATTCACGGACCATTTTATGAAATAGTGAAAAAATATGAAAGTTTACGTTCAACAAAAGGAAAATCTGACCGGTTCTTCCAAAATTTTCAAAACGGCAAATGCACGAGTCAGCCTATCGGAGTGAACAAATTTGGATCGATGCCTAAAGAAATTGCCAAGTTTTTAGGCTTACCACAGGCTGACGCTTACACCGGACACAGTTTTAGGCGGACTTCAGCTACATTGCTGGCTAATTCAGGAGCCGATATATTGACTTTAAAACGCCATGGGGGATGGCGATCTAATAATGTCGCCGAGTCATATATTGAGGACTCCATCCAAAATAAAGCCGACATAAGTGCCAAAATAACACAAGCAATCCATTTGGAGCCACAATCCAAGAAGTTCTGCCCTGAACCGCGTCCTTCCACCTCATATGCCAATGATGATTTGGGATTTCATACGTTTGCTAATGATGAAACGCAATGTTCTTCTACCTCCTTTCAGAATGTTGCATTATCACCGACATTTATGGTTACCCAAGAACAAAGCAATGAAATAATTAATAATACGCCTCATAAGGCGGTAGCATATCATTTCAATAATTGTACTTTTAATAACTGTTTCAATAATTAAAGTTTTTAAATAAATGTGAACTTTTATTTACTTTTCCTCGCAAGTGTGTTGAAAAACGTCGTATGAAACACGTGAGCATTGGTCATTACACTTCTCGTCTCCATTAAGCCTTCGCCTTCGGCTCAGGCTTAAAAACCGACTCGAGTGTAATGACCAACATAGCACACTTGTATCATAATGTACTATAATTAAAAAGTATATTTGTTAACTTCTATTAGATTGCTATCTGTGAGAACCTATAATTGGCCTCCCATTTCTACTTATATATCTGAGGGCCTATTCGAAGTGTTATGTGCCTATTCAGCATTCGAAGTGTTCCCTCTCTGTCGCACTTACGTACGAACTCTTAAGTAGGACAGAGAGGGGAAACTTCGAATGCCTTTCGCGGTAGGCCCTCTGGGTGGATCAACTATTTTCTGTCGCTAGTTGCCATGGTTACGCCCCCTGGGTCACTTTTTAACCCTTTGACAGCCACAGCCGGCTATGGCCGACAACTAAAAGTCGTAGACCCCTGACGCCATAGCCATAAAATAAAGATAATAATATTAATAATACCAAACATTATAAAATAGTTCTAGAAGTGGTTTTTATTGGTTTTGGGGCGGTCGTCATTTGCCGACGGTGGCGTCCGTGGCACTTCGTTAGCTGGCGGTGAAAGGGTTAAAACAGCTATTTTATGGGTTTAATTTCACCAAATGTGGGGTTTTCTTATCACGACCAACCACTTTTTGTATGGCGCATCTTTTAAGCAAGTTTAAAGTCCATATTGTAACAGTTTTTCTAAGAAACTCCGTCAAATTGTTCGGGACATAATAACAACAATAAATAGTTGATTGACCCATCTGTTGTTAACCTGTTTTGTGAGCTGTTAGTTTTCCAATAAATAGATAGTAAACATAGCAAGCATTATTTTCCTAGCAGAATTTGTAGCGATCTAGCGATTTTATAAGAACAGCATAACAAGTGCTATAATTAATTACTATTCAACAATAGCTTCTTACTGTAATTATACCTAAGATGTGGTAATTAGGGTGACCAGATGTCCCGTATTTCAGGCTCGAATTTTTCACTTTCCCATGATTTGGCAAAACCAATGCGGGCAGTGCAGTACATTTTAGTAATAAAAAGATGATGTTCATTTTTAATAAAAAAAACGGCCTGTCCCGTATAACCTCGAATCCCGTATTTTCAATGCAGTTGTCCTGTAAAACCGGAAATCAGATCTGGTCACCCAAGTGGTAATACAGGAAATGCTATGTACCTATCATATTACTGCTTTATATTCTATTTGATTTACAACACACAGTAGGTACTAGTGTTCACTAAATGAACATGAAAAAAAAAATTCTTCAACCATCGGTATTTAATGAATTTAATGATTATTTATCAATAAAACACCTATGTAATACTGCATGATAACACTACAAGGTCACTCCATCCAGAAAACCATAAAAAAACATATATAGTCCAGGCAATGAACTGACAACTTATGGAAAAAATTACAAATTTTGGAGATAATTTATAATAGCTATCAATTAAATAGTTACCTAGCGACAAAATCCAACAAAATTTCAGACATACAAAATATTAATAAATGGTTTTATCTTTACTTTGGTTAATTTACATTTGCTCTATAATATTCAAGATAAATAATAAAAAAAAAAACAATTCATGCTTTATTTAAATCTATATACCTAAATACTTCCAGATGGAAAGTTTGTTGGATTCTTGAATAAAGCATCTTAGAATAATGTTTTAAAATGAAGTAAAGAAAAAAACGGTATTATAAATTAATGTTTTTCAAAACCGTATTTTGCCTGGAGCAAAGAGCCTGGAGTAATATATTGTAACACATAATCCCAATTTACAAGCAAGTGCCCTTACACCTAATAAATATCAAAACATCAATGTGGCAATATGCTTTGTGATATAATTGGAAATGTCAAGGGTTGGTTTTGTGAATTGGCGAGAGCCATGGGCTGGCTAGTGCTGGAGATGGTGATCTGCTGTGTGGAGGTCTGGTGCACCAGTTGCTGAGCCGATGGGACTTGCTGCGCGGCCAGCTGTTGGGCAGACTGCTGGGCTAGCTGCTGGGACTGTTGCGCGGCCAAGTGTTGCACAGATTGTTGCGCTGCAAGGTGTTGGGCTGTCTGTTGTGCTGCCAGGTGTTGAGCTGACTGCTGCGCGGCTAGGTGCTGCACGGACTGCTGTGCTGTAAACTGCTGCTGCTGCGCCAGCTGTTGCGGCAGCGCCGACTGCTGCACCAGCTGTTGCACTGTCGTCTGTGACGCATTCCCCATCAGCTGCTGTGGGGTCGGCGCCAGCGTTAACTGTGCTGGTGTAACTGCAACTACTGTCTGCCCACCTCCCATCAACGTCCCTGAATCACTGACATGCATCAACTGTTGAGCACCTGCACTGGTCACTATGAGAGCTCCTGAGTTTCCCATCAACTGCTGTGTTGTGCTTACAGTCAGCAATTGCGGAGCTGGAGTCAACAGCTGAGCCCGGGATGCTGCAGGTGCCAATGCCAAATTTGGGGTAGCTGCAGCAGGCACTAAAGTAGGCAATGCACCGGAGAGACTTACTACAGGTGTCATGCTTACTGTAGCTAGTGATACAGGTGCTGACGTTCCATGGCGTGATGTGATAATGCATGACTGTTCACTTCTATTTACAGATGCTTGCTGCAGTAAAAACTCATTCATGGAGGTCAGTTGAACATTTTTTTCTGTCAAGTCTGCTACTTTCTTCAGCAAAACACTGATATTGTCATGTAGCAATGTAACTTTATGATCTAAAGATTCACAGTTTTGACATATATTTGGTGCAGATAACACTTGATCTTCATATGTATAGCGTCTTATTTTGCATTCAGGGGGTGAGTCTTCATCTCTTAGCATAGGAGGTGGTCGATTGTAGAGTGGTGGTGGTACAAGCACAGGATCATGGGCTTTATCAACTGGGTGAATCATCTTGCACTCAGGGTTGGAGCAGGAGCCATGCAAGTACGCCTGGCATACTGGAATGTTCCCCCGTTCCCCTTGAGGAAAAGAGCCTGTCATGTAAAAATATGCTTCCTCTTCTGCTGTGCTATGGAGAAATTTGCAATTGTGTCTGAAACATCCTTTATTCTGATAGTCGTGGCAAAAGCGAAACAGTTCTTTTAAACAGCTTACAGGTGGCGTTTCATGAGCGTACCGACAATTTTCGCGCACGCAGCAACCTCGGATGTAATCGCGGCAGTAGTTGGCCGCAGCAGCTTTCTCGTCGTCGGAGATCATTGTTCCATCTACAAGCACCATTACGCCTCTTATCGAAATTAAAGGATCTGTTTCTTTGCCTGCTCACCTCTCGCTTAATGAACACAGAAAAGAGAACTTCGATAGATACCTTAAACCTTAGAATAATAACGCGTTATTATTCTAAGCCTTAAACGTACAGCGCTAGTAAGAATTAATTTCCTCGACCACGACCACTCTGTTAATTATCGACATTATCGTTGAATGTCACATATTTGTGATATTTGAGCAAACACAAATTGTTGTGATATAAAAATTATAGTTAGTTAGTTATAAGTGAAGTGGCAGCCTCAGGGGATAAAAATTATAAAATAAATCCCAAGATTTGCAACTTGCAAGAAAAAGCTGTATTAGTACGTTTAGTACCACAGATACCACCGGAATGACCGGAATAATAATAATGGAAGAATATGGAGTGAATGAAATATTTGAAGGCCGTTAAGTGGTGACACACGTGTCAATTTGTCACAAAAACTTAATATACCCATAAAAATAAACGCTAGTACGGAAGTAGACTTACCAACCTAACGAACGAAGACGATAGTAGGGTTGTAGTACTTAACGTTATCGATATCGATAATATGACCAATTGCTCACTCAGCACGAGGAGGCTGACATGTTTGCTGATCGCTTTATTGTTTCTTGACAATTTAAATTTTAATGAATAATTATTTATTATTTGAATGTAAGCTATCTATCATTTTTAATGTACCTATTTATACCTATTTATGTTTCATATTTTCGAATGTTCTATATAATTGACGACTTTTCTTTTTGACATTGCGTATTGTTTTCTGTTATATGTAATAATTTATCGTGTAAGTGTTTTGGTGTTACTATATGCTGTAAACTTACATTGTATTTAAATGAATAAAATGAAATGAAAATGAAATATTAGAACCCAACGTTATCGATATCGATAAATTATGATTAGGGACGTCGTTGGGCCCACTGCATGAACAGAAAACTGCTTTACAAAATCTTAAACTAATCCGATTTAGGTATGAAATAATAAAAGGAGAACAAATATTTCATACAGTTTATTTCACACTTATTTCCAAATCACGGTATATTTACAAAAATTCACCAATCCGTACAAATATCTTTGCGGGTCGCAATGAATTCTTCTCGAACTAAGAAACCTCGCACTTGTAGGTTTTATCCAAGTACCAACCGTTGTTTATCATAAGTAAATCAATATTGGCGCTTGATATTTTGTTTATTAATACTTACGTGTTTTATTTTAAAATAATTATTAATTTTATTTCG
The DNA here is from genome assembly GCA_963854355.1 of Epinotia brunnichana. NCBI lineage: Eukaryota > Metazoa > Arthropoda > Insecta > Lepidoptera > Tortricidae > Epinotia > Epinotia brunnichana. The sequence goes on from OY977942.1 coordinate 13,022,835, forward strand.
TCAAAAGCATTGTTTGTTTGACACACACATCAAATTACAAATTAGTACTAAAAGACTACAATATACATACTGAGATAGACAGGCAACTCGACCAAATTGAGAAGGCATTTAATGCTTGCGTACAGCAGGCGCCATCTCTTCTGCGATATTAAAACTTTTCTGTTAAAACATACAAAAAGTGCGTCGGCCGCAGGGTTTGAACTTCGGCTCATCGACTCCAAATACCGCCGTCTTAACACCTAGGCTATGGATGTATAATGTCAACACGTTTTTAATTTTGAAATACCTTGACAGCCTAAGCCTAGCAATCGCTGCAGCTTCAAAGAGTTCGCAAGCTATCAAGAAGGTGGCACTGTTTTCAATAAGACACTGGATTTGCATTAAGTTCTAAGTTCGCATAGCATGACACACATATTCTCGTGAAGTTATAATATCCAATAAAGAAATAAAGAAAAAAATTTAGATAATACGGCTGACCATAGGGCTGGCTACTTCCTCGGCCAACGGATTGGAATTGCAATTCAACGAGGAAATGTAGCCAGCCTTATGGGCACCCTTCCCAAGGGCTGTGACCTTGGAGAGGGTATATATACTAGTAGTTAAGTAGATTTAAGTGCCTAGTGTTAAGTTTTTTATGCATCAAATTATTGTAATAAAATGATTATAGACTATATAATAAATAAATATCCATGGTAACCGGCCAAAGTCACCATGACAAAGACAAACCGATAAAGAACGGAAGTATTTAGGAGATAGCATGAGTCCGCCACTCAGACTAATTGGTCCGCCATAGCAATAGCACAGATACAAAACTTGTCACTTGTCAGATTTGATCTGAATTTGAGCAACTGGACGTCATTCATATTTTTGTTCCTAGTTGCGCTACACTGGGTAGAGAGTTGAAATTTTCACAGATTATGTATTTCTGTTGCCGCTATAACAACAAATACTAAAAACAAAATAAAATATTTTTTCCCATACAATAAACGTAAGTTTTTTGCCTTTTTTATAGATAATGGTACGGAACCCTTCGTGCGCGAGTCCGACACGCACTTGGCCGGTTTTCATTCTAACTATATGGCCACTTGGTTGTGTCGACGTATGTATAATTATATTATAAATAAGCAAACAATTAATCGATTGATTTGTATTTCGATTCTAGTTCATTTCGTATAACACTATTTTCGTTGGTAAGCCGAATTCTAGACCAATCAAATTAGCTAAACCCGGACATAATTCGATAACTGTAATTTTCTTTTTCTATGATGTAAAGTATTGTTAGTTATAGTTAAAATAAAAAGAATTAAACATTTTAGGGTTCCGCGTCATTGTAAAAAAACCAAAAATCTAAATTTTTAACAAATTCTGAATTCATAAGTGCAGCATAATATGTAACTTTGTAAAAGTGCCTCTATTATGATATGACGCTTGCATTCCAGTTGAAGAAATCAAAATTAATCTAATGAATCAACCGGGACTATGAATAATAAAGAAAGTTCAGTAAGTTACACATTTTCTGGATTATCTTACCAGAAATTATAGATAACTGCAATTTAACAAATTATTCTGAATATTATATTATGTGTGTTGATAAATTATTAAAAATTAAACAGATTCTCTTTGCGGATTTCTAAAATCACAAATATTGTTAGTTTTTGGAAAACCAAAATACATAACTACTTGGAAAGTGTTTGATTTATGCTGTCAGCATATTATTAGTACTATAAGAAACAAATTAAACAAAAAATATCCACGATTATTAATTAATTCATATTTTTTCGTACTAAAGTTTTAATATGAACCTTATCTCTTGCAGAATAAGGCCGTCATTGCTTTGCGTCTCAACTACCGACCGTGCTGTCGCGAGTCGCAGGCATTCAAGGCCGAAACGCACTGACAGCGGTGGCGAAGCGGCGCGGGGTGGCGCGGAGGCGGTACTTGTTATGTTCGAGCTAATATGAAAGGATCCGAACGCTTTTTCCCGGCTTTATTAGATCTAACATTACAGCCGGTACCACCTCTACACTGCGCCGCGCCGCCGCTTCGCCACCGCTGTCAATGCGTTTCGGCCTTCATTTATTATGGATAGGTCAATGATTGTCAAACATTTATAAAGACGAACGTGGCGTTTACCACGGTTCGGCTATGGTGGAGATTTATTGAAATATTGTGTTCATTAGATCAATAATAACTAAATTGTTCCGCATGAGACATAATTGTCGTGGAATGTCGATTACCTATTTATAAGCGCTCAGTCTTCTGTATAGAATTATTTCAATAAAATATGTTACTTGTGTGGGTGCAGAAAGGGGCATTGTTGGAATGATTCTTATTCGAATAATTATTCGCATAAACATTTATTCGCGAATAATCTATTCGTCTACACTTTCGAATGACGAATGATTTATTCTCATTTCATTCCAATAAATCCACGAATAATATTTAAGGATGAGGTTGCTCGTTGTAACACGTACACGAATTTAACATGATCACTACAAGTGTACCTATTTTCAAGTTTTAATACCCTTTTCTACTAATTAACAATATTTTTGTGAGTTAAATGAGTCGCTTCATGGGGCATTTAACAGGTTTGTTTCAATATGTCATGTGTGTGGGCTTGTCCAAATATTACGTCATCGTTTTTAGGGTTCCGTACTCAAAGAGTAAAACGGGACCCTATTACTAAGATTCCGCTGTCCGTCAGTCTGTCTGTCTGTCTGTCCGTCTGTCACCAGGCTGTATCTCACGAACCGTGATAGGTAGAAAGTTGAAATTTTCACAGGTGATGTATTTCTGTTGCCGCTATAACAACAAATACTAAAAAACAGATTTTTTTATTTTCTTTTTTTTTCTTATACAATCTTACAAAAATCGATCTAGTCCCAAACTACTAAGGGTACTAGACGACGATAAACATACTTATATAGATAAATAAATACATAGAAAACATCCATGACTCAGGAGCACATATTTGTGCTCATCACACAAATAAATGCCCTTACCGGGATTCGAACCCGGGACCTCCGGCTACGCAGGCAGGGTCACTACGAGGGTCAAACTGAAAGTTTCGGGAATATAAAAAAATATGCAGTTACATTGATTTCAGTATTTTTATTGTTTTTCAAAGTATTCTCTTTTATATTTTATGCACTTTTCCATGCGTTCAAACCAGTCGTTAAATATTTTAAAAGCCACGCAACTTATGCTTGATTTTGGGGAATGTGAAAAAGTCGTTGGGACTTAGGTCAGGGCTGTATGGAGGATGGTCCAGTAGTTCGACTTTTTCACCTTCCAGGTACTCATTTGTTTTACGAGCGGTGTGAGGGCTGGCATTGTCGTGGTGAAGGATGATGCGGAGACTAGGCCTTTTTTCCTAAGTTCAGCAAAGACAATCGGCAAACAAATACTTGTATACCAATCGGCTTTGACCGTTCTACGATCTTCAAGTGGAATAGTAGCCACGTGACCCGATTTGGAGACAAACATAGCCACCATCTTCTTGGCCTTGCTGCGAGAGCGAATAACTTTTGTTGGCTTGAAGCTCGTCTTCGTTACCCCATACTCGAGATTGGTTTTTAGTTTCAGGCTCATATGCGTATATCTACGACTCGTCACCTGATACGACACCAAAAACTGCATTTGAGCTTCCTCCGTTGAATTTATTCAATGTTTTGCGGCACGAATTGACCCGAGTCGTTTTCTGCTCGTCAGACAATAAGTGCGGGATCCAACGGGAAAACAACTTTCGCACGCCTAATTCTTCCTGTAAAATAATTTGTATCTGACTCATTCCAATCCGCAAAGACTCCTAAATTTCCCGATATGTCACATGCCTGTCTTATTTTATCAGCTGACTAACAAGGTGGACGTTTTCTTGCGTAACTGCCGATTTTGGTCGACCTTCACGCGCGTCGTCCGTGAGGGATACTCGGCCACGTTGAAATTCTGAATACCACCTGTATATTGTCGTCTTTGAAGGTGTTTCATTACTAAAAGCAGCAATCATCCGGTCTCCACATTGTTTTTGTGTTAATCCACTTGAAAGTCGTAATATTTTTTTACGGGACAATTCCATCTTCAGCGGCGACTCAACAACTCGAAAAAACAATTGAAACTGAACCATTGTTTTTTTAGGGTTCCGTACTCAAGGAGTAAAACGGGACACTATTACTAAGACTCCGCTGTCCGTCTGTCTGTCTGTCTGTCAGTCTGTCTGTCTGTCTGTCTGTCACCAGGCTGTGTCTCAACAACAGTGATAGTTTGACAGCTGAAATTTTCACAGATGATGTATTTCTGTTGCCGCTGTAACAACAAATACTAAAAACTTGGCCGGTTGTTTTTTGTCATTCTTGAACCCCCTCCTATCATCATCCTGTTAATTCCTAAATGGACACTACCCGCCTCATAAAATGACTACCGTCATCCAATAGACCCCCCCCCCCCCCCCCCCAGTTTTGAAATGACGTAATTTATGGACAGCCACTGTCTGTAATTGGATCAATGTATGTTATTAGAGGCGATTACGCATGTAAGATTGTTCAACTATATACCTGTAATTGTACATTGTATGTACTTAATCATGTTATATTCTGATCTGTGTGTTTTTAGGGTTCCGTGCCTCGAAATGGAAAAACGGAACCCTTATAGGATCACTTTGTTGTCCGTCCGTCCGTCTGTCAATACCCTTTTTCTCAGGAACGCGTGGAGGTATCAATCATTTAAAGTTTGAATTCCTGTGCATAGTGTGTGCATGCATTATTTTAGAATTAATATTTTTTATATTAATGTTGCTGTGCCCTAACAGGGTTATGCTGGAACTGTATTTATATGTAACATCTTGTAAGACCCACACTGCAACAAATAAATGAATTAAGCTGAAATTTATATCAAATACTCAGGTTTACTGTCTCTTGGAGCTGTAAAAAAATCAAACTTCTAAGCCAACACAATCAAAAGATACAGCCGTTTATGCCGCAAATTTCCGCAAGTTTTCGAAACCCGCAAGGGAATCAAAACCTACTTCCCGTAAACTCAGAAACTTGAAATTTGGTGCGAAGCAACGCCCAGCACAGATAAAGGAAAGATAGCGAAAACCGTAAATTTTTAGTTACATACTGAAAATTTAATGGCCAGTATATACTGACACGTACTAAGTATGTGAATACATACTTAGTGAGTGTCAGTTTATAGTGGCCTTGGTTTTATTGTACGGGGTGGTCCGGAACGCTCGGTGCGCGAGTCTGACTCGCACTTGACCGGTTTTTTTTTCACCCGTGGTAAAGCCGAAATAGTAAAAATAAAACAGGTGAAATAATTACAATTAATATCCGTTTCACCATGCACGGCGATGTTACTTGGTACCCTTGATGAAGCGGTAACCTTTTTCTAACAAATTTAGAAACTAGGTATCACTGTTCTGTCTGTAGGAAAATATTACGTTTTTGAGATATATTCTATTAAAAAGCATTCCTACAATATTCGTTCAAAATATTATTCCCGAAAAGCATTACGAATGATTATGCGAATTAAGAAGTTATTCGCGAATAAATATTGGCGAATAATTATTCGAAATATTTATTCGTCATTCGCGAATAATCCTATTTATTCTTAAACGTTATTCGTATTCGAAAAAAAATATCCCATCTCTGGGTGGATAAGCACATCTTCTCTTTTTTTTTGGCGTTCTGGCCAACTGTGTCGGCTCAATTTTGCCAATAAGGATATCGACTACCGTAGGCTCAAAGGGCGTAAGGGACGAAATGCCCATGCCCATATCCCGTGAACTCTGAATCTTGAAATTTGGTACGAAGTATTTATAGCACAAATAAAGGAAAAATTGTGAAAACCGTAAATTTTTAGTTACATCACTGAAAATTTGATGTCCAGTATAAACTGACACGCACTAAGTATGTAAATACATACTTAGTGAGTGTCAGTTTATAGTGGACCTGTTTCTATTGTACGGGGTGGTCCGGAACCCTCGGTGTGCGAGTCTGACTCGCACTTGACCGGTTTTTTTTTATGCTAACCACGATCATGGCATCATCTCTTTAATTTACTTAACAGTTAAGAGTTTACTTATGTTTTCGATGATAAAAGCAAATCAATCGTTCCTTACGCCCTTTGGACCAGAGTTTTCAAAGGGCGTAAGGGACAAACTGTGATTTTTCATAAGAGCTAAAAATCCTACAATTAGGATATTCCGTTATATTTGTTTTATTTGTACACGGCGCGGTCGGTGCAAAACACGTAATTGAAATAAACTCGTTAAGACGGGTTCACCGTGCGCTCGCCCGCTGGCGCCCCACTCTCTCCCCGCCTCGCACCCACCGCATGCATCTAACTCCACGACAAGGTCGCGAGTATTTTCAATTAAATTTTCAATTTCTTAAGCGTGAAATTAACATGCTTAATTTTGATGAAAACATGATTATCGTACACAAAAGGCTATTAGTAAACAAAAAATTCATAGTTACTATTTATAATTACTGAGAAATACATTATTATTAAAACGTTAAAAATAAATGTTTAATTATTGTCTTAAATGTCTAAAAAGACGCAATATACCTTAAACAGATAAAAACATCATAGTTACCATTTTGGCTTGTCTAGATAATGAGATCTGAGGAAAACTGTGAAAAAAACGTATATGCGAATTTGATATCAGTTTAATTTTGCTATTAAGTGATCGAATTTGAATGCACCTCAAAGTTATACTAACAAGGTACTTGGTTACCTTTTTTACTTTTAGGAAAAAGTTAGGTAGTGTACGTTAACTCGTGTTTTTTTTAACTACGGTTACGATCGCGGATTTTTTTCTTAATATATTTCATTAATATTTGATACTGAATAGTAAAATCCGATAAAACAATAAAAACAACGAGTTTACGAATTATGTCCAGGGTAAGCTAATTTGATTGGTCTATTCCCCTCCATCCACGGCATATCCACGGTCTAAATCTGTGATCAATTCAATCCCCTCCCCTCTGCGTACGTCCAGCCAAACCACAGATTACAGAAGCCAAACAAAACAAACCCCATCTTTCAAAAATAAACATGGCGGCGTGGTAGCTTATAGCTAGCTATAATATGATATGATTGATTAGTAGTTGTATATTATTGATGGTTTAAATGAAATTATATACATACGATTTAGTAGTAAATTAAAATAACTTTAGCAAAATTATAATACATTCAACAACATGTGCATAGTGTATCGTAAATTGCACACACCAAAATGAGGTAAGTCAGACTTTTATGATCAATAAAAGTTCCACATGTTTGTATTCGGTTTGATTAAAGTTTTGTATTTTCAGATAACATTATAGTGAAATGTTTAAACAACAAGTGTCGCCTCGGAGCGTCCATCCGTACCAGACGACAATGGTGCCGCGAAGCGAGCAGCAGTTTGTTTCTGCAGCTCAACAAAGGGCCAAGTATCCTTGGGCGGAGGATATTAACCCGCCCGTGTACCAAGTAGCGGGAACGGATAGCTCCACGTCTGACAATGCTTACCATGCAAGTAGATTTTATGTAAATCATTCTGAACCTGATGTTGTAATATTGCTCATTACCTACTAAATTAAACAGGCAAATAACCACGCTAGTAAGTAGGATAAGCCTGCGAAACTCTACACCTATAAAAGTTCAGTTAAATAATAATAAATAAATAATAATAATTATTGCAAGGTAGGTTTGGCTCACGCTGATACATTTATTGTGAGTAAAATAATTGGCCTAAAATTACCTACTTATCAATTTAACATTTACAAAACCTGCAGACAATAAAAGAGGTTATTACACACTCTTTTTTGCTGATTTCTTGCACACTACACATTTATTTATTTATCGTATGGCGGTTACACACTGGTACATATATGTATTCGTATCGATGTCGCTGATAGAGTTCCAGTGTGCGCTGCGAGGTTCAGAAGGAACAAAACTCGGGAGCTGCACTGTTCCTTCTGAACCTCGCAGCGCACACTGGAACTCTATCAGCTGCACACTACACATAGTAATACAAGACAATGTAAATTTAATAATTTCAGGTCCCTCATTATTACAATGAGGATATAAGAGAGTATGGTCCACCATCACCGGTCTACCAGTCACCTTACAGCGCCGGAACATGGAGAAGCTACAAGAAAGGGGAGAAGTACCCTATGCACACAGCAGCCTCACAAGCATACACTTTCCCTGAGTGTGCGTCTGCATTTTCACTGCCAATATGTGATATGGAAGGCCGTGTAAAACCCCCACAGCGGTCACCAATGCCTCCTATACCTTCAGTGACTCCGGAACCCATGATTGGTGCTTGCGGTGGCCACTGCCCTGGGTTTGAATATGTGTGCTATTACATTTTACAGGTATGTAGACTTTAAAGTGATGTTAACCTTTGTAAAACGTTAAAATACCTTAACAAGAGTTGGTGATTTGTAAAGCCAGATCAATTATAACTACTATTTAGTGAAGCATTATTTGTTTACAACTTTATCATAGTTGCTCTAGCTCTACAAATACATTAGCTTGCATCCAGATTGTATTTTGCTAGCCATTTACTAACATGAGCTTGGACAATTTATTACTGGCAGTCCTGCTGCCTAAGTATAAGAAAATTACAAGTAGATGATATTAAGTTTGACTCTTCTGTTTCAGGTTATATTTGTTGTAGGCATATTAACTGGGATCTCATTATGTATTGCGGGAATTGTATTAAGGCGAACCAACAGGAATGGTGATTTAGGAGTCCTAGTCTATATAGGTAAGATATTTCAGTAATACAGTTAAATATACTATTGCTATCTTGACTAGTCCCGACCTTACGAGATGTGAATGATTAATTCTTCAATAGATACATGTGTGATGTGCCATTAGTATATGTGCCAATATAATGTTTGTTTATTGCAATAATGAGTATAATATAATATAAAAGGTCTCAACTCAACCTATATTTCATCATCATCATCATCATCATATCAGCCGAAAGACGTCCACTGCTGGACATAGGCCTCCCCCAAAGAGTGCCAAAATGACCGGTCCTGCGCCACCCGCATCCAGCGGACTCCCGCGACCTTTACCAGGTCATCAGTCCATTCAGTCAGTTCATCAGTTTCCGCCCCAACGGCCATCGGTTCTACGTGCAATGTGCCCCGCCCACCTATATTTATCCAATTAGTAATCCACCAAGCACTAAGTGTTAACTTATCAAAATGTTTGTCTGTCAGGCTGCCTGTCGTCGTGTGTGTGCTGCGTGCTCCTGGGCGTGCAGTGCTGCGTGCGCCGCGAGCTCCGGCAGCGCAAGCAGCGGACCCACCTGCACATCCCGCTGCAGCCCATACAGGTTACTACACCAATACTCTTATAGTTGGTTATTGCATGCAAGCCACCTGGAAAAAACGTATTGCTGTACACCAGCAACTCGCCAGCCAGTGTAGCCAGTATGGAGTTCCTGCGCCAGAGTTCACACTTTCAGTGCCAAGAACCGCTGGCGCTCGGCTCGTGGGCGCTTTCCTCTACTCACAGAGTTCCCCATTTATTGGCTATGAGTGTAGCGCTACGAAGGGTGGGTTGTACCAACTTACGATTACAGACTGACAGGGTTCGAAATTATCAAGGTAATTACGCTTCTTGATAATTATCACCAGTATACTACTCAACTTTGCATAATTTCAATTATATTGACGATCATGGTAGAAATTCTTGTAATTTTGACATTTATGCAAATTTATATTGTAATTTTTATCCTGAAATAAATGAAATAAAAAATAAAAAAAAATCTGAACTGAATTTTTCTTGTAAGAGGAATCCCCACGGCGCGGCACGTCACGTTAACACTTCGTGCGTTCGCACAGACGCAAGTGCGGAAATACACGTTCGAATACTTCTCATACAGTTCACTTTCACGTGCGCATTTTTTTGTTATTATCAATCGATTATTATCCATCGCTTATTATCACGATAATTATCCTTTCGAACCCTGCAGACCAATCAATGTTAAATATGGCGCCGGGAGCTGTCATTCCAAAGAAACTTACCAACTTTCCATACATTCAGATTTTAACGAACACTGCTTATGATTACAGATGGTTTGGTGCATAAGGGTCAATCAACTATTCTTTGTTGCTCGATGCCATGGTTACGTCTCCTGGGTCACTCTTTAAAACTATAATTTCATGGGATTTAAATCCAATAAGCACGTGTTTTTGTTGTATTGGTAAACCCATTCCATGGTGGGGCATCTCCTTAGCATGATATGAGTCCAATGTATAGTATTTTTTCTAAGAAACTCTGTCACTGTTGTCTCTTGGCTTACCGGGACAGAATAACAACAAGAAAATGTTGATTGATCCATAAGATAAGATAAGATAGCCTTTATTTGCCGAGTTATTTGTTACATTTCATTTCACATGCATGCTTATTAAACGGTTTGGTGCAACCCACCCAAAATCTTTGGCTCCTGATGTGTTAAGCCACGAAATGCTGGAACAACATACCGCCACCTTATAAGCAAGCTACTACGTTGCAATCTTTTAAAGCTAAATTAAAAAGTTATATTGTCACTACGCAAAAATTAACTGCTGGGTAATGGAACTCTTTCATTCCGTGTTTTACATTACTTTATCATATTCAATTCAATTCAATAATTTATTTATAAAATATAAAAATTTACATACTTTACATTTATGCTTTAATCCCTTTATCATACTTTCCAATTATGCCATTATACATATACAGTACCAGTCAAAAGTTTAAGTTCACCCTTTGTTTTTGGTACAAATTTGTACTTTTGTGCGATAATGTTTTGCAGTTCAGATGTCGAAAATTGTTTCCAACTGATTCGTTATTGTTTACAGAGATGTGTTTGATTAGTCAGACACAATTTACGTAGATTTCTAAACAACTGATTCCCTAAAAACCAACATTGTATCTGATCATTGTACGTTTTAAGTGGCAAGGCCATATATGGCCCAGCCTTTGCCGTCATTCCTATAAGATTTTAGGGAATGCGTTGTTTAGAAATGTACGTGAATTGTGTTTGACTAATTAAACAAATCTCTGGAAACAATAACGGATCAGTTGGAAACAAATTTCGGCTTCCGAACTGCAAAAAAATATTGTCCAAAAGTACTCATTTGTACCTAAAACAAAGAGTGAACTTAAACTTTTGACCGGTAGTGTATATAATTAAATATACCATATACTATTATATTTATTTTCTTATTAAATTCCACTTGCTTCATTTCCTCTTCGTACATACTGTCGTAATTGTTAGCGCCAGTATTTGTGAGATTCTAATAGCAGCTACGCGCAACCGCGCTCCCTACTGGTGTTCACGGAAGACCAGCGTCGGGTACATATATGATATATATCTAGTAGCACCTGGCATTATCCTGAGTGTTTACTTTTTTCATTATAGGTTAATTGTAATCTTCTTTTTGTAATTGTATAACTTGTACTGAAATAAACTATCTTCTTCTTCTTAAGCATTCAGGGTAAACGTTTAACGTGGCTTCTCGTTCAAAATCGTTAATCAGGCTTCATTGCTATATTACAAAACATTTCCTTATACCCGCGAATAAAAAGGTTAGTCATGTATGTTTCATTAATTTTCATCTCTCCTGCTCTGAAAGTTGATTTTTCATGGACATATAGCCGGGTGGAAAATAGCTTTTTCTCCCCTAGGGTGGAAAGTATTTTTTTTTTATTGTTACGGTCAGCCACGGAGTCGAAGATAATAGAGTTACGTCAAATCATTAAAATAAAAACTTTTCACAAATCGACACTCAGCTATATGTACCTGCATTAACGAGTTGTTTATTACGATTATAGGTTGATATTAAATTATTTTTCCTCACAGTCGAAATGAAAAGTAGAGTGTTTAACTCGGGTGAAATTACCCATTTAACCCTCGAACAATTGGCGCTCTCACTTCGTTCGAGCGCCAGAAATATCTCGGGTTAAATGGGTCACTTTCAACCCTTGGTTAACAATCTACTATTTATCGACGTCGCGGTAATAAGATTATGTAATTGACTAAATAAAACGATGATAACATGAAATTGTTTATCAAAAGCACGTTTTCCGTGTCACTTCGTAGGTATGCCGAAACGCATTTGCGCAGCAGAAAAGTATAATAAGTTTCTGTCAATTTTTAATACAAGCTTTTATTGCCGACTGTATACCATCATTATCAACTACTAATTGAGAAGATTCTAAAGAGCCCAATCTCAACGGGGTTACGTCGGTTAAGTACTGAACTCCCATGGCCACATTCTGTCTCCATCATCAGAACAGCTCAACGATATTGAATTGTCATCCAAACTATACCTTTACCCAAAAATTCAGCTCGAACGGTTGAAGATATCTGCTTCAAAATTGAGTTGCAAGATTCCACCCGAACAAACAAAGTTACATACAATAGACATACATAGTTATTTAGGTACACACATTGCAAGTTAATAGAAAGCTTGTAAAAAGACATAGCCCAAAGGCAGTCTGTGATCCATTTCTCACAGTTTATGACGAAGACCCTTAGTTATTTATTAACAATCTCTACCTCTTAATGATGTTAATATAGATGTGTAGATCAGGACCTTACTCCGGTATTCATATAAAAATGAATATATTTCTCAATTCGTGATATTTGTCGGTATTTCAAAATAGAACTTAGATAATTGTGTTAACCCTTTTCGAGGCCGGCAATTGAAAAATGACAATCAAATGTCAGTCTTATTCATTGATATTAAGATACACGTTTGACAGTCTGTATGTGGTCAATATAACGCCTCTGACTGGAAAAGGGTTAATGATACCATGTTGATGAATACGAAACTATGAACTAAGAAGCGATATACCGAAGTTGTGTACCAGTTGTATGAAAAGTATACCGGTATACGGTACCTGGTATAGATGGCTACAAGCTTTAATGAGAAATAACTTGTTTACAGGAAACGCCCGCGCCAGCTTGCCCATTGTTGTCATCCACACTACCTCATCATAGCCAAGTATATAGGTTCGTATTACGACTATTTTACTTACCTTATTTTACGTCACACCTGGCTATTAAGTACCAATTTTCACACGCTTCCTGGCCAGGGATAGACGTAAAATTAATTCTTTGTTTTACCTCCCTAGGTAAGTAATGTACTATTATGTCTACTCTCTAAAAATGAGCAATTAATTGGTTGTATTTATGGTTAAAAAAATAAGCCACTCAAGCCAAGCAACGCTACCGGTGCTACGTCGTAACGTAGCAGCACTTTTCCGTCTTGTAGCGGAAATGACTCGTAGAGGCCAGACTCACATGTGGGTCATGGGCCTCTTGCGTGTAGTGGACTGTTTGAATAGGCATCTGTTTTGTTTTTGGCATAAATTTTAAATATGTAATGTCTGTTCGAACAGGTAAATACAAGAGGGGTTTTTTCTTCGGGTCTTAAACCAACCTTGCTTTTCTTGAAAAACTATTACTAATTAAGGTGGAGTCATGTAATTCCAACTAAGTATATCTATCTGGTAATTGCAACTAAATTTGAAAATGCCCTCTACAATCACTATCCTTGAGGGCATCATTAAATTTAGTTGCAATTACAAGACTCCACCTTAACTTAACCATTTCGACGCCAATTTAATGATGATTTAAAATATGTTTGGCCAATTTTATTTCTGAGTATATGGAGGTATCTGTGTATAAATAAGATTTAATCTAGTTTACATAAAAGTTGTGCTTAAAAAAATACGGATGGTCAAATGGACAGTTTTTACGAGTTCATACTGTAATTAGGAACAATGTATGAACTTATAAAAAGTGTTGCTTTGATCGCCTGTATTTTTTAAAGTCTAAATTTTACAGAAGCTCATTTGCACTATATTAAATACTGTTAAACACGGTTACATCCGTATAATCAGAAACAAAATTAATCAAACACATTATAAATCATCATTAAATTTGTAAAGTCATATTTGTATGCAACTGTATGGGGAAAAAAATCATGTTCTTAATTATCTGGCCATGACTGTATGATATCCGCACCGCAGGTTAAACGCCAACGACTGATATATTTATCAAGGAGCCCAGCGCGATAGCAACCTTCTTGCATTTACATAAGGTTTAACTCCACACTAAATGTCTTATTGTCTTTGCGTGTGGTTGAAAACTTTTCTATTTAACAGAGTGTTGAAAATGTTAATCACTTTTAATTTTCATTATATCGGTAGCGCTCTCATTTATACACATCTTTAGTATAAGGCAATATAAGAGCTTGTGAACATAATTCTAACCCTTCACTGTGTTCTATTTCTGCTGCCGACTATACATAATGCCACATCGCGACAATGAGATACGCTAACAAGAGACGCACAGTGATGAGTTACAATTTAGTACTTTAATCGAATATTAGTCAAATTTACTAAATCGATAATTTAATTTCAGACCAACTGCCATTCTTTGCCAAGAAGAAGACGTGACCGGGATACCGTGGTGGCGCAGAACTACAAGAGACTGAATAGCTTTAAGTTTATTTACCTAAGTGTATATGAAATTATATTTTGTGTAACATCTAAGCTAAACTCAATGTTTTATAATAAAATTGATATGAAATCTGCATCGTGTTTTCTATTAGTTGTAATAAAACAGCATCTTGGGAATATGACTTATATTCAATGTTATCATGGATGATGTCAATAAAATCATCAATAATTTTAAGTATATTCTAGAAAGAATAACATAAATTGTGTACTTTAAATACATATTTTTCTGTAAATAAAAAACATCCAATATTTAAAAAATAATCAACTGTAGTTTAGAGCAAATATTACTTTAGAGAATTATATAGATTTAAATGTGAACTTACATTATGTAATCTTTCTATAATTATTACTCCACAAATATTTACACGATTTATAAAAATTGCAACTGTTTCTCGTGAAGTTACAGGTACTTGTACATCATGTTTCTTCTTTGTCTAAATATTCAAAAACCATTGAACGAATTTTAAAGAGAGCTTTTACATAATATCAGTTTCAGTATAAATAAACAATAATTCCTATACAACACAAGGACAACCTCAATACACGACCATGTAATACCAGCATGTTTTGCACTTACAGACTAACAGAATCATTCAATATTCGAGCAGAGAAAAAAAAACAATAAATATTACTTGACTTATACCTTGAAAGGTGGTCTTGCTACACTTGTGTATTTTATTTCGTAAGTATATGAAATAGAAAATTATATTCCATTACTTGACTAATACTTTGATATATATATATATACCTATATATTATTTCGAATAGCTACACTTCAAAATAACCAGATCATTTCAAGACGATGTATTTCTAAAATACAATAAATAGGTAGTAAATATAGATGTCTATATCTATTAATTACTCTGGACGTTAATTTGGCCACTTGTCTTTCACTAATTACTTGTATTGATTAATTAAGACAAACCTTACCAAAACGTGAAACGACGGTAATAATCGCTCCCAGTATTTACTTAGAACTTGATTTATTAAATGCATAGAAGTATTCAGAAGGCGAATTAATCAATCGTTCTTCCTTCGGCACAACCACTTGACTGGCTGATTTTAGTAATCATTAAGATTCTGCCAAAAAATAAGGCATCTACTACCTTGTTAACTGATGTCTAGTGTCTCTAGAAGTGTGGGTAGAGAAAACGAAAGTGCTTACAATAATACTATCACACACAAGCACACATATTTTATCTCCTTCGGGAAATTCAATCAACACTTTGTACCGCGAAATGCAACACCACAATGGACACAATTTTACGAGTGGCATTACTAGAGACACTATTCTACTAAGTACTTATTCGTCATCTCTTGTAAAATATTCTTCTTATAACTCTAATGCATACTGTATGTAACCTACATTCGTATGTCTAAACGTAATGTATCAATAATACCACTCGCTCGATCTTATATTAGGGGGACAAATTGTAAGACTCCTAGAAGTTTGCAGGCCAATATCGGTGGTGGCTGGCGCGCCTTTACGCGAGTGATTGTCGTCCATCCAGCATTTTGTCGCTCTCCTCCGCACTGCTTAAGCTGAAAAAAGTTAAATGTTTATCAGTTTATAACCTAGAAGAGAAAATACGTCATCTGACGACAACACATGCAACGGATGTGTATTGCAGTGCAGTGATTCAGTCCTGATTATGAATAAGAAAGGAACTATGAAATGCCTAGCCAATTGATTCACCATGCACGTGGCGCGGCGCATGTCTCCCGAGAATAAACTAAATTAAATTCACCTATAGCATCGGACTATGAAGAACGTGAACGAATTTCGTTATTTGGATGAAAATATATAACATTGTGTCAATTGGGAGGCTCTAAAGCAACTTTCTGTAGTGATATTGGGCACTGCCGACTTATTCGTCACGTGTACGACTCGTTAATCGTACACTCTACAAACTTCTCATGTTCTCATAATTTTCTCCCCCGTAGAGATAAAAAGTATCCTACGTCCTTCGTCGAGACTTAAACTCTCCATACAATATTTCATTAATTTCGATTTACCAGTTTTAAGCGGCGGTGTTCATCTGTATTATTAGCATGGATACGACAACGGTAGAAGCGCGAATCACTTGAACTTTAACACTTCACACCTGCCGCGTCTAACAATAGGTGTAATGTACCTTTGTTGTAAACTTCAGTAAACAACGCTGAAGCGCGTGACGATCAATTATTATTCATTCACATGTTTTAACAAAACGTTTAACATATCATTCCAGCGTGGCACCACGCTTTTATTTAATCAAATTCAGGTACTACACTTTTATATTATTTGCATGAGTACGAAAATAAATATGTATTTAGTAACGCAACCATTGAGGTCACAAAGTCTGGTAATATACGTCAGCAGAACTATAAAACTGTCGTGTGTGGTGTGTGATGTTTATGCGTCCTAGAAAGTTTATTCGAATCTAGATGAGAAGTGCACACCGGCCTATTGCACGAGGCGCCCTGGACAAGGGCTCTGCGCACGCTCAATCTAGTTGCTACTCGGGTTGATGTATTCCACTGCTCTTTGAATGAATTCACCAAAGTTACTTTGTATGTGTTATGTTATTGTAAAACTTAGAATTATGTAATACCCTATATATGTTATGTTAATAATTTGCTACGCTATCGTATTGGGATACTGTAATGATAGACGTATACTTAATATAAAAAAAAAAGTTGCGAACGCTCGTAACCCTTGCACACCTTTAAGATCACAACTCATTACAGCCACCCAGCGACCGACCCGCACCGCCTCGCCTCGAGCGGTTAGTATTCTTCATATAGATTTATATAGGCATGCGTTCACTACATCAACTCCGTAGCATCACTGGATCGCCTCGCCCGCAAGGTGTCCAACTGTCCACGCGTGGACTGCGAGTGGACCACTCGATGATAGCTCGCTGTTGGCATGCTTGCCTCGCACAACGCGGCGTCCACCCGTGGACCACATATCGACAACGAGTGGACGCCGAACGACGAGGCGGTGCGGACTGCGCGTCGGGTGCCAGGTGGCTGTAGTGAGCTGTGCTGTGATCTTTATTAACCGTGTAGATTTAGATTTAGATTTATTTATTTCGAGATAAAAATTACAATATAGGTTTGCATACAATGTCAAAATTATAAGAATCCTTATCACGATCGTCAATAATAAGAAATAAAATTTAAAAATATTCAAAATGTAAATACACAAAGTGGAAATCGTAGCTCCAATTACGGATTGTCATTACAGGATGGACAACAGGACAATAAATCAAATAAACTCTTAAAAAACCATGTCCATGAACTCGTGAACAGAGTACAGAGGGTTATCCAACAAAAGATTTCTCAGTCTACGCCTAAATGTTTCGTCACAAGGTTCGTTTCTTATATCGGCGGGTAGGTGCTCGAAATAAGTAGGCCCTATAACCCGGGGATTTTTCTCTGAAAGCGCCATGCGACGAGGAACTGTCCTGTAGTTTGAAGATTTGTAAAAGAAGTGTTCAAGCCGCGACGCAAACGTTCCGTTATCGAGTCAGGCTTACTGTCACATTCAAATGATGTGATTGAAATTATTGATAGGTAGCGAATGCGATAATAAGCGCTTGGTGTCGCTTTTGGGTGCCCTCTGATCCCAAAGAGCTTGCGCATCTCGACCGTCGCGGGCGGCACGTACTGCTCAGCCACCAGCAGTAGGTCGGTGGAAGGTTGAGCGCGGTCAGCCAGCACAACACTCACCAGTCCTTTTTGTCCATGAGGTTTCACATCTCGAAGGCCACTGGCGGGGCAGTGGAAGGTTGAGTACGGACAGACACAACAAACACTCACCAATCTTTGTTGTCCAGTCGCCATCACATACATCGGAGCAAACAAGCACGTCACAAACATCGGAACACACCTCTATTTTCAAGGCGTTAGGGTGCATGTGCCGATATTTTTGAACACCTATAGTGTACCTATGTATGTGATGGCGACTGTCCATATGAGGTTGCACATCTCGAAGGCCACTGGCGGGGCGGTGGAAGGTTGAGTACGGACAGCCACAACAAACACTCACCAATCTTTGTTGTCCATGAGGTTGCACATCTCGAAGGCCACTGGCGGGGCGGTGGAAGGTTGAGTACGGTCAGCCACAACAAACACTCACCAATCTTTGTTGTCCATGAGGTTGCACATCTCGAAGGCCACTGGCGGGGCGGTGGAAGGTTGAGTACGGACAGCCACAACAAACACTCACCAATCTTTGTTGTCCATGAGGTTGCACATCTCGAAGGCCACTGGCGGGGCGGTGGAAGGTTGAGTACGGACAGCCACAACAAACACTCACCAATCCTTGTTGTACATGAGGTTGCGCATCTCGAAGGCCACTGGCGGGGCGGTGGAAGGTTGAGTACGGACAGCCACAACAAACACTCACCAATCTTTGTTGTCCATGAGGTTGCACATCTCGAAGGCCACTGGCGGGGCGGTGGAAGGTTGAGTACGGACAGCCACAACAAACACTCACCAATCCTTGTTGTCCATGAGGTTGCGCATCTCGTCGACGGCGGCGGGCGGCGCGTCACGCACGGGCGCGTATTGCTCGGCCACCAGCGGGTCGGTGGAGGGGTTGAGTGCTGTCAACCCTGCTGCGCCACTTGAGGGCATCTCCTTGCCGCCTCCCCATCGCGCCGACCAGGCCCAACCGCCGACACCTGCAAATACAACAGTTCATGTCAAGGATATTCAATGAAGCAGAGGCATATATTATCCTTATGGATGCCAATTACGAGTAACTATATTCGCTGCACTGGTTCGATTATGAGTGATAATTTTCTTTCAGTGCTTCGTTTGTCTTAACTCGAGCTCCATAGATGAAGCTTTAAGATAAAGATAAATGCGGAAGTCACCGAAGAGAGCACAGACGTTTTTACAAATCTCATCACTTAATCTTATGAGGTTTGTACTTTTACGGCTGGCCGCGTCTAGGTACCTATCTGTCCGGATATAATAAATATATAGACACACCTTGAATTTAGCGAGGAAGTAGAAGAGTACATAATTTATTACAAAGCAAGAATCGTTATCCTAACCACAAGCGCCGCTTGCGTTGCGTGCCAATGCCAAGGGTGTTTCGGTACAAACCTACTATACTAGTTAAGATTTGCACAGTACTGTTCACTACTTTCACGGACGTAGACCAACCTCTAGCAACCACATTGTACAGGCGGGTCGACTAGTTCCTATATAACTACAATTTCATATTATTTTAACTACGATGATAGACACTCTCACTAACCAGTTCAGTAGTCGTGGTCAAAATCAGCTCTGATTCTATTTATGATTATATTATCATATCTGTGATGAAACACTCAATCAGGTCCTAAATCCAACATTACGTTGACCTATCATACAAGTAACTATAATGAATTAAGTTACAATATTATAGTTATTTGTTATACAATGGTGCAAAGTTGTATTTTAAACGCAAGTGTGGAATTGAAACACGAGCTAGCGAATGGATTTAGGGGTTGAGCGAAGCGAGTGGTTCGAAAATAGAATCCTGACCGAAGCGAGTGGCTCAAAAATATAATCCTGAGCGTAGCGAGTGTTCCAACACACGAGACGTCAAAATAACTGCACCCGTGTGTAACACTAATCTTTTCACCTCATTAAAGCGAGGAAAATGGTACATAAGAAAATAAAAAAAATAAAACATTAAAAAGAAAAAAAACCAAAAAAGACAAAAAACATTAATAAAATAACAAAAAGTAATGTAAAAAATAACTGGTGGGCGAAAATTGTCCTGTGAACTGGCCTTTAATATTATTATGTTTAAACTAATAACACGTTGACGTTCGGATTTCAAATAATCTTTGCACTCTAAAACTCTTTTGAAATAATAATAAATGGCATTCCGAGCTAGTGAGGTGAAAATAATAAAACAAGACACTACGTAGGCAAGGACATCCAGAAGTTACGTAACATAAAATCTGAATCATGTTCCATGGACGAAGTACAAAGTCCTACGATATATTTATATTCACGCGCATTGTCACCATTTGTTACGGAATGACAGACAGGGCCGTCTATTGTGATTCTCCTTAGAATTGTAGTTGAAAGACTTGAAACGCAAATGAGGATCCTATGGCTGACTGAAATAAAATTAAAGAAACTACGTGTACTGCCCCATATTCTGTAACTTGTTTTAAGCTCACCTGGAGGCTTACCCACAAATATATCTTGACGCCGCGATTCATAGTAACTAAGCGTAGGTAGAGGTCTAGTTATAGTTAGGCGTGACGGGTGGAGTGAGGCGTATGAGCGCGTAAAGAATAACAGCCCTGAACGGGGAAACGATAATGGGCGGCGCTATCGGCGCGCAATCTTCGGGGTTAAGGTCATGGATGCATTAAGGTTGCCGCTTAACCTTTAAATACCTTTGTTTACTTTAACTACGGGAGTCAAACCTATTTTTTACAAAATTGTATTTATTATCAGCTGTCCCGGTCTTGGTCTGTTTTTTCGTCTACATACAGTTAAGACTACAAGTTAAATTGCGCTCCATTTCCCGGTGCTCGATTCGACTCTAATTTTATATAAGGAAGTCGGGTAACAAGTAACAATACAAATATGTCTCTCTAATAAAACAACGCAACCCCATCGAGGAGCTCGTTAGCATAAGGTTAGAATTGACTCGACGAAAGTTGACACTTGAGTACTCACCGACGAACAGTAGCCCCAGGCAGAGGATGATGCCGCCCGCGATGAGCGTGCCGACGCCGCTGTCCGCATCAGGAGTCACTGTCGAGAGCGTGTTTGGGGTACTGGACGCCTAATACAGCCCTGGCACATTTGAGTACTCACCGACGAACAGTAGCCCCAGGCAGAGGATGATGCCGCCCGCGATGAGCGTGCCGACGCCGCTGTCCGCATCAGGAGTCACTGTCGAGAGCGTGTTTGGGGTACTGGACGCCTAATACAGCCCTGGCACATTTGAGTACTCACCGACGAACAGTAGCCCCAGGCAGAGGATGATGCCGCCCGCGATGAGCGTGCCGACGCCGCTGTCCGCATCAGGAGTCACTGTCGAGAGCGTGTTTGGGGTACTGGACGCCTAATACAGCCCTGGCACATTTGAGTACTCACCGGCGAACAGTAGCCCCAGGCAGAGGATGATGCCGCCCGCGATGAGCGTGCCGACGCCGCTGTCCGCATCAGGAGTCACTGTCGAGAGCGTGTTTGGGGTACTGGACGCCTAATACAGCCCTGGCACATTTGAGTACTCTCCGGCGAACAGTAGCCCCAGGCATATGATGACGCCGCCCGCGATGAGCGTGCCGACGCCGCTGTCCGCATCAGGAGTCACTGTCGACAGCGTGTTTGGGGTACTGGACGCCTAATACAGCCCTGGCACATTTGAGTACTCACCGGCGAACAGTAGCCCCAGGCATAGGATGACGCCGCCCGCGATGAGCGTGCCGACGCCGCTGTCCGCATCAGGAGTCACTGTTGACAGCGTGTTTGGGGTACTGGACGCCTACAGCCCTGGCACATTTGAGTACTCACCGGCGAACAGTAGCCCCAGGCATAGGATGACGCCGCCCGCGATGAGCGTGCCGACGCCGCTGTCCGCATCAGGAGTCACTGTTGACAGCGTGTTTGGGGTACTGGACGCCTACAGCCCTGGCACATTTGAGTACTCACCGGCGAACAGTAGCCCCAGGCATAGGATGACGCCGCCCGCGATGAGCGTGCCGACGCCGCTGTCTGCGTCGGGAGCCGCTGTCGAAGGCGTGTTGGAGTACTGGACGCCGCCCGCTATCACCAGCGCTAGGCCTACGAAAGAAACACGGCTTTAGTCTAAAATTCTGAATGATTACACTAATATTTTTCTTTCATGAAATTTCTAAAAGTTAGGCAAAATAATCCTCATCTATAGTTTCTTCTCTAAAGCCTATCGGCCGTCGAACACAAAGCGAGTTACGGTCTTAGCACTTGGCCCGAGAGGCCCATCGACTAGTCTGTATCTGGACAGGGGTTTCATGTTCGCCAACACAGCGAATCCTCAAGTGAATAAAGGGTCGGCAACGCGCTTGTGATTCTTCTAGAGTCACAAGTATCCATAGGCTCACACAGCCCACACCAGGCAGGCCGTCAGCTTGTTTGCCACCGTCGTTGTATAAAAAATGAAAAAGGTAAGTATCTTATTTTGGGAACCAATATTTGTGTTTGTTTGGGTCTTCATTCATCTTACTTAAATAACTAATGTAGGTATTACATAAGATAGACAAGATATCATGTTTATGTCTGTCTGTAAATAGTCTCGTTTAGCCTGCTTATAGGCTAGACATACTACAAACAGTGTACATGTGTGTAGTGTGTTTTTACATGAGTTGCGTACTCATAACACGTATTATTCCTACGTAACATAAATCATCTGTAAACTGACAACACGAGTTGACATCAGTTTCACGCCCGTGTTTACGACGGTCGTCACGCCGAACGCGCCCGCCGCCGCCGTCCCGTAGCTGTCGATACGATCCCAAAATATCACATTGTTATCGGGCTTGTGAAACTGCCGAGCCTTTGTATTTATTTATAAACAGTTGATACAAAGGTATGGTATCTAAGCTCGAATAACTTAAGAGTTAAAGTCAGTATTAAGATTCTGCCAGAGGGAAAAACAGAGATTGATGAGATGACTGTATTTTCTGTTAATGCCGTGACAATGATCATGACTATGAATTCCTTCGGTTGATAATGCAAATTAAATTGAAGGAAAATGTCATAGTACCTACCATTTACCATGAAAACTTATGAACAAAACTTTAAGGCACATCATGCTCAAAATAATCTGCCCACCAAGCTTTAAGGTCGAAACGTACAGACAGCGGTGACGGCGCGGTGTGGAGGCGGTACCGGTTGTAATGTTCGAGCTAATATGAAAAGGTCCGCAAATAATGCCGCGCCGCGCCGCGTCCCGCCACGGTATTCTCTGCGGACCTTTTCATATTAAATAGTTCGAACATTACAACCGGTACCGCCTCCGCACCGCGCCGCGCTGCACCGCCGCCGCTTTCATCAGTGCGTTTCGGCCTTTATGTGCTGCGAAGCTGTGTTGTCATATATTTGACACCTCCCATGCTTGACTGCTAGTACTCCAGGCAAAATACGGTTTTGAAAAACATTAATTTATAATAGCGTTTTTTTTCTTTATATCATTTTGGAACATTATTTTAATAATAATAATAATAATAAGCCCGCAGGGCAGCTTGTGGCGAGCTGTTGGGGAGTAACGACCCCACGGACCCGAGTGCTCCCGAGAGTCGGTCAGGGCCTCCGTCTCCGGCGTGTCTTCGTCGGTCGGAGTGGAACCCTAAGGGGGACCGCAGGACTCTCAGCTCTGGCTTGCCTTCATTGGCCGTCCAGAGAGGAGTCGTCAGAGCTATATGCTCCAGGGGTGGAAGTGTTAAAGGGCATAACGCCGCGAGTAACTTCGGAGAAAGCGCAGCACCACCTCTCGACACCCCTGAGCCGCTCACCCGGTGTTGCCCCTGGCCGTCTTTACGACGGCATTTTTAGGGGCCCATCTAATGAGCGGCTAGTCACCGCCTGCCTCGATAACCTTGTGGATAACATTGTTATGGCAGGTGTCCGGACCACTTTGTAATAACCCAATTTTATTGTCCACCCAAATGTCATCACCATAGACCCAATTCTCTTTTCCATTTTCCTACAATAGCTCCAACGCCTGCTGGGACCAGTTCACGGGTATCTACCGATGTACCCGTGAATGGGTTCTAGCAGGTGTACTACATGACATTAAATTTCGTCTCCAAAGGGCCTCTACGTGTTGGATCTATATCCCCACGCACGCCTTCCAAATGACCGGGGTTCGCCCCGTGAATTTAAATCGGAGATACATAATAATAATAAATGATTTATTTCACAAAAACACTTGTTACATGATATTATGGGGTATATCCATCAGACTCCAAACTAGGCTTAAGCCTGTATTTTGGCAGTCTGCGAGTGCGAAAAAAACAAGATTTACAGGAGTGTTAAGGAAATGTAGTTACTTAGTTATATAGTTTAGATAATACTAGTCGAGTTGGTATATAAACTAAATTCTATTGACATGCGAGTGTGTTTGCATATATATGTGTGTGTGCGTGTGTGTGTGTGTGTGTGTGTGTGTGTGTGTGGGGTGGGGGTGGGTGTGTGCGTGTATGTGTGTGTGCTTGGGTGTGAGTTGATGATGGAAATTCCACACAGCTTTATAGGGTTTAGTTTGTATGCGGTATTCTAACCAGTCTCTCGGTTTCATTTTAAGATGCTTTATTCAAGAATCCAACAAACTTTCCATCCGGAAGTATTTAAATAGATTTAAATAAAGCATGAATTGTTTTTATTTATTAATTATCTTGAATATTATAGAGCAAATGTAAATGAACCAAAATAAAGATAAAACCATTTATTAATATTTTTTCTGACTTTTCAAAAGCTAGTTAAGTTATCACTTTTTGGATGTCTGAAATTTTGTTGGATTTTGTCGCTAGGTAACTATTTAATTGATAATATATCCATTACAAAGAAAAAATCTGCTATTATAAATTATTTCCAAATTTGACATTTTTTCCATACAAGTTGTCAGTTCATTGCCTGGACTATAGATAAAAACTTAAAAACACAGCTTCGCACGTAGGTATGGTGGATATTTACTCTTATTATCTAGTGAACTGCGTCATGTGCAGATAACTTAGAGCACATCGCTCACGTAGCTACACGTACCCACGTAACGCACGCATGGCGTGACGTCGCACGTAGCTGACGCAGCGCAGTGACGGTAGACCAAGGCCCAGCGTATACACATATGTATTTATGTAGGTATATTATAGTAATATACGTCAAGTAGGTGTGTAGTATATAACACCTTCCCAAGAATATGCGTTCTTGGCATCGAAATGAAAACTCATTAATTCGCAGTAGAATCAAACGATGTATGCCTTGACTAATTTAGACGGTTAGACAGGGGGGTCTGAGCTCACCTAAACGGTTCAACGTTTACGTGAATGGCCTGATCGAGGAGCTCAGCAGTGCTCATGTCGGATGTCACATAGAAGGGGTTTGTGTAAACAATTTAAGCTACGCACACGATATGGTGCTGCTGAGCCCCTCGATGGGGGGGTTAATAAAACTGTTACGCATTTGTGAAACATACGCGGAGGCCCACGGGCTATTGTAGGTACAATGCTACTAAAAGTGAAGTGATGCAATTTAAAGCGGGGAAGAAAACCTACCGAATGCAACCCGTCTCACTTTATGGTACCCCTTTAAAGAGAGTTGACAAGTTCAAGTACCTGGGCCACTGGGTGACTGAGACGATGTCGGACGTCGAGGACATAGAGCGCGAGCGCCGCGCGCTGTGCGTCCGCTGTAACATGTTGGCCCGCAGATTCGCACGCTGTGATGGAGTCTCTCAGTGCGAAACGGGTCGAGATTTTGTTTGAGTGTGCGTGCGGCGACGTATACTTAGATAGTACAGCGCACACATACAAGCCGCGCGCGGTGCGTTTGTATGAAGATAACATACTTTGCCCTCTTTATACTAATGCAGCTGCGACGCGTGCTGCGTGCTGCTGACGTTTCAAGCTGGGAGATGGGATTACAGATCAGTTTCACATCAATATTCTTGATTGACGCGAAGTGAGGTACCTATACTAGGGTAAATCGCCAGTAGCTGGCCACCCTTCAATAGCTGTCCCCCTCAAACTAAAAATGAACTGGTACAACATGAAAGTGGCAAGCTTTGCTTTCTGTAACTGGCAATAATTAAAGAAAGGTAGGGCACAGTGGAATGTCATCTCGCTCGTATGTGGAGCAGCCCAACTGGGGAAGTACCTCCACCTTACAGAAGACCGCAGCCATAATAGCACCACTGCTTTGTAGTGTTACTATATTATTGCATGCTATGAAGTATGTGGTGTTGTGTTCCGGGTGGTGAGTAAGGTCGCCAGAGCTCCATAGGGTGCGCTGTGTTGGGAGTGAGGGACCTGCATGTCTCTATCTGCCAACACAGCGAATCCTCAAGTGAATAAAGGGTCGGCAACGCGCTTATGATTCTTTTGGAGTCACAAGTGTCCATAGGCGACGGTACCAGCTTAACATCAGGCAGGCCGTAAGCTTGTTTGCCACCAACGTGGTATAAAAAAAAATAGAATTTTAACGGACAGATTCGTCTGTTTCTTTGCTTTTCTAGAATATATTGTAATCATGTATTTCGATCATTAAGCGCTTTTCAAATAGGTATAACAATACAATTTGTATTGCGTTTAAAAATGGTTTTCCTTAAAATCACATAACGATTAACGCACGATGTTCTAATCTTATATGGGATAGGGTACAGTCACCGGCATAAATATATGATGGAACAAAGGCCGCAAATATATCTGATGACAGCTCTATTCCTAGAGCCGTAAGAGCGTGTCAGATATTACCTATTGCGGCCTTTGATTCATCATATATTGATGCCGGTGACTGTACGTATAGCATTTGGCAACAATTAATAATGTTATAAATAATAAAATAACTTCTATTGGAGCCGCCCAACCATGTAATATGTAACGTAACCACATGAAAGAGAGACTCGCAGCCACTACATGCAAACAGGTTTTACAAATTTAGCACTACTCGGCAAATTGATCCCAATTTTAAAACCGGATTTTATTCTTCCTCGAACGGTGAAGTTTAAACAAAATTGAGGAGTTATGCTTATTGCTATTATGCTTATACTACTATGCGGTTTGTTTGATACACAAATGGGCCAATCAACTTTTGGACCCACAGTATTTTGTCCGGTATATAACGCAAGATACAGAACTGTCATGTTTGTTAGAGAAACTGCTATAAACCAGGTACCCAATTGTGTATAACGATGGTTTAGTTACACCAGCAGTTACGATATGCCACAGATTTTAATTGGATTGATAGACACAGGTTTGAAATAGATTGATTTGAAAGTTTGTAAAAAGTAACACAGGAGACAGAAAAAGTGTGGGTGAAAAAGTTGATTGACCCAAATAACATATTAATTGATGTCCCAATAACATATGTACCAATAACTATAACTTAGAACAGTTGAAAAACCCCCGACATTTTCATTTCAAAGTTCAATATCTCAAAAACGGCTGAACCGACTTTGTTAAAACGTAGCTCTAAGAAAAGAACCATCTCGATCACATCAGCTTTCGGACAAAAAAACCGCATGAAAAGTGGTCCATTCGTTTAGGAGCTACGATGCCACAGACAGACACTCAGACACGTCAAACTTATACACCCATCTTTTTGCGTCGGGGGTTAAAAATAGAGTGGAACAACTTCTCAAAAATAGCGTGGAACAACTTCTCAAAAATAGCGTGGAACAACTTCTCAAAAATAGCGTGGAACAACTTCTCAAAAATGTTTTAATGAAAACAAATGAGCATGAGCGACGCTTAACACTTCTCTAACTAACTTATATATTAGAAATATCACTGTGATTCTTACGAGGAAAACACGCGGTTATTATTATGTGTAACCTACACTAATCTTTAGGGAAATCGCTACGTTATTGCACATGTCATTAGATCTAGGAATCAACACGTGTGACGTGGGCATCGCTAGCGAATGACTAAACGCCATTAAAATGTTAATTGCTTCAGATTTGTAAAGAATCTGGGCCAGAAATTTCGTAGTTATTTCGTTCGTAACACTGCAACGCTGAAGACGGGTTATATTGGGAAACGTTCAATTGTTCTTATTTTAAACTAACACAAGTGCCTGCAGGCCTCTATTCAATTGCTTTTAGTGGGAACGGTCATGGTCACAATTCACAAGTACCTACTGGGGCCCAGTAAAATTTTCCAGTGCATTTTAATTTAATTTAGGTATAAGATAACTAACCTAGGATAAGTAGTGTAAATCGCCAATAACTGGCCACCCTTCAATAACTGCCCCCCTCATACAAAAAATGAACTCTGTTCCCCTAGAAACAGAATTCAATTTAGTATAACATGACCAATTATTAAAGGGTGTCCAGTAATTAAAACCTTTCTAAAATTAATTATATTACAGGTGAAATGGGTTCATTAGGGTTCCGTACCTCAAAAGAAAAAAAACCGGGCAAGTGCGAGTCGGACTCGCGCACGAATGGTTCCGTACCATATCTAAAAAAATATTTATTTTATTCTGTTTTTAGAAATACATCATCTGTGAAAATTTCAACTGGAACTATCACGGTATCAGTGAGATACAGCCTGGTGACAGACTGACAGACAGACGGACAGCGGAGTCTTAGTAATAGGGTCCCGTTTTACTCTTTAAGTTCGGAACCCTACAAAACGTAAGCCTTATAGGATCACTTATAGTTGTCCGGCTGTCTGTCTGTCCGTGTGTCAAGACCCTTTATCTGGGAACGCGTGGAGCTATCGGGTTGAAATTAAAACCATATATTTGAATCTACAATCCCTGCAACATCACATTTTGTCGATCTTTTATACCCACATTTATGCTAAAAGTGGCACTGGAACACAAGTTCCATGTGCTCTGCCTACCCCTTTTAGGGATAAAGGCTTGATTGTAAGTATGTATGTACAATCCCTTGAAGCTGTGAAAAAATCAAACTACTAAGTTAACGTAAAAAAAAGAAACGGCCGTTTATGCCACAGAAAACGTATTCTCAAGAAAATCAAAATGTATAGGGTACTTCCCGATGAAATTTACCAAGTAGTATCTTCTTATACTACAAGTACCTACAGCGGAAAATCTGAAAACTACACATTTATAATTAAATCATAAAATTTCAACATTTTCGACACTCAAGGGCATCATATACGGGTACTTCCCGTTGAACTATAACTATCGATTATAAACACACGACAACCTACCATTGATTATGTTAAAGCTATAATAATAATATACAGTGCGTTACCGGCACGCGGGCATTTATTAAAACTGATAATAATATGTTCCATTAGCAATTGTTTACATATATTAGCAAATCAAAATTACGTAAAATAACAACACAATTAAATTTCCAAAATCCATACCTTCGATGTACTAGGTGACGGCGTACAAACAAAAGCGTTAAACAAAGTATGAAGAGGTGTCATTTACACTTAGATACTAGTCAATTTACTTTGCTGGACGCTGCTGGCAATTAAAATTTTGTTAGAATATTTTTAAAGTCGGAATTTTAGTTAATCCATTAAATTAAGGTCATGGTTAAGTTAAAAAAGTGGGTACGTTAATTTACCTTATTTAAAAAAAGTCCACTTGCCGGTAACGCACTGTATAACTAAAGGTACTCGTAAAGTTGTTTACGATTTAAGAGCATGGATGTACATGTAATGTAAGTCCAGAGTGCCAGATACCAAATAGGCTGTATCCAAATAAGGTCCTAGTCAAGTTGTGAAAACCTTTTATCCGTCGCGCGTCGGTGGGAACAAAGTATAATGTGCGTTAAATATGGCATCTTGTGGTTATACTTGCGCAAAACCAGAAATACGACTCCTTGCGGCCATAGCGGTGGGAAGCCAAGCTAGTTGCTTGTAGTCTAGATTAATTTTAGCTCAAGTGTCTACGGTAACGAACTAATTTACCTTGACGGTACAACGTAGGCTGTCGATTTTTCCTCCGGCGCGTAAAATATGCATTGGCAACGAGAAAACTGGTATGCAGGCTCAAATGACATCATCGCATCGGAGACACAACCAGCGACCGATATTTGCATATTTTATTACACCACAAGAGCAGAAAGAAATGATACGAGACTCGATTTTTCAGAATGGATCCAAGTTAACATTGACCCAGTTACAGCAGTGCATGTTTTGTTAATGTAAATCGATTTAAGACCGTTCTCAGGGTGGGCGAGGGTTAAAAATTGACTTATATTAGCGGCAATGGAACTTCGGCCAATGTACCATCTCACTCTGGTTTTGGCCGATAGTACCTATACACAATCATGTTATGTGAACCTTGGCAAAGTAAGAAAAACATGATCATCAAGAAATTCATGTAAATGTACTTGCAATCGATATACTCAGTGACAATCAAGCGGCCCTTAAAGCGCTTACGGCGCCGAAAGTGGACTCTAGACTAATTTATAATGGCGTCCAAGCACTAAACAGACTTGGAAGGCACAATAAGGTGCAACTAGTTTGGATACCAGGGCACAAGGGCTTCATCGGCAAGGAAAGAGCAGATGAGCTTGCAAGAGGGGGCTCTACAAATCACTTTGTAGGTCCAGAACCATTTGTGGGACTCTCGCAGGGGACCATAATATCGGCCTTTAAAGCCTACGCCAAAACCAAACACCAACACGAGTGGAGGAATGAGCAGCCTCATTCCTCCACTCGTGTTGGTGTTTGGTTTTGGCGTAGGCTTTAAAGGCCGATATTATGGTCCCCTGCGAGAGTCCCACAAATGGTTCTGGACCTACAAAGTGATTTGTAGAGCCCCCTCTTGCAAGCTCATCTGCTCTTTCCTTGCCGATGAAGCCCTTCTTAAGTCTTAAGGCACTCTAAGCTCTTCATAGAAGGAGTGGACTCGGGCTGGACCAGAAAACTCTGGAAATCCAGTAGGAAGCAACTCAGAATTATATCTGGGGTGTCGACAGGTCACTTCGGGGTCAAGGATCTCTTGGCCAAGATGGGACTATCTGATAGTTTAGACTGTAGAATGTGTGGCGAGGAGGATGAGACTATGGAACACTTATTGTGTGAATGTCATGCCCTTGCCAGACAAAGAATGAACTACTTTGGTAACGGTTACCCGCAACCAAAGGAATTCAAGGTGCTCCCGGCGAACTGCATCATCCGCTTTGTGGAAATGATGGAGCAAGCCTGGGAGCAGGTAGGTATAAAGGAGAGGGCAAATGCACAAAAGATCCCACTGGGTCGAAGTGCATGCATCCGAAAGGGCCCTCACCTAGATAGATAAGATAAGATAAGACGTACAATCGATGTCAAAGTTACATGTTTTACTTATTACAAAAAATAAGGTTCAAAAGTGTGGGTAAACATATTTTGTGGCATGTTTCGTAGCGCTTTATAATAAATAGTGAATGTTAGTGATTAGAGATGCGACGAATATGGGTTTTGCCGAATTATTAGGTTCAACGTAATGCCTTTAGGTACCAGCCGTTCCGAAACAGACTCATTATTACACAAGGCAGTGACTAATGACCATATTACATTATTGCAACTTGCACAAGAACACCTCAAAAATGATTCATTCGGTAAATATTTGGCATTTGGACCGAATAAAGAATATTGAAAAATATGCCGAATACCAAATATTCGGCGCACCTCTATTAGTATAGTGATTGACGGTTATCAATGTTATCATATATCGCTTCATTGACTTAATTGTCTGCTGGTTCACGCAAAATAACCAAGTATATACTTAGAGTTGTGTTTAGAATTTCAGATAACAGATAAGATTGAGAAGATATTTATAAAAGTCCCTGGGCGACCAAATGGAGAAATTACGGATAAAACGAATTTTCCCGGACATGAGACCTATCTAGATCGATTTCTCGCCCCCGTAACCACCTATATTCCAAATTTCATCGAAATCGTTAGAGCCGTTTCCGAGAACGTGATTGCAAATATATATATATATACAAATATTGCTCGTTTAATAGTATATATAATATTAGTATATATAATATGATATATGAACGCGACTGTACGTGTTTCAAACAATTAAAACATGGCCGTGCATTCCGAGTCCGCAGATCTATCTCGGTTAGTAACAAACAAGCACAAAAACTGGACGCCTGACTCATCACGAGTCGTTCAACCTATGTACTCTCGGAAACTGGAATATCAAGAAAGCGTACGTACGAGTACGCCGTCTACTAAACAATACTAACTATAGGTCATTATGCTTTTATTACATAAGGTAGAAAAGACACACTCTTAGCATTATTTTTTAATAATTAATAATCTCTCTAATTTCGTATGTAGCACGTTAATTTTGTAAAATCCCTAAGCACATTAGGTACTAAGTACTTCTTTCTTAAATTGTTTTATATACTTTCTCATCGTGACAGCGAACTGACTTTATTAATTAAGACTTAGCTTTAAGGCGCCGTAGGTTCAGCGAAGTTAAGCGAACAGAGTTTTTGAAACAATATAAAGCGTCTGTTTATAATAATATGGTTTCAAAAAAATACGAATAGTAATCTTGAGGTTTTGCTGCAGGGAGATCAGTGATTCAAAACATGATTAAGCAATTTTCTATAGAAAAAAACACGAACATAGGTCTAAAATACACTTAAAACATTCGTAACAAATTATGCACAAAAGCGTTTAGCTTATTAAAATTGGTTCTAAAAATCGTCAATATCATGTTTGAGGGAACTTAGTGATTACCTTTTTATTTATTTTTCTACTCCTGTACCGTTATCTGTCATTTATATAGGCTGTAGCTCAAATACAATGACACCACTAATAAGTCGTCTAATAACTCTATGCTCTATGGCCCAAAAACGCACTGTTCAGCGTACTTTTTTGGTTCATACATTTTTCATAAAAGCACAGTTTAACTTTTTTTTAAATCGGCCGCTATATTGCAGTCGTGCCAACTTCATAAACAAATATTTCGAAATAAAAGTATTTATTTATGATTTAACATTTGTATTTTATAAATTATTTACTACAATAATAATAAATCATCATCCTATTGTGTGTTAAATTACATGTTTTATAAATTCTTGGTATTATTTATAAAAATAAACATTTCGAATTCGGTCCGGGTCCGGATTCGGTTTGGTTCGGATGGCAAGTGCAAACTAATTAAAAACAAAACAAACCATAAGCAAGAGTTATCACATTTCCGATTTCCCATCAAAATACAGTTAAAAATGAAAAGACGAAAGATGATAAACTATTAGTCCTAAACTATTAAGATTTTATTCGTGTTTGTGAAGACAAAAGTGTACGTTTCTTTTAAAATGGTCGAAGAAATTAATATCTGCACTCCTGAAGAAATTGCGTGAGTAGCAAAAGAACGAATAGAAAACTTGCTGCCTGAAAAGTTTGACTATTCTGTAGTCTGCTATTTATTTAAAATGTGTCGTAGAAAAAGTATTGTATGCAACGGTGTATAACTGGTCTAAAAACGCTCGTGGCGTCTTTAATTGCGAGCGTCTTTAAGTCGCAACCCACGCCACTCACCTTTTAAGAACCTTCTTATACAACAGTTGCATAAAGTACTATTAGGTCCTTCCCTATGAAATTGGCGGTTTTTTCACAAATATTATCTTGTACGTAATTTATTCATTTCTATTGCAACATCCAAATTATTTTTCAATTTCATTATTAGACTATGTAACAAAGGTTTTAAATACAAAAATAGGTTTGAATTTTTTATTTAGTGTTTCAAATTAAAGCTTGAAAACCGCCCTTTTCATGTGCTGCCGGTTAAAGTGTTTCAATTACGTATAGTTTTATGATGCGAACTATTTTTAAGGAATGAAGATATGTGTAAAGTAGCTTAAAAGTTTTCTATATTCCTACCAAAATTTAGTTTGCTTTGAATTTGACATTGCTGAATAATCCGCAAAATTCAATGTATGAAAATCACAGTTTTCATCAAATTTTCCATACACACCGCCAATTTCATAGGTAAGGACCTAATATTAAACGCACAAAAAATTAAAATTAAAAAACACGATATCCGCGCTCCTGAACACGCACTTCGATCTCGCTCACGCTTATGCTCAGTGAGAGGGAGAGAAGACTATGAACCTACGGCGCCTTAACCCATTCGTTGCCGAGGCGCAAATAATCCATATAGTTTGGACGCGATATCGCGTCAACGGCAACTAAGGCAACCAATGTGTTAAGGTTGTGGTTAAGAGACTGAAAACCAGCGAGCGGTCTTCAGGAGCGAGTCTCAAACCATTTCAATATTTACACAGACTGGGCAGTATTGTACATGTTTAAAGAAATAACCGGTCAAGTGCGAATTGGACTCGCGCACGAAGGGTTCCGTACCATTATCTATAAAAACGGCAAAAAAATCACGTTTGTTGTAAGTCTTAAAAAAAAATGTTTTTAGTATTTGTTGTTATAGCAGCAACAGAAATACATAAACTGTGAAAATTTCAACTCTCTAGCTATCACGGTTCTTGAGATACAGCCTGGTGACAGACAGACGGACGGACGGACGGACAGCGAAGTCTTAGTAATAGGGCCCCGTTTTACTCTTTGAGTACGGAACCCTAAAAACTGGCTGTGACAGACGACAGCCTCCGAGTGATCGCATAAATGTTCCGTTGGACCAATTTTGGTACGGAACACTAAAAAGAAAGAAAACATGTATTCGTGACCAAAAAACATAAAACAAACTGTAACCACATACGCACAGTTTTTATACTATATACATTTGCCACGTTTTTATTTATTTTAATTTTAAATGTAGTTTCATGTCACCCCCAATAACTTAAGCCCTTGCTCAAAAACTGCTCTCAAATGTGTATTCAGGCCCACATGTGTGATCACGCGATAAGTGACATGATAGAGCATCCGTCCCTGGCTGACACCGTTCGATAGAACGAGACGACGCTGTTATCTTGTCACTTATCGCGTGATAATAAATAAAGGCCATCCATGCTACGGGGCCTGTACTTGGTTTTTTGAACGAGCGAGCGAAGGGAACAAGTTCCCCGGTTCAGCTTGGGCCATCCGTCCCTGGCTGACACCGTTCGATAGAATGAGACGACGCGCTTATCCTATCACTTATCGCGTGATAACGCCATCCATGCTACGGGGCCAGGTCGCATTTCTCAACCCATTCTCGTAAAATTTTGTTTGCAGGTTCAATAATTATACAGGGTGTTCCCGGGAATGTCCGTTAACTTCGGCATATTGCAGAGTATGCATTCACAGAAACAAATCAGCATAATTATTTCTTAAGAAACACCTGAAAAAAAACTTTGACTAGATTAGATTCTTAAGTAGGTACGAGGGCGACACTGAAAGTCTTTAGAACTGGCCACTTGTAATAAATATAATAAAAAAATAAGTTCAAAATTTGAAAATGGAACTCTTTCTTAATATTTTTGTGTACGAATTCCACTCGATTGTCATTTGTTTTACGATTTGGCGGCAAATTGAAAATTGTGTGTACTACGTGAACATGAATTTAACGCGAGAAAATTTTCGAGCAATGATTTTTTACGACTTTCGATGTAATTTAAGTCAACAAGAAAGTTATGATAGACTTCGATTGGCCTTTCACGATGAAGCCCCATCTCGTGCTACTATTTACAACTGGTTTAATGAATTTAAACGTGGCCGCACTGATCTCACTGATGATCTGCGTGAGGGCCGGCCTTCTACGGCGACTACTGAAGATAACATCAGTGTTGTGCGGCGTA
Organism: Epinotia brunnichana; assembly: GCA_963854355.1. Lineage (NCBI taxonomy): Eukaryota > Metazoa > Arthropoda > Insecta > Lepidoptera > Tortricidae > Epinotia > Epinotia brunnichana. The sequence continues at coordinate 13,058,749 of OY977942.1, forward strand.
TGATAGAGACTGACAAAAGAGTAACCTATCAGCAGATTCGTACAAGCTTAGCCATTGGTATGAGTCAAGTCCACAAAATCCTCCATGAACATTTAGCGGTGAGGAAGCTTTGTGCCCGGTGGATACCTCATAATTTGACAGAAGCCCAAAAAGTCCGTCGTGTTGATTGGTGCCGTGAAATGAGTCAAAGATTCAACGGAGGTGACTCAAATGCTGTGTTCGACGTAGTTACGGGTGACGAAAGCTGGATTTACTGTTATGATCCTGAAACTAAAAGACAGTCTGCTGAGTGGGTGTTTCCTTCCGAGGAGTTGCCTACTAAAGTGAAGAGAGGTCGAAGTGTGGGAAAAAAGATGGTGGCCTCGTTCTTCGGAAGGACTGGTCATTACGCAACAATTATTTTAGAGGATCAAAAAACAGTTACTGCGAAGTGGTACACTAACAATTGTTTACCACTTGTCTTGGAAAAAGTTCGAGAAAAACGGCCTCGCAGTAGGATCCTGCTTCACCACGACAACGCCTCATCGCACACCGCCAAGCAAACGATCGACTATTTGGCGACGGCAAACGTGGAATTACTGGGTCACCCACCTTATAGCCCCGACCTTGCACCTTGTGATTTTTATTTATTCCCAAAAATTAAAGAAAAACTTCGAGGAAAACGTTTTATGGACGCCGACGAAGCAGTGGCTGCGTTTCAAAAGGCCGTCGAAGAGACCCCTAAGGACGAGTGGGCAAAGTGCTTTTCTCAGTGGTTCTATCGAATGCAGCGATGTATTGATGTGAAGGGAGGCTATTTTGAAAAGATATAATAAAAGTAATAAGTTGCTTGATTGCTCAGTTTTTGATTTTATAAGAAATTTCAGTTTGACCCTCGTAATACGTCTGAGATTACTTTAAAAAACTCGAAAACGCTGCCCCTTTTGACTGTCGAGCCTTAAGAATAAAGTCGTGTGCAGGTCATTTTGAAGACCCGGCCCGCTTAGCTACTTCTGCTGTTGACTGTACCTAACTATGTATGTGGTATGGAACTATGTTTGTTCGGGTGGAATCTTGCAACTCAATTTTGAAGCAGATATCTTTAACCGATTGAGCTGAAATTTTGGGTAAAGGTACCTATAGTTTGGATGACAATTCAATATTATGGTAGCGAGCTGATCTGATGATGGAGACAGAAGGTGGCCATGGGAATTCAGTACTTAACCGACGTAACCCCGAGTTTGGGCTCGTTAGAATCGTCTCAATAAGTATAGTTGATGACGGTATACAGAAAAGTAGTCGGCAATAAAAGCTTGTACAGTCGCCATCACATACATCGGTACAGGTGTTCAAAAATAACGGATGTATGTGATGGCGACTGTACCAAAAATGATTTTTTTGACTTTTAAATTGGAGTGTAGCAGCATTTTACTTTACATCAGATAAAATCTACGTGTACCACCGCCTGTAGGTACTCATGTATCAGATTGATGATTTATATTGGAATGGAATAGTATCGTAGCCTCACGTGAACCCTATTAAAGATTGCGCTTAATTTATCGTGTCTGATATGAAACTAGGACCTCAAGGGTGACGACCCAGAAAGTCCAACATTCCGATCGCGACAATCAATATAATATAACCAATATACAGTAGTACAGCTCTTACTGTAAGACGTGGCTCTGTGAGCAGTAGAAATCGCGAGGCTGTATTTTTTGAATTTTGTTTTTTTATTTCGAAAAAGTGACTCGACAAAGAATTCTAATATAATTAACGAACCTGGCCCCGTAGCATGGATGGCCGGCCTTATCACGCGATAAGTGATAGGATAGAGCTGCCGTCCCTTGGCTGACACCGTTCGATAGAATGAGACGACGCGCTTATCCTATCACTTATCGCGTGATAAACGCCATCCATGCTACGGGGCCTGATCACAAAATTTCACGAAAATCGGGTGAGAAATGCGACCTGTAGAGGAGAACAGCCGGACATCGTGACAGACACCGGACATATTACGAACGATTTTCGGCCCAAGCTGAAGCATAGAACTTCGTTCGCTTCGCTCGCTCGTTCGATTAGTAAATAGGTCACACAGGGGACGTAATCAACAGAACCCGTGTGATAACGTCATGATAATATTTATGAATGAGGCCGGCGGTAGTATAATTAAGTTAATAGACCGTAATTTTCCTATTTCCCGTTTTACTATTGTTAGGGCTATGCATAGCCACGACGTAATTTTATTTTATATATAGGGTGATATGGACGGGAGAGCATGACTTGTTGCAACTAGGCCTAGGGAATGCAATCTCGATCTCGCGAGCTCTCATCCATATTTTACGAGACTTGAGTCTCGTACAATTTTCGTACGAGATCTCGCGAAATTGTGCTTTCCATAATAAATCGCAGCATGACAGAAGTTTCATCTGAGTGACTAATTAAAACCTATTACTTCGAGGGCTGCCTTTTAAGTTCTGTCGTTTGCAAAGCTCCCGTGATTGCATAAAAAAGAACTAGCGTCATCTTAAAATAATTGAATTTAGAATTCGAAAACAAAAGAATGACTCGAAATCGGCCCAACCGTCTTAGTACAGCGTTCGTTCAAAGTTGACAAGTCAGTTGTGAAAATAGAAATTTCGAAGGAAAATTACGTGCGATAATTTTTTACAACTTCAAAAGGGGCTTAACGCGACTTCAGTGCTTCGAAGAGTTGACTACGGTTTTCAATGATAAAGCACCATGCCCCCGGACTGTGGAACGCTGGTATTTAGAATTTCATCGTGGTTGCTCTAGTCTTGGTGATAGACATCGTGAAGGTCGACCAAAAACAGCCGTAACCCAGGAGAACATTGATGCTGTACGGCAACTGATCGTCGAAGATCGCCATGTGACATACCGTGAGATAGAAGCTTCCTTAAGTATTTCAGGGACCAGTGTTCACAGTATTTTGCATGATCACTTAGGCGTAAAAAGTTGATCTCACGCTGGATACCACATTTACTCAGTGAAGACCAAAAAACGGCTCGCATTCGATGGTTTCGCAAAACTCTGCGGCAATTCAACCGAGGAAACTCGAAACATGTTTACGACATTATCAGTGGTGACGAATCTTGGATATATGCCTACGATCCCGATTCTAAACAGCAGTCGACTGTTTGGGTGTTCCAAGATGACCCAAAACCGACCAAAGTAATACGCTCACGGAGCGAAAAGTGGCCACGTTGCCACCATCGTGCTCGAGGATCGTAAAACGGTTAATGCTGACTGGTATACCACTGTCTGTTTACCAGAAGTCATCGGCGAGTTTCGAAAAAATAACCCAAGACGTCGTATAAGACTGCACCACGATAATGCGAGCTCGCACACCGCCCGGCAAACAATTGCGTTTTTAAAAGAGCAAAACGTCGAAATTCTGGAACACCCGCCGTACAGTCCAGAGTTAAGCCATAACGATTTTTTTACTTTTCCAAAAATCAAGCAACGACTTCGTGGTCAACGGTACCAGACGCCTGAAGAAGCGGTTGAGGCATACAAAACGGCCATTTTGGAGACCCCGACTTCGGACTGGAATAAGTGTTTCGAAAACTGGTTCGATCGAATGAAAAAGTGTATTACATATCACGGTGATTATTTTGAAAAACAATAAATACCATTTAACACTTAAATTGTTTTCAGTTTTTCCAAACGACACAACTTAAAAGGCAGCCCTCGTAATGATTTACATTTTATTACTTTTAATTATACTAAAACCTGATCGTTAAATAAAATAAAATAATATTCAAAAAATAGTCAGTAGGTAGCAGTTTTTACATATATTCATTTTACATGTCGATAATCATTATATGAAATTGAAAACATTTTCATACGTTTTCAGTGAAAAACCCAATTTAGCGAGACCACAAAAGCCATGTCTCGCCAGATCTCGGCTAAGTCTGAAATCTCGCGACATTGCATTCCCTAGACGCAACGTAATGCAAACAGTAGCCAAAGTAAGAGATTGTTTACAAACGTTATGCAATTGAATATTACAGGAAACAATTTTATTTAAAAATATTTTGCTTCAACGGTACTCTACCATGATGTAGAGTGAATGTGAAATGTGAACGGTATACTACGAGTATAAGTAAAAACTTCAGAATCGTATTCATAATTTTTCCATAGACAATAATGTCAGACAGGGCAGGACGGATATATTGAGAAGACGATTTACAATAACAACACGACAACTAGTTCTGCATATTTCTCAGATTATTCCAACCCAACTATAGTAACTACTATTAGCATCCGCCCGCGACCTTAGTCTGCTTGAACCCGGGATAAAAACTAATTCTATATTTTAATCCAGGCTATAAAATATCTTCGTGCAAAATTACATCCAAAGCGTGATTGAGGTCATGGTTATTTATTCAGTCAACAATATACATTGCATTTGAAATATAGGTAATCATGTCAAAATATGAAGCGTTCATAGCCCGGCGGCGCCTGCGTATCGGAAACGATAACGCAGGTCAAGCAAAGACGGCAGGGGTCTTTGGATGGGTGACCGCCTGTTTGAGTGGTTACGGCACGCTAAGCAGTTGATCCAGGTTGCTGTCTATGACAGTAGTCGTTAAGCCGAGTTAGAGGCCTTCGGGCGGCTTAAGAACCTCTAACAGTCGAGCTGCCCACTCACTTGACAAAGGGGGGACAACTGTCACTCGCGTCCGCAGGAGCTACCTACCACAACCCTGCACGTGTCCCCTGGGTGGTACTAAAGAGTGACAAACTCAAAAAGACCAAAATGTCAAAATAATACAAGTAACAATTCCATCATAAATAAAAACGAATGCAGATGCAGAAAATAACAATATAGAATAATAATAAAAAAAAACAAAAATAATGGAAAATCAATACCTACCTAATAAAGAATTTATATCATGTCAATCTGATACAAATACATAATTATATCACATATTTTTTTAACAATAATTAGAAATACTTAGACGTAACAATACAGGGTAAAAAAAGAAATGAAGAACCTGTAAAGAAATTAATAATAACTACTTATAATAAGGCATGTCAACCATGTTTTTATATTAATCACATAATTTACTTAATTTCAATCAACAACCTAACCTAATTATATCTAAGTTTTTTTTATAAATACTACTTTTTTTATATCTACAGAATCTAATGCCAACATTGACTATCTCGTAAAAGCCGGGGAGGTAGTAGCATTCCTATTATAATAGTTTCGAAAAGTATTTTTAAAACGTCAGTACGTGACCATAGAAATTACGACGAAAGAAACGATACTAAAAATAAACAACCCTCTACTCTAACCGTTTGTTTACACATCAGTCGAAGGCGGAACTATGTGTTAGTACTAAAGATTGTGCGTTGCCCCGCGACGATGTGTTGATCAACAAACCTCTCGGCTAATCCATGAATAAACAAGCATTACTCATTGCAGCCCGGCGCGGAGACGTATATAATGCGCCTTATTTTAGACTGATCCCAACCCAACCACTGCGAGCTTCCATACAAAACGCAAGACAACGCGTACATTTAAAGTTTGCAGTTCATTGCACTTTAAAGTAACCGACTCATTTATTGAGCTTTGTCTTTTATTTAGTATTCAAACTACAATAATAAACCGGCAGTAAATAGAAACGTAGTTAATAGAGAACATTTGCAGTTGAAATTGAAAGAGCCCAGTCCTTTGAGACTTGAAGAGCCGTCGGCCGGCCCTGGAGTATTGCGAAAATAGGCCACTGCAGCGGAAACGCCAGGTTAAGGCAGTGGGCAGAACGCATTAGTGATTCATTAGGCCGCTTTCACTGCCGGGGCAACTGGAACAATAACCACCCACACAAAAGCCGGTGCCACATATTGAGGCTGCATATACGAGTAAGTCATAACTGAGACGCAAAAACAAATGCTAATGCTAGTTTTGAGACATTTAAGACTCTCTTCTCGAGTCGCGTATTACTTTAAGCGGTCATGAAAACGTGTCATCGTCGTTGACATTATGATTTTACGAGACCTATAAAATTATTGATACCTAAAATCGTTGTATGAACTAGATCCGGTAAAAAGAGAAACGAGAACATTCAGACTACAACTGTTCTGGACTTTTGACATTATGATTTATATATTGTATATGATTCAAACAAGTTAAAAGTTATGCACCACTGATTATGATATGACGCTCAACGTTCTACGTTGCATACAGATTTGCATCTGCAATATGACAAAGCGCCTCAAATAATATCGGTAGGTATACTATCGGCTATCGAGGCAAACGTAATACTTAGTCGAACAGTATTGCAGAAAGAACGAGTCGACCCACACAACCGAACCGGTGTAGCATAAAATTAGTCCCTATTTCAAACTACACTGCAACTTCACAATATCAATGACCACGCGTATCAATAAATGTAGGTACAGTCAGCCAAGAAAGTGGTCTACCACTTTTCGACTTTATTGCATACAAAATAAGGTCCAAAAGTGGTAGACCGCTTTTTTGGCTGATGGTACATGCAATCATTAATCGGCATCAAAACGTCATGTCTTGTAACCGAAGTTAACCAATGTAACTTAAGAATTAATGATTAACTCGGCTTACGATGTGATGTGGGGTTACGTGTATGTTGTGGGTGTAGATTTCCTTTCGTGGATTGATCCTTGACGTGCAAAAGGGGTGTAACAATAACAACTCAGTGGCGCAACTAAGCGCATCAATTGCAACGCATTTTTTTACATACATATCTATTGACTGGTTTCGTTTGAGGGTTTAATTAAGCTAAGTATAATCCCATACAAACATTCCATGTAAAAAATAGGCCAAGTCTCGGAACTCTTCCACAGTAAAAAGTGGTGAGATATTTCGTAGAGCCAAGTGAGGCATTCTTATTAATCTTTATTTGCTTGCTAAATAAAATTCTGCAACTTGGGAATCACACAACTGTACTGCATTTACTATTTTTTGCATACAGTGTGATTGCCAAGTCACAAAATTTTATTTAGCAAGCATATAATGAATTATAAGAATGCCTGACTTGGCTCTACGAAATATCTCACCACTTTTTACTGTGGAAGAGTTCCGAGACTTGGCCTATTTTTACATGGAATGTTTTTATGGGATCTCATTTCTTTTTACAGGTTATTGTGTTATCAACTTTGTATGGAAATGTTATTTTACCTACAGCAAATAACGTTTGTATAGTTTTGCATAAGCAACTGCAAAAGTAACTTAATTTGTAATCTCATACTCAAATACTTGTATAGGATTACAAACTTACCTATGCAGTTTAAATATCTCAGAATCATGACGGAAACTGCAATACTTTTAGGTTTTTTATAAATGGATAGGCTAAAAACTAATTATTTTCAAAATTTGGAGCTTGTGAGTCAGACCTACCTTAGAATTACGATGATCATAAGTGAGTCAGTGTACATATGTCAGTGACAAAACTAAGGAACTTTGACGGGCAATAGTTCTTAAACTAAAAGTTCAAATTGAATGTTATTTAGAATATATGTAAGTCATATTATGTTACCGAAAATTCAGGGTTCTGGCTTTAGCCAGCACAAAATTACTGGATGTTGAAAATGGCCTGAATTGCTTCGAGAAAAGGATGGTACGGCCGTGCCTCTTTGTTTTGCTCGACTTGGCGGGGGCACGGCAGATAAACAAGGCGTGAAGAATGAGATAGGCATATTGGTGTAAACGTGTTACTGGTTTAGGGACCTAAAGTACCTACCTTCCTAAAGTTTCGAGGCGCGAAGTATTCTTCCGTCAGGCACGAATTTGTAGATGGCCAGTGACGTCGTTAAAGGACATTCGATTGCAAGTCGTGTCGTGAGTCAGAGGAAATAATGGAAGTGATCGGTAGTACGGAAGCGTTGGCGGTGGTGGGGTGGGTTTGACGACCTTCGCTCGCCTGCTCCATTACTCGACCAATGAATCTTTTAGAACTGCCACACAAAGTTCGGCCGTGTTATAAACTTTTACTTTGCTTTGAGAGTTGAGTTATTTCGGTAAATCCGGTAACATTTTTATGTTACTGATCATTATTTTGGTAGTTGGAACTTAGAACAAAAGCAAAATGCTTTTTAAGTGTGTATCTACTCGTAAGTAGGTACCTATACTGTCAACCAATTTGATTCCTAGGCCATCATAGAACCTTGCCGTTGTAAATGCTATGTCAATACGGGTTACTTAGGATTATTGCGTCGCTATGTAGCAGTACACTAGCGGAATGAAAAGGTTCCTCATTTTTGGACCTTTATCATTAAAATAACGTCGAAAAGTGAACCTTTTCATTCCTCGACTATACATTAGGTATGTGACAGATGCAGATGATATATCTAAATGGACTTTTAACCTCGACTTTATACCATCTCGACATCTTTATTAGTAAATAGACAAGATGCAATGAACCGAGCTAAAAGAGAAGTACTGGCTACGCCAGACGTGTCTCCTGGAAAATTGCCAACCGTCGCAGACTGCACTTATCTTAATCACAACTACATCTAAATCCTAAAACTAAATCGGTACCTATTTACGCTATGTTACGTATGCACATTATCATATGTGCGTATGTATATTATTGTATAGTTAGAAGAAGTAAATAGCTTCCATTTGTTCAAAAAAAGATCAAATTTGATTAGATGAACGAACTATGATATATTAGATGGAATAACTACCTATAAACCTTTTGAAAACCTGACATTTGGTAATGAAGTACCAAACCTTAGACACGGCTTTGCTAGGCGGTTGAATATAAAAACCGGCCAAGTGCGAGTTGGACTCGCGCATGAAGGGTTCCGTACCATTATCTACAAATATTTATTTAATTCTGTTTTAGTATTTGTTGTTATAGCGGCAACAGAAATACATCACCTGCGAAAATTTCAACTGTGTTTTCTGTCATTGTTCATGAAATACAGCCTGGTGACAGACAGACAGACGGACAGCGGAGTCCTAGTAATAGGGTTTAACTATTTGAGTACGGAACCCTAAAAAAAGGACAATCGGAAAATATGGTCACTGAATATATAACATTGAAATCGCCGCAAACTCATATACATGCACAGCTTTGCAGGAAGCGTTCTAAGGTTTCGTCGGTCTGTGGCTGTGGTGGCGCAGATCACGCAGCGGCCGATGAGTCACCGCTCACCGGCGCGCGCGCCGCCACCCGACACCATTTACGACCACAACCGAGCATTGTATGCGATACGCACAATCGAAGCTTATCTCTGCTACCGAACAGCACTCGTGTAGCCATGTGGATTGGTTCAACCAAATGCACGTCAAACCCACTTTAACCAAACTGGATTTTTTTAAGCCAATGGGGAATGGATGAAAATTTTAGAAGTGCCTGATTTTTTTTTGCTGTTAGGAATAACCTTCCTAAACACCAGAAAAAAATTGCAGACTTTTCAGGTGCGTCAATTATTTTTGAAAAATATAAACAGTTTCCTCACTTACGTTTTGGGTTTAGGACAGCGAATGAGAAATTTCCTTTGATTCGTCTCATATTACAATTTTTTTTTTTAATATCTGACCCTGGCAATGACAAATATAGCTGCTGCAGCTGTCAATAACATTGCCAGTGTCAGTTTACCACGGATTTTTAAGATATTTTTTGTAATATGAGACAAATCAAGGAAAATGTCTCATTCGCCGTCCTATAAACCCAAAACGTAAGTGAGGAAACTGTTTATATTTTTCAAAAAAAATTGACGCACCTGAAAAGTCTGCAATTTTTTTCTGGTGTTAAGGAAAGTTATTCCTAACACCAAAAAAAAATCAGGCACTTCTAAAATTTTCATCCATTCCCCATTGGCACAAAATTTTAAACAGCAGAAGTTACAATTTGGGCTATGTTATATTTCGGTCACTGTTTCAGTTTTAGATTTTTTATTGGAAAATTTTTAATCGCTTACCAAAAATATTGTGACTTGCTTGCAAAATCAGTATTTTTAGGTCGTTAGGTTTTGTTTTTCACAAACATGTCCCAATCTACCATTTGTTAGTACATTGAGGCCCAAGTAAGTATTGGTGAAAACGATGCTTCAGGCAGATAGACACCGGGTACGGGCTGCGGGCACATGTTTTCCGTTTAACCAACTACACGCAAGGAACAATATCAATATGTATGGCATCAAACAAACACGTCGCCATTCAATTCATTCACGCTCTTTTTTTTTTTATACAACTACGGTGGCAAACAAGCTTACGGCCTGCCTGATGTTAAGCTGGTACCGTAGCCTATGGACACTTGTGACTCCTGAACATCTGAAGAATCACAAGCGCGTTGCCGACCCTTCATTCACTTGAGGATTCGCTCAATCTGATCTTGATCAGTACTTTTCACTTGTACTTGCAGTTGGACAGCTACTTAGCTACAGTACTTCAAGCTAAGTAAACTTTGAGCTACGTACCTTTGGCGTAACTTCAACCATATCTGTCTGTACCAACCAATGCCTTAAGCTTGCATGCACGAATAGGTAATTAACTATCTATAAGGCTGTACCGACCATAATAGTAAACGGAAGATTGACTGCGCAATTCGTCGTACTTAAATCGTTATTGCGCCTATACAATTGAAGATAGACATGCCTTCCTACACCCAATTCGGTGCAGATGGTCTCCGTTCAGAGGTAAACGAAACAGAGCGGAACCAAATTATGCAACGAACATGGATTCGTCATTCCGACGGTGAACATTTCTACATTTCAACGCGAGGAGGTAATACTAGCGTAATTAACGGCGGAAGTTATTTCACAAATCTGTCGACAATAAGCAAATGAATAGTTAATTAGCATAAATTACTTTAGAAACTTGTTGTCGATACCAGCGCTACGGCGAATTATCAACGCACACCACGTCGCTTCAAGGAGACTTACAATAATAGACCAATCAAATTAGCTAAACCCGGACATAATTCGATAACTGTAATTTTCTTTTTCTATGATGTAAAGTATTGTTAGTTATAGTTAAAATAAAAATAATTAAACATTTTAGGGTTCCGCGTCATTGTAAAAAAAGCAAAAATCTAAATTTTTAACAAATTCTGATTTCATAAGTGCAGCATAATATGTAACTTTGTAAAAGTGCCTCTATTATGATATGACGCTTGCATTCCAGTTAAAGAAATCAAAATTAATCTAATTAATTAACCGGGACTATCAATAATAAAGAAAGTTCAGTAAGTTACACATTTTCTGGATTATCTTACCAGAAATTATAGATAACTGCAATTTAACAAATTATTCTGAATAGTATATTATGTGTGTTGATAAATTATTAAAAATTAAACAGATTCTCTTTGCGGATTTCTAAAATCACAAATATTGTTAGTTTTTGGAAAACCAAAATACATAACTACTTGTAAAGTGTTTGATTTATGCTGTCAACATATTATTAGTACTATAAGAAACAAATTAAACAAAAAATATCCACGATTATTAATTAATTCATATTTTTTCGTACTAAAGTTTTAATATGAACCTTATCTCTTGCAGAATAAGGCCGTCATTGCTTTGCGTCTCAATTACCGACCGTGCTGTCGCGAGTCGCAGGCATTCAAGGCCGAAACGCACTGACAGCGGTGGCGAAGCGGCGCGGGGTGGCGCGGAGGCGGTACTTGTAATGTTCGAGCTAATAGGGTATTTGACAACAGTGAAAAATTGTGTTTTCATTCGCAATAGAAACATTACGAAAATACTCGGAAAGTATCAATCTTTCATTTATATTTATTATTTTAAGATTTTTAAATTCATAAAAACTAACAATAAGGACGTTGTTTGACTGTGACGTCACAAGCAAGTAATCCCTACAAATTCCATACTAACGGAGCGTTTTTGACGTTTCATAAAAAGAAGCTGATTTGACTTTTGTCAAATACCGTATTTGAGAGGATCCGAACGCTTTTTCCCGGCTTTATTAGATCGAACATTAGGTACAGCCGGTACCACCTCTACACTGCGCCGCGCCGCCGCTTCGCCACCGCTGTCAATGCGTTTCGGCCTTCATTTATTATGAATAGGTCAATGATTGTCAAACATTTATAAAGACGAACGTGGCGTTTACCACGGTTCGGCTATGGTGGAGATTTATTGAAATATTGTGTTCATTAGATCGATAATAACTAAATTGTTCAGCATGAGACATAATTGTCGTGGAATGTCGATTACCTATTTATAAGCGCTCAGTCTTCTGTATAGAATTATTTAAATAAAATATGTTACTTGTGTGGGTGCAGAAAGGGGCATTGTTGGAATGATTCTTATTCGAATAATCATTCGAATTAACATTTATTCGCGAATAATTTATTCGTCTACACTTTCGAATGACGAATGATTTATTCTCATTTCATTCCAATAAATCCACGAATAATATTTAAGGATGCGGTTGCTCGTTGTAACACGTACACGAATTTAACATGATCACTACAAGTGTACCTATTTTCAAGTATTAATACCCTTTTCTACTAATTAACAATATTTTTGTGAGTTAAATGAGTCGCTTCATGGGGCATTTAACAGGTTTGTTTCAAAATGTCATGTGTGTGGGCTTGTCCATATATTACGTCATCGTTTTTAGGGTTCCGTACTCAAAGAGTAAAACGGGACCCTATTACTAAGATTCCGCTGTCCGTCAGTCTGTATGTCCGTCTGTCACCAGGCTGTATCTCACGAACCGTGATAGGTAGACAGTTGAAATGTTCACAGGTGTTGCCGCTATAACAACAAATACTAAAAAACAGATTTTTTATTTTCTTTTTTTTTCTTATACAATCTTACAAAAATCGATCTAGTCCCAAACTAAGCAAACCACTATGGGTACTAGACGACGATAAACATACTTATATAGATAAATAAATACATAAATACATAGAAAACATCCATGACTCAGGAGCACATATTTGTGCTCATCACACAAATAAATGCCCTTACCGGGATTCGAACCCGTGACCTCCGGCTACGCAGGCAGGGTCACTACGAGGGTCAAACTGAAAGTTTCGGGAATATAAAAAAATATGCAGTTACATTGATTTAAGTATTTTTATTGTTTTTCAAAGTATTCTCTTTTATATTTTATGCACTTTTCCATGCGTTCAAACCAGTCGTTAAAATTTTTAAAAGCCTCCACTGCTTCTGCCGGCCGCCGAAACACCGCGCCCACCACGCAACTTATCCTTGATTTTGGGGAATGTGAAAAATTCGTTGGGACTTAGGTCAGGGCTGTATGGAGGATGGTCCAGTAGTTCGACTTTTTCACCTTCCAGGTACTCATTTGTTTTACGAGCGGTGTGAGGGCTGGCTTTGTCGTGGTGAAGGATGATGCGGCGACTAGGCCTTTTTTCCTAAGTTCAGCAAAGACAATCGGCAAACAAATACTTGTATACCAATCGGCTTTGACCGTTCTACGAACTTCAAGTGGAATAGTAGCCACGTGACCCGATTTGGAGACAAACATAGCCACCATCTTCTTGGCCTTGCTGCGAGAGCAAATAACTTTTTTTGGCTTGAAGCTCGTCTTCGTTACCCCATACTCGAGATTGGTTTTTAGTTTCAGGCTCATATGCGTATATCTACGACTCGTCACCTGATACGACACTAAAAACTGTATTTGAGCTTCCTCCGTTGAATTTATTCAATGTTTTGCGGCACCAATTGACACGAGTCGTTTTCTGCTCGTCAGACAATAAGTGCGGGATCCAACGGGAAAACAACTTTCGCACGCCTAATTCTTCCTGTAAAATAATTTGTATCTGACTCATTCCAATCCGCAAAGACTCCTGAATTTCCCGATATGTCACATGCCTGTCTTCTTTTATCAGCTGACTCACAAGGTGGGCGTTTTCTTGCGTAACTGCCGATTTTGGTCGACCTTCACGCGCGTCGTCCGTGAGGGATACTCGGCCACGTTGAAATTCTGAATACCACCTGTATATTGTCGTCTTTGAAGGTGTTTCATTACTAAAAGCAGCAATCATCCGGTCTCCACATTGTTTTTCTGTTAATCCACTTTGAAAGTCGTTATATTTTTTTACGGGACAATTCCATCATCAGCGGCGACTCAACAACTCGAAAAAACAATTGAAACTGAACCATTGTTTTTTTAGGGTTCCGTACTCAAGGAGTAAAACGGGACACTATAACTAAGACTCCGCTGTCCGTCTGTCAGTCTGTCTGTCACCAGGCTGAGTCTCAACAACAGTGATAGTAACACAGCTGAAATTTTCACAGATGATGTATTTCTGTTGCCGCTATAACAACAAATACTAAAAACCAGTTAAGACCCATACTGCAACAAATAAATGAATTAAGCTGAAATTTATATCAAATACTCACGTTTACTGTCTCTTGGAGCTGTGAAAAAATCAAACTTCTAAGCCAACACAATCAAAAGATACAGCCGTTTATGCCGCAAATTTCCGCAAGTTTTCGAAACCCGCAAAGGAATCAAAACCTACTTCCCGTGAACTCAGAAACTTGAAATTTGGTGCGAAGCAACGCCCTATAGCACAGATAAAGGAAAGATAGCGAAAACCGTAAATTTTTAGTTATATCACTGAAAATTTAATATCCAGTATATACTGACACGTACTAAGTATGTGAATACATACTTAGTGAGTGTCAGTTTATAGTGGACTTGGTTTTATTGTACGGGGTGGTCCGGAACCCTCGGTGCGCGAGTCTGACTCGCACTTGACCGGTTTTTTTTTCACCTGTGGTAAAGCCGAAATAGTAAAAATAAAACAGGTGAAATAATTACAATTAATATCCGTTTCACCATGCACGGCGATGTTACTTGGTACCCTTGATGAAGCGGTAACCTTTTTCAAACAAATTTAGAAACTAGGTATCACTGTTCGGTCTGTAGGAAAATATTACGTTTTTCAGATATATTCTATTAAAAAGCATTCCTACAATATTCGTTCAAAATATTATTCCCGAAAAGCATTACGAATGATTATGCGAATTAAGAAGTTATTCGCGAATAAATATTGGCGAATAATTATTCGAAATATTTATTCGTCATTCGCGAATAATCCTATTTATTCTTAAACGTTATTCGTATTCGAATAAATGTATCCCATCTCTGGGTGGATAAGCATATCTTCTCTTTTTTTTTTGGCGTTCTGGCCAACTGTGTCGGCTCAATTTTGCCAATAAGGATATCGACTACCGTAGGCTCAAAGGGCGTAAGGGACGAAATGCCCATGCCCATATCCCGTGAACTCTGAATCTTGAAATTTGGTACGAAGTATTTATAGCACAAATAAAGGTAAAATTGTGAAAACCGTAAATTTTTAGTTACATCACTGAAAATTTGATGTCCAGTATAAACTGACACGCACTAAGTATGTAAATACATACTTAGTGAGTGTCAGTTTATAGTGGACCTGTTTCTATTGTACGGGGTGGTCCGGAACCCTCGGTGTGCGAGTCTGACTCGCACTTGACCGGTTTTTTTTATGCTTACCACGATCATGGCATCATCTGTTTCATTTACTTAACAGTTTACTTATGTTTTCGATGATAAAAGCAAATCAATCGTTCCTTACGCCCTTTGGACCAGAGTTTTCAAAGGGCGTAAGGGACAAACTGTGATTTTTCATTAGAGCTAAAAATCCTACAATTAGGATATTCCGTTATATTTGTTTTATTTGTACACGGCGCGGTCGGTGCAAAACACGTAATTGAAATTAACTCGTTAAGACGGGTTCGCCGTGCGCTCGCCCGCTGGCGCCCCACTCTCTCCCCGCCTCGCACCCACCGCATGCATCTGACTCCACAACAAGGTCGCGAGTATTTTCAATTAAATTTTCAATTTCTTAAGCGTGAAATTAACATGCTTAATTTTGATGAGAACATGATTATCGTACACAAAAGGCTATTAGTAAACAAAAAATTCATAGTTACTATTTATAATTACTGAGATATACATTATTATTAAAACGTTAAAAATAAATGTTTAATTATTGTCTTAAATGTCTAAAAAGACGCAATATACCTTAAACAGATAAAAACATCATAGTTACCATTTTGGCTTGTCTAGATAATGAGATCAGAGGAAAACTGTGAAAAAAAACGTATATGCGAATTTGATATCAGTTTAATTTTGCTATTAAGTGATCGAATTTGAATGCACCTCAAAGTTATACTAACAAGGTACTTGGTTACCTTTTTTACTTTTAGGAAAAAGTTAGGTAGTGTACGTTAACTCGTGTTTTTTTTAACTACGGTTACGATCGCGGATTTTTTACTTAATGTATTTCATTAATATTTGATACTGAATAGTAAAATCCGATAAAACAATAAAAACAACGAGTTTACGAATTATGTCCAGGGTAAGCTAATTTGATTGGTCTATAACCGCGTACCTTCGATACGGTAGATGTATGTACGGCAAACTGCTTATACTGGCAAAACGCAAAACTCTGCGGCCAAGGCGCATACGCAATTACGCATCCGGTCAAATCCGGTAACGCAGCAACAATGTGCGCCTTCAGATAAGCGCTGCCTTGGCAACAATTTTTTTTAATTTAGACCAGTCTTAAAAACACATTAAGTAACTAGCTAAGTTTATTAAGCATTACTCATATATGGCTATGTGAGTAGTGCTCTAATAGACCTATAGTTTCATTAATTTTTACAAAGTTACAAAGTAAAAAATATGGTTAAACTAACAGTCATAAATAAGTGGAACTACTACAGTTTATCGCCGTGGCAAAGTCAAGATTTACTGCATAGGTACAGTCAGCATCAAAAGTAGCTACGCAAACGAAGACGTCAAAGTTTTTATCAAAAGGGAATAGGTAAGAACTTTTCACGTCTTCTATTTCTATTGCGTATAGCTAGTTTTGATGCTGACTGTACTACCACGATGATGACTAACAAGGTTACAGTCTGTCTGATGGCATTAAGCGGACGCCAATAGTTTTTTTTTTTATTATTATTATTATTTAATACACGCTTGCAACTTCACGTGTTTCACATGCGTATTGCCGATCCTTTAACGATAAATGATTCATTAAATTGACTGGATAAAGGGCATCCTCAGCTGCTCAGCACTGGGTCTGGCGACCTTACTCAAGTCAACAACAGGAGTACAACAGAGTGAGCAGTGTACTGGTTATATTTATTGTGACTTCGAAGTACGTAGCCTGACGCCATTTATGTTTTATGTCCGGAAATAGTCCGTCATTCACAATCCCCGCGAGTACAGGGGAGGATACAAGAGCCGTTGTACTACGTCGTGACTCGTGACTGCACATAATTTAACGCCATCGCGTTGTCACACGACTTATTATATTACTGACGAGATTAAATTATGGCCAAAGGCGATTTGGAATATCGAGTTATGTTCCGTGGAGAAAATGATTGCATCGAACCGGTATATTACGTGACGAATATCCTATAGTAACTCTTTAGTTAATCCACGTATCATTATGTAATTACATTCCGATTACATACTTCGAATGGAATGATAATTTGATCATTAGTTTTCCGATAACTTTTTTATTTTTTAAGTAGGTATATTATGTTGCTCATCAGTGATATGCCTGTGCCTAGCAGTGGGATGCATATAGGCTGACGATGTTTTCCATATGTAACAAAAATTTACTAGATACAACCCCCAGGCAGTGAACGTATATCGGTAACAAAAACTATGGAACCAGTTTTCCGAAATAAATGTGGTTTTTTTATAGGTATATTGCCGAGGTATACTTTTAGAGTTCCGTAGCCAAATGGCAAAAAACAGAACCCTTATAGATTCGTCATGTCCGTCTGTCTGTCCGTCCGTATGTCACAGCCACTTTTTTCCGAAACTATTAGAGCTATACTGTTGAAACTTGATAAGTAGATGTATTCTGTGAACCGCATTAAGATTTTTACACAAAAATCGAAAAAAAAACATTAAGTTTTAGGGGTCCCCATACTCAGAACTGAAACTCAAAAATTTTTTTTTCATCAAACCCATACGTGTGGGGTATCTATGGATAGGTATTCAAAAATGATATTGAGGTTTCTAACATCATTTTTTTCTAAACTGAATAGTTTGCGCGAGAAACACTTCCAAAGTGGTAAAATGTGAGTCCCCCCCCCCCTGTAACTTCTAAAATAAGAGAATGATAAAACTTGAAAAAATATATGATGTACATGTAAACTTCCACCGAAAATTGGTTTGAACGAGATCTAATAAGTAGTTTTTTTTTTAATACGTCATAAATCGTCAACCGCAATTTATTTCACGGAACCCTTCATGTGCGAGTCCGACTCGCACTTGGCCGCTTTCTAAATTACTTTTAACCCGTTTCATTATTTGTGGAACTTGAACTTTATGTTGTTTTTATTTGGAAGTAACTTGGTTTTTTGGTTAGGTAGGTACTTATTCAGGTGATAACAGTTTTACGAGTGTTTTGTGGCACTCCATTGTGTAACGCCAATTAAGTTTTTACCAGAAAGTACTGGCTGGAAAAAAATGTTACAAAAAGTTGAATGAATGCCTTTCACAGTACTACACCACAGTTACACAACATGAATCTCAAGCACAAAAGTGACCTTTAATTTGGTTGTATAATGTATACTTACTTGAGGAAATTAAAAACCACTCACGTATCTTAAATATAATCATAGTTATACCTATAGGTATACCATCTACACCGTGTATTTTTTGATTTCCGTTAATTTCGACACGATGTTCAATTCATTAACAGAAGCTACCTGGTATGTTGCTTTTTGTTAAATTCGAAATATTTTTTTTTTTCATTTTTCATACGCCTGTAGTCAAGACCCAAGAGGCAAGCAGCTTGTTGCAGGTTCAACTTACCGCCACCAATGCTTGGCTGTCCAAATGGCGCATAAAAGCTAGTGCTCCTAAGTCACACCATATTACATTCACACTCCGGCGCGAGACTTGCCCACCCGTCAGTCTAGGCCCAACTACCCTTCCCCAGTCGACATGCGTAAAATACCTGGGCTTTCACCTTGATCGAAGGATGACATGGAAAGAGCATATCAAAAACAAGCGTGACGAGATCAACCTTCGGTTCAGGAACTTGCTCTGGCTCCTGGGAAGACAGTCTGTACTATCCTTAACCAACAAGTTGCGAATTTACTGCGGGATCATCAAACCAATCTGGACGTACGGAATCCAACTGTGGTCAACAGCAAGCAAATCCAACACAATGCGTGTACAAAGAGCTCAAAATAACATCCTCAGGGTTAAATCGTCAGCACCCTGGTACGCTCGCAACTCGGAAATCCACGAGTACCTGGAAGTACCAACTGTCACTGAAGAAGCGAAACGATACTGAGCCAAGTACAAGGACAGACTTACAGCCCATCCTAATCCCTTGTCTGCCAAACTATTGGAGCCTAATCCAATTAACACAAAGTTAATTTTCACCTACGACAGCACTTGTCAACACATGGCTCAGTGGTAAATAGTTTGCTTATGGAGTGAGGGGTCCCAGGTTCAAATCCCAATAATCCCTTTTTCGTTTAACGAAAATTAAAACGTAAATAAAATAAAGGACCCTTCACACTGATTCGGTCATTAAATTGATTTATTGAATATCTGAAAAATAGTAAGAGTTAAGACACTAGTTTCCCTTAAAGTTAACGGAAATAAAAAAAAAACACGGTGTATAGGTATAAGTTTGATTATGTTTAAAAGTTGTGTAGCATGTAAAACTCTTTGTAAATTTATGTTAGTAAATGTATTCACATAGGTTTCAATTTGATGAAGAAAATAGGGGACTACCCCGGCTCAAATTTCAAGTTTTAGTATGGACCACGCGCCAGCTCGTATTCCTCTTAATATCACTCACTATATAGTATAAAACAAAGTCGCTTCACGCTGTCTGTCTGTCCCTATTTATACTTAGATCTTTAAAACTACACAACGGATTCAAATAATAAAGCACTTGAGTTCTACTTAAGTTCAAAATAATAGACAAACAGGCGCCTTGTTGGTAGGCAGGTACACAAATAATACTTGGGGCAGGTTGCACTTAACTTATAATTCCTGAGCGATCAATGAAATAGGAAGCCGCAGAATTGTACCCAGATTATTTGTAGTATTTATTATCTGTCCGATACTCTTACTCCTTTTTATTGTTGTTACCTATACACGTCTAAAAATAAGTCTATGCGTAAGAAATTCAATTCAGTGGATATGTGGAACATTACAATATCCTATTGGGATAAGTTAGCCTTTGTACCTACAGAACAAAGTACTTACATACATATACACCAATAAAATACAACAATTTCATAATAATAATTCTTCTGAAATACTTTATCAAGGAAATTGAAATATTTATGTTTTTATCAGTTAATCAGTGTTCGCTTTTCAAAATTATGAATACTAAATGTATATAATTAAGTATTTCATAATGTTTCATTATTTTTGCAAATTGAATGCTATTACTATTAGGTAAAATGACTACACACACTACACATATTTTGTTTTCATAACCCCAAATTACAATTTTATACATCACTAGCTATTACCCGCGACTTCGTCCGCGTAGAACATGTTATTGTCTAAATGTTTGTTTAAGGACTTAAAGAAATGAATTTAAATAATTACTTTAAAAACAAAGTTTAAACCGACTTCCATTCAGTACTTCGCCAAGCCACATAGTGTACATGAACATTTCCTTTCCAATTTACCACATGCACTGCTTTCCGAGAGCAAAAGCGTTGATTATTACAAAAAAAACCCAATTCGCTATCTGTGGGCTGATAATATTTGAGAAGTTCCGTCGATTCCTAAAGGATCTCAGAATTAATCTTCAAGAGTTGCTACTTCAACGGAATCATGTCAAAATCTTTGACGTACTTTACATCTTTGAGGAGTTCCATAAGTCATCTGTGGTCTTCATCATCAGTTCCACACAGTAAATACACGAATTATTATAGAAAATACCGAAATTACTACATGCGTGCCTATAAAATATGAGGGTTTGCCCTCAATTTCCCTAGGATCCTATCATCAGATCCTGATTTGGTGACAATGGGACCACCTCGGAAGTATACTTTTTCGAATTAAAAAAGAATTTTGGAAATCGGTCTACAATTGACGGAGAAATCGGCGAAACTACATAAAAAAAAATACAATGGCACATATAACCTCTTCCATTTTTAAGTCGGTTAAAGAAATTAAATTAGTTTTGTAGTCTTTTGACTAAACCGTACCAGTCGTGTTACTAACAGTCTTAAACCGAAGTTACAAATCTCTTACCTTCAAAATGTCTTGCTCTCTATACAAACTTAGAACCTCTTTGAACCCTCATAGTATAAGTCTGAAACCGTAGTTAGAAATTTCTTACTTTAAAAATGTCTTGCTCTCTATACAAACTTCAAACTCCCTTAAACCTTCTCAGGCGATGAATTAAAAAAAAAAGCAGAAATAAGTTTTGTAGTCTTTCAGCAAACAGTCTACATCCGAAATTTTGTAGTCTTTTAGCAAACAGGCTAAGATCGAAGTTACAAATCTGATACTTTAAAATTTTCTGACTCTCCATACCAATTTTGAACCCCCTATTAACGCTTTTCAGATAAAAATTAAGGAGAAGTTTTTTTTTGTTGTAATAAGCATTTTTTTTACAAACTTTCAAGTCTCAATGCTAAAAAAAATGTTTCCCATACGAACCATGCACCCCTTTTTAACCCCTTAAGGGGTGAAATTTCTCAAAACGCTGAAAGTACTTTACTTGTATTCTAATAAGTAAGCTTTCTACAAAGTATTTAAGCTTCTATCGTCATGGATGTTTTCTATGTATTTAAGTATTTATTTCTCTATTTAAGTATGTATATCGTCGTCTCGTACCCATAGTACAAGCTTTACTTAGTTTGGGACTAGGTCGATATGTGTAAGATCGTCCGCAAATATTTATTTATTATTATTTATTTATTATCTCAAAAAAGAGTTTCCCTCATACAAACTTTGCAACCCTTCTTAACCCCCTTAGGGGTGGAATTTATCAAAACGCTGAAAGACCTTTATTTTGATTCTAATAAGTAAGCTTTCTACAAATTTTCAAGTCTCTAGCTAAAAAAAAATTTTTCTCCATACAAATGTTGCACTCCCTTTTAACCCCCTAAGAGATGGAGTTTTCTAAAATTCTTTCTACAAACTTTTAAGTTTCTATCTCAAAAAAGAGTTTCTCTTATACAAACTTTGCAACCTTTTTTAACCCGCTGAAAGTAATTTAATAATATTCTAATAAGTAAGCTATCTACAAAGTTTTAAGTCTCTTGCTAAAATAAAACGTTGTCTCCATACAAATGTTGCACTCCCTTTTAACCCCCTTAAAGGTGGAATTTTCTAAAACACTGAAAGTACTTTTTTGTATTTCAATAAGTAATCTAGATCTACAAACGTTTAACCTTCTATCTCAAAAAATAATTTCCCTCATACAAACTTAGAAATACTTTTTAACCCTCATAGGATTAGATTTTTTTCAAAACGCAGAAATTTCTTTATTTGTATTTTAATAAGTAAGCTATCTACAAAGTTTTAAGTCTCTTGCTAAAAAAAATGTTGCCTCCATAAAAATGTTGCACTCCCTTTTAACCCCCTTAGGGGTGGAATTTTCTAAAACGCTGAAAGTACTTTTTGTTTTTCAATAAGTAATCTTTCTACAAACTTTTAAGCATCTATCTCAAAAAATAGTTTTCCTCAAACAAACATTGCAACCCCTTTTAACCCCCTTAGGGGTGTATTTTTCAAAACACTGAGTTCTTTATTTTTATTTTAATAAGTATGCTTTCTACAACGTTTTAAGTCTCTAGCTAAAATAAAAAAAAATCCTCCTTACAAATGTTGCACCCCCTTAGGGGTAGAATTTTCCAAAACGCTGAAAGTACTTTATTTTTTTATTAATAAGTAATCTTTCTACAAAGTCTTAAGTCTCTTGCTAAAAAAAAAGTTTCCTCTTATACAAAATTTGCACCCCTTTTTACCCCCATTGGGGCAGAATTTTCCAAAACGCTGAAAGAACTTTATTTGTATTATAATAATTAATCTTTCCACAAAGTTTGAAGTCTCTTGCTCAGAAAATAAAGTTTTCTCCATACAAACTTTGCACCCCTATTTAACTCCTTTATTAGAAATGTGTTTTCTGGCTGCAAAATAAGATTTTGTAACTTTAATTAATGCATACACAGAATATTATGTGCTTAATATTTATCAATTATATTTCATGTTATCAAATGAATAATTGAGAAACGTAAGTAGGTAGATATATGTATGTAGATTGTAGGTACTTACGATTTTCTGCATTTCACTTAGAATGCAAATCTAAACTTATCGAAAGCAAGCAGACAACTACCTGCAGCACCTTGAATGTACTAATTAATTACGGATGCAGGTAGTTTCCCCCACTCCACACCACCACCCCTCTTATCCTATGGGTATGTCTGTGTGTTTGCTCGCGAGTTTGTCTGCGTAGAATGTAAATGTTTGTTTAAAGAATGATTAAAAAAAAAACTCTGAAATTGGTTCACACTCTACATATAGACTCTACATACTAAATATTTTCAAGAATTTTCATGTCCACAACATTAAATTTCAAAATAGATGCCATTTTCGTAATAAACGTCACAAAAAAACCATAAAAACGACACTAATATTGATATTTAGACATTTCAACCCCATCGCACCCCAACTGGGAGATGGTATTTCACGTCTGCCACATTGGATTTTAAAATCATTGTTTGTTTCGTAATCAGCGACCCGAAAAACCATAGAAACAATACCCATGTTGATTTTCAGACTTTGTCACCACATTTACCCCTTTTAGGGGTGGAATTCTCAAAAATCCTGAAACACGTATTTACTCATTTATCGTTATAAATACTCGTGTGAAGTTTCGAATAAAATAGTCGGACTAATCTTGTTTCCCCATACAAACTTTGGATCCCCATTTCACCCCCTTAGAGGATGAATTTTGAAAAATCCTTTCTTAGTGCTCCTTTAGACCTTATAAGGAACCTACGTGCCAAATTTGGAATCTTTAGAACCAGCGGTTTGAGCTGTGCGTTGTTAATCAGTCAGTCAGTTTCTTCTTTTATATATTTAGATAATCATATCAGCCGAAAGACGTCCACTGCTGGACATAGGCCTCCCCCAAAGAATGCCAAAATGACTGGTCCTGCACCACCGCGCTGCTGCTGCTTTTATACATAAATTTATAAATTTCATACATATACAAACAGTTAAAAGCAACTTGTTTCAAAAAATCAAATAGTTTTTACATGCAGGCAGGTGAGGGATTTGGTGCCGGTTAATGTACGGCCCAATAATTGGCGTCCACTATAGCTCTTTAGCCTAGTAGCCAGTAGGCCCTCAGGTTATTGTATCTAACACATCACTGGCTGTGAAGGTCAGTTATTGGCAAGTCAAGCATTGACTCACTCAACAACACTCTAAAATACCTTCGTCTAGCTAGATACCCTCTGCATTGGAACGTCCCGAAGGAACGTCGAATAGCAGTTCTTTCCGCGGAAACTAGTGCCTAAATCAATATATAACCACCTTATATTTAACCTTTGGAGATTCTATCTGGAGATTCTAAGTTTGTGCAAGACTGCGATTAACGACGTCGCAGTTAAAAGCTATACATACAGTAACCAAAGATACTTACCAATAATGCACAGTGTGCTTCCGAGTAAACACAATCCAAGGCGAACACAAACTGCCCTGTTCAGGCTACTTGTCACCCGACGTGAGAAGTAGCTGATGGGGCAGTTCCATCGCTGGTCGTTCGGCTGCTGCTCGTAAGTCACAGTAGTAGGCTGGTACACCGCACTCGTCGGCATTGTAACCAACAAGACTTTACTTCACAATGAAAACAACACTACGACAATGCAGCAATCACTTCACCGCACGTAATGTTAAAAAATTCTGATTTCACGCAGATTCAAACACATATGATAACTGATTACAAATTAAACTAAATTTAAGAAGTGGAGCCAGTGTGTTTTCTTTTGTGCTTATAACAAAATTATAATTATATCGAGCGCGTACCAACGCGCATATCGCGTTCGTGAACAAAGACTACAATATACATACTGAGAACTGAGATAGACAGGCAACTCGACCAAATTGAGAAGGCAATTAATGCTTGCGTATACAGGCGCCATCTCTTCTGCGGTAGTTACAACTTTTCTTTGAATGTACAAAACATACAAAAAGTGCGTCGGTCGTAGGATTTGAACGTCGGATCATCGACTCCAAATACCACCGTCTGTACCCCTAGGCTACTGATGCCTTGTGACAATACGGCGAATTTTGAAATACCTTGACAGCCTAGCCTAGCAATCGCTAGAGCTTCAGAGAGTTCGCCAGCTATCAAGAAGGTGGCACTGTTTTCAATAAGAAACTGGATTTGCATTAAGTTCTAAGTTCGCATAGCATGTTCGTGAAGCTTGACTTGACTTGACAGTTATGGTGTAGTGTGGACAGTGGACAGAAGTGAACGGTGCTGGGTAATGTACGGCCATGATAATGTACAGCCATGATATTGTACAACCCATATTATCAGGCCGTACATTATTGGGCCGTGCATTATCACCCTGAGCAAATTCGGTACGGGGCAATAATTGGAAGCCAATCTTGTACGACCTGATAATGTACAGCCCAATAATTGGCCTCCATTTAAAAAGTCCCCATCGGGTCGACGCCACCCCGCTTCGCGGGGTGCCTATTTCCGGTCTGAGGGACACGAGTGAACCCTAACCTAACCGACCTAAGGCAGAGTTCGCTTTTGACAGGCAGCAAACTTGGTCCGGGGCAATAATTGGAAGCCACCTTTGTTTGAGCTGATAATATACGGCCCGATAATACGCGTCCACTTTTTGTGACTGCGTATTATTGGGCTGTACATTATTGGGCCGTGCATTATCACCCTGAGCAAATTCGGTACGGGGCAATAATAGGGAACATTACGCAAAACTCTTCGTAGGTGGCGACACTAGCAGCGTTGACATTGTATCTCGTTCCCACTTGCGGTAATGTCTATGCAAGCATCCTTGTCACTCATTTGACAATCAATTGTGCATGTGTGGGTGAATCCCTATATTTCTATTCTGGTTTACTATTAGTGGTAGTGCTGCCTCTGGCGGCAGAACATTGCAGTAATGTTCCCTATTGGAAGCCACCTTTGTCCGGGCTGATAATGTACGGCCCGATAATACGCGTCTACTAAAAGTAGACGCGTATTATCGGGCTGTACATTATTGGCTCCCAGTGAAGTGAAGTGAAGTCACTATATACTTACTTTACTCTTTGAGTGAAGTTAAAATGTGAAGTGAAT
Organism: Epinotia brunnichana; assembly: GCA_963854355.1. Classification (NCBI taxonomy): domain Eukaryota; kingdom Metazoa; phylum Arthropoda; class Insecta; order Lepidoptera; family Tortricidae; genus Epinotia; species Epinotia brunnichana. Next base: position 13,085,061 of record OY977942.1, read on the forward strand.
GAATGAACTGAATGAACCATCAATGCCCACAGACCTTAGCAACCATGAACCACAGATTAATGAAAAAGGCAGATAGGCCCTAATAAATTGAACGTTTTCTATACATCAGCCCAGCTAGCACACTAATCGGACATATATTTACGTTCGGACGTATAACTTTACGATTGTGCCCATTTTTACGTTACTTAGCTAACATGGTAATCAAGCAGCATATATTTATGCCATAGCGTAAAATATACGTAGCAAAATTATTACATTCATTTCATTCGTTCAATAGTAGTCTATGGTTAGAAGCCTATTATAATACTACCTAATTAAAGAGTAATGATAAGCACTGCACAGTTTACTAAACAGTTGTTCTCCTGTATTAAGTTGTGTTATAATAGTTTTTTTGTTTTCATTTACGTTACTCCCACCCCACAAAAAGTTATACGTAGTGGTTTTAAGTAATTTAGCGAGTACCAAAACACATGTTAGTTTATAATTGAATCAATAATATTTGTAAATTTGTGTAATATACTTTATTACAACACAAGCAAAAAATCATAATCATTGCGTTATTTATACTAATATAACCGTTTTACATAACAATAAAACGGGTATTTTAAGCCGAAAGGAAAGCGCAGCATTTATTGTGAAAGAGGTGTCTAGACTCGCCCTTATATGTACTCTGTTTTAGTGTATACTAGGCTTAATTTACCTGTCAAATGTCTATGCCAATTGTTTCTGGTCACCTTGCTAGCCGGGAATCCTATCTTGTCATTGTAGTCTTCACCAGGAAGAATTTCTTATAATGCTGCGCTTTCCTTTCGGCTTAAAATACCCGTTTTATTGTTATGTAAAACGGTTATATTTGAAGCCTTCCGGAAAGCGCAGCATTTATTGTGGAAGACGTGTCTGTTATCTGCTGGTGACATAAACAAAAACACACAATGTTGACATTCTCAGAAAATAAAACAAATTTTAATAATTCTGAGTTATAGGCATAACAGGAATATAAACAATTTTGAAAGAACAAAATTTATATTTCTTAATTGAAACAAATAGCACATTGTTATGCTTCAACAAATTATCTTATCATAAGAGATCAATCATCAGTCAAACAATCATTTGTAATTAAATACAAGAGAAATTATCAAATAAATCATCACTAGCCCGATTCTGCGCTTTATTTATTTCTCTGCAATAATGCTTTTGGAAGGTATTAACTGCCCTCCAATTGCCCTTGGCTAGTATCTCTTCAATTGGTCTATTTTCCAACCAAGCTAGGGAAGCCACTGCTGAACGACAGCTACCTGGAGTAGAATCTATTCCAGCCTCACGAAGCACGGATTTTACCCATCCTCCAATAATTGCCTTTGTTGCAGGCTTGGTTGCTCCCTTAATAGTAATAAATAAACTATGAGTCTCAGTGCCTGATCTTCTATCTTTGGTCCAATCAATAAGGTTATTTAAGGTGGTTCGATTGCCATACAAAACGTTATTTGACATTCGCAGGCTAACGGCGTGATATTTTAAGAAACTTATGTAACAAACTTTCATCAATTGGCTTCCCATTTGCGCCAAATTCCCCCTTCTCTAGAATAAACTTGTTTAAACTAGATTAATTTGAGAAAAATGATTTTCCCAAAATATCACGTCCCAAACCAATTTCTCAAATTAATCTAGTTTATACAAGTTTATTCTAGGAAAGGGGGAATTTGGCGCAAATGGGAAGCCAATTGATGAAAGTTTGTTACATAAGTTTCTTAAAATATCACGCCGTTAGCCTGCGAATGTCAAATAACCTTTTGTATGGCAATCGAACCACCTTAAAGACTTCACAGGACATATGTTCTCACAGGGGTGTTTGAGTAAGTTCCAACCCGACTGTCTATAAGATTTGTTGTCAGTTTTTGAACCAAAGACAGGCCAAAGTTGTATTGAATTTCCTAGATTGATAAAATTATCATTCTTAACACTTAAGAGTGTTAAATCATGCAATCTTCGTCCTGAAGCCAACAACATAATTGTAGCTGCTCTACGAGAGACATCAAACAAAGTCATCTTCGGAGGGTTTTCTTGGAGCCACTTAAATACTATCTTGGGATCCCAGATAGGGGATTTGAAGGAAGCTGGTTTAGAATTGGCAATAGCTTTAAGAGTTTGTCTAACCAGAAAATCTGACGATATAGCCTCATTTTGTCCATAATAGGTGGCTATAGCAGATTTGTGTACTAGCATTGTGCCATATGATAGTCCTTCTTTTAAATAAGTGTGGGCTAAAAATCTAGCAATGTCTTGCGCTTGAGGCGATTTTATATCGACAGTGCTCTCCGAGCACCATTCAAACCATCTCTTCAGTGGAGCTCTATAAGTCTGTAGAGTAGATTGCCTCCAACTCTTTGCCAAGAGATCTTTCTGTTCTTTACTCCAGTTCTCTATTTTTGCAGCCCACCCCCAACCATCCAAATTTTCATATCCAGTAGATGTACTTCTGGTGGAGACAGGCCTGTTGTCAGATCCACTAGGACTTTCTGGAGATTCTGAATCTGTACTGGATCTTCTAGTGCACGGGATTGGAGATCCGCTCTCCAATACGGTTGAGTCCAGTCTGGAGCTACCAATAGGTACACGCCCCGTGCTCGGTTTAGATGAGTCAGTACTCTGGGGATGAGGCAGGGTGGTGGGAAGATCCATGCTAGACTGTAGTCCCAGTCCTGGCTGAAGGCGTCTGTAAATTCTGCGTAGCAATCCCTCGCATCGATTGAGACGTATCTGGTTACCACCGCGGAGCGGTTTGAGGCAAACAGATCTATCTCTGGTTTTCCCCACCGATTGAAGACCTCCGTGGTCGCCTCGGTTGTCAGATGCCACTCGGGTAATGCTCTGCCCCGAGACAGGCGATCCGCGATGGCATTGTATCTTCCCGGAAGATATTGTGCTGACAGAACAATGTTGAAATGATCGATCAGTTTTAAGAGTTGGAACGTCAATGCCAGTAAACCTATCGACCGAGTGCCTCCTTCTTTCCGTAAGTATGCCACCACGGTTCTGTTGTCCGATTGCAACATTATGTGAGAGTTCCTCAGCTGTTCGCTCTGAATTCTTATGGCTGAGAAGACTGCAAACATTTCTTTCTTGTTGCTGTGCCATATTTTCTGTCTCTGATTCCATGAGCCTGCCATTGTTGTCTCCCCCATATGAGCACCCCAACCAACATTTGAAGCGTCTGTTGTTAAATATTGTGACACTTTCATCTTGTGTATTGGTGATGTGGTCTCCGTGGTTCTGAGCCACCATTGAAGGTCTTGTAATGCTAACTTTGGTATATGGAGTTTTTTCTTCAAATTCTGATGGGAAAATTGCCGAAGAAATATCTGTAGACGCCGGCAGTGAAGTCGACCCCGTTGAATCACGAAGCAGGCAAAGTTTAACAGGCCCAGCAGACGCTGCAATTGACGTGTTTGGCATGTCTTTTGAGTGATCATTTTGCGCAAAGACTCCTTGATGGTTAATTGTTTTGCTACTGGTAGACACATTTCGTTTGTTTCTATTTTCCAGAGAAGACCCAAAAACTCGAGTTCTTTTGTGGGTAAAAGAATTGACTTTTGATGGTTCACCTGCCACCCCAAGTACTCCAGTAGCTGAACGGCTTCCGAAGCCTGCTGTGCTAGTCTGGCGCGGTCCTGATGGACCAGAAGGAAGTCGTCCAGATAAACTAGCACGCGCATCCCTCTCTTGCGTAGGGTTTCCGCAACCCAGCAAGTTATGCCAGCAAAGAGCCTGGGGGCAGAGGCAAGTCCAAAGGGTAATGAAGTCATCTGAAGAACCTCTCCCTTGTAGATCAAGCGGAGAAAGGGTCGGTGTGCTTCGGATATTGGCACGTGAAAATAGGCCTGAGATAGGTCTATTTTCACAAGCCAATCCTGAGGTTGCAAGAACTCCGGTACTATGGTATGAGATATGAGGTGAAAAGCTTTTGTCCCCACATAATTGTTGAGACCTCTCAGATCGAAGATAGGCCTCACACCTCCATCTTTCTTCGGTACAAGGAACATCTTTGAGAAAAAACTGCCTGAGACTGTCTGAGGTTTCTCCAAAATTTTTTGGGACTTCAGTTCTTGAATCTGTTTGGACATCTGTACAGAGGGTTTTGTTGCAAAGTCTGGTAGTATCTTTCGCATTAATGGGGGTTTTTGAATAAATGGAATACGGGATGCTGTTATTGCATTTAAAATGAAATTGTTGGCCCCCAACTCCAACCACCTCTCCCGGTACTGAGCCAGGCAACCCCCACTGAAAGGCCATCTGTCACTTTTGGTCATTTCCACTTCCTTTGGAACGAAAGGAACTGGATTTGCCTTTGCCCTTCCCTTTATATGTTTTATTCTTGTTATGAAAGGACTTAAATCTTTTTGGTTTGATGCCAGAAGGTCCTGGCTCTGGGTCCTTTCTTTTAAGATTTTTGTCTGCATCCTTTTTAATAATTGGTGGGTGAAGCCAGATTTGTGGGCCACCCTGCGCTTGTATAAAATTCAACAATTTATCCCTCTGAAAAAGATGTTCATCACTAGGGGGAATATCAAGTAAAGCTGCTTTTATATTTTTATTAGGGATATCCTTAACAATTGCCTGTCTGCGTACCTCAATGCACTCCGCCCTTTTTCCGCAAACTATTTGGAGTAAAGACTCACAGTTTTTATAATAATCAGAAGATGAGCCAAATAAAACCGAAAATTTGTCAATTAGTAATGTGGCATTAATGTCCTCCGGGGAGTTTGCCACCCAATCGACTACTGCCTGCAGGCCCGACCTGAGCATAGCTCTTTGCTCTAAAAGAGCATTAGATAAGGCTGCCATGATCCTCTCTGTACCCGCTAGGTAATCTTTATTAGGATGGAAATAAGTGAGTTCATCATTGGCCTTTAGTTCTATGAAACCCGGCGAGGCCAAATGAGATTCCAAAGGTTTTTTGTACTTAAGAGTTTTCCAAGCTGGACTACCAAATTGCTGTAATTGTTGTAGTTTTTTTAGTCTCGAAGGATCCGCTCCTTTGATAACTAACTCGAACTGAGTTTCAATATCGCCTAGGTCAAGAACCTTTGGGGGCTCGGTCGGAGCCTTTAAAAAAGGTGTCTCAGGGGCGACTACATATGTATTAACCTCAGGCACGGGTACACTAGGTTTAGATATCCCGCTCGAAGCATTCGACGCGGTAAATCCCTGAATAAAGGAAGTCAGATAACCTACCTGATTCATAAGGGCGTCGATCCGCGGATCTTCGCCTTTACCTCGCTTGTTTGGGAGCCGCGAAGACGAACTTTCGTCTTCTGAAGACGAGTCATCGGAGCTGGACTGCATCGAAGCTGAGCCGTCCACGGAATTAGCACGTGGCCCGGCTGGTGTTTCTTCATTAGAACCCATTTTGCTCACCAAGAACCCACACACGTGACAAATGCAACGCGCACTAACACTATAGTGGTTTATTTTAAAGGAATTCACCGTTATTTCGTTCAAGAAACACCAAAATTATGATTTTAACTTCGAAAGTCACGCTAACGAAAACGAGTCAAAACACACAATGACAAGATAGGATTCCCGGCTAGCAAGGTGACCAGAAACAATTGGCATAGACATTTGACAGGTAAATTAAGCCTAGTATACACTAAAACAGAGTACATATAAGGGCGAGTCTAGACACCTCTTTCACAATAAATGCTGCGCTTTCCGGAAGGCTTCAAATTTATAGTTAGTAATCATGATCTAGCTAAAATTAAAATGCTAGATCATTGTTTCAGCCCAGCTAGCACACTAATCGGACATATATTTACGTTCGGACGTATAACTTTACGATCGTGACCATTTTTACGTTACTTAGCTAACATGGTAATCACGCAACATATATTTATGCCATAGCGTAAAATATACGTAGCAAAATTATTACATTCATTTCATTCGTTCAATAGTAGTCTATGGTTAGAAGCCTATTATAATACTACCTAATTAAAGAGTAATGATAAGCACTGCACAGTTTACTAAACAGTTGTTCTCCTGTATTAAGTTGTGTTATAATAGTTTTTTGTTTTTATTTACGTTACTCCCACCCCACAAAAAGTTTTACGCAGTGGTTGTAAGTAATTTAGCGAGTACCAAAACACATGTTAGTTTATAATAGAATCAATAATATTTGTAAATTTGTGTAATATACTTTATTACAACACAAGCAAAAAATCATAAGCATGTCCTAGCTAAAATTAAAAATGCTAGATCATTGTTTCAGGAGATGATAGGAGTTTTGAGACTGAAACCGTATGTGTTGTGACAGAAATCGGAGAAATCCTGCGAAAATTATATTGTTTTCATAGTGTTAAAATTTATCCGGGGTCTCGAGTGACCTACATAAAATTTCGTCCGTCAACGGCTCATATCGTCAAGTTTTATGTGCCAAAATTAAGAGCATGTTAGCATTTGACGTAAAGCAAATAGTTTTATGTGCAAGACATATAAATGGTCACATTTTACGTAAATGATGGTATAGCATGTTAGCTCATGACGGTAAAATTTTATACGTCGGTTGTGGACATAAAACATGTGCATAAAAGTCGTCATTTTGCTAGTGTGCTAGCCGGGCAGGAGACGATAGGAGTTTTGAGACTGAAACCGTATGTGTTGTGACAGAAATCGGAGAAATCCTGCGAAAATTATATTGTTTTCATAGTGTTAAAATTTATCCGGGGTCTCAAGTGACCTACATAAAATTTCGTCCGTCAACGGCTCATATCGTCAAGTTTTATGTGCCAAAATCAAGAGCATGTTAGCATTTGACGTAAAACAAATAGTTTTATGTGCAAGACATATAAATGGTCACATTTTACGTAGATGATGGTACAGCATGTTAGCTCATGACGGTAAAATTTTATACGTCGGTTGTGGACATAAAACATGTGCATAAAAGTCGTCATTTTGCTAGTGTGCTAGCCGGGCTGATATCTTTAAACTTGCGTACTGAACAACGAGTAAGAAAGGGATAGAACTACGTTATCTGCCAGGTCTTTATACGTCATTGTCTCCGCTTTCTCGCTCACACGATGTAATGCGCTCTCTCGCTCGCTCGAGATTTAGTGCAGCGAAAGATATTTCCTTACAAGTTATCGATATCGATACTTACTGTGAATATTCACTACAAATTCAGACAAGTTACTTTTTAACCCTCACCATTTTATGGATTTTTAGTGGAAGTAATTTACATATTTGTAACCGACTTCTAAAAAGGAGGAGGTTCTCAATTCCGCGGGTTCGTTATTTTTTTAGAGAGGCTTTAAATCGAGCGTGACTTGTGCACATTATTGCCATATGTAAATTGTTTGTAGCGCCATTATATCATGGTTATAAAGTAACTAGTCCAGCTTTACTTTAAATTCGAACATAAGTTAAAACTGTACAAACCTTATTTATTCTTACACATTATACATTCAAGGTACATCAAGTTAATTGTCTCAATTATCACATACTAGCTTCCACCTGCGTGGAACTCGTTTATATCGTAGCTCCATTCAAACGTATTCCGGCCCTATATCAGCCTCGTAGGTGATGATTTCCGGGATAAAATCTCAGGATTCATACTGCCTCTACCTATACCGAATTTCATCTTAATCAGTTCAGCTGTTTAAGCATGAAAAGGTAAGAAACAAACAGACAGACGGAGTTACTTTCGCATTTATAATACATATTAGTATGGATATATACAGAAAATCAATGTAGTTATCCACAAAGTGTTAAAATATACAAAACTTAAATCAAACTAATTCATCTGGAGGGACATCAGAAATGTCAGTCATAAAACTTACTTTTCCAACTTACTTCAAGCGGTCTCTGAAAAACTGTAGGTATCACATCTGGCAACAAGCGTCTTAATTCTGTTTTTAATAATAACGAAACAGTCCGATTTGAAATGTTTTGAACATATTCTGTCGTATGTTTTCGGCGTCCAATTATTGCGCCCTACTGCGGCAATCAATTTATGACGAAGATTATTTTCCGGAAATCTGAAGTTTACAGTTAATTACGTAATACGAGAACAATATTCCTTTGCTATTCCGCTAAAAAACGTGCTGGTCGATCAGCGGAGATCAAATGCAACTATTTGCGTATAAATATGCAAATAATTATAGCAAACCACCCCCAATAATGAAAAAACCTCGACACGTGTTTCGCGTCAGATGTTGCTTGCGCCACGTCCACTGAGCCAATCCATCCTCATTGGCTCAGTGGACGTGGCGCAAGCAACATCTCCTGATGATGCCTCGGAGAGAGGCGAAACACGTGTCGTGGTTTGCTGTAATTATTTGCATATTTATACGCAAATAGTTGCATTTGATTTTGATCTCCGCTGATCGACCAGCACGTTTTTTAGCGGAATAGCAAAGGAATATTGTTCTCGTTTTATATCATGGACTTCCGCAAAGTAACGCCTGATTCAATAAATTAATTAATTACGTGTTACATCAAAATATTTTGTCTAACTAAACGCCTAGACATAATTCATGTCGATAAAATGTCGACATACAGATTTGAATTTAGTTACAACACTAGCCGTGTTTATGACAATTGTATTTTTACCAAAAATCCTAATAAGATCGACTTGGAACCATGTAAAAAGTACTTATTTCATAGTATGCAGTATCTGTAGTAATCGCAGACCATTATATTGCGTAATGTATTTGAAATATTTGAAAAATAAGTAAAAGATTCATACCGATGAAAACTGGTATTTTCTCCGGTCTTCTTTGTTAATCTGGAGTAAGTCCGGCAATATGGAACTACACAAGATATTTTGCCAGTTTTGCCACTTCATATAAATGGTATCTTACACTTTTGCCACACAAAATACAAAATATTTTTCAAATAATCTCACAATAATCTTAGATTTGACGTTGATTGACTTTGACGGGTCGGTTGGTTTGTTTACTTTTTTTAACGCCTCGGTTGACAGTATTTGGAGACAGCTCATTAAAGCCTCAAAATAACTTAATATTCGTCTCATTCTAACTCATGTCAGCTGTCCATAAGAAGTGACAGAGACAACTGTATGAAACATGGTCTTGCTTAATACTGCGGGTCTGTATTAGTCTGTGCCATGAACCTAGGATACTCTGGACAGGCTATACGTGATGCCACAATGAGGGACGGCAACAAAGTAGATGTTACCCGTGGGGTGGCCATGTAACTAAAAATTACCCCATCGCTTCCATATGTTTATTTTAAATAATGCGCTTTTATTGTAAGTTGTTTTTATTACTGAAGCTTTACACATTCACTGCCTAGCAGGCGCTCTGTTCGCAGGCGCTAATAATATTCAGTTTAATAACATGAAATATGATTCTAGTTACAGAACATGTAGGTAATTAATAGTAATTGTGCAAGCGACTTACCTGTGTTTCTTATCAGCACAGTTATTACAGAACGGCCCTCGAGCTGTGTCGCGGCGAGGTAGTTTGTCCGTAAGCGTTCTAATTAGAAAGAGACGGACAGTCTACCTCTAGTATCTAGTATCCTAGGTTCATGGGCGCCGGTTCTAGAGTTGGCAGGTTGGCGAAGGCGGATGTGACGTCACAGCGATGACGTAGAGTGACAGTTTGACGCAAACGGCTACGTTCGAACGTGCGCAGTGGCACCCTCTCAAGTTAACTGATGGTGTTCGTCGAACAGAACACATAATAAGCACCATGTCCATGATTTATACGGTTCCGTACTCAAAGAGTAAAACGGGACCCTATTACTAAGACTCCGCTGTCCGTCCGTCCGTCCCATTCAATATAGTCTATGCAACATATAACATTTTATGCGCTTTTGAAATACAAATAAATTAACATGAGAATTGGGTTATTCTATGATAATAAATATTAAAGGTCTTATCAAAACACTTTACTCATGCAAATTTTATAAAACGGAACGTAAACGTCAATCATCATCCATTTTTTATAAGGCCTCTCACAGACTGGCGCGGCCTGGCCGCGGCGGACAATAGAAAACTTGTCATTAGCTTTCAAATTTACTATGGTCCGCCACCGCAGGCCGCACCAGTGTGATGCAGGCTTAAGAGTGACGCGCAGAAAATTGTAATTTTTTTTTAAATCAATTAGTTACGTCACAATAATAAGTTAAGCAAAAACTGGGTATAATTTTGATAGATAAGTTAATGTTAAGGCTTTTTTAGGGTTCCGTAGCCAAATGGCAAAAAACGGAACCCTTATAGATTCGTCATGTCCGTCTGTCTGTCTGTCCGTCCATATGTCACAGCCATTTTTTTCCGAAACCATAAGAGCTATACTGTTGAAACTTGGTATGTAGATGTATTTTGTGAACCGCATTAAGATTTTTACACAAAAATCGAAAAAAAAACAAAGTTTTAGGGGTCCCCATACACAAAACTGAAACTCAAAAAATTTTTTTTCATCAAACCCATACGTGTGTTTGCATTGGATAGGTCTTCAAAAATGATATTAAGGTTTCTAAGATATTTTTTTTCTAAACTGAATAGTTTGCGCGAGAGACACTTCCAAAGTGGTAAAATGTTCCCCCCCCCCCCCCCCCCTGTAACTTCTAAAATAAGAGAATGATAAAACTCAAAAAAATATATGATGTACATTACCATGCAAACTTGCACCGAAAATTGGTTTGAACGAGATCTGGTAAGTAGTTTTTTTTAATACGTCATAAATCGTAAACTGCAATTTATTTAACGGAACCCTTCATGTGCGAGTCCGACTCGCATTTGGCCGCTTTTTTTATTTTTATATAATGCATACCTACCATACCTTTAAGTGATTGTTACACTTAGCAAGTAGTTATGATAATTGGATTATTGTAAACTTCAGTGTATGAGTGTAAACAATTGTTGGTGAACCAAAATAAATAAATAAAATAATACTTGTTTATGTTTTAACTGTCAATTGCTCGCACTGTCATAACTGTCATTCATTGTATTCTCTCTCCCGCGTGGTTGTTACGGTGCTTTTCTGTGTTTTCATTCATAAAGTATAATGAATATGTTTTGATTATTTGTTACGACTTGGCTACTTTTGGACTCTTATATTCTCACATTTTACATGACGACTGTTATCCTTGGACTCCAGCCTAGCTAGCACACTAGGTTTTATGTCGGCGAAAATGTACTGAAACGTCACGTAAAACGCGACATAAAGCCTAGTGTGCTAGCCCCCCAGATTGACAGTTGCTATAGGCCACTTCGTTGAGCGTTTTTCAAAAAAAGTGTACAAAACAACTTTTTTTTCAAAATTCATTTTTTTTTTGTTTTTCTTACTCAGAATCTTTGATACTATCGATCCTCATACAAGAAAAAAAGTGTCCTAAATATTCCATTCCAGATCGTCACATTTTTGTACAATGTGTTCAATAAAAACATGCTTTTACTTTTAATAAGGCGTTTATTCAAGAAAAATAAACTAAGTTTCGAGCAGCACGTTAGAGACACGTTTTTCGATCCACCGCCGTTAACACGGAAAAAATATAATTTGGCAAAATGCTCCAAATTGCTTCAAAACTTATAGAGTTTGAAGCTATTCCTTCACAGGCCCAGTCGAAAACTGCTCCCAAGCATAGTAGGTACATGGGACATATGCGAGAGCACGACGTTAAATTCCGCTATAGCCGGATTGGCGCCGCGCGAGACCGACTTGTATTGCAAGCGGTCCTATCGCGAATTCTCGACGAACACTGCACTGATTCTAATTAACTTTTTAAAAATATCGAAGGACCACTTAGCATGTTCAATAAAAACATGCTTTTACTTTTAATAAGGCGTTTATTCAAGTAAAATAAACTAAGTTTCGAGCAGCACACGCTGCCATGATGAATGATCGAAATAGGAAGCCAGAAAAGTGACAGTGTTGCTAGTGACATAAAAGAATGCGTTTTGATACATGCAAATTAGCCTACTTTTTAACAGATATTTCTCTGTGATATTAATCCTATTTATATATACTAATATTTATTAATCTATTTTATTTATTTTAACTAATATTTTTACATGTATGTTCATGTATTGAACATAGTTGGCCGGGCAAAGCTGTCAAGAATAAAATTATTGATTTAACTTAATTTGACTCTTTAGAAAAGAATGCCTATATTTGAAATTTTTATATTTTTCATTAATTCTGACCCTCAAGGGGTAGTGGGCATATTTTTATATAAGAACGAATGTAAGTTTTATTATTTGCCAGCTTTACTTCAGCCACTCTAACTTTATTATCAGAACCAGGAAAAGTTTTAATAATGCGCCCCATGGGCCACTTCATTGAAGGGACATTTGTTTGCTTAACTATGACTAGGTCACCTTCCTTTAAATTATTACAATCATATTTCCATTTTGGTCTGTTTTGCAATTGCGTTAAGTAGTCGTTGCTCCAGACCTTCCAGAACTCTTGTTTCAGTTTAATGCAAATTTGCCAAAATTTAAGTCTATTGATTTTTGTTTCTGTAAAATCCGGTTCAGGAAGACTTGTTAATGGACAGCCAATTAAAAAATGAGATGGAGTAAGATATCTCAAATCAGATATATCAGAGCTCATAGGAAGCAAAGGCCTTGAATTCAAGATAGCTTCTATTTGTGTAATGACAGTATAGAGCTCTTCAAATGTTAGGCAAGTAGTGCCTATAACTCTTTTTAGGTGATATTTCACACTTTTAACCCCGGCCTCCCATAATCCTCCGAATTCTGGGCTATAACTAGGAATGTATTTGAATTGAATCATTTTGTCGCAGCAAAAATGATCAATTGCCTCTATGTTCATTTTTGATGAATGCAATTTATACAAATCGTTTAATTTATTAGTTGCACCTTTAAAGGTTTTCGCATTGTCACAATAAATTTTTGTTGGCATTCCCCGTCTTGATATAAATCTGCGAAGACATGCTAAAAAGGTCTCAGTGGTAAGGTCACTAACTAACTCTACATGTATAGCTTTGGTAGAGAAGCATACAAATATAGCGATGTAAGCTTTATGAATTAAAGGTTTACGAATTCTAGCCACCTTAATATCAAAATGACCACAAAAATCTATACCAGTAACCTCAAATGGCCTTGACGGAGTTACTCTATCACGAGGTAGAGAACCCATAAGTTGTTTAGCAGCATCAGCTTTGGTCCGAAAGCATCTAACACACTTGTGCAGTACCTTCTTTACTTCACGAATTCCACCAATAAGCCAATAACTTTGTGACAACGAACTGAGAACTAACTTAGCCCCAGCGTGTAAGAGCCTCAAATGTTCAGTTTCAATGAGCATGTGGGTTAAAAAATCTGATTTAGGTAAAAGTATGGGATGCTTTTTATTATAAGGTAAGTTTGTGGCATTATTTAACCTGCCTCCCACTCTAACCAATTGATTGAGATCTATGAAAAGATGCAACCCACTCAAATTATTTTTAATAGGTTTACCTAAGGTCAGTGTATCAATTTCTTTAAAAAAATTAGTACCTTGAGCATGTCGCAAAATTAAAATCTGAGAATTGTGCACCTCTTGAGGCGTTATAGAGCCTACCAATTTATTATTTGGACTTAAAATATTATGTTTGAATCTTAAAAGTAGAGCAACAATTCTCCTCAATTTGTAAAAATTCGAATATCTGTAAAATAATTCATTGCTAGTATTTAATGGCTATTAATGAAATGTTTTTATAATTTTAATGAATATTTTACATATTAAGATTGATAGTTATATAGATATTAAGCAAGTTAATTAATGTTGAAATGTGATAATTTAATATTGTACGCCCGAAATGGGCAAACTGTTGGACTTTTTATTTAAGGTGTGATCTATTTTTACACAGTTTTGAACAATAAATGAATCTTATCTTATCTTAATTGCCCTACATTACAGACTTCAGCAACTTGTTGTTTAACGGGAATGTCCTCTTTATCATTCAAGTTAGAATTTTTGAAAGTGGCTTTAGCGTCATAAATGACATGCTCATATTTTCTATCAGATAAGTGTGGCGGGCCATGCCACCATAATTTGTTCTCATTTAATTTATGAGGAACAGTTCCGCGCGACAAAATGTCAGCAGCGTTTTCTGCACTCTTGACATAGGTCCAGGTGTAGTCTTTAGTTAGACTAATAATTTCTCTTACTCTATTTGAGACATAAACGCCTCTCTTAATTTCTTTAGAATCTAGCCATGCTAGCACAATTTGAGAATCCGAGTGTAAAATAACATCAAGGGGAAATCGTTTTTTCATTAAATTATAGACTCTATGTGCCAAGTTTGAGAGAAGGAGAGCACTATTCAGCTCCAAATTTGGAATCGTAAGGGTCTTATTCAATGGTGCTACGCGGGATTTCGAACACAACAAATTTACGGTGACTCTACCATCCTTATGAAAAACTCTTAAGTAGAGACAGCATCCTATGGCCTTAAATGAGGCATCACAATAGCCTAGTAGCTCTACCTTTTCTTCATCCCCGGTCACAATACCTCTTTGAGTATTAATGGGTTTAATTGTGCTTAAACTCTCTACAAAAGTTTTCCAAGTATCTAAGTGTTTCATGGGCAATATAGAGTCCCAATCAACCTTCAAACTCCATAAAGTTTGCATAAACAATTTAGCCGTTACTATTATCGGCCCAATCAATCCTAAAGGATCAAACATTTTTCCTATAAAGCTTAAAATTTCTCTTTTTGTTTTCAAATTTTTTAAACTCAACAAGGGACATTCAAAAATGAGTGAATCTGTTATTATATTGTATTTTAGTCCCAATGTCTTTATAATGTTGTCTTTATTGAAATCAACTTGTTCAAAATATTTTTCAGTTGTAGGTAAGTTTTCTAATATTTCAATATTATTTGAACACCATTTGTGTAAAGTAAAACTACCTAACTTCAACAAACTTAAAAGTTGCTGCTTCAGTTCCTGAAGCTCTTCAATATTGTCAGTACCACAGATGATATCATCAACATAGGTATTATTCATTAATGCATCAGCCGCTAGTGGAAACTGATCCTTATAGCGGAGAGCAAGTTCAAGCAAACACCTTGTGCTAAGGAATGTACTTGCCTTAAGGCCGTAAGTTAATGTTTGGAGCTGCAAACAAACTATAGGTTTGTTTGGATCATCCCTCCACAAAATATTCTGCAGAGGTGCATGATGTGGGTTTATGCGGACCTGCCTAAACATTTTTTGCACATCACACATTAATGTATATCTATATGTTCTGAATAAAGTGAGCACATCAAATAACTCACTTTGGACAATTGGTCCATTTAACATAACCTGGTTGAGTGAAATGTTATTCCTTGATTTCATAGACCCATGAAAGACAACGCGAAAAGACGTTGTTTTGCTGCCTTCATTTTTTACTGCAAAATGTGAAAGAAAATATACTGGGTCATTATAAACATCATAACCTCCAATGTCGACAATTTTAGCATGTCCAAGCGATATATATTCCCCTATAAATTTTTTATATTGTTGAAAGTACTCTGGGTGAGACTGAAACTTTTTTTCTAATGCATAAAATCTCTGAAGTGCAGCTGAGAACGAATCTCCAATATTCAGTTCATTCAATGGAGCTGTAAGTGGCATATCAACATAAAACCGATTATCTTGCAAACTTACGGACTCATTAAAAATCTCTTCAGCCTTCTGAAATTCAGAATTTAATTTATTCGACACTTCAGGGACTTTTTCGCTCAGCCAAAACAGCTCCATTATTTTATTCAATTTACAGTCATTTTGAACCTGAACTACATGATTAGAAACAAACTGAGCATTTGAATTTACATTGACTTTACATACAACTGAACCACCCATAACATAGCCAAACAGTGTGTTTTGTAA
The DNA here is from genome assembly GCA_963854355.1 of Epinotia brunnichana. Lineage (NCBI taxonomy): Eukaryota > Metazoa > Arthropoda > Insecta > Lepidoptera > Tortricidae > Epinotia > Epinotia brunnichana. The sequence goes on from OY977942.1 coordinate 13,100,902, forward strand.
AACTAGCCCATTTCCTAAGGATACATGGCCGTCCAACAATGATTTAAAATACAGGTCTGCACCCAGCAATAGAGGTATTTCAGACGGAATGTTAAAGTTTACATCTGCCAATTGGATACCACTTGGAATTTGAAATTCGCTAACATCGAAATAATTTTGTGGCAACTGTGTGGTGATCGAGTCTACCACGTGACAATTCACATCAAATTTAATATCATGAACTATGGAGTTCACTGAAACATTTACAGCTTGCTTTATCAAATTGTTGTTGTTGCCAACACCAATAATATTAGTGTTTTGAGTCATTGGAGTCAAATGTAATTGCTCAACCAGCGATTTTTTAATTAGATTTGCTTGGCTTGCACTGTCTAAAAGTGCTTTGACATAAATTTCATGACCAAATTTGTCAATGATTTTTACCTGCACAGTAGGTAATAAAATATTATTAACTGAGCGATTATTTGAATGCAATATAACAGCCTGCTCTTGATTTGAATACTCATGCAAAAGTGAGTTGTGCGACTGCTTGCAGGTTTTACATTTAAATGTATATTTACACTGGTTGGTGTGGTCACGAAGACACAATGTACATAATTTGTTGGAATTAACAAAGTTAATTCTTTGTTTCACAGATATCATTTTAAATTTTGGGCACATGAATATAGCATGGTCCATATTGTCACAATATAAGCAACCTTTTTTAATAGTAACATTTGTCACTTTTGAATAGTTAAACTTTGCCTTACCTTCATAGGAAGGGGCAGAGGAGGCCTTCAAAGGGGGGCTGTCCTCTAGCGCCATAGCACGCTTTTCCAAATAAGATAAAAAACCTTCAATTGTAGGCATACCTTCAACATCCACCTTATCGAGGTGGTAAGCACGATTCATATAGGAATCCAATTTTCGGCTTAAAATTGCAATTAATAACATGTCCCAACTATCGGTGGGCTGTTCTAAGTTTCTAAGGGCATGCAACTGCTGCCTAACATTTGACACAAATGAACGAATTGCAGCAGCAGTACCACGTTGTATCTGAGGCATATCCAGCAACAAATTTAAGTGGTTTGTGACAAGACGAGGTTTGTTGTCAAATCTTTGTTTTAACAGTTTTATTGCTTCTGGATATGACTCATTCACAATGGGCAAATTTATGATTACTGATAAAGCATCATCCTTTAAGTATTTTCGAAGATAAAATAACTTCTGAACATTTGACAAGGTTTTGTTTTGATCAATAATTGCAGTGAATAAATCCATAAAGGGTTTATATTGGGTGAAATCATTCCCATCGAAAAAGTTAATTTCTATGCTTGGTAACTTAGAATTTGAGATGTTAACACTGGCAGAAGACTCTTCTGATTTTATTGCACTTAGTGCCGCATTGATTGCCGACACAACAAAGTAATATTTTTCTTCAACTTCCGAAATACACTCCGAATCCGCTTCGTCCAGCGATAAAATGTCTAGCGTTAAGTCCTCATACTGTTTTAATGTACTCACAAGTTTGTCCTTGCGCGCTTGGAGCATCTCCTTCCCCGCGGAGGCGAAGGAGACCGGATCAGTGACGAAAGACTCGATACGTGTAATAACCGCTTTTAACTGACCACGCTTTTTACGCAGTCTCTTTAATTCCGCTTCCATTTTTAAGGTTATGTTTACTACTTACTTTACGAAATGAAACTGCACTGATACCGCACTTAACACTTTCACGGAGTATTTGAATCAATATTAAACTGGTTATGAGTTCGACGAAATGTTATTTCTTAAAATAATGCCGAAAAACCGCAAGAACACAACACGATGAAATGTTTGTAAATAAATTCCAATGACAGCTGACATATAGATGACAGCTATGACGTTGACGTTTAGTTGACGCGTGAACTACGTATAGACGAGTCCCAATGCTGCCAACACAATCATACGCACGTAACTTAATCCAAAGACTACAATATACATACTGAGATAGACAAAGAGAATATAAACACTACGTTGAGATAGACAGGCAACTCGACCAAATTGAGAAGGCATTTAATGCTTGCGTATACAGGCGCCATCTCTTCTGCGGTAGTTACAACTTTTCTTTGAATGTACAAAACATACAAAAAGTGCGACGGTCCTAGGAATCGAACCCCGGATCAACGACTCCAAATACCACCGTCTGTACCCCTAGGCTACTGATGCCTTGAGACAATACAGCGAATTTTGAAATACCTTGACAGCCTAGCCTAGCAATCGCTAGAGCTTCAGAGAGTTCGCCAGCTATCAAGAAGGTGGCACTGTTTTCAATAAGAAACTGGATTTGCATTAAGTTCTAAGTTCGCATAGCATGACTTAATCGCAGATCTTGAACGAGTATAGACACGTTTTTCGATCCACCGCCGTTAACACGGAAAAAATATAATTTGGCAAAATGCTCCAAATTGCTTCAAAACTTATAGAGTTTGAAGCTATTCCTTCACAGGCCCAGTCGAAAACTGCTCCCAAGCATAGTAGGTACATGGGACATATGCGAGAGCACGACGTTAAATTCCGCTATAGCCGGATTGGCGCCGCGCGAGACCGACTTGTATTGCAAGCGGTCCTATCGCGAATTCTCGACGAACACTGCACTGATTCTAATTAACTTTTTAAAAATATCGAAGGACCACTTAGCATGTTCAATAAAAACATGCTTTTACTTTTAATAAGGCGTTTATTCAAGTAAAATAAACTAAGTTTCGAGCAGCACACGCTGCCATGATGAATGATCGAAATAGGAAGCCAGAAAAGTGACAGTGTTGCTAGTGACATAAAAGAATGCGTTTTGATACATGCAAATTAGCCTACTTTTTAACAGATATTTCTCTGTGATATTAATCCTATTTATTTATATATACTAATATTTATTAATCTATTTTATTTATTTTAACTAATATTTTTACATGTATGTTCATGTAATGAACAACTATCGATCCTCATACAAGAAAAAAAGTGTCCTAAATATTCCATTCCAGATCGTCACATTTTTGTACAATGCAATCTTTTTTTATTTATATGATCGTGACGCACTGGAAGAAAAAAAAATACATAGTAAAATCTGGGACACTTTTTTTCTTGTATGAGGATCGATAATATCAACGATTCTGAGTAAAAAAAATCAAAAAATTTCGAATTCTGAAAAAAAAAAGTTTTGTACACTTTTTTGAAAAACGCCCCGTTACGATTTGGATAATGGTGTTACATACCAAATTTCCGTAAAACGCGTAAGTACTTTTTTTTTTTTTTTTTTTTTTTTTTTTTTTTTTTTTTTTTTTTTTTTTTTTATGGACTTTCGGGCGTGTGCCCATAGCCATTCTCAAGTGAATAAAGGGAAGGAAATAATAGTTCGGAACGGATATCGGATTATCGGAATTTGGAAAGGATGATCAAGGCAGAAAAAATGGAATGGAAATATACATAAATATAAATTATATTATAGTTTGATATTATTTTCACAGATAAACTTAGCCAGAATATTATAAATATCTAGGTTAATAAGCAAAGAGGAAATGTCAGTGGGAAAGGGAACATGTTTAGATTGAAGGGCTTCCCAGAAAACAGTACGATCGTATAACGGGCAAGACAACATAATATGATTGACGTCAGCTTCCTGAGCACCACAGTCACATTTAGGCTCACTTATAATATTAAATTCAGCCAGATGAGAAGGAGCACACGTGTGGCCCAATCTCATACGAGATAAGCACGATATTTCACGTCTATTGAAAGTTTTTTGATTAAAAAACCAAGGCTTCAAGGGGTGTCGCGACACTTCCGCGAAATGTAAATATTGTATATAGCAACATTGAACTCTATGGTAAGCAACTCCTATTTTTCTTACCGTCATTAGCATACGTCATGTCACTTCGCGCCACTCTCGAATGTCAACTCAATACTGTCTATTAAAGTTTTATGATCACTTTACGTACAGTTAGTCTTATAATAAATTAATAACAGTAGAGTCAGTGTCAAGTGCTATGCAGCTATTGCATGAGTATACTCATCTCGAGGGGGACCCGGATTGGAAAGCTAAGTGTCTTAGGTTTACTTTATATCACTTTCAATACTAACTATACTAAGTGATTTGATATATGAGTCCTTCGGGGACCACATGGACCTTATGAAGTTACCGTAGTAACTGATTTATAGGGCTCTTTTATAAGTGCTCTGGCTCTGGCCACTGCACAATGTAAGGGTGGTTCGCTACCGAGGAAAGAGCCCAAATGTACTCCCATGCCATAGCTGGGACCTACCGGTAGATGAGGTGAGCTCTGGCTTGTATGTAAGATACGAGTGAGCGCGGTGAGGGACGTGATGGGCCCTCTCCGTAGTGCCATAGCGCTAAGCCTGGTCACCATAGTGACATTATATGATGGTCAAGTTAATGTATAGCAATAACAATATGTAGGTAGATCTAGGACACTTATGTGATTCCATGAAGGGAGGAATCATGATATAATTAAACCCCTAGGTGGTGAAACAGTAAGGCGAGACTGGCAGATCTGTCGGCTGAACTGCAGGACTGGACATGGATGGCCGGCAAACGAGACATCACACAATCAAGGTATGAGTCACAACGTACTATACTTGCACTATGTTATATTGGGTAGAAATAAGGCAAAGAAGAAAATCAAAGTAATGCATTACTAGAGTAATTATTTCCCTGGTCATATGAAAAGGTGTATGTGTTTGGTATACATCATGATATGGACTTGGCGACATGGTGGAGAGCACTGAGATATTGACAAGAACCCATAAAATGAATAATGCATTAGAAAAGGATTTTATAAGGATATCTAATAAATAAAATAAATTGCAAGTTGTGACTCATAATTCTTAGCGCCATCTGTGTCCAGTGAAGAAACTAATTTGGTACATGACGTTTAATTATTTCCTATATTCAGCTTTTTACTGGTATATGTATTAAATAACTACTTTGTTAAATAAAGGCATTAATATTAAGTTCAGGTAGTACACGCAGAAATACAATTCCAAGTGGTTTTTTACAAAAGAGTTCTGTAAGCGGAACTTACGTGGCCATTGTTCTGGTAAAATCTAGAAGCTTCCGCTAAGGGCATTATAGACAATGCAACTGGTCGCGGTAGCAACAGAGATACAGATGTAGTTGGAATGAGAGTCATACAAGTTGTGATGGATAATTGTCTGACATGATTTAGACCAAGGCTAATTGCCTTACTGAGCAGGTCATACGTGGCTTTGACTAATTTCAAATAAAATACTAAAAATAATACTGCAATAGTTAATAAGAAATTTGTTCATTGATTTAAATAAAATTATCAGATAATTTTATTTTCGAACGGATAATGATATAAATGCTTATATGTAGTCATTTAATGTCTAGCTTTATCATTAGAATAAATAAGTGATAGAAAACATGACAATAATGAACATTCGTCAACTTGTGCAAAATTCAATAATTAATATATAACATACTAATAATCAATAGAAACATGTTGATATAATAATATTGTATACTAAACAATATAAGAAAATGTTAATTTGACCTTAACAAGTCGCGAAGACAACTTGTCGTGTAGTCACTACGTGTCTAGACGGCTTAACAAATAGGTACTCTACTCTCCCATCCGGCCGCGCCGCCATTACGCATTTATTTTCCCTCAAAACTTTGCGGCGTCTGCTAAAATCGTAGTTCAAGTGAATTTTTGGTGGAAAAGTGATTTAAAACATTGTAAATCGTATAAATTTGTGAAAATATCGTCAGGTGAGTGTCATGACAAGATATTTTATGAGAATTATTTGTTTTCTATTGTGTGAGGATGAAATTTGTGTACGGCAAAGTTTTTAGTTGAAAAGTTTAGTTAAAGTTAGTTTTAGCCTACTAATACGTGATCAAAGCTAGTGACAAACAATAATTACGTTTTCGAATTGCTGTGATTTCTCTCGATCACTAAATTTAGTGACGAGAACGTTTCATGTTTCAAATAAGTAAGTAGCCGGTGAACATGCGCTGGAGGCTCATACAAAGTGTTATTCCCGACTGTGGGGTTGCTACACAGCATATTATACCTACGTCGTAATCAATTTGCAAGTCTGAAAACGATACTGAAATTTTGTCAGATTGTTACCTAGTTTGCTAATTAATGATTTACGATTACGTGGTTATAAGTGAGCATTATGTCCTCATTTTAGTCAAATGTATAACCATGAACACGCTTCACGTATATGACTAGCGTACAACGATACGTACTCTGGCTATAACTAACTTTATCACAGATTTATATCCAGTATGGAATGTTTTAGTTCATGTGGATTAAATTTGAAAATTTTAGGCCTTATTGGGTATTAATTTGTTACTAGTTAGTAGAGTGGTTCACTTTGTTACTGTACAAACAAGTTTGTATGAAATTTTGATATAAATACATATTTGTTTGCAATGAAATTCAGTTTTAAATAATTATGCTATGAAATTAAATAAATAATTTAAGCAAACATTATTAAAGCTATTTCTTATATTGCTATAGCCCTCATTTCAAATATAGTAGTACTATTACAATGAAATGATTTGATATCACAATTTTTCTATAATAGTAATAAAATTTAAACAATAATTTTATACAATTTCATTGAAATTACCCAGTGGTTATTATGGTTTGAGATTAGTATGAATACAATAGCAGTGTATATTTACACATGTACATGACTAATATCTTGCACTAATATGTACAGTTTCTTACAAACAAAAAGGATTGAAATTTTATTTTAAACTAGCGGTACCACTAGTTTTATCTTATTTAATGAACGCTAACAACACAGTTATGCTAGTTTAATGGTGATTACGGATCTTTATATCATGCATACAATTATTTCAAGTGAATTAATAATGGCAGATATTTATTACAATATAGATCCTTGTGTAAGGTTTATATTAGGGTGGATTGTTTAGGTGCGAATAAATATTCATCTTAAATAAATTCTTCTATATTTAAATATTTTCTCTTTATTGTGCAAATGGACAGGTTGATATATAAAAGGCAGACTTAATACCATAGGGTACTCTCTACCAATCAACCTTAAGGATTAGCCGATGAAATTATGACAGTTAAACAAACAAATAGAATATATTATGCAAATATTACAATTATATTCTTAGATACATACATAGGTAATAAACATATTTATAGGTGCATATATTAAAACTATTTTCAGAATTATCTACCTACTAAATAATGGAGGCAATACTAATAAATCGTTTGTCCAAATTTATTGAAGAAGTGAAATCTTTATCAGCTCAAGCTCATGATCTCTATGATAATTTGAATGATGATAACTTAGACACAGCCAAAGTAGTATCAGCGAAACTGAAATCTATCCTGTCTCGTTTTTCATCTGAACTCTATAATTATTTCAATATATGCAAGAATCCTGATCCAGATGAGATATCCAATTTCACTACTTATCAGCTACAAGGTGAAGAAAATTTGGCCGAGCTGGAAACAAGGTTAAAATTAAAATGTGAACAAACGACAACTTTAGCAAAGGAAGCTGAACCGTCGACATATAGCAAGCTGCCAGACTTAAATCTGCCGCAGTTCAGTGGTGACTTGCTGGACTGGCACCAGTTTTGGGATCAATTCAACTCAAGCATCAACCGAAGAAAATTGAATGACGTAGACAAGTTGCTGTACCTTAAGAGCTCCCTTAAGGGGGATGCAGCCAGATTAGTGGATGGATTCAACACCACTAACAAGAGTTACCAAATTGCCATAGACACTCTAAAGGCGAGGTATGGGAAAGAACATGAAGTCATTCATGCACATCACCGAGCACTGAACAATGTGAAACGTGCCGAAAATTTTGATGGTTGCCGAACAACATTAGACGAACTTCAACGACACCTAAGAGTTCTCCAATCCATGGGAGAAAACATGGATACAAATCAAATGAGATTCCTGGTCATGGAAAAGTTTCCTGCTGATATTATCTACGACACCAAGATGAGACTTGGGTCCGATGGTACAAAGACCGTAGAAAGTATTCTCGAACATCTGTCTTTGATAGTCTCTACAAAAGAGGAAGCGATGAGGATAACTCAGAGGCCTTGTACGAGTGATACGGTCGAGGCGCCATACACAACAGAGACCTTGCACGTCAAGGACGCAGCAATTATGGAAAGACCAGGACCCTCAAAAAATAGTTTTCCAAATAGTACAAAACAGTTTAAGAGACAACAGAATAACTTTAAATTTAAGACGAACTGGAACTCAAAAGAGAGGAAACCTATTAAAAGGAAACTTGATCACAAGAAAGAAGGGGGAACCTATAATACGGGAAAAAGGATGAAACGTTGGCATTGCATTTTTTGCACAGAAGATCATCTCAATGTAAATTGCGACAAAGCTAGAACCATTGATGAACGAAAAGCAAAACTGAAAGATAGATGTTTTAATTGCTTTAGAAAAGGACACAACAGGTTTCAATGCCGTCAAAAAAGGAAATGTGAATACTGCGGTAAACACGGACTTCATAATCAAGCATTGTGTCCCAATAAGTTTCAAGGAGCAAAGAAAGAGCAAGCATCCACCAGTGCAATGCACATATGCAGAAAGGAGACTGTATTACAAACAGCTGTAGTCAAGGTACGAGGTCATGGCAACATCACAAGGACTTGTCGGATTTTGCTAGACACTGGAAGTGGGAGAAGCTACATAACTGAAAAGATGGCTAAGGACCTGAATCTTCAAGTGGAAGAACAAAACAATCTAGCGATATTTACGTTTGGATGCCAAAATCCTAGGGAGATACAGAGTTCACTAGTAAAACTAGGCATCATGACGAGGAATAACACAGTCAAAACACTATTTGCTAACGTAGTAACATCAATATCGCAAGGAGTGCCTTATCCAAAAGAAGAATTACTTGGCTGGAAGAATGATGGAAACTACCCGTTAGCTGATGATGGCTCATTGTCTGATCGGATTGACATATTACTCGGAAATGACTATTATTACACGATTATGTCTACAAACAAGATACGAATTGGGGAAGACCTGTACTTGGTTGAATCAGAATTCGGTTGGATACTTTCTGGTAGAATATCCACCAAACCAATCGAACAGTTGTCTGTTCTGACATATTTTCAAACCTCCTGCGAAGTCGGTTTGAATCATCCAGACCCACCATTGGATAATGGGAATTTAAAACGCTTGTGGGACTTGGAATCGATAGGAATCACTGATTCACCAAAGGCAAACAGAGACGAAGAGGCCATCAAACATTTCAACGAAACGACAGAGTACAGAGATAAGAGATACTATGTCAGTTGGCCATGGAGTGATAGTCCAACAAATCTGCCATCTAACTTTGGATTAGCAGTTGGACGTCTAGTAAACTTACTTAAAAGACTAGATTCAGATACTTTAATGTTATATGATGAGACATTAAAGGAACAATTAAATAACGGAATAATTGAAGAAGTTCCCGACGGAAAAGTAGACCACGCGGTGCATTATATTGCTCACCATGGCGTCTCGACACCAGGTAAATCTCTTCGTATTGTCTACGACGCCTCCGCGAGAGTTAAGGATAGCAAAAGCTTAAACGAACATCTCTACTGTGGACCCCTGTTACTGGAGGACTTAACTGGATTGTTGATCAAATTCAGATGTCACGCGATTGGACTAACAGCTGACGTTGAAAAGGCTTTTCTCCAGATAGGTCTCAAACAAGAGGACAGGGACGTAACAAGATTCTTATGGTTAAAGGATCTTAGAAAACCAGCAGTAGATGATAATCTCGTGCACCTAAGATTCACGCGCGTTCCGTTTGGCCTGACTTCATCTCCATTCATTTTGAACGCCACAGTTAAGCATCACTTAACAAAATCGGAAAACGAGAGCGTTAAAAAATTAGTGAACGATATATACGTCGATAACCTTGTAACTGGAACCAACAGTGTTAAAGAAGCCTTAGAATTGTATCACGATTTAAAGAACACATTCAATCAGATCTCTATGAATTTGAGGCAGTGGAGTTCCAACTCCAAAAACTTCTTGGACCATATTCCGGACGCATGTCCTGACAAAACAGTAAAATTGTTAGGTCTAGATTGGAATCTAGAGGACGATACACTGAATATAAGGGCAAAGGTCAACGAGAACAATAATTACACAAAGAGAGGTATCCTGAAAACGATAGCAGCTGTCTACGACCCCTGCGGTTTCACCGTGCCCATTATGCTAGCAGCCAAAATTCTTCTACAAGACTTGTGGAAGACGAAGGTGAAATGGGACACTGCTTTAGAAAAGGAAACCGTAGAACGCTGGAAGATGATATTGAAAGACATGAAAGACGTTGAAAATGTACGTGTGCCCAGAAGAACTACTAACCTTAACGCTGAAAACACAGAATTGCATTGCTTCACAGACTCCTCGATGCAGGCTTATGCTGCCGTGGTTTATCTAGTGCAGGGAAATTCCATTAATTTTTTGATAGGTAAATCACGGCTGGTACCAATCAAAAACCAACAGGATTTGAAAATTCCCAGGTTAGAGCTTCTTGGAGTTCTTATAGGGAGCAGACTGATCAAATATGTCCTCAGATTCTTACAGCTGAATGTCACTCGACAGACATTATGGACGGACAGTCAGATAGTGATTGATTGGTACAATTCCGACAAACTGCTTGTGCCATTTGTAGCCAGAAGATTGGAGGAAGTGAAGCAAAACAAAGACCTCATAATTAGACACGTACCCTCAGAACTGAACTCTGCCGATTTAGGAACCAGACCGTCCGCTTCAAAAGATGAGAGATCAAGATGGTTGTTGGGACCAAAATTCTTAAAGAAGAAGCATACAGAATGGCCAGTCGGACCATCTAGAACAGTTTCTCTTCTGGCGCGGGAGGGTCTGCCAAATGCAGAGAATATACAAACAGATATAAGACCAGATGACGAGTTAAAGGCAAAAAAGGACACACGATACGGGTTAAGTGAACAGTTACAAGAATCACTAGAAGAACTTCCAGAAGGAATGAAACCTGTAGACAGTATTTTAAAAGAAATTAAGAAAGTACAAGCAGAACATTTTCGGGATGAAGTGAATGGCAAAGAGACCAGTCTCAGTCGGAATCTGGGACTATTCAAGGACATTGACAACATATTACGTTGCAAAGGCAGACTTAAATATGCCGAATGGTCGTTTGACAAGAGATATCCAGTGATTATACCAAAAGATTGTGAATTCACTAATAAAGTTATAATGGACACACATGAAAAGAACTATCATGTTGGTGTGAACCACACACTGAGTATAATACGTCAAACCTACTGGATACCGCAAGGCAAAATTCAAGTTAGTAAAATATTGAGAAAATGTACTCGATGTTTAAAACATGGTGGTGGACCATTTAAACTACCATCTACACCTGCGCTGCCACATGAAAGGGTTAATTACAGCAAACCATTTACCTTTACCGGAACTGACTATCTTGGACCTATACTAGTTAAGACAGAAAAGGGAACAAGCAAAAGATGGATATGCTTATTCACTTGTCTTGCAGTTAGGGCTGTACATCTAGAAGTGGTTGAAGATCTGTCGGCTGAAGAAGGTCTACTCGCTTTAAGGCGAATGATTTCAACCAGGGGAGTTCCAACTCTTATCACTTCCGACAATGCATTGCATTTTAAACTGATCGCAGATATAGTGGCCAATGCATATTGCGTTGAGAATAAAATAAAATGGCGATTCATACCAGAACTTGCACCATGGCACGGCGGGTTCTACGAACGTTTGGTAGGACTAGTTAAACACTGTATGCGAAGAACACTTCAGAAACACCTCTTAAGAGACAGTCAACTGTTAACAATGATAAAGGAAATAGAAGCAGTAATAAACACCAGACCATTAACATGTGTTGATACAGAACTAGAGCATATTCTGAAACCGTGCGATTTTCTTCAACCCGGCAGATGTGTCACTCTAGAAACTGCAGATAATGATGCGTTATTACAAGGCACGTCAACAAAAACCAATTTAATTATGGGTTGGAGAAAGGCTCGGGTAATGTTAGATGAATTCAAAGAAATGTTTCAAAATCGCTACTTGCCAAGCTTAAGGGAGAGATATAGTCACTTACACAAACAACCACGCGTGACTTCAAAACTAACTCCGAAAGAAGGCCAAATTGTTCAGATAAAGGGAGATAAGAACCGTGAAGGCTGGAAAATAGGAAAGATAGTTTCTTTAATGAAAGGTTCTGACGGTTTGATTAGAGTTGCACGAGTGAAAGTAGGGGAGACTATATTTACGCGCTCCGTTGCGCATTTATATCCTCTAGAAATAGAAGACAACGAACGACCGGATACAGTACCTCAAGATAAAGAAAGGTTAAAATCTCGTCGGTTACCTGAAGAAACTTCAGAGGAGACAGAAGTTTTGCCTCAGGTTATCACAGGAGTAGATGTTGCTCAGAAGGAAACATCTGCAAATCAGCAAATGGACGATGAAATGATAGATGATAGGATGAGTGTCACAAGTAAGGGACCGGATCTAGACATTGAGAGTGCTGATACTGCTGATAGAGTTCAAAATGAGGATTTGAGAGATCATTCAAATAATATGATGGACAACGATTCCATGAAAGACAAAGATACGTCGACTGAAGAGGATCGACCTGAGGAAGTAAAACATAAACGAATCGCTGCGGTCCGAGCCCTTGAAAAGATAAGGGAATGGACGCAGAATCTGATGACAACTTTACTATAAACGTTCCCGGCGGGAGTGTCGCGACACTTCCGCGAAATGTAAATATTGTATATAGCAACATTGAACTCTATGGTAAGCAACTCCTATTTTTCTTACCGTCATTAGCATACGTCATGTCACTTCGCGCCACTCTCGAATGTCAACTCAATACTGTCTATTAAAGTTTTATGATCACTTTACGTACAGTTAGTCTTATAATAAATTAATAACAGTAGAGTCAGTGTCAAGTGCTATGCAGCTATTGCATGAGTATACTCATCTCGAGGGGGACCCGGATTGGAAAGCTAAGTGTCTTAGGTTTACTTTATATCACTTTCAATACTAACTATACTAAGTGATTTGATATATGAGTCCTTCGGGGACCACATGGACCTTATGAAGTTACCGTAGTAACTGATTTATAGGGCTCTTTTATAAGTGCTCTGGCTCTGGCCACTGCACAATGTAAGGGTGGTTCGCTACCGAGGAAAGAGCCCAAATGTACTCCCATGCCATAGCTGGGACCTACCGGTAGATGAGGTGAGCTCTGGCTTGTATGTAAGATACGAGTGAGCGCGGTGAGGGACGTGATGGGCCCTCTCCGTAGTGCCATAGCGCTAAGCCTGGTCACCATAGTGACATTATATGATGGTCAAGTTAATGTATAGCAATAACAATATGTAGGTAGATCTAGGACACTTATGTGATTCCATGAAGGGAGGAATCATGATATAATTAAACCCCTAGGTGGTGAAACAGTAAGGCGAGACTGGCAGATCTGTCGGCTGAACTGCAGGACTGGACATGGATGGCCGGCAAACGAGACATCACACAATCAAGGTATGAGTCACAACGTACTATACTTGCACTATGTTATATTGGGTAGAAATAAGGCAAAGAAGAAAATCAAAGTAATGCATTACTAGAGTAATTATTTCCCTGGTCATATGAAAAGGTGTATGTGTTTGGTATACATCATGATATGGACTTGGCGACAAGGGGATATCACTTTGGATCCTATGGTAATAGGCCCCTGTTTCCAGGCTGCTCCAAAACCAGAAAAACTCCCATGACAACTGAAGATACCTTTTGGGAAGTAAGAGCAGATCATGGCAGTAATTTTTATATGGTGATACATCGCCAGAAACAACAGCATCCACAGCCAAACTATCAGCCCTTTCGTTACCAGAGATGCCACAATGGCTTGGCAACCAGACAAAATTCACAATGAACCCCATTAATTTACATTGTAACAACATGGCTCGGATCTCATATAATAATGGATAATTATTAGTCATTCTAAAAGGTGATTTAATTAAAAGTTGCAGACTGCTTTTAGAATCTGAAAAAATTACAGAATTTTTTAAATTGAACATATAAACATATTCCACCGCTTTGAAAATGCCAAATAATTCCCCAGTAAAGACTGAAGACTCTGGAGGGAGTTTAATTTTAAGTACAGCATTAAACTGTTGGTGGAATACACCAACCCCAACACAGCTCAATGCTGAACTTTTGGATGCATCTGAATATATGTGATGCCAATCAGACCAATTTTCACCAACCAAATTGTTAAATACTGGCTTTGCGCTTACTCTGTCTTTAACGACACCAGAATCCAGAAAAACTTGCGGAGCAATGGTCAATGCATCAAAATCTTTTTCATAGATGGGAAGAGAGAGATATGTGACAGTAGGTGAAGTTAAACTCTGGTACTTAAGGTAGCTATTTATTATGCAAGGAGGACTTCTATTACGCCAATACGAAGATGTCTGTATGTGATTGTGAAGTAAAGATAATTTACTGATTAGAGGGTGATTAGAGAATTGCATGGACCTAAAAATAAATCTATCAGCTAGAAATTGACGTCTTAAGTGAATAGGCGGATCCACACACTCCACTTGCATTGCATTGGCAGGACTGGTCCTCATCGCACCAAGAACTGTCCTGAGAGCCTTGTTTTGGATAACATTTAACATGTTAAAGGCATCTTCAGTACCAGGAGTAAGAAGGAAAGAGCCATAATCTAAAACGCTCCTTATGACAGCATTATAAATTAGTTTTAAATAGAATGGGTGGCTCCCCCACCAAACACCAGCCAAGCATCTCAATATATTTAATGAACGTTCGCATCTGTTCCTCACGTAATTACAATGTTCTTTGGCTGAAAGTTTGTAGTCTAAAACAATTCCCAAATATTTAACTTCCTTGCAGAAAGAAATTGTAGATCCATCGTACGTTAAATTGACATCTACGGATTTTTTTCTAGGAGAAAATAAAATTGCTGAAGATTTTGGAACTGACAGATCCAAGCCATTCTTATCCAAATACATTTTCAAATGTTGTAAATTGCAGTTCATAATCTCACAGGCATTATGAATAGATTTATTATTACAATATAATACTATATCATCAGTGTTGCGTATGTATGCATGTGTGCGTGGCTGCGCCACGAATCATTATCGATAGGATTAAATCAGTGTGCTACCAACCAGCGTTTCACTCGCACCCTGTCTCATACTTACCAGTGGCGACGACATCTAAGTACCCACATTCGCAAAAAATGACGGCCGTTTATGGAATTCTGCCGACCTTCGACCATAATGTGCAAGTTTGGAAGATTTACAAGAGTCGGCTGTGTCAGTGGTTTATCGCGAACAATATTACTCAAGCAACGGACGCGCAGGGACAGAAACGACGAGCGATTTTGCTGAGCGCACTCACCGAGAGCTCCTACGAGCTCACAACGCATTTAGCGCTGCCCAAGGACATTCAGGAAGTGCCTTATGAAGATGTCATAAGCTTGCTGGATGACCATTTCACCCCAAAACGCACTGGTTTTGCCGAGCGGCACAACTTTTATTCGGCAACACAGCAACGAGATGAGTCATATCCACAGTGGGCAGCTAGGCTACGGGGCCTAGCAGCCCATTGCATGTTTTTAAAAGTAGAAGAAGCACTACGTGACCGTTTTGTTATGGGAATGTTGCCGGGCAGTGAAAAAGAAAAGTTGTACTCGCAAGATGTATCAGTGTTATCTTTAGCAAAGGCGGTAGAACTCGCCGAAAACATACGGTGCGCGCGGGTAGGCGCTGCAGCGGCAGCGGCCGGCTCCACTGCCGCGGCCGCGGAGATCTTCAAGATCGCGCCTGGAGATCGTCGGAAGGAAGGAAGTGATAAGCCCAAGTGTTCCGTGTGCGGTTATACTAGCCATATTGCATCACAGTGTCGTTTCGCTAAGTTTACATGCAAAAAGTGTAATAAAAAAGGGCATTTACGCAGGATGTGCACTAGTGTAAATTATATGGATTGTCAGGGCGATAACGATGACGACGGTGAGTTGTATCACATACGATCCGTAATGGGCGAGCCTATGGTTGAAACGGTTAAAATTAACGGGTTAAAATTAAAATTTCAAATCGATAGTGGGTCCGCAGTGACGGTCATATCTCATATTACATACAAGATGCATTTCATCGATGTGCCATTGTTACCTACGTCTAAAAGGTTAATGACCTACTCAGGTCAGCAATTAAAATGCATGGGTAGTTTAAAGTTGACTGTGGAATTTGCAGGTAGCAATCATGTACTAAGCGTGTTTGTTGTTCACGACGGCGGCCCACCTTTGCTAGGCAGAGATTTTATCTCGTTATTTAAATTGCAGCTACTGCCTGTTAATTATTGCAAAGAGATCTCGAATTTGGGAGGGGATAAGTTAATGAAACAGTACCCCAAACTATTTTCGGATAGCTTAGGATTGTTCAATAAATATCAAGTCAAATTGAGGCTCAAAGAAGATGCAAAACCGGTTTTTTTTAAAGCTCGGCCTGTAGCATTTGCCATGCGTGACGCAGTTGGTGAAGAAATTGACAGGTTAGTCAATTTAGGGGTCCTTCAGCCAGTTGACCATTCCGAGTATGCGTCACCTATAGTGCCGGTTTTGAAGAAAAACGGTTCTGTACGTTTATGCGCAGATTATTCGGTGAGTATAAACAAGCAGTTGATTATTGAACAATACCCGCTGCCCACGATAAATGAGTTATTTTCAAAATTACACGGGGGGGAACGGTTTACGAAGCTAGATTTGTCGATGGCATATAACCAGTTCGAACTAGACCAAGAGTCTCAAAGGTTGACGTGTATTAATACGTTTCGGGGGCTATACCGTTTTACCCGCCTCGCGTTCGGTCTTGCCCCCGCCCCGGCTCTATTTCAGCGCGCCATGGAGTGCTTACTGGCAGGGCTGGACGGCGTGCTCTGTCTGCTGGATGACGTGCTCATCACGGGTGCTGACGCCGCCGAGCACCAGGCAAGGTTACATCTAGTGTTGCAAAGGTTGCAGGACGCGGGATTGGTTTTGCAGCGGGATAAATGCGAGTTTTTTAAAGAGGAGATTAGCTACTTGGGTTACATTATAAACAAAGATGGCTTAAAAAAATCACCAGAAAAAATTAGAGCCATAGTGGAAGCTCCCGTACCAACAAATGTTAGTCAGTTACAATCGTTTTTAGGGCTAAGTAACTATTATCGAAGTTTTGTTCCGGCCGCCTCGACGATACTCAGCCCGTTGTATGACCTACTTAAGAAAAATAGCAAATGGGAGTGGTCCAAGGTGCATGATGAAGCGTTTAAAAAAATTAAAAGTTATTTAGTCTCCGATCGAGTACTAACGCACTTTAATCCCAAAGCAAAACTGATTTTGACCGTAGATGCATCCCCTAGTGGCCTGGGGGCTATTTTATCTCAAAAAGATGCAGACGGGGTAGAACGGCCCGTTTCGTTTGCCTCACGCACTCTTAACCCCGCAGAGAAACGGTACGCCCAGATACAAAAGGAAGCGACCGCTATTATTTATGGAGTGCGGCGTTTCCATCAGTATCTGTACGGTCGGGCGGAACCGTTTGTGTTGCGAACGGACCACAAGCCACTTATTTCAATATTCGGCCCATACAAAGGTATTCCCGAGGTATCAGCCAATCGCTTACAAAGGTATGCACTATTTCTCAGCGGCTATAATTATACCATAGAATATGTACGCAGTGCGGACAATAGCGCGGATTACCTGTCCCGGGCCAGCCTGCCGGAGGGGTGGGGGGCCGCGGGTTCCGCGAGCGCCGATAGTGATAAGGCCACTTATGTTTGTTTTGTCGCAGACGGAGATAACATGCCGATTACTATTAACGAGCTGCAGAAGGAAACTAAACGGGATGCAACCTTGAATGTAGTTAGTAGGTACATTGTCGAGGGTTGGCCTAATAAAACTTCTGATATGCAATTGAAGCCCTATCATTTGTGCCGGGCTCAATTAGCTGTAGAAAATGGGGTTATTATGCGAGGTCACAAAGTGGTAATTCCGCAATCGTTACGCAAAAAAGTTTTGACAGAATTACATACGTCGCATTTAGGAATAGTCAAGACCAAAGCAGAGGCTCGTTCTCGGTTCTGGTTCCCAGGAATTGACAAGGCGTTGGAGATTTTTTTAGGTTCCTGTGAGGTGTGCCAGCAGCTGCGGCCGTCCCCGCCCCGCGCGCCGCCCGCGCCGTGGCCTCCCACTAAGCGTTGTTTTGAGCGATTACATATAGATTTTCTGGGGCCTCAAAACGGTCATATGTATCTAGTAGTGGTGGACGCATATAGTAAATGGGTCGAAGTGTACACCATGAATACCACCACATCAACTGCCGTAATTGACAAACTGTGTGAGTATATATCTAGATTTGGGTTACCAAAAACAATCGTGAGTGACAATGGCACCGCGTTTTGCT
Source organism: Epinotia brunnichana (assembly GCA_963854355.1). Taxonomy (NCBI): domain Eukaryota; kingdom Metazoa; phylum Arthropoda; class Insecta; order Lepidoptera; family Tortricidae; genus Epinotia; species Epinotia brunnichana. The sequence continues at coordinate 13,119,407 of OY977942.1, forward strand.
CACAGGAATTTACTAGATTTTGCAACCTTAACGACATACAACATGTTACGTCACCAGCTTACCATCCAGCCAGTAACGGGCAAGCCGAAACTTTTGTTAAGATTACAAAAAAGGGTATTAAGTCAAGCATGTTATCAGGTAAGAATGACAGACAGAGACGGTTACTTTTGTTAAGATATTTAATGGATTATCGCAACTCGATACATTCAACCACAGGCTGCGCTCCATCGCAATTAGTATTCGGACATAAAATAAGATGTAGACTAGATGTGGCAAGTCCTCACGCTCAGTTGTCGCCCTCACGATCCGTGGAACCGATGATCAAACCTCTAAAATCTCAACAGTGTTCACAAGTTAAAGAATTTCAATCACGTAACTTTAAAAAAGGTGAGCTGGTACTATATAAAAAGTACATGAATAAAGATAAATATAGTTGGATTAAAGGGATTGTTGATAAAAAGATCGGAAAGGTTTTATACCTAATCAAAGATTATGTGACTGGGGTGATTATAAAAAAACATAGAAATCAAATAGTTAGGTATAAGGGAACACTAAACAACGACAGTTTGGGGAATAAAAAAACTGAAGATATAGATGACTCACCACCGTCTGTGCCTCAGTCGCCTCTGCTGCTGCCGCTGTCGCCGTCGCCGTCGCGGATGGCGCCCGCAGATGTCCGCACACCGCGCTCACCGCAGACGCCGTCCTCACCTTCGCCGACACCACAAGCACCACTAGCGCCCCAGCCGCCAGTACCAGATGGAAGAGGTAACCCCCCTTCAGGTCAGGTGGGTCTGACCGGAAGCACCGCTGAGCGTTTGCCGGAGGGAGAAGGGTCAGTGCTGAGTGACTCGGAGTCAGAATCTTTCACGGATGATGTGGATGCCGCAGGCACAGACGAGGAGATGGTTCCCACAGAGACTGAGCAACCGGAGGATCAACGCTTACAAGAAGCACGCGCATACATGGCACGGCTCCGTCGTCGTTCCAAATTAAACTTAGATTTTAGGAAGTACTTTTAAAAGATTTTGATAAAATAGGGGAGGAGTGTTGCGTATGTATGCATGTGTGCGTGGCTGCGCCACGAATCATTATCGATAGGATTAAATCAGTGTGCTACCAACCAGCGTTTCACTCGCACCCTGTCTCATACTTACCAATCAGCATATTGAATAACGGATATAGAATCAGTCAAATGAGGAAGTAAGTCGTACGTGTAAACGTTAAAAAGTAAAGGACTAAGGACAGACCCTTGCGGTAGCCCTTTCCAAACTGTTCTATATAAAACTTCGGAATCTAAATTTAATCTGATAAAGCGTTCAGAGAACATAGCGGAAATCAAAACACACAAGCGACTTGGAACTCCCAATAACAACAGCTTATTAACTAAAATTGAAATATTTACATTATCATAAGCCGAATTGATATCTACAAAACAAGCCACCACAGACTCATGTTCGGAGAATGCCAGAAGTACATCAGCTACTAACAAACTAACACAATCTAAAGTGCTTCTGGACTTCCGAAAGCCATATTGAATATTTGGTAATAAGCGTTTACTTTCAATAAACCACTCCAATCGATTTTTAACCAAGTGTTCCATGACTTTGATTAAAACCGATGACAAAGCAATAGGACGATAGGAATTTGGATCAGAACGGGATTTATTTGGTTTAACAAGTGGTAACACTAATTGTATTTTCCATTTGGCAGGAATATCACCTGTCAAAAAGACAACATTGATAAGGTCCAGATAATAACCTAAAACATTATCACTGGCATGTACCAAAAACGAATATGGAATACCGTCGCACCCCGGGGCGGAATCTACGACATACATGAGCACACTCTTCAACTCTAGCATTGAGAACGGACTGTTAAATCGCTGTATATCATTGTTATCAAAATCGGAAAAGTTAAAAAATTCGACACTTATAGGAAAAGGCAATGGTACAAAAGGAGGAGCTAATTTATTTAAGAATTGTTCAGCTACGGAAGGATCAATTTGGCCACTTGTTTCAACAAAGGCCCCCCTAAACATCCGAATCTTTTTCCAAACTTCGGAAGGGTGAGTACTAGGGCATATAGATGCACAAAATGACCGCCAACCCTCAAGCTTCTTTTTCTTTAAAAATTGTTTTGTTTCCTTCATGACAGCTAATAGGCTATTTTTATATATAAATTTTCCTCATTCATATTATCATTATACAATAACTCACTCAGTTTTCTTTTTTTAACAGCTTCTGTACATTCAGAATCCCACCAAGGCGGGCTGAGGATATCAAACTGAGAGGACTTCTTTCTAGACGGAAATACTTCATCTGCTACTTCAATCAGAAGCTTAGCAAAAGCATCAGATGATTGCAAAACTTGATTTTGGGACACCTCGGGCAAATGTGCCAACTTTTCATCCAAATGTTCTCTAAAATGTTGCCATTTGTCTTCCTGGAGCTTATAACCCAAAAGCGGTGATCTTTTAATCAGTGGTTTGTTTTTGAAAGGGAAAGAGATTAAGATCGGAAAATGATCGCTACCATAAGAAAATGGAAGGACCTCCCAAAATACTGAGACTGCAATTGATGCACTACAAATTGACAAATCTATGGCACTAGGATTCTCATTTGGAGCAGATCGACGCGTGGGGGCTCCAGAGTTTAAGATACACAAATTAAAATGATGAACCATATCAATTATTTCTTCTCCTAAATTACTCGAATTGATGCATCCCCATGTAGGATGATGGCAATTAAAATCACCTAAAATTATGAAAGGGGAAGGAAGGGATGATATTATGCTTCTAATTTCTCTAAGAATGACTAATGAAGGATGAGGAATATACACTGAAACTATGCAGATGTTATTTACAATGGCTGAAATAATGGAATAATCATTACTATGTGATAATGAATGATATGAAAAATTAAATGATTTTTTAATAAGAATGGCTACACCACCATATCCATCCGATCTATCTTCACGGAGACATGAATAGCCAGGAATTCTGAAACATGACTCAGATCGGAGCCACGTTTCTGAAAGTGTAATAACAAATGGATCATATTTCCTAATTAAATGAAGTAAATCTGATTTCTTATTATTGATACTATGACAATTCCACTGGAGAACTTTGGATTTGTTCGCCATTATTGAAATTGAAGACTTTAGATAATAAACTAATTAACTGTGCAATGATGTTCGGTTCCGAATTCATATTACTATTACTATTGGAAAATATCTTAAGGATTTCTAGAATGATATCCTTAGTAGATTGTTCTTTTGGTTGACTTAATAATGCACTACCATTCCCTGAAGCTGATTGCATATTGTAGTCTTTTGACAAATTATGATGTGCCTGAGAGTCATAACCCTTTTGAGGCTTAGGTATATTTCTAGGTTTGAGAAAAACTGTCTTTTTATAAGACTGTGAAGCTGTGTGTGTCTGTGTGTGAGATGGACTATTTATTACAGTCTGGAAGGATGGAGGAGTAGCCATGACTACATCAGCATAAGGTTTAGTTACTGAAGGATGTAATTTTGATGCTTCTGCATAAGATATTGCACTTTGGGCCATAGTTAGTTTAATATTCTTTTGGCGTTCAAACTCGGGACAGCGTTTATTTATTGCAAAATGAAGACCAGAGCACAAGCAACAAGATGCACAATCCTCCTCAATGTTACATGAAGAGCCAGTGTGCCCTTGCCCACATTTATAACAGCGCGGCTTTGATCTGCATTGCATCTGCGTGTGTCCAAAACGGCAGCAATTGAAACATTGGATGGTGGGAAAGACATATAAATCTACAAGGAGAGAATTGTAACACATAAATATACGTTTCGGGAGAACCTGTCCATCAAATGTAAGAACTACAGATTGAGATGGCTTCCACACGGGGGAACCATCCACCATGACTTTATAATTAAGTCTTCTCAACTTTATAACATCACCACAACCGACAGGTACACTGATGTTTTCTTTAACCTCGTCTAAAGACCACTCTGCTGGTACGCCCTTTATTACTCCCATTCGTATCACATGAAATGATGGAATAAACGATTTGTATTTGTTGTCAGTAAGTCTTTTGTCATTGAGAAAATCGTTTGCATCCTGGTATTTCGTAAATGAAAGGGTGACTCTATTCCGTCCAATGCGTTTGACACTGCCATTAACAATGTTTTTAAAGTTAAGTTTTTTTAGTAGGTTCCCAAAAGCCATGGAGTGAATAGAAGCGCCATCATTGGGCGACTCTTGCTGTTTCTGGATATGAATTACATAAGGAGAACAATCCGAAGGAATGAACTGCTTCCTAAACATGTCTGTGGGCTGGGAAACTGTGTCTGTACCTGTAACTGGGAGCTGAGCCTGTACTGATGAAACTGGAGCTGACGCTGGAGGAGGGAGAGGGACTTGAATTTGAATGCTTTCCGGTTTAATGGAAGAATCCTGACAATTACAATCATCCCGGAGCGAATCTCTATCTCTATTTGTTTCTGCATTTTTGCTACGCTTCTTTTTATTACAATGACGGCATATTTTTCTAGTTACTGACTTACGTTTCCTAAAGCCAGAAGATTTGGAACTAGCATCAGTGTCCATACCATCAGATTTCTTATCATGGTCACTATAAATAGTGACCGTATGTGAAACATCAGGGACCAAGTGGCCTCCCCCTGGGTCAACAGGGGGATCCATGGTGAAAATATATACAAAAACTTACCAAATCTATGAAGTTATATACACAAATACATAAAAACTAACTACTGATAATATTTACAAATGAATTATCCTGCGTTGACCACTATAAATATAAAAAATTTTGTAACTCGAGAAAAACACGCGCGTTCACCTCGAAGTTTCCCGCCCTTTCCTTATTTATTTTATCATCTGCTTAATGAAAAAGAGTGCTCAGCGCAATTGGGTCCCAATTTCTCCATAACGTGATCATGGCCATTCTATCTAAACCTGATTATTGTTAACAATAACATTACTTTATCAATCTTACTACATCTTATTCTGTCTTTTGTTGCAGATTATATAATTATGTAACCATGTCCTGAGAACAGCAGATACGGGAACGGGAATATGCCAAGAAGTGTTGTGGATAACGCTCATTTTGAGGCTTAAAGACTCGAACCCTGAAGACTCCCGAGGCTGAAAGTCTCAAGTGACGAATAGTCAATATTTTGCATTCATATGCGTAAACTAAACCAACACGGTTCTTAAACAGCTTAGAGTCTTTAAGCCACGGGAGTATTTAAGGCTTGAGTCTATATGCCTCGAAATGAGCGTTATCCACAACACTAGCCAAGAAACTTTCGTACTTACTTACGCAAAATTCTTGTATATTTTGTGTTGTTCTGAATTGTTACTTTAATAAAAGTGTTTCTTTCTTTATCTGTGTTTCTTTTAAATCAGAATGCAAAAAAATTAAAAATAAATATAAGCAAAAGTGAGAACAGAACCCGTGCGCCTATATGTACCTACTTACCTACTGTGCTCTACGTATGGTTATGTTACATACATTTTTAGTTACAAACGACGTCGCTAGGCGCGCTGCAGTGTCACCAGGCTGTATCTCACTGATACCGTGATAGTTCCAGCTGAAATTTTCACAGATGATGTATTTCTGTTGCCGCTATAACAACAAATACTAAAAACACAGAATAAAATAGTTTTGTATAGATAATGGTACGGAACCCTTCGTGCGTGAGTCCGACTCGCACTTGGCCAGTATTTTTTTTTTACACCGTTTGAAAATAGCTTTGAGTAGATAAATACATGGAGAGGCCCTATTCTACTATAGATACATTTATGTTATGCAAATATACATGAAATCTACATAGAAGGTCAAAAACACAACTTATCTCTTTCTTTCCAACTTTCGATAGCGTATGGTGAAAGAGATATTACGTTGCTCTTACTTCCGATACTAGACACTACTAATGCAAAGGCCGTGAAGTAAGGGATTGATGGACGAGTTTGGGCTAGACGGCGGATACAACGAGTCCAGCAATCCCTGTTCCGGCCGAGGCTTGTATAGTGCTTTTCTCAAACGATGTGAGGAAATAATAAATAGTTATTTGTTATACAAGGGTGCAGTTATAATTTAACCGCGAGTGTGGAATTGAAACACGAGCTAGCGAATGTGAGTGGTTTAAAAATAGAATCCTTTTCACCTCACTAAAGTGAGAAAGGTTCTAGATAAAAAAATCTAAAAAATAAAAAAAAAAAATTTAAAAAGAATAATATTAAAAAAACATTACAAAAGAGTAAAACAAAAAGGAAAAAAATATTTAAAAAAAACAACTAAAAAACAAAAAAAACAACTAATAAAACAAAAAAAACGCCCAAAAAAATGACAAAAAACAAAAAAAAAAACAAAAAAAAATGGTCAAAAAAAAAGAAAAACAAACAAAGAACATGAAAAAAAACAAAAAAAAAAGGAAAAAAACAAAAAAAAGAAAAACATTTAAAAAAAACAAAAAAAAAGGAAAAAAAACAAAAAAAACGAAAAAAAAGAAAAACACAAAAACATTTTAAAAAAAACAAAAAAAAGGAAAAAAAAAAACATTAAAAAAGTAAAACAAAAAGGAAAACTTGAAAAAATTACAAAAAACTACAGAAAAAACAAAAAACATTAAAAAAAGAAAAACAAAAAGGAAAAATAGATAAAAAAATACTTAAAAATAGCATAAAAGACCCTACAAAAATTTTAACATTTAAAAATAGACAAACATCAAGAAAGGAAAAAATTTTTTTTTAAATCATTAAAAACGATAAACAACACTAAAAAATAAACGAAAAATAACAAAAAAAAATTAAAAAACTAACAATTTTCTTTTTACAAAAAACTAAAACAATTTAAAAAAAGTATTGGTGGTTGGCAGTATGTATTTTTTCCTTTGTCTGTTTAATATCAGTAAGCAAATTTAAAAAGTTAGAGTAGCGGCCAATAATGTTTTTAGTTAGGGTTTTCATACATTACTTCTTGGCCTAGGCCAAGAAGTAATGTAGGCAGCCATAAACAAGGAACTTCATGTCTTCATTTCGTGACATTAACGCATACATTTCCGAGCATGTTTGAGAAAACATACATTGCGTGCCCAATAAAGCAATGTGGTGCACGGTAATCAAGAAATCAACTGAATTTGACCATTCATAGGTTAGTAGCCGTTTTTCTATGTTAACTGCCAGTAAATCGCACTATCCGCCAAATGATAGTCAGTTTTGAAATGGATTTATCGTTCCCAACAAGAAAATACACGTTTCGCTATATTTACAGCAGTATTATTAGCATTGAAATCATACATATTATTTTGACTAGTGCTGCGCTCTGATATCGACAACTTGCTATTAAATTAAATGACTATGTGAGTAATTTTATGTTTCAGATTTCCGAAAAGTGAATTTTTGCGTGGGAAATGGCTTGATGTCATCGGCATCGAAAATATAAATCCTCGACATGTACAAAAATACATCTGTTCATTACATTTTGAGGAATCGCAATTCAACAAAACTCTAGAAGTCACTAGATTGCGTAAAAATGCCGTACCAATGTCAGATCAGCTTCATGTCATCATAATGTCCAGCATCAGATCAGCTTCATGTCATCATAATATTGCATTGTCATGCTATATACCTACATATGCATGCTAAATTTCAGATCAATCCGTTGACAGGAAGAGGGTGAAATTTCAATTACTAAATTTGACCCAAGAAACAAGAATAAATAATAAAAACAAACGTGGTGAGCTAAATAAAAGCTTGTAAAAATACCATTGTTTTATTCACTGCACCATTCATATAGTAATCATAGTATACACAGTGGGCTGGGCCTGAATAACCCGACAGATTTTAATTGTATTTCTGACCATATTGGAAGGGTCCACGAAAAGAACATGTCTACTCAATTTTTTTTTCAAAATGAGTTTCTAATGTCAAAATGCTAAACTCGTTATGACAACTTGACATTAAAACCTCAATTTGAAAAAAAAGTGACTACACCTGTTCTTACCGTGTCATTCACACTATAGCTGCAGCTGCGACCTTATCGGTTGTACCAATAAAATGCAATGTTGGTAAAACACTTCACAAATAATCTGGTTACGGTAACAGAGTAGTTGCATATTATTATTCGTCTCGGTCAGTTTCAATAGGGAACATTACTGCAATGTTCTGCCGCCAGAGTGCAGCACTAACACAATTAGTAAACAGTTTTTTTGACAACTTTGACAAGTCCTTCAAAGCTCTGGATCAAATAGTGAAGAAAATATTTCAATGAATAAAATGCATCAGTGCCGCGTAATTGGATGCAAGAATGAAGGGCATCATTCATTTCCGAAGGAAACGATGATATGAAAACTATGGGAAGCGGCAATACGTCGTAAAGCAAATAAAAGCCCTCATCCACCTTTAAATGGCTATAGGATGCCATTTTAATATCACAGTACAGGTATTTTACACACGAATGATAATAAAACGATTGTAGTTTAACGCGTTTTCATTAATTATTTGTTATTGTTTGTTAGGTAAATATTGTACGTCATGGCGTTTTGTTGGTGCCGGTCAATGTACGGCCCGATAATACGCGTCCATCTATCGTTATCTCTCTCTTTTTGTATAAGTTAAAAAGAGACATAGATATAGAGGATGCCAATTATTGGGCCGTACATTAACCGGCACCGGTTTGTTTACGGGTTGTGTTAGTGTCGCCCCCTACGCAGAGCTTTGCGTAATGTTCCCTATTACAGAGAAAACTCAAATATTGATATCGATATTTTTCAAAGTCCAAGTTAATATCGATAATTCTCTAATCGATGACAACCCTACAGCCACGAATTGACAGGCCGCCATATTACGCGCCAGGATTAGGTATACACGCTCATTTCGTAGGTATTTCGTGTCCATATAGTTTAATTAGTCTGAGGAAAATAGGGAACATTACTGCCACGTTCTGCCGCGAGAGGCACTACCACTAATAGTAAATCAGTATAGAAATATAGGGATTCACACACACATGCACAATTAATTGTCAAATGAGTGACATGGATGCTTGCATAGACAATACCTCAAGTGGGAACGAGATACAATGTCAACGCTGCTAGTGTCGCCACCTACGAAGAGTTTTGCGTAATGTTCCCTATTAGAGGAGGGGTGGGAGTGGGACACAATTTATGTGACTTTCGGGGCCATTACCTCTAACTATATTCCCTCAATCAAAAAAAATGCTGAAAGGCCTAACGATCGTCATTACAGAACTATGAACTTATCTTCCAAATATCGTTTTCAAGTAAATTGCCTATGACATACGGACAGGCGAACATGACGAAACTATAAGGGTTCCGTTTTAGCCATTTTGGCTCCAGAACCCTAAAAAACAAAATTAGATGACACCAAAATGGCTAGACAATTAAAGTCTCATGTCCTTGACCGTACTCATACTCACATCAGTTATAAAATAAAATCAAGTTTATTGTGCAAAAATATTTTAATTATATGCTTTTAAATACTACTAATAAATCATTTCATATCAGTTTAAAATTAAAAACTAAATATCCTTAAGCAATTAAAAGGCACTGATTCTTGTTTACATGTCACCTCTAAATATTTACATATATGCGAATCAATTTGATATAAATGTATAATTCAAATATAGTCGAATAATCATTGTTAAATATAATTGACAAAAAATGTTTTCATCAACATTTGCTACTTGAAAGCTTATTACACCTTCCCTTTTTGTATTACACCTGCAATGCAATATGTTGGAGTGAGATGCATAACTCTCCTCTCACTCCAACGTATTGCTGCATCCCGAAGGAAGATTTAACAAACTATTTATTCACACGGAGTTGTGTTCTCAGGTAAGGCACCAGCAGTCAGTATAAATGCCTGGCAAATTATCTAACACAATGAATTGAAAACGACGTAACTTGGTTCCACTTTATAGATGCATTGTTACATTTGTACTGACTTGTAAATATATAATGTAGTTTACAAAATATGTAGGTACTTAGTAGTTCACACGTCTTTGTACATATCGCTTGCAGGGCTACTTAGTCAATAGAATTGTAAAAATAATGCAGTAAACATAAATAAATAAATGTTATACTAGTACAATAATATTACGTTGTGCTGTTATTTATACTACATTACTTAACGGAAAGTCAATAAAAGCATGTGGAAGCCCACTCGCTGGAAAAACGTAATGTTTCTCGTTCACATATGGCAATACAACTGACGGTAATATACACTGATTTGAGCATAATCAATTATAGAGATGAAAGTGACCTCGTCAGTTAAAATACTCAAGGTTTATACATTGTGCATCCGACACCTACTGGGTATAACATTTAGACTAAAAATAATCTAAACAAAATCATAAACGATATTCGTACCTAAGGAAAATAATATCGATTACCTATAGTAGTAAATCTAGGAAATTAAAGCACTGACTCAGTTGTCTTAAATACGTCTTTTTCTTTCACGTCACTCGTTACCGAGTCTCGTTAAGAAAAGGCAAAAAAAAAGCCAATCGCATACACCCTTTTTGCCTCGAAATGGTGTCATAAAATATAAATACCAAAGCGCAGACTATCACAAGGCCGCAATGCAAAGTATGCGATTAAAACGCAAGTCATTTGTAGCCGAAGTTACTCCAAATCCTCCGATACCCGAAGCGATCGTACTTTAGTTTCGACCCCAGATATTTACATAGATTAATTTAGACGTCATGCTTCCAGGCAGAACCACCTTAGTTTTCATGAATTCCAATATATGGAAAAAAATCTATACTATATCTATAAAAAAAATTATCCAATAAAAAAAACTATATCAACAGTTTCACTGTAAATCATATCACTTTATGATTCTCCTGGGGAGTATTTTTCCAGTAGAATCACCTAGATATTTTTATTACTATGCACAGTATAAGCACATCCATGAGATAAAATAATTCTATAACATTTCTATATCTAATCCTATACCACAAATGTGAAAGTTTGGTTGTCTGGATGTTTGTTACTCAATCACGCTTAAACAGCTGAACCGATTTGGATGAAATTTTACACGAAGATAGTTTATAGCCTGGATTAAAATATAGGATAGTTTTTATCCCGGGTTAACGCAGACGAAGTCGCGGGTGGAAACTAGTTTTAATATAAATATACAAAGTTACGAAAACACAAAACTTAATTGTAGAAAAATTACCAAGTGCCTGCTCGAAAGATTACGGCAACAAATATGTTTCCATATAAATGTTTGGCAGTGAATTGTGTTTGCCAAGATATTTAATTCAGGCGCTGCGATAATTATTTCTTACAAAAAGTTTGTTGCATCGTAAGTTTTCACCATAAAATGAGGAATTTCGTAAGCAAGGTCAGTTATAGAATTATTTTATGACTTGTGTACAGTGGACTACAAAGACAAGTATGTTTTTTCATGTTACAAAATTATGTATGTATGTGTTATTACTTATTACTATGTATTATTTTTGTAACTTCGTATGGATACATCTCTTTGTTGTCGACTGTACTTATACTGTGCCGAGCTCCTTAAGGGGGCACAACCGGGAATAACGCTAGGAGGACGATGAGTAATAAAAATATCATGGTGATTACGCTGGGAAGATACTCCCCAGCAGAACCACAAAGTGATATGATTTACAGTGAAACTGTTGTGATATAGTTTTTTTATTGGTTATAGAATTGTATAGATATAGAATAGTTTTTTCCATATATTGGAATTCATGAAAACTAAGGTGGTTCTGCCAGGGAGCATGACGTTAATTTAGGGGAATATCATCTCTGTCATGTTACTAATTTAGAAAATTTCAGTCAGTCTCATCCTCTATTCAACACAAGTCAGACTAGGCGGCACAGGCACAGTACCTACAAGCCATGCAAGGGCATGTCACTCAACGGCGAAGCCAGCCGTCTCGAGCACGGCCTGCTTGAGCTTGTCATGCAAGCGCTCGCGCGAGGGGTAGGGCGGCAGGTCGAGCCGGTTGAAGCACGTGTGCGCCTTGGGCAGCGAGTCGGGCGCCGCGTCCGCCACCACGTGCAGCGTGAACAGTCGCGGGGCCGCGGCGCCCGTGGAGCCCTGCAGCGCGCGGAACCCGGCCAGCGGCACGCGTCGCGAGCCCGTCACGAACTGTAGCAGCCGCGCGCGCATCTCCGCGTCCCAGTCCCCGACCACCTAAACCAGGTAAACTGCCACTCAATATCTAATCACAGCTTGGCGGCTAATAGGGATGGTAACACCAAATAATATTAACAATATTCTTCTATTTTCTCGAAAAGGGATTAAAAATGTAGTCAAATGGAGAAACAAGCAATGCAAGAGGTTAAAAAATCACAAAGTTACAAGTGTCAGGTTTATTAGGTGGTATGTTCTGTCCTCAGAGCATAGAATACTAGAGAGAGGACAAGCCGCCGGCGGCCGTGTCGCAGCTGTTGGCTCAATGGGCATACTCTGCCATACTGTGCACGCGTGAAGCGGTGCGCCACGTACAGGCGCACGTACTCGCGCTTGTTGGCGTCGGTGACCGTGTACTAACCTCCCAGAACCAGGCCACGAGCGGCGCGTCGGCGGCCACGTGCTTGAGGCGCGTGTGGCGCCGCCAGTCGGCCACGTCCAGGTCGGCGCGGCCGGCCAGCAGCGGCTGCAGGTCGCGCGCGGACAGCGGCCGCAGCAGCTGCGGCGGCACCACGTCGGCCAGGCCGCGCTGCAGCGCGAGCCACTGCCGCTCGGCGCCGCGCGTGAAGCGGTGCGCCACGTACAGGCGCACGTACTCGCGCTTGTTGGCGTCGGTGACCGTGTACTAACCTCCCAGAACCAGGCCACGAGCGGCGCGTCGGCGGCCACGTGCTTGAGGCGCGTGTGGCGCCGCCAGTCGGCCACGTCCAGGTCGGCGCGGCCGGCCAGCAGCGGCTGCAGGTCGCGCGCGGACAGCGGCCGCAGCAGCTGCGGCGGCACCACGTCGGCCAGGCCGCGCTGCAGCGCGAGCCACTGCCGCTCGGCGCCGCGCGTGAAGCGGTGCGCCACGTACAGGCGCACGTACTCGCGCTTGTTGGCATCGGTAACCGCCTCGGCCGCGCCGCCCGGCCGCAGCTCCACGCTGCGCACGGCGCCGAACGACGAACACTCCACGGAGAACGTCGTGTCTATCACGCCCAAGATGCTGTTCTCCCTGGAATAAATGACAACTTAATTAAAACCAAAAGCGTTTTATTATCAGACCAAACTGATCCATAAATTGTTAGATACAGAATCTTAATAACAATGTTCGTACAACACTTTAAAAATGCAAAAACCCGGACTCAAAACTAAATAAAATAGGCTTCGATAGCCATTGGCAGGGGCATGCAAGGCACCTGCTCTACCTGACCCCGCCAATAGCCACTTCCACCCAGTAGCGAGTGAGTGGACTCACAGCATCCAGGACAGCGAGCGGTGCAGCTCGGGGTCCACGTCGCGGATGTCCCGCAGCGTGATGGGCCGCCCGAGCAGCTGCTTGTAGAAGGGCGCCGTGAAGGCCGCGTCCAGCTGGTGCCCGTGGAACAGCGCCACGCCGAGGATGCATCTGCTGCCGACCGCTACATTACATAGTACAGCAGGTGGACTCACAGCATCCAGGACAGCGAGCGGTGCAGCTCGGGGTCCACGTCGCGGATGTCCCGCAGCGTGATGGGCCGCCCGAGCAGCTGCTTGTAGAAGGGCGCCGTGAAGGCCGCGTCCAGCTGGTGCCCGTGGAACAGCGCCACGCCGAGGATGCATCTGCTGCCGACCGCTACATTACATAGTACAGCAGGTGGACTCACAGCATCCAGGACAGCGAGCGGTGCAGCTCGGGGTCCACGTCGCGGATGTCCCGCAGCGTGATGGGCCGCCCGAGCAGCTGCTTGTAGAAGGGCGCCGTGAAGGCCGCGTCCAGCTGGTGCCCGTGGAACAGCGCCACGCCGAGGATGCATCTGCTGCCGACCGCTACATTACATAGTACAGCAGGTGGACTCACAGCATCCAGGACAGCGAGCGGTGCAGCTCGGGGTCCACGTCGCGGATGTCCCGCAGCGTGATGGGCCGCCCGAGCAGCTGCTTGTAGAAGGGCGCCGTGAAGGCCGCGTCCAGCTGGTGCCCGTGGAACAGCGCCACGCCGAGGATGCATCTGCTGCCGACCGCTACATTACATAGTACAGCAGGTGGACTCACAGCATCCAGGACAGCGAGCGGTGCAGCTCGGGGTCCACGTCGCGGATGTCCCGCAGCGTGATGGGCCGCCCGAGCAGCTGCTTGTAGAAGGGCGCCGTGAAGGCCGCGTCCAGCTGGTGCCCGTGGAACAGCGCCACGCCGAGGATGCATCTGCTGCCGACCGCTACATTACATAGTACAGCAGGTGGACTCACAGCATCCAGGACAGCGAGCGGTGCAGCTCGGGGTCCACGTCGCGGATGTCCCGCAGCGTGATGGGCCGCCCGAGCAGCTGCTTGTAGAAGGGCGCCGTGAAGGCCGCGTCCAGCTGGTGCCCGTGGAACAGCGCCACGCCGAGGATGCATCTGCTGCCGACCGCTACATTACATAGTACAGCAGGTGGACTCACAGCATCCAGGACAGCGAGCGGTGCAGCTCGGGGTCCACGTCGCGGATGTCCCGCAGCGTGATGGGCCGCCCGAGCAGCTGCTTGTAGAAGGGCGCCGTGAAGGCCGCGTCCAGCTGGTGCCCGTGGAACAGCGCCACGCCGAGGATGCATCTGCTGCCGACCGCTACATTACATAGTACAGCAGGTGGACTCACAGCATCCAGGACAGCGAGCGGTGCAGCTCGGGGTCCACGTCGCGGATGTCCCGCAGCGTGATGGGCCGCCCGAGCAGCTGCTTGTAGAAGGGCGCCGTGAAGGCCGCGTCCAGCTGGTGCCCGTGGAACAGCGCCACGCCGAGGATGCATCTGCTGCCGACCGCTACATTACATAGTACAGCAGGTGGACTCACAGCATCCAGGACAGCGAGCGGTGCAGCTCGGGGTCCACGTCGCGGATGTCCCGCAGCGTGATGGGCCGCCCGAGCAGCTGCTTGTAGAAGGGCGCCGTGAAGGCCGCGTCCAGCTGGTGCCCGTGGAACAGCGCCACGCCGAGGATGCATCTGCTGCCGACCGCTACATTACATAGTACAGCAGGTGGACTCACAGCATCCAGGACAGCGAGCGGTGCAGCTCGGGGTCCACGTCGCGGATGTCCCGCAGCGTGATGGGCCGCCCGAGCAGCTGCTTGTAGAAGGGCGCCGTGAAGGCCGCGTCCAGCTGGTGCCCGTGGAACAGCGCCACGCCGAGGATGCATCTGCTGCCGACCGCTACATTACATAGTACAGCAGGTGGACTCACAGCATCCAGGACAGCGAGCGGTGCAGCTCGGGGTCCACGTCGCGGATGTCCCGCAGCGTGATGGGCCGCCCGAGCAGCTGCTTGTAGAAGGGCGCCGTGAAGGCCGCGTCCAGCTGGTGCCCGTGGAACAGCGCCACGCCGAGGATGCATCTGCTGCCGACCGCTACATTACATAGTACAGCAGGTGGACTCACAGCATCCAGGACAGCGAGCGGTGCAGCTCGGGGTCCACGTCGCGGATGTCCCGCAGCGTGATGGGCCGCCCGAGCAGCTGCTTGTAGAAGGGCGCCGTGAAGGCCGCGTCCAGCTGGTGCCCGTGGAACAGCGCCACGCCGAGGATGCGGCCGGCGAAGTGGAAGTACGATAAGTGCTCGGGATTCACCTGGAACAATAACACAATGTTTATTTATGTTTTTGCCTATTGTTACGTCTTCTAGGTAACTTTTTTATCTTTTGATCCACTCACAAGAATCACTTGGAAATTCCGAGTCGGAATCAGCGTTGATCTGCAACGCGTATCGGTCGTCGCACTCGTCGCCCGCGTTCGCGTATTGAAAAAGGCCATGCTGCAGATTGTGCAGTTATTTTCCCAAAAGATGGAGCCACTCTTCTCGTCCGAACTTCACCAGAAGCCTTCAAAGAGGCAAAGTGTGGACTTTGCTCAAACCTTTTCACTCAAAAAGCATATTAATGAACTTACCCCAGAATCAGCGTTGATCTGCAACGCGTATCGGTCGTCACCCGCGTTCGCGTATTGGAACAGGCCGTAGTGAGGGTTGAAGAGTTCCCCTCCCAACAGATGGAGCCACTCCCTCGCCACGCCGCCGTAGTCCAGGCCCTCCTCGTCTCTGAATTTCACCAGGAGCCGCTTGCGGAGCTCCTTGCCTCGCAGCTTCATCACCAACCGGTAGGACTCTTCGAGGACTTGGGTGCGTGATACCTGGATACAGATAATAATCGTAGATTCGGTTTGTTGATACTGTTAAACAGGGACCGGACGCGTATTTCCATTTGCGTGTTCAGTAGAAGGCAGTATTGCCTCGAAACGCGCACGGGTTTGTTAAACTAATACGCGTTCCAAACTCGTGCTCAATTCAAGGCGATATGCAAGGTGTTGGTGAGCGGATGATAAGGGGTTTGTAAGGGTATTGGGATACCGATTACTCAAATGGGTTAGCTTTTATATAAGGGCTTTGCAAAATAAAAGGGTTTCGTCGGGCAAAGGGTATGGTGAGTTAAGTATTATGCAGAACCAATACAATAAAGGCCGGTCCCTGCTTTTAACATAACGCAACTTAGCAAAGGAACCCACCCAGTTGTCCATAGTGTAGGTAAGAATGGGACGCGGCTTAGTGGACTAAATAATTAATAGTAGAGTGCCGGTTGTTTAGCCCCATTGCCTTCCAAGCTGGCGGGTCATGGGTTCGAATCCTGGTAAGGGCATTTAAATTCGTGTACTATGTACTTTTTCTGTATTTATCTAAAGGCTAAATAACGTCGTGTAGTATGGGATAAGGTTTGCTTAGTTTGGAACTAGGCCATATGTAAAAAAGAAAGAACATAGACACAGTAAATATATTAGCTAAAGCAGTATCTCAACTACAAGACCACGCAGACGCGGTTTCTTTAAGATTTCTCCATTGAAATCCAGTTCTACGGGGCACATGCACGGCACGCGGACTGATTTGTCGTTTTGTCGTCGATTAACTCGACTTGAGCTTACGTTTATTGGAGCGACACATGGCTGCGTGAGTGCGTCACATCGGGCGTGTATACAGCTTTGTTTTACTGCTTTATACGACACTAGCTGCATGAGAATGTGTGTGGGAGTGCGTCACATTGGAGGTGTCTATGTACTGCACACATAGAATAGTGGGTACCTCTATCCGACAGTGTCCGGTCTGGGGCTGCAGCGCCTGTAGTTCGGCCCGCAGCACGCGCGCCTTGGCCGCCAGGTCGCGCTTGTACCGCGGCAGCTCGTCGCCCGCGTCGCCCGGGGCCGGCGCGGCCGGAGTCGCCGCGGGCTCCGGTGCCGGCTGCAAGAGAAAACTTGCTATACTGAATTCTTATAATAATACCAACCGATTGCAAGCTCACTGAAGAGATGTATATTTTACATTACTGACAAATCATACAAAACACTGCATAAAATCTAGAACTTCTAGAAAAAGCAGTAACAGCTACCGGCGAGGGATGGCACAGTACTAGTCACTCACCAGCCTGGCGCAGAGCGCGAGCCTCGGGTCAGTGAACTGCGTGGTCTTGTTGTTGTGGTCGACGAAGTACGGGCGGCCCGAGGGCGCGTGTCTCATCTCCCAGCCGGCGAGGGATGGCACAGTACTAGTCACTCACCAGCCTGGCGCAGAGCGCGAGCCTCGGGTCAGTGAACTGCGTGGTCTTGTTGTTGTGGTCGACGAAGTACGGGCGGCCCGAGGGCGCGTGTCTCATCTCCCAGCCGGCGAGGGATGGCACAGTACTAGTCACTCACCAGCCTGGCGCAGAGCGCGAGCCTCGGGTCAGTGAACTGCGTGGTCTTGTTGTTGTGGTCGACGAAGTACGGGCGGCCCGAGGGCGCGTGTCTCATCTCCCAGCCGGCGAGGGATGGCACAGTACTAGTCACTCACCAGCCTGGCGCAGAGCGCGAGCCTCGGGTCAGTGAACTGCGTGGTCTTGTTGTTGTGGTCGACGAAGTACGGGCGGCCCGAGGGCGCGTGTCTCATCTCCCAGCCGGCGAGGGATGGCACAGTACTAGTCACTCACCAGCCTGGCGCAGAGCGCGAGCCTCGGGTCAGTGAACTGCGTGGTCTTGTTGTTGTGGTCGACGAAGTACGGGCGGCCCGAGGGCGCGTGTCTCATCTCCCAGCCGGCGAGGGATGGCACAGTACTAGTCACTCACCAGCCTGGCGCAGAGCGCGAGCCTCGGGTCAGTGAACTGCGTGGTCTTGTTGTTGTGGTCGACGAAGTACGGGCGGCCCGAGGGCGCGTGTCTCATCTCCCAGCCGGCGAGGGATGGCACAGTACTAGTCACTCACCAGCCTGGCGCAGAGCGCGAGCCTCGGGTCAGTGAACTGCGTGGTCTTGTTGTTGTGGTCGACGAAGTACGGGCGGCCCGAGGGCGCGTGTCTCATCTCCCAGCCGGCGAGGGATGGCACAGTACTAGTCACTCACCAGCCTGGCGCAGAGCGCGAGCCTCGGGTCAGTGAACTGCGTGGTCTTGTTGTTGTGGTCGACGAAGTACGGGCGGCCCGAGGGCGCGTGTCTCATCTCCCAGCCGGCGAGGGATGGCACAGTACTAGTCACTCACCAGCCTGGCGCAGAGCGCGAGCCTCGGGTCAGTGAACTGCGTGGTCTTGTTGTTGTGGTCGACGAAGTACGGGCGGCCCGAGGGCGCGTGTCTCATCTCCCAGCCGGCGAGGGATGGCACAGTACTAGTCACTCACCAGCCTGGCGCAGAGCGCGAGCCTCGGGTCAGTGAACTGCGTGGTCTTGTTGTTGTGGTCGACGAAGTACGGGCGGCCCGAGGGCGCGTGTCTCATCTCCCAGCCGGCGAGGGATGGCACAGTACTAGTCACTCACCAGCCTGGCGCAGAGCGCGAGCCTCGGGTCAGTGAACTGCGTGGTCTTGTTGTTGTGGTCGACGAAGTACGGGCGGCCCGAGGGCGCGTGTCTCATCTCCCAGCCGGCGAGGGATGGCACAGTACTAGTCACTCACCAGCCTGGCGCAGAGCGCGAGCCTCGGGTCAGTGAACTGCGTGGTCTTGTTGTTGTGGTCGACGAAGTACGGGCGGCCCGAGGGCGCGTGTCTCATCTCCCAGCCGGCGAGGGATGGCACAGTACTAGTCACTCACCAGCCTGGCGCAGAGCGCGAGCCTCGGGTCAGTGAACTGCGTGGTCTTGTTGTTGTGGTCGACGAAGTACGGGCGGCCCGAGGGCGCGTGTCTCATCTCCCAGCCGGCGAGGGATGGCACAGTACTAGTCACTCACCAGCCTGGCGCAGAGCGCGAGCCTCGGGTCAGTGAACTGCGTGGTCTTGTTGTTGTGGTCGACGAAGTACGGGCGCGCCGAGGGCGCGTGTCTCATCTTCCCAGCCGGCGAGGGATGGCACAGTACTAGTCACTCACCAGCCTGGCGCAGAGCGCGAGCCTCGGGTCAGTGAACTGCGTGGTCTTGTTGTTGTGGTCGACGAAGTACGGGCGGCCCGAGGGCGCGTGTCTCATCTCCCAGCCGGCGAGGGATGGCACAGTACTAGTCACTCACCAGCCTGGCGCAGAGCGCGAGCCTCGGGTCAGTGAACTGCGTGGTCTTGTTGTTGTGGTCGACGAAGTACGGGCGGCCCGAGGGCGCGTGTCTCATCTCCCAGCCGGCGAGGGATGGCACAGTACTAGTCACTCACCAGCCTGGCGCAGAGCGCGAGCCTCGGGTCAGTGAACTGCGTGGTCTTGTTGTTGTGGTCGACGAAGTACGGGCGGCCCGAGGGCGCGTGTCTCATCTCCCAGCCGGCGAGGGATGGCACAGTACTAGTCACTCACCAGCCTGGCGCAGAGCGCGAGCCTCGGGTCAGTGAACTGCGTGGTCTTGTTGTTGTGGTCGACGAAGTACGGGCGGCCCGAGGGCGCGTGTCTCATCTCCCAGCCGGCGAGGGATGGCACAGTACTAGTCACTCACCAGCCTGGCGCAGAGCGCGAGCCTCGGGTCAGTGAACTGCGTGGTCTTGTTGTTGTGGTCGACGAAGTACGGGCGGCCCGAGGGCGCGTGTCTCATCTCCCAGCCGGCGAGGGATGGCACAGTACTAGTCACTCACCAGCCTGGCGCAGAGCGCGAGCCTCGGGTCAGTGAACTGCGTGGTCTTGTTGTTGTGGTCGACGAAGTACGGGCGGCCCGAGGGCGCGTGTCTCATCTCCCAGCCGGCGAGGGATGGCACAGTACTAGTCACTCACCAGCCTGGCGCAGAGCGCGAGCCTCGGGTCAGTGAACTGCGTGGTCTTGTTGTTGTGGTCGACGAAGTACGGGCGGCCCGAGGGCGCGTGTCTCATCTCCCAGCCGGCGAGGGATGGCACAGTACTAGTCACTCACCAGCCTGGCGCAGAGCGCGAGCCTCGGGTCAGTGAACTGCGTGGTCTTGTTGTTGTGGTCGACGAAGTACGGGCGGCCCGAGGGCGCGTGTCTCATCTCCCAGCCGGCGAGGGATGGCACAGTACTAGTCACTCACCAGCCTGGCGCAGAGCGCGAGCCTCGGGTCAGTGAACTGCGTGGTCTTGTTGTTGTGGTCGACGAAGTACGGGCGGCCCGAGGGCGCGTGTCTCATCTCCCAGCCGGCGAGGGATGGCACAGTACTAGTCACTCACCAGCCTGGCGCAGAGCGCGAGCCTCGGGTCAGTGAACTGCGTGGTCTTGTTGTTGTGGTCGACGAAGTACGGGCGGCCCGAGGGCGCGTGTCTCATCTCCCAGCCGGCGAGGGATGGCACAGTACTAGTCACTCACCAGCCTGGCGCAGAGCGCGAGCCTCGGGTCAGTGAACTGCGTGGTCTTGTTGTTGTGGTCGACGAAGTACGGGCGGCCCGAGGGCGCGTGTCTCATCTCCCAGCCGGCGAGGGATGGCACAGTACTAGTCACTCACCAGCCTGGCGCAGAGCGCGAGCCTCGGGTCAGTGAACTGCGTGGTCTTGTTGTTGTGGTCGACGAAGTACGGGCGGCCCGAGGGCGCGTGTCTCATCTCCCAGCCGGCGAGGGATGGCACAGTACTAGTCACTCACCAGCCTGGCGCAGAGCGCGAGCCTCGGGTCAGTGAACTGCGTGGTCTTGTTGTTGTGGTCGACGAAGTACGGGCGGCCCGAGGGCGCGTGTCTCATCTCCCAGCCGGCGAGGGATGGCACAGTACTAGTCACTCACCAGCCTGGCGCAGAGCGCGAGCCTCGGGTCAGTGAACTGCGTGGTCTTGTTGTTGTGGTCGACGAAGTACGGGCGGCCCGAGGGCGCGTGTCTCATCTCCCAGCCGGCGAGGGATGGCACAGTACTAGTCACTCACCAGCCTGGCGCAGAGCGCGAGCCTCGGGTCAGTGAACTGCGTGGTCTTGTTGTTGTGGTCGACGAAGTACGGGCGGCCCGAGGGCGCGTGTCTCATCTCCCAGCCGGCGAGGGATGGCACAGTACTAGTCACTCACCAGCCTGGCGCAGAGCGCGAGCCTCGGGTCAGTGAACTGCGTGGTCTTGTTGTTGTGGTCGACGAAGTACGGGCGGCCCGAGGGCGCGTGTCTCATCTCCCAGCCGGCGAGGGATGGCACAGTACTAGTCACTCACCAGCCTGGCGCAGAGCGCGAGCCTCGGGTCAGTGAACTGCGTGGTCTTGTTGTTGTGGTCGACGAAGTACGGGCGGCCCGAGGGCGCGTGTCTCATCTCCCAGCCGGCGAGGGATGGCACAGTACTAGTCACTCACCAGCCTGGCGCAGAGCGCGAGCCTCGGGTCAGTGAACTGCGTGGTCTTGTTGTTGTGGTCGACGAAGTACGGGCGGCCCGAGGGCGCGTGTCTCATCTCCCAGCCGGCGAGGGATGGCACAGTACTAGTCACTCACCAGCCTGGCGCAGAGCGCGAGCCTCGGGTCAGTGAACTGCGTGGTCTTGTTGTTGTGGTCGACGAAGTACGGGCGGCCCGAGGGCGCGTGTCTCATCTCCCAGCCGGCGAGGGATGGCACAGTACTAGTCACTCACCAGCCTGGCGCAGAGCGCGAGCCTCGGGTCAGTGAACTGCGTGGTCTTGTTGTTGTGGTCGACGAAGTACGGGCGGCCCGAGGGCGCGTGTCTCATCTCCCAGCCGGCGAGGGATGGCACAGTACTAGTCACTCACCAGCCTGGCGCAGAGCGCGAGCCTCGGGTCAGTGAACTGCGTGGTCTTGTTGTTGTGGTCGACGAAGTACGGGCGGCCCGAGGGCGCGTGTCTCATCTCCCAGCCGGCGAGGGATGGCACAGTACTAGTCACTCACCAGCCTGGCGCAGAGCGCGAGCCTCGGGTCAGTGAACTGCGTGGTCTTGTTGTTGTGGTCGACGAAGTACGGGCGGCCCGAGGGCGCGTGTCTCATCTCCCAGCCGGCGAGGGATGGCACAGTACTAGTCACTCACCAGCCTGGCGCAGAGCGCGAGCCTCGGGTCAGTGAACTGCGTGGTCTTGTTGTTGTGGTCGACGAAGTACGGGCGGCCCGAGGGCGCGTGTCTCATCTCCCAGCCGGCGAGGGATGGCACAGTACTAGTCACTCACCAGCCTGGCGCAGAGCGCGAGCCTCGGGTCAGTGAACTGCGTGGTCTTGTTGTTGTGGTCGACGAAGTACGGGCGGCCCGAGGGCGCGTGTCTCATCTCCCAGCCGGCGAGGGATGGCACAGTACTAGTCACTCACCAGCCTGGCGCAGAGCGCGAGCCTCGGGTCAGTGAACTGCGTGGTCTTGTTGTTGTGGTCGACGAAGTACGGGCGGCCCGAGGGCGCGTGTCTCATCTCCCAGCCGGCGAGGGATGGCACAGTACTAGTCACTCACCAGCCTGGCGCAGAGCGCGAGCCTCGGGTCAGTGAACTGCGTGGTCTTGTTGTTGTGGTCGACGAAGTACGGGCGGCCCGAGGGCGCGTGTCTCATCTCCCAGCCGGCGAGGGATGGCACAGTACTAGTCACTCACCAGCCTGGCGCAGAGCGCGAGCCTCGGGTCAGTGAACTGCGTGGTCTTGTTGTTGTGGTCGACGAAGTACGGGCGGCCCGAGGGCGCGTGTCTCATCTCCCAGCCGGCGAGGGATGGCACAGTACTAGTCACTCACCAGCCTGGCGCAGAGCGCGAGCCTCGGGTCAGTGAACTGCGTGGTCTTGTTGTTGTGGTCGACGAAGTACGGGCGGCCCGAGGGCGCGTGTCTCATCTCCCAGCCGGCGAGGGATGGCACAGTACTAGTCACTCACCAGCCTGGCGCAGAGCGCGAGCCTCGGGTCAGTGAACTGCGTGGTCTTGTTGTTGTGGTCGACGAAGTACGGGCGGCCCGAGGGCGCGTGTCTCATCTCCCAGCCGGCGAGGGATGGCACAGTACTAGTCACTCACCAGCCTGGCGCAGAGCGCGAGCCTCGGGTCAGTGAACTGCGTGGTCTTGTTGTTGTGGTCGACGAAGTACGGGCGGCCCGAGGGCGCGTGTCTCATCTCCCAGCCGGCGAGGGATGGCACAGTACTAGTCACTCACCAGCCTGGCGCAGAGCGCGAGCCTCGGGTCAGTGAACTGCGTGGTCTTGTTGTTGTGGTCGACGAAGTACGGGCGGCCCGAGGGCGCGTGTCTCATCTCCCAGCCGGCGAGGGATGGCACAGTACTAGTCACTCACCAGCCTGGCGCAGAGCGCGAGCCTCGGGTCAGTGAACTGCGTGGTCTTGTTGTTGTGGTCGACGAAGTACGGGCGGCCCGAGGGCGCGTGTCTCATCTCCCAGCCGGCGAGGGATGGCACAGTACTAGTCACTCACCAGCCTGGCGCAGAGCGCGAGCCTCGGGTCAGTGAACTGCGTGGTCTTGTTGTTGTGGTCGACGAAGTACGGGCGGCCCGAGGGCGCGTGTCTCATCTCCCAGCCGGCGAGGGATGGCACAGTACTAGTCACTCACCAGCCTGGCGCAGAGCGCGAGCCTCGGGTCAGTGAACTGCGTGGTCTTGTTGTTGTGGTCGACGAAGTACGGGCGGCCCGAGGGCGCGTGTCTCATCTCCCAGCCGGCGAGGGATGGCACAGTACTAGTCACTCACCAGCCTGGCGCAGAGCGCGAGCCTCGGGTCAGTGAACTGCGTGGTCTTGTTGTTGTGGTCGACGAAGTACGGGCGGCCCGAGGGCGCGTGTCTCATCTCCCAGCCGGCGAGGGATGGCACAGTACTAGTCACTCACCAGCCTGGCGCAGAGCGCGAGCCTCGGGTCAGTGAACTGCGTGGTCTTGTTGTTGTGGTCGACGAAGTACGGGCGGCCCGAGGGCGCGTGTCTCATCTCCCAGCCGGGCGGCAGCGGGCCCGCCGCCACTGAGCAGTGACGTAAGTGTGCGGGCACGCGCGGGTCGTGCCACGTCGATGAACCGGTGCCGCTGTTGTAGAAGTACACTTGGCCTTGGGCCGTCGTGCGCATTTCTGAGAAAATACATCAAAATAGGTCAGATGAATTCGTAATAAAACTATAGACTCTAGTTTTACGAATCCATCTCACGCCAAGTCTTGGGAGAAGAGAGAAAGAATTAACCCTTCGCCACACACGAGCGCGATGCTGGCGAGGCGTGAGCTGAGGGCGTCGATGATGTCGGAATGTAAGCTGTTGTTACATTACAACATGCCGGTGTCGCGCCGGTTAATGTACGGCCCAATAATTGGCGTCCACAATATCTCTGTCTCTTTTTAACTCATGCAAAAAGATAGAGAGAACGATAGATGGACGCGTATTATCGGGCCGTACATTAACGGGCACCGTCGCGCCGCACTCAAGCCCCGCTGGCATCGCGTGAGTGTGTGGCTTTTAGGCTACAACCAGAAAAAGGCTAGGAGGGTGATGAGAATAGACCAAAATGCTGATGTTGAAGTCGGGTCGCTGTACAAGCTGTAGGAACTGTGGAGGGTTCGTAGTGCAATGACAATTGGTGCGGTAAAAGAGGATAGTAAACGGGCTGCCTCATCCATACAAATTTGACGTCGGGCTTTTGACTGTATTCTCCCAACACACAATGCCTGGTCCGAAAATGATTATACGTAACACGTTCTCTAGCTGTCGCATAACAAATATTCTGTCAAGATCAAATTAGGACGAAGCGATACGCGTTTCTGAATATATGTTGCTATAGTTTGTTTCTTTAGGCATTTAAAAGAAGTAAACAAACACCCACTTGACCCGACCAATCAAACTAGCTTTTCATTAAAACTGTAATATACGATTTGGCTGCGTGAGCAAGTCAGTTGGTTTTTGTTTACATTCTTTCTAATGCTTAAAGAAACAGAGTATAAACGGGCTGCCAAAGATGCTGCTTGCTGCGAATACGAGTTTATCGAACGAGAGAACAATGCGAACGTAGTTCTATGCTTCAGCTTGGGCCGAAAATAGTTTGTCTGTCCGGTGTCGGTGGCTGTTCTCCTCTACAAGTCGCATTTCTCAACCAATTGTCGTCAAATTTTGTGAGCAATTTCGTTCATTACATTGACGGCGAAGTACCATGAGCTCCTATATACGAAAACTTATTTTACAGTTTACTACCTAATTTTAAGGTTAGTAGTACAGTTTTTTTTTAAATCGGCAAAATGTTAGTTAGGAGTTCATGGTATTTCGCCGTCGATAAATTTTTTGTCGAGCCACTATTTCAAAATTAAAGAAAACAATTTGTTTTAAAGAATTGCTCGCGATTTTTGGTCACAGAGCCACTAGTTAGTAAGATGGGTTACCGTAACCAGACGGCAGGTCAGTGGCCACCGGTGTCCCTGGCGTGTCGGGAGTGCCGGGGGAGGCGGGGGAGGCGGGCGCGGGTGGCGCGGGCGCGGGCGGCGCGGGCGCGGGCGCGGGCGGCGCGGGCGCGGGCGCGGGCGGCGCGCGCCGCGCGGCCGTCTGCGGCTGCGGCTCCGGCCTGCGGACACATTGTACTTTATTACATGATTAACACTACTAAATAGTTTGGTCAACCAATTTGTTTCCTAGGCCATCATAGAACCTTGCCGTTGTAAATGCTATGTCAATACGGGTTACTAGGATTATTGCGTCGCTATGTAGCAGTTAAAATGATAGGATTCTATGGTTGCCTAGCAATCAAATTGGTTGACAGTACATTACTTACTTACGGTAAAACACCCGTGGTGTGTACAAAATTTTACATCTCCCCCGGCCAGGAAGTGGGAATTTCCGCAAGCGAAAATTGATAATAGCCGCTTAATGACCAGGGGTGTCGTAAAAACTAGTGACACGAAGTCTCACGAACAAATATGGCCGACTGATATCGCCTTACACTAAAAATAAACACCAACAATTTATGGTTTAGTTATGGGCGTACCCAGACCCAGTATTTTTAAGGGATATTTCTGCATATGGTGCAGAAGGTATAAACATGCTACGTGTCAGGGAGCAGGGTGGGGCCAATGCCTCACCTTGCCCCAGCGTGGGTACGTTCAGTATCAACAGGGCTTGAAATCGGACATTTTCTATTTCTCGTCAAAATAGATTCTCTAACATACGTACGCGACTCACCTCATAGATATGGACGTTGCGTTGTTGACATCGGTGTCGGACGTAGGCGAGATCGCGGGCGAGGCGACGGGCGTGAGCGGCGACACGGGGGACGCGGGGGCCACCGGGGTCGCGGGGGACGATGGGGACACGGGGGACTCCGGCGCCGGCCGCTGCCACTGCGTGAGCCGCAGCGCATGGTTCACGTAGTACGCTCTGACAAACAGAAAACACATAGTTGCAGTTTAAAGTTACCACATATTCCGTTTTATGCTACATTTACATGCTTATCGTGGGTTGGCAAGCGCCCACCTCCAAGGCTTTTTCCTGTTTAGAGTTCAAAAGTCGAAATGTCACACTACAATTGTTCTTGCTATTGGGCGCAGACAACATCACGAGCAGCCTTACTCCAAACATGCCCTTGTTTCCATGGTTCTTGATCTTGAATGCAACGACCTTTGTTTTCAGTTACAAATGAGTAAAAAAAACCATGTACTTTTTGCATAATTACAGCAAAAGCGAAGCGTGACGAAACGCAGTTACAATGTCCGCGCAATCATCACCACACATCTTTATAGATAGTTTACAAACGTGATACGTGATACATGCCAATGAGTGCGCCAGACAGCATGCAAATTGTAATATGGATGATAAATTTTTTACGATGCCATTCGTACCAGTTTTTGGAGAGGAACAAATGTTTGTATGGGAGCAACTACAATTAAAGAACATAAATAAAATACCCAATAATTTGAGACAAAGATTGATTTTTTACAATGTAATGAATGAATTATTATTATCCCTAATATTGCAATGCTCTCACAGGGCTGTGTTGAAACATGTTACAATTTTTTTCTACTCCTGTACCGTTATCCGTCATTTATATAGGCTGTAGCTCAAATACAATGACACCGCTAATAAGTCGTCGAAAAACTCTATGCTCTATGGCCCAAAAACGCACTGTTTAGCGTACTTTTTTGGTCCATACATTTTTCATAAAAGCACTGTTTAACTTTTTTTTAAATCGGCCGCTATATTGCAGTGGTGCCAACTTCATAAACTAATATTTCGAAATAAAAGTATTTATTTACGATTTAGCATTTGTATATTATAAATTATTTACTACAATAAAAATAAATCATCATCTATTGTGTGTTAAATTACATGTTTTATAAATTCTTGGTATTATTTATAAAAATAAACAGTTCAATTCGGTCCGGGTCCGGATTCGGTTTGGTTCGGATGGCAAGTGCAAACAAATTAAAAACAAAACAAACCATAAGCAAGAGCTGTCACATTTCCGATTTCCCACCAAAATACAGTTGAAAATGAAAAGACAAAAGATGATAAACTATTAGTCCTAAGCTATTAAGATTTTATTCGTGTTTGTGAAGACAAAAGTGTACGACGTTCCTTATAAAATGGTCGAAGAAATTAATAACTGCACTCCTGAAGAAATTGTGTGAGTAGCAAAAGTACGAATAGAAAACTTGCTCCCTGAAAAATTTAACTATTCTGTAGTCTGCTATTTATTTAAAAAATGTCGTAGAAAAAGTATTGTATGCAACGGTGTATAACTGGTCTAAAAACGCTCGTGGCGTCTTTAATTGCAATGCTCGCCAAGGCTCGCATCGCAACCCACGCCACTCGCCTTTTATGACCCTTCTTATACAACAGTTGCATAAAATACTATTAAGACCTTTATTTGTACAGTCGACGCCAAAAATATGTTTACACTTTTGCACCTTATTCCATTGTAATAAGGCGAAAACTGTAAACCTATATTTGGCGTCGACTGTACAAACACACAAAGCAATTAATAAATGAAATTACCTCGCTGACTGCGGCCATAAACGCTTCATACTAATTCACACACGGGTATGACGTCAAAACTGTTATTTTTACTAATGGTTGTATAGAAAATCAAGTAAATTGCTGTTTCGTTCGCGAAATACTGCGTTTTAGGTCCATAGTTGTCATACAATTTTGTTTTTATAAAAGCGTAAGAGTTCTATTGGTAATTTTAAATTTACTTTTGGACAATAAAACAAAATGCATATTTTTACGTACTACGTTATCAATTTTAACATGAGGCATCATGCCTATTGACAACATTTCATAATTCTAAGTCCATGATTTGACTAGTTCCTTGTATTCTACTCGAAAAGAGGAACACGCTGGTAGTTTTATATTTCCAGTACATATTAATTATGTTAAATTTTTAAAAATGCACTCATAGCAAATCCAATTCTACTGCAGAATGCCTTGCTTTAGTCTTGTTTACATATACCAAATTAAAAACAAACATTGTCAAGATGTAATCCACCCGAAAATGACATTTAAACTTTTTTAACGTTTTCGTCGAAACGGGACTAAAGCAAGGTGCCTATTCTGCAGTAGAATTGAATTTGCTATGAATGCATTTTTAAAAAATCGTAAAAAATTGAACATAATTAATACTGGAAATATAAAACTACCAGCGTGTTCCTCTTTTCGAGTAGAATACAATGAGCTAATCGAACTAAGGGCTAAAAGTTATGAAATGTTGTCAATTGTAATTACCTGCCGCTAGCCGTGACTCTCTCCTCCCAGTGTTGCGGCAAAGGCAACGGGGTGGCATTGTGTGCGGGCTCCCTGGGGGCTCTGACGTCACCCGCCGGCCCCACGACGGCCAGCGGAGACCCTTCGCCCGCCGCGGAGGCCGGCTCCCCGCGCGTCCCGTCCCGGGACATCAGGGAGACGATCACTTGGCCCCTGACTCCGCACGTCTCACCGGAACCGTCCTCGCATAATTCGAGACATTGGTCTTGAAAAAAATTTAAAATACTACTATAAAGGAAGGAAATTGTTTGGTTTATTCAGCTAGCGTATTACACAGAACGCAAGCGAAGGCTCGAGATAAAATATAGCCTATGTATGTCCATTCTGGACTTTCCATTGTATAACAGTACCGGAGTTTACCCCCTAAATACCAAGCCACAATCGCACAGTTTTCCTCTTTATAGTATTGTAGTATAATTACACATTTGTAAAATGCCCATTGAAGTTTCCTATAATTAATAAAAACCGGCCAAGTGCGAGTCGGACTCGCGCACGAAGGGTTCCGTACCATTATCTATAAAAACGGCAAAAAAATCACGTTCGTTGTGTAGCCCCCTTAAATTTTTATTTTGTTCTGTTTTTTAGTATTTGTTTTTAAGGTGGTTCGATTGCCATACAAAACGTTATTTGACATTCGCAGGCTAACGACGTGATATTTTAAGAAACTTATGTAACAAACTTTCATAAATTGGCTTCCTATTTGCGCCAAATTCCCCCTTTCCTAGAATAAACTTGTATAAACTAGATTAATTTGAGAAATTGGTTTGGGACGTGATATTTTGGGAAAACTATTTTTCTCAAATTAATCTAGTTTATACAAGTTTATTCTAGGAAAGGGGGAATTTGGCGCAAATGGGAAGCCATTTAAAGAAAGTTTGTTACATAAGTTTCTTAAAATATCATGCAGTTAGCCTGCGAATGTCAAATAACGCTTTGTATGGCAATCGAACCACCTTAATAGCGGCAACAGAACTTCATCATCTCTGAAATTTTCAACTGTCTAACTATCACGGTTGTTGAGATACAGCCTGGTGACAGACGGACGGACACTTAGTAATACCCGTTTTACCCTTTGGGTACGGAACCCTAAAAAGCATGAAACATGCCATTCACGCAACGTTTACTCGCGTCTGCCCCGCGACTTCGTACGCGTATGGTTATAGCCTATATGGTATTCTGATGTATAAGCTATATTACTGGAATGTTTTACAAACGTCTATATATCTATAGTTTTGCAAACTTTGACATTTGACAGTATCATTCATAATATAAAGCAAATCGGAGTCGAACATTTGAAGCAAAATTAGGTAGCAAACCTGGTGCACAACTAATGTAAAATGAAAATAAGTGATATACATAATAATAAGCATTTAGTTGGTGACTGGCACATGCCAGACCATGACTAATAAGTACAACAATATGCTGAGAAACTTAGCATTCTATGTAGGTATAGACCGTCAACAATACCGAAACAATATTAATAATAAGCCACAAGTATAAAGTATGACTCACAGCCCGTGTCCTTTAGTTTGTGCACTGTTGAAGGCTGAATGCGAACACAGCCGAGGAACCCAGATCCTTGCCTTTTTTGCACTTTCCTCTGGTTCCATACACTGAAAAAATAACAAAACAAATTTCAACATCTCACACGTCATTAATTCTTTGGAGGGGCAACCAGGTTGCCGAGTTCAACCGGGGTGTACATACAGGACATTATGAATTATAAAAGTGTACCTAATTCATTGCACATTGCACGTAGAACCGATGGCCGTTGGGGCGGAAAGGTTCTCGAGTGGCGACCACGTACCAGAAGGCGCGGCGTGGGTAGGCCCCCCACAAGGTGGACTGATGACCTGGTAAAGGTCGCGGGAGTCCGCTGGATGCGAGTGGCGCAGGACCGGTCATTTTGGCACTCTTTGGGGGAGGCCTATGTCCAGCAGTGGACGTATTTCCTAATTCATGCAGCGAAATAGACTATCCATCTTTTTCTAAGTGTTCTAATTAGAAAGAGAGGGACGGACATCTTGCTGCGAGACAGCTCGCGCGCCGTCTTGTGCTAACCTTGCAGGGCACCTGCATGCTTAAAGGTCAGGTTAAAGGTATAATAATATGTATGTATGGATAGTCACATCAGCATCACACTTGAAAAAATATTGATTTAGCTGTTTTTTAGTGTTCAATACAAAATCTGATCAAACACAAAAACTGCAATCACTCCGTCAGAGTGAGTGATAGATATAGAAATTGATGGCTTGATTACATAAATAAAATTGAAGAATAAACTATAAGTATCGTGGCATTTTTGGGGGTGATAACATTTCAGAAAATTATTTTTACTGTAAAATTATTAATACATTTAATTAAAAAATGATGTTTTTAAATAAATTGTGTGATTAATTAAAATTAGAGATAGACCATGGATTTTGACTACTAGCCGACTATAAATCTGGCCGGACAGTTGAGTCGGCTTTCCTCACTAGTCCGTACATGTCTAATTAACTAATTAATAATTATGAAAAAAAATACCCAAAAAAAACATATTATGATGAAGATAAATGTTCCTATTTCTATATGATGATTATTTGTTGTTACGAGAACAATATTCCTTTGCTATTCCGCTTAAAAACGTGCTGGTCCATCAGCGCATTAACCGCATGCAAAATACGCAAATAGTTGCATCTCATCTCCGCGGACCAACACGTTTTTTAGCAGAATAGCAAAGGAACATTGTTCTCGTAACATATCATGGACTTACGCAAACTAATGCCTGACTCAATAAATTATTTGTTGTATTTAAGTAAAATTTACTTAAAATACAAAAAAAAATTGTAAATATTGGTATTTTATTTTTGTGTTTTCAAGTATTCCTTTTGCCTACTACTCGCCGACCACAAATGTGGCCGGATAGTCGGCGTTCCGGACTAGTCGGTACATCCCTAATTAAAAGTCAATCTTGCATCCTTTTTAAAACCATAGGCTCAATACCAGCGCTCAGGTTCTTTTTATCCTCTATCTCAGCGACTCTCAAACTTCTTATGTAATTATTATTTGCCCCATACGCAAAATAGGCGCATTTATGACGTCGAGTTGCGGAAACCCAGCCCGCGTACAACCTATAACCTATTATTTGCCCCAAACGTTGTCTGCATGAACTCCCCTATCAACTCCATCCTTTTGGGGATGAATTTCGGGTTAAAAGTATCATATGTAACTATCGCGAATTTTATCCATATCTATTCAGTAGTTTTTGCATGATTGAGTAACATACATCCAACCTTTAACATTAATAATATTACTAGCTGCCCACGCGGCTTCGCCCGCGTATTGCAAAGTACGCAGGCAAGCGGGATGAATCAATCGGCCTTTGCGTCCATTTCAGACGATATAAACATTGCCACGGAGGCATCGTTTTTGGTGCAGACGAAACTCATGCCAGGGGCTCTAACTTCAGTTTGTTGTATATGCAACCTTCTATTGGCCAGTGTATCAAACCAGGTTCCATCGCACGACACTCTGCCTCCCACAACGCGTTTGCGCCATCCATCTCTATCTTCGGCAAACTTTTCCCAGGGCTGATAGCTAAGTGCTGATTTTAAAAGCAGCCATGGCTCGCTTGGCGCAATCCTTAAAACGCGACATTGGTCTCCCAATGTTTAAACGCAGGATAAAATATAGCCTATAACCATCTAGAAAGTCCATACTACATGCAGGTGAAAGAATTTTTGGAATTGGTTCCCGAGATTACATACAAATTTACAAAGCTACAATCTCACAGACTTTTCCTTTTTAGTATAAATGGGATGTAATAAGTGTAAAACTGTTCCATACACATTCAGACTATTAAAAATCAGAAATAATTTACTAAGTAGGTATGCTGCTGTGATACAGATATCAGCAGTAGATTTAGTTACCAAAAATTTTTAGAAATTGTTTTGTAATAAGAGAGAGAAAACTAATTGTTCTTGCTCTATAGCAGCGGTCGGCAACAGGCGGCCCGCGAGGCCCTTGCTTGCGGCCCGCGAGACTCCCTGGCTGTTCTGTATGTAAAGAATGTTGAATTCAGAATTTTGGAATTGCCTGCTAAAGTCACAAATAATTAAGAAGGGCAGCCCGCGATTTTTTTTTACTCCTGTGTCCCTTGGGTGCTAAAAGGCCGACCCCTGCTCTATAGGTTTAACTTTTTTGTAGCCCTGTGAAGGTATCACGGATTATAAAAGTTAAAGCGCAGATTAGATTAAGGCTCTTACTATGTAAATTTTTTTTGTAATCCACCAACAGCACAATTTGAGAATAATTGTATTTTTCCAACATTAAATGCTTCCGAAAAGGGGAATACTAGCAATAAGAAATATGGGCCTTGTCTTAAGTTACAAAACCAATTCTAAAAACCATCTTTCAATGATCCTAAAATAATGGCACTGTAAGTAAGGAAAGATTAGATTTTATTATTAACCCACCCAGCATATATTCTTCTGTGCTGGCAGGGTCATGTTTCAACTTAAAGTTAATATTGCTGTGTACTAATTGTACCATAAATACTAAAGATGCAACAAATAGTGGTTTGGCCGGAGAGTGAATATCCAGCTTTGCAGCCAGCCGGATATCTGCTATCTGGCCACTGGATATCTGGCACAAAGTAACATGCGCTTAAAATAAAGTAAATTCGAGCGCGCGTTTGCGCGACGCACTGTACAAGTTGCAACTTGTTACTCGCTGTAGGCAGGTTTTGATAGAAAATGCGCAACTAATAACATATTATGTGTCCATGGTTACAGGAAATAAAAATATCATTCCTCATTAATTTGTACTTTGTTGTTGTTTTACCTACTCTTGTTTTTTCCTTACCTATATTCTTCTGTGTTCAAAATACTCTCTGGTATCTGGCCGGATACCTCGGCACTATTCAGTATTCGGCCGGATACCAGATAGTGGCCGGAGGTTATCCGTTGCATCTCTTATAAATATCTTGTGTTAAAAAGAATTATTAAAACAAACTAATACCTGATTGTGATTCCATCTGCCTTTGTAAGATATAAATCATAATGTGTATTCCATTTTGGATCCAGGGTTGCTTTCACTGCGTTTGTTGAATATACCTGGGCACTTCCATTGACTGATATCTTGGCAAAAGGGTCTGGCATTCCTACAACACAAACATAAACGTGATAAAGAGTCACAACAACACATTTAAGTATCAATATTTAGATGTAAAAGTATACAGTATGAAGCGTTTATAACCGAACGCCGAGATTATCTTGGGAACAAATATGTTCGCACGTCAATTCGCGTTAATACGAGCCAAACAGCACACAGCCACCTATTTCTCAGACCTTGAGGAAGACCTCCATTTACATACTGATAACAATAGAAGGAATATAAATGTACACTTACGAAAAAGATCTCTCCTTGCCAAATTCCTTGCACAAACGACTGAAAACAAAAAGATTCGTAGAAGAATTGTATCGAAAAAGTAAAATATTCACACCGTTCCGAGGTGCGGAAGTAATTCGAATATTTAAATATGTTCTTACTTGTGAGACGTATCTTTTGAGCTCCATATTTTCGTTCCGATGCAGGAGTCGACATTTTACCATAATTTCAACAAATAATTACACTTAAAACATTTTAATTTTGCGTTTCGAATGCCTTAGCATTAGTGTTTCACAAACCATCGGCCACCATTTTTCATTCTGTCCACAGATTACTAATATGTAGCTAGCTAATTCTGTCTGTTCTGAGATGAAATTTTTCCATTCCCTTTTGTCAAACCAACATTCACTCGTTTGCGTTCGTTTCATTCACATATTGCTATGCCGCTTGCACACTATTACAAACCGACATTTGATTCCGGTAAGGCAAAATTGAGCCGACACAGTTGGCCAGAAAGCCAAAAAAAAAAGAGAAGATTCCGGTAAATGACATCACTAGAAGCGATCAAGACTTTCGATATATCGATATTCTGTAATGTCACGTTATTGTTATTAGAAACTGATTATTATTATTAGAAAGGTGTTTCATTTCATTTCATATCTCTTATTAGTCTGTGAGGTGTTTTCAGAGTTGTCAATCAACTTGTCTTGTTATTGTAATCGGCAAACAAATCAGCGAAATTACAGTTTACTAATGTAATCAGTGCTTCTATTTTTGATATTAAAGTTTTGTGTAAAAATATAGTATTGATTAAAACGCATTCATCTTAATCTTAGCATTTGTTAACTTAGTAATAATACAGACGTGTAAACAGTTATTTACCCAACAGTAACTTGTATCTTGTACAAATAATACCTATCTATACACATAATCCTATTTATATAGGTACCTTTGATAACGATTACGGGCATTGTATATGTTTTCACTTCGTAAATTATCTGGCTCGTGTTGTACTGGTATACTGTGTGCTGAATAGAAATGAAGCCAATAATTATTGTACATGGTGGAGCAGGAGACATTCCACAAAACCGGGTGCAAGGTAAATTGGATGGAATGAAAGTAGCTGTGACCGCCGGTCATAGAGTTCTCGAAAATGGTGGTACCGCTTT
Organism: Epinotia brunnichana; assembly: GCA_963854355.1. NCBI lineage: Eukaryota > Metazoa > Arthropoda > Insecta > Lepidoptera > Tortricidae > Epinotia > Epinotia brunnichana. The sequence continues at coordinate 13,155,096 of OY977942.1, forward strand.
GAAGGCAGTAGAGGCTGCTGTCGTTTCAATGGAGTTGGATGAGAATTTCAATGCAGGTATGTTAATGTCTGATGTTGATTTTTTAGTATTTTTTTAAATACAGTACGTTAAAGTTTTAAATATATACTAAGAAATTTTATATCATTTCACCGATTTTGCTGTATCTATGAAACTGAAGGGATCTACAGATTAAGTGATTTTACCACAATTTGTCAGTGCAACATGTCGAAGTCATAATGTAACAATGAGCTATAACTATAACCACGAACTTCTAAATTCGGAGCTCGGGTATCTCCATCTCTTTCTCACTTACTATAGGTACTCGAGTGACAGGGATGCAGCCATACGAACTTCGATTTTCGTGGTAGCACCGCAGCTGCGCAAAATACCTTCAGACAATAGCAATTAGGTCAGCTACTGATAAATTGGGGCTGACAAACTGTTACATGTATAGATCCCTTGATACAGGGTATTAAGAGACGCTACACGGGTCGATATCGGCGGACTGCAGGCCGCCGCGTGATTCGGCCCGGGTGGATAGTTGGATACGTGTCGGAAGCACTGTGGCCAGCCAAATCAAGGTCATTCCATATTAGATTATCTGTGACCTTGCTTGGCAGTCCTGCCGATTTCGCTCGTGTAGCGTCTCCTATACACCATAAGCTGACGCCAAACATCCGAGCGTTAAGTTAAGACTGCCAAGCTGAAATGGGAATGGGCTGGCCACGTCTGCCGCATGTATCCACATAGGGGGGCCAAAATAGCCATGGGGTGTGGGTGCCACACGATGGGTGGCGACGACGTGGCAGGCCGAGACGGAGATGGCGGGACGACCTAGGCGCTTTTTGTAACGATTGGCCAGATATTGCTCAAAGCTGGGACGAGTGGAAATTGAGAGAGGAGGCCTTTGCCCAGCAGTGGGACACTATACTCTATAGGCTTCGAAAAAAAATATTAGAATATACTAATTAGTTCTGAGTACTTTTTATTAAATTTACATTAATTCCTTTCCATTGCTTCTGTTTTTAAAGTTATTCTGCTATTCGGGGCGAAGAGAAATCCAACAAATCAACAATCATCAAAATCGGTTCAGCCGTTCTCGAGTTATAAGCAAAGGAACTAACACAACTTTCTTTTATTAATATATATTTGAAAAAAAAATGATCTTGTCACGACTGACGTCTCGCTGGCCAGACTCTAACACAACATGTCTCTATGCTTGTTTTTAACCAACTACGGCAGAGCCGAAAGGAAGTTTGTACAAGTTATGACACAAGCCACAATACAGATAAGCTGAGAGACTCACTCTGTATAGAATGAATAAGTAATCTTGGACTTAAATACTAAGCTTGGCGTGTTTTTGTACATTTTATGTTCTTGGTGAGATTGCTACCTAACCTGCTAATATGGTCACCTTTCTTAGAACGGGACACACTAAGCTTAAGTTCATCCCTTTCGGCTACTATAGGTTCCGCAGCTTTACGTGCTATATCCTAGAGTCTGACCAGCGAGTCGTGACAGTGAAAAATGGCGGCAAATTTAAAAAAAACGCATGCTGTTAATACGAAATGTATGGAGCCGTCATAAGTACTTATAACTGACATTTTATTTCATTGGTAAAATAGTTGCCATATAAATAATTTGATAAAAATGCTACTGTCACGACTCGCTGGTCAGACTACCTCCACGGACGGCACATCTGACAAGCGTACAAACGATAATACTTCACGGAGCATAGACACTGAGGGTCTACCGCGAACGGCTTTCGAAGCTTTCCCTCTCTGTCGCACTTGCGTACGAACTCGCAAGTATGACAGAGAGGGAAAACTTCGAATGCCTTTCGCGGTAGGCCCTCTGATCCTGATCTGCGGTGCTACAACGAACTTCGAATCTCGAACTTCGTATATCTCCGTCTCTGTCGCTCGAGTACCATAAATCATAAGTGCGATAGAGACGGAGATATACAAAGTTCGAGATTCGAAGTTCGTGGTTATCGCTCTGCGGCGCTACCACGAATCTCGAACTTCGTATATCTCCGTCTCTATCGCACTTATGGTTTATGGTACGCGAGCGACCGAAACGGAGATATACGAAGTTCGAGATTCGAAGTTCGTGGTAGCGCCGCTGGTATAATTGCGGAGACGTCAGCAGAGCGCTTAAATAAATTTTATTTGCAGGTTACGGGTCCGTTTTGAATCTCCGTGGGGAGGTCGAAATGGAAGCAAGCATAATGTGTGGCAAAAACCTGGACGTTGGTGCTGTTACTTTGGTCAAAGATTTTTTGCACCCAATAAGCATTGCACACAAGGTTTTAACTGACTCACCTCATAGTTTACTAGGCGCAGATGGTGCTAAATTATTCGCCTTGGACAAGGTATATTTACAATATTTATGTTATTTGCGCTTAGAGAACAAAGTTAACAAGTAGGTATACGGCCTGCTTGGCGGTAAGTAGATACCGTAGCCTATGGACAGTGGTGACTCAAGATGGCTTGTTGCCTCTTTAAAACCAGCAACAAGTTTTGAGACAGTACTTGACTGTCGTGAGCGCAGTGTAGTTATCTCTCACTGACCGGGGCCACCAATATAGCTTGGCTTCCTAGGACTGCCCATTTTGGGCTCGTCAAATACCATATCAGTCGCGTGAGAGTGGTCGACAGCAAAGTAAATGAAGAACCTAACAAATTTCCTCTTTGCCGCAGACTTCGTCAGACTATATTCAAACCTAGGTCAAAGTGTTTGTTAGCGATGCGCTCATTATATATATATTTTAATTTGTTAATTTAATAAGGTGTAATCCTAATTCAGTCTTAAGTGTATAGTCTTAAGGTGCATAATCAAAACGGTCATATGTAATGCAACCCGTTACTAGGCAAGGGAAGGCAGTCCGCTGCTAACCGCGAGCCTAATCACACGACCTACTGTGACATTTCCTTTACTATAGTATTTTATTGTGCCTTTTCCAAAATACAACTAGTCTTCCAGAAACTACATGGTTTTCTTCCTTACTGAACCCCGCATAGTCTACAGTGTTTGAATAGGTACATTCGATGACCGGTTTAACCTAGTCCCTGCCTACGAAGCTAATGGCCCTGGGTTTGAATCCCGATAAGCGCAAATATTTATGTGATGAGCATGAATATTTGTTTTCGAGTCTTGGGTATTTTTGTTTTCTATGTCTATGTATTTAAATATTTATATATATAAAATATATTTATCTTCGTTTAGTAACACAAGCCTCATTGAGCTTACCATGGAGGTTCGATTTCTGTAAGATTGTTCCGTATTTTTTAACCCTATCTAAAGATGAGCTCTAAGCTAGCTCTTTTTGTTGGTTAAATGCCTTTGAACTGGCTTAAATATAGATTGACTGATACTGATTCTTACCGTTGATTTATTCACAGTTAATTGTACCTACATACAATCTTGAAGACCGACATGAAAATTCTTTTTCAGTGCCATGTTTGGTTCTGCCCTGCCTAGCTAGCACACTAGGTTTTATGTCGGCGAAAATGTACTGAAACGTCACGTAAAACGCGACATAAAGCCTAGTGTGCTAGCCCCCCTGCCTAGCTAGCACACTAGGTTTTATGTCGGCGAAAATGTACTGAAACGTCACGTAAAACGCGACATAAAGCCTAGTGTGCTAGCCCCCCTGGTTCATACATTTTACCGTTATGTTTTATGTGACGTCTCTGTACATTTTCGCCGTAACGTGACGATAAAACCTATCGGTTTAGGGTCTCTGGAAACTGTAGGTTTAAAGATGGAGACAATGTGATATTGCTATGATGGCCAGCCCATCACCCACAGTGGCCACAGTACACTACAACCCTCCATACTTAACTCATACGATACCCACGAGAATAATCGACAAGCTGACATTGCTGACCCGGCACCACACGAGATGATAGAATTAATTTCTGTAAATTCTACATAAGCATACAATTTCAGGGCTTTACACCAGTACCACCTGAATCTCTGATATCTGAAAACGCCAAAGCTGCTCTCCAGACAATTTTAAAAGACGGTGATTATACCAAGACCGAAATCGGCGTCGCAGATGAGGTAAATATAATTGAAAATAACATAACAAATCAGGACAAATTTTAATAAAATATATATTTCCGTGCGGATTTATTAACTCCACCCACAGTATTTTATTTTTGTAGGGTGGTGTAGGCACAGTTGGAGCAGTGGCAATTGATGCTGAAGGCCATGTCGCTGTGGCCACCAGCACTGGAGGCATGAGTGGAAAAGCTGTTGGTCGGATTGGTGATACGCCGCAAATTGGCAGTGGAACCTACGCTGACGACAATGTGGGCGGCGTATCAACCACAGGCAATAAATACATCTTATCAATCTCTTTTTGTTGAAACCTTCTCATTTTGCTTATATCAAATTGGAAATTTCAGGTCACGGAGAGACAATTCTTAAATTCTGCCTAGCTCACAGTATAATAAATCGTATGAGAGATGGAACTCATCCTGATATAGCAACACGGAACGCTGTTAATGGTAAAGTTTAATAGAAACACTGATATATGGTTGTGTTAGGTAGTATATGCTAAGTCGATAATTATATTTGTTTCAGAAATGACCGCTCGTTTAAATAATACTGCCGGCGCAATAACTTTGTCGAAGAATGGGGATGTTGGAGTTCACTTTTCATCAAAACGAATGTCATGGGCGTACATTAAAGATAATACTATGTACTATGGCATTGAACATGGGCAAGTGCTTGAGCAAAAGTATTGTAATAATTCAAAATAAATGTACCTATATGCTGTGGAAACCTATGGGTGTAACATATTTTTATATAAATATATAATTTTTGCATTTAGCATGTATTTATTATTTACCAAATAATTTATTTAAGTTTAAATTAATTCGTCTCGCTCGAGGCATAGGAATTTGTGATTTTTTTCTGCTGAACTTGCCTAACAGAAGCACTTTACCACAGTATTACAATATTGTTGTTAAACTGTGACTTATCGGGCAGATAAAGGTCATCGTCTAGGCTTTGTGCAAGAATTTAGGTACAGGTAGAATGTAGGCTGGCTCGATGTATGCCCGAATTGCCTGCCCGACTTGCCATGTCCCGTTAAGCATGTTGGGATGAGACAGCAATACGCATGAGACAGCAATAATAATGAGTGTCTTTACTCTCGTATACTGGGCTAAGTAGTACCACGAAAATTAAAGTCCAAATATCTTCATATCTAATACCCTGAGAACTTTACGGTTTCGCTCTATGGAAACACAACAATATATCGATATCAGCCATATTTTTACATCATAAAATAGGTTGGGTAATTTGACTAAATACTCATTAATAATCCACCTAAATTTAATACCGCAACGGTAAAAAATAAAGAAAAGTAATCTTTATAAATTCCGTAAAAATCAGGCGAAAATGGTATAAACTTTCTTCACTTTATAATTAACTACGTCTATATACGTTCTTTGGGATACGCGCTACCTAATCCACTTATTTTTCAAATTAATAAACCTTTCCATAGGCCAGATGAAATTCAATATTATCTCAATGTCGTAAATATTTAATTAAAATGCTGTTATATCCTGATAAATATATTTTTTAATACAGTTGCTCAAAAAGTGATACTTTATGTAGCTGCAAATCGTACGCAAAGTTGTATTTTGCGCACTAGTGCTTTTTACTTTTCCACGTGTATCGAACGATGTTTTTTAATACAGTTGCGAAAAAATAAGAAAAACAACAAGTAAGGAATTTGAAACTTTTACATTATTAATTCTGTAATACAGTTGAAAAATAATGAAGTTGTTCAAAAATCATTTTTTTAAATACAGTTCTTCCTTACTTGTTGTTTTTCTTATTTTTTCGCAACTGTATTAAAAAAAGTCGTTCGATACACGTGCGGAAATGTCATTCTTCACTCGTCCCGAGTCTTGCCACGAGCCCTCGGCGATGTCTCGTTACTCGTGAAGTAATGACATACTTTCCGCACTAGTATCGAAATGTACTATTTGGATTCAGGTAGTAAGTCTCAGAAAACTTGACATTAGCTGTCAAATGTACAATGGTCCGCCACCGCAGGCCGCGCCTGTGTGATGCAGGCTTAAAGTATTTGTTGAAAAATAATGGTATTCGAACGGCGGGGCGCATTCTGGTACAGCAGTGATGTTATCGATATTAAATTACGATAATTACCGGTTTTTCGCTCTAAATCGTATCTGTCAAAGACGAGACGTGACAGTCATATGTTTTTGACAAGTAGATTTATTTTTCAGGGCAAAGCGTTTCATGCCTATTGCCTGTTTTGTACAATAATTTCCATTTATGATTATTAAATACAAATTAAACAAATATGTTGATAAACGGTAACTTAACATTAAGGTTTAAAGCAGCTGAATTACAGTACTTCAACTGGTTATACAGTGTAGCGCCATGCTTCGCAGTAAATGCTTCTAAAATTAATATAATAACTGATCCGCGGAAGTTTTACGATTCCTTGTATGAAAGATTTAAATCAGCTAATCGTCGAATATCCGTCGCCAGTTTATATATAGGAACAGGTGCTCTGGAAAAAGATCTGTTAAATGTGACAAAGGATAATATGTTGCGGAATAAAGAGTTGCAGTTTACTGTTCTGTTAGACTATCAGCGAGGCACGCGAGGGGACGTGAACTCACGGAGCCTGTTACAAGAATTCCTGAATAGAGTTCCGGAACAATGCAATATTTCGTTGTACCAGACGCCTCGGCTGCATGGCTCCTGGTCTAGAGCTCTGCCGTCTAGATATAATGAGATTGTGGGTCTTCAGCATATGAAACTGTACATTGCTGATGACTCAGTACTGCTGAGTGGGGCAAACTGTTCAAATGACTACTTCGAGAGAAGACAGGACCGGTATATTGAAATCCAGGATCCGGACTTGGCTGATTTTTATTGTGAACTCATAGGTATGGTTATGTAAGTTACTAATTGTTTTGTTTCTTTTTTTGGTTACAAGATTCAGTTTGGTTTTTAAAAAGGCTTTATTTTCATTGTTATTTTTTTTTATGGATTATTCTTTTTGTCATAAGCTGTGCCTGCACCAGACGCATTCCTCGGCCGAGCGTGCGCGCTCAGTGTAGACGGGCCTCAGCACGCCACGCCTCGCCCTAGGTGGCTCAGTGTAGACGCGGAGACTCGGGCGAGGCGTGTGGCTGAGCATGCGCCCAATGTAGCCATCGCTATAATTCAATTTTGATGAAAACTCATACCAATGTGATATTCGGTTCCATTTTCTGTAGAGTAAATTCATGTAATCGTAATTAAGATTACAATAGATGGATTGACAATTAGGTAGTTTACTTAGTTCAAGTTCTGACCTAGTGATACCTGATTGACACAATGGAACCAAAAAGTCCACAAATGTTCCTGAGCCTACCTTCACCTTATGATAAGGTTTCAATAGGGGTGTGACGTCACGATCCCCTAGCGTTTTCTCTCTCTAACAAGTAATGGTAAAACGGTTCTAGCTTCGTAATTTTTAGAGATATATGAATGGGATTTTCGTCACTAAGCATATACTTTTGCCTTCTTTCTGTTGAACCAATTTGGACCTAATAATAAATGTTGAGTCTACACCCCTATTGTAGTCAAGTAATTTAATTGGCCTGCAAGATTATCTGAATATAGTATGAGACAGCTTTATGCAAAATTTGCTTTTTTTACAGATGAAATGAGTAAATACAGCAAAAAATGTGTGAAGCAAGGGTATATGGAAAACAAGTATACTTCAAGAGAGGCTGTGACCCAGGAAGTAAACGAGAAGATAATTCTCTTCATCCAGAGATGGAAGGAGAAACAAGACTTGTCTACTTTGTCTAGTGGTAATAACAACTTTTTAATAAAACTAATACCAACTTAAGTCAGTTCTACTTTTTAACTTGAAAAAGAAAAAAGAAATTAATTTATTTGGTGTAAAGTAAAATATAGTAATTTAAATAGCTACTGTTAACAGTGTTAACTGCAACATATCGAAATAGATGCCACTAACATGTGTCAATAACAATATATTCTAAGGCTAGTTTTCAAGGCACCCCAAATTTCACTTAACATGAAAAAACATGAAGAACAACTGAGGAAGTTCACTTGTGTATTTTCAGGCTTATTTAAAGTAATAAATAGTGTTTGAATCACACAATTCTAAAATAAATTGGTGACATCTCTTTTTTATATGTTAAGTGGCGGACCCTCAAAAGGATACATGGGTATTTCCACTAATACAAATGGGTGAGTTTGACGTGCGGCAAGACGAGAGAGTGACACAGGGACTGCTGGGTTCAGCTCCCCCAGACTCCCTCATCCGACTGGCGACTGGCTATTTCAACTTGACTGGAGAATATGCTGACACTCTGCTGAAGGATTGCAAAGCAAACATTAGTCTGTTGATGGCCCATCCCAATGTGAGTATTTGTTTGTTGTTTTGCTTGCCAAGTCGATTATGACCTATGATGTTCCTCTTAATTTCAAATTGGGTGTGCAATTGTGCATAGCATATGTATGTCATGAGGTGCGTCCACACCAAACGCACGCTCACCCGAGCGCGACCCGCCCTAGCGTGCGCGCTAAGTGTGGACGGCGATCGGCGCGCCTGAGCCGAGCCCGTGTGGACGGTTGTTTTGTGTGGCCGCACGCTCACCCGAGCGTTGTCGGCTTTTTGGGCGAAATCAAAGGGGCCGCGGCGCCGTGCTACTGGCAATGTACTTATTTATTTATTTATCGTTTTCAAATAAATAACGTGAAAATTATTTTCGCCGTGTGCATCCACACTGAACGCACGCTCACCCGAGCGGCTCGCCCGAGCCCTCCGCACGCTCGCCTGAGTGGCTCGGGTGAGCGTGCGGAGGGCTCGGGCGAGCCGCTCGGGTGAGCGTGCGTTCAGTGTGGTCGCACCTATGAACGAAGATGAAAGTAACCACTTTATTCGTTTTCAATTGGATTGTGAATACAACATTGCAATATTTTTAAAACTTCATTTTCATAAAAATATCTTTGTATCTTTCAGGCAAACGGCTTTATGGGTGCTTCGGGGCCCGCCGGAGGCATCCCTCACGCGTATTCTTTGATAGCGAGAAAGTAAGTATTGTTAGTGGCATATTTATATATGGCAAAAATGTTCAAAGTTCAATGTTATACAGGGTGACTGGTAATTCGACCTATTCCTTGAAAGGAGTTATACTAGAGCTAATTTGCAACAATTTATGTCCAGTCAACCAGGGAATAGGTCGAATTACCAGTCACCCTGTATATTATATTGTTCATACATACTAATATGACAAGAACCGAAAATCCTTGAATATAACTTGAGTAAACCACAGCTGTTTCTAAAAACATTTGTTTACTATTTCAGGTTCTGGAATAGAGTGGAGGCATCTAATCAAACGAATAGAGTTCAAATGTTGGAGTATGAACGTCCAAACTGGACATTCCATGCTAAGGGTTTATGGTAAATCTTCATTACACTAATACAAGTATACAACAGTCTACGACACAAGTAAGAAATTCCCTATTAATGTGACTACTCCAGAGGATCTAACTCAGGAGTTCCCCTGCTTGGGAATTGTTGATTGTGCCTTCCTGGCGTTCGTCGAAAATGCGTTTGCATTATCGAAATATGCCCGTCGATACAAACCCGATAGGGTTTAACGACACTGTTATATAGGGTGACTGGTAATTCGACCTATTCCTTGAAAGGGGTTATACTAGAGCTAATTTGCAACAATTTATGCCCATTCAACCAGGGGTCGAAACTCGCTGGTTTCCGAGATATTCGAGTTTTTAGTGTGTATGAAAAAAATTCTCCTTGCAGCCTTAAGCTGGTGATTGTGACAAAAGTACTTCCATTTGGATGGTAAAAAAAAATTTTTGTCACAATCAGCAATTTAAGGCTGCAAGGCGATTTTTTTTCAAACAAACTAAAAACTCGAAAAATTAAAAAAAATCGTGTTTTGACCCCTGGTTGACTGGACATAAATTGTTGCAAATTAGCTCTAATATAACCCCTTTCAAGGAATAGGTCGAATTACCAGAATTTAACGAAATGTATTTTCTTTTATAAATGTAATAAAAAAAATATTAAATAAATGCAAAAATATGTGATTCAGTTGGGCTGCACCCAAAAAGGTTGGTAAACCTTATCGGTTACAAGTTTAGCCCACGGCCAGCAAAAAAGATTGGTCGTCACCTTGACTATTATCTTACTTTTTTATACCACGTAAGTAATGGTAAGCGGTTATCGTAGCCTATGGACGTATGCAACCCCAGTGGACTCGCAGGCGGTAATGCGCATGCGAGCCTTTAAAAACTTTTTCAACACACCTGCTCGTAAAGTAGGTCTTATTACAGCGTATTTACACTGATAATGCAGAATATTACCCATGCCGTGCCTTTTACATTACATTATCGCACTAGTGCCTTTTCATTACATATCTTTTTAAATATTAGCAAAATAATGCAGAATATTACCCATGCCGTGACTTTTACATTACATTATCGCACTAGTGCCTTTTCATTACATATCTTTTAACATTTTCATTTTTTATTTTTTTATTTTTTCCTCGCAAATGTGTTGAAAAACGTCGTATGAAACACGTGAGCATTGGTCATTACACTTCTCGTCTCCATTAAGCCTTCGCCTTCGGCTCAGGCTTAAAAACCGACTCGAGTGTAATGACCAACTTAGCACACTTGTATCATAATGTACTATTTCAACACACCTGCTCGTAAAGTAGGTCTTATTACAGCGTATTTACACTGATAATGCAGAATATTACCCATGCCGTGCCTTTTACATTACATTATCGCACTAGTGCCTTTTCATTACATATCTTTTTAAATATTAGCAAAATAATGCAGAATATTACCCATGCCGTGACTTTTACATTACATAATCGCACTAGTGCCTTTTCATTACATATCTTTTAACATTTTCATTTTTTATTTTTTTATTTTTTTCCTCGCAAATGTGTTGAAAAACGTCGTATGAAACACGTGAGCATTGGTCATTACACTTCTCGTCTCCATTAAGCCTTCGCCTTCGGCTCAGGCTTAAAAACCGACTCAAGTGTAATGACCAACTTAGCACACTTGTATCATAATGTACTATTTCATCTCTCCTGTTCTGAAAGTTGACTTTTCATGGGCATATAGCCGGGTGGAAAATAGCGTTTTCTCCCCTAGGGTGGAAAGTAATTTTTTTTTAATTGTTACGGTCAGCCACGGAGTCGAAGATAATTGAGTTACTTCATATTATTAAAATAAAATCTTTACATATATCGAAACTCAGCTATACATTAAGCGACGGGTTCATTACGACGATGTTGATAAAAAATCATTTTACTGTTGGTATTTTTCTTCCTAATTACAGAAAATCAACATTCAAAACCCTTTCTGTAAATATCGGCTGCCCGAAATAATGCTATAAAACTTTTTTTTCACGTTTCGTCATGGCCCTCTAGATTAGTAGCGTCGTCGCGGCCTACTCGATTACAATCGATTACAATCGAGTAGGCCGTGGCAAGTGGCCAGTGCAAAGAGGTTAGAGGTTGGATATAGTTTTAATTATTTTACTTAGGTATATCTAAAATCGAATAATTAATTTATTTCATATCAAGCAAATCATTCTATACCTACATTTATTTATAGAATTATATAAATACAAGAAATAAGATTAAAACTATTAGATCAGATACGTTTTTTAGACTTTTCTAAAGTTGGCAGTATGTGTATTTTAACTGATTATTCTTAATATACCTGTTTTATAAAATGTACGTGCAGTATTTTACTTTCCTCACAGTCGAAATGAAAAGTAGAGTGTTTAACTCGGGTGAAATTACCCATTTTACCCTCGAACTATCTCTATCTCTATCTATATATCTCGGGTACTATGGGTCACTTTCAACCCTTGGTTAACAATCTACTATTACACTCCTTTTTTGAAGAACTCGATGCTGTAGCCCTTCGGCAAAACCTCTGGAAGGTGTTCATTCCACAACCGGAGCATCCGAGGGAAGAAAATTCTCTGAAACCATACCGTACGCGAGCGTGTGGGTATTTTATAGGTTTCAGAATACCCTAGCTTAGCCTAATCCAATCCAAATTATTTGCAGGTACTACCCGCCGGGCAGCGGAGTGCCGTGGGGCACTCTGGTGGGCTCGGCGAACCTCGGCGAGCGCTCCGTGAAGCGCGACCTCGAGGCGCAGGCCGCCATATTCACAGTCTCGCCACAACTGCAGGTACTGTCTGTCTACTGTGACGTAGGTATCCACATGCAGGTACTACCCGCCGGGCAGCGGAGTGCCGTGGGGCACTCTGGTGGGCTCGGCGAACCTCGGCGAGCGCTCCGTGAAGCGCGACCTCGAGGCGCAGGCCGCCATATTCACAGTCTCGCCACAACTGCAGGTACTGTCTGTCTACTGTGACGTAGGTATCCACATGCAGGTACTACCCGCCGGGCAGCGGAGTGCCGTGGGGCACTCTGGTGGGCTCGGCGAACCTCGGCGAGCGCTCCGTGAAGCGCGACCTCGAGGCGCAGGCCGCCATATTCACAGTCTCGCCACAACTGCAGGTACTGTCTGTCTACTGTGGCGTAGGTATCCACATGCAGGTACTACCCGCCGGGCAGCAGAGTGCCGTGGGGCACTGGTGGGCTCGGCGAACCTCGGCGAGCGCTCCGTGAAGCGCGACCTCGAGGTGCAGGCCGCCATATTCACAGTCTCGCCACAACTGCAGGTACTGTCTGTCTACTGTGACATAGGTATCCACATGCAGGTACTACCCGCCGGGCAGCGGAGTGCCGTGGGGCACTGGTGGGCTCGGCGAACCTCGGCGAGCGCTCCGTGAAGCGCGACCTAGAGGTGCAGGCCGCCATATTCACAGTCTCGCCACAAATGCAGGTACTGTCTGTCTACTGTGACATAGGTATCCACATGCAGGTACTACCCACCGGGCAGCGGAGTGCCGTGGGGCACTGGTGGGCTCGGCGAACCTCGGCGAGCGCTCCGTGAAGCGCGACCTAGAGGTGCAGGCCGCCATATTCACAGTCTCGCCACAACTGCAGGTACTGTCTGTCTACTGTGACATAGGTATCCACATGCAGGTACTACCCGCCGGGCAGCGGAGTGCCGTGGGGCACTGGTGGGCTCGGCGAACCTCGGCGAGCGCTCCGTGAAGCGCGACCTAGAGGTGCAGGCCGCCATATTCACAGTCTCGCCACAACTGCAGGTACTGTCTGTCTACTGTGACATAGGTATCCACATGCAGGTACTACCCGCCGGGCAGCGGAGTGCCGTGGGGCACTGGTGGGCTCGGCGAACCTCGGCGAGCGCTCCGTGAAACGCGACCTAGAGGTGCAGGCCGCCATATTCACAGTCTCGCCACAACTGCAGGTACTGTCTGTCTACTGTGACATAGGTATCCACATGCTGGTACTACCCGCCGGGCAGCGGAGTGCCGTGGGGCACTGGTGGGCTCGGCGAACCTCGGCGAGCGCTCCGTGAAGTGTGACCTAGAGGTGCAGGCCGCCATATTCACAGTCTCGCCACAACTGCAGGTACTGTCTGTCTACTGTGACATAGGTATCCACATGCAGGTACTACCCGCCGGGCAGCGGAGTGCCGTGGGGCACTGGTGGGCTCGGCGAACCTCGGCGAGCGCTCCGTGAAGCGCGACCTAGAGGTGCAGGCCGCCATATTCACAGTCTCGCCACAACTGCAGGTACTGTCTGTCTACTGTGACATAGGTATCCACATGCAGGTACTACCCGCCGGGCAGCGGAGTGCCGTGGGGCACTGGTGGGCTCGGCGAACCTCGGCGAGCGCTCCGTGAAGCGCGACCTAGAGGTGCAGGCCGCCATATTCACAGTCTCGCCACAACTGCAGGTACTGTCTGTCTACTGTGACATAGGTATCCACATGCAGGTACTACCCGCCGGGCAGCGGAGTGCCGTGGGGCACTGGTGGGCTCGGCGAACCTCGGCGAGCGCTCCGTGAAGCGCGACCTAGAGGTGCAGGCCGCCATATTCACAGTCTCGCCACAACTGCAGGTACTGTCTGTCTACTGTGACATAGGTATCCACATGCAGGTACTACCCGCCGGGCAGCGGAGTGCCGTGGGGCACTGGTGGGCTCGGCGAACCTCGGCGAGCGCTCCGTGAAGCGCGACCTAGAGGTGCAGGCCGCCATATTCACAGTCTCGCCACAACTGCAGGTACTGTCTGTCTACTGTGACATAGGTATCCACATGCTGGTACTACCCGCCGGGCAGCGGAGTGCCGTGGGGCACTGGTGGGCTCGGCGAACCTCGGCGAGCGCTCCGTGAAGCGCGACCTAGAGGTGCAGGCCGCCATATTCACAGTCTCGCCACAACTGCAGGTACTGTCTGTCTACTGTGACATAGGTATCCACATGCTGGTACTACCCGCCGGGCAGCGGAGTGCCGTGGGGCACTGGTGGGCTCGGCGAACCTCGGCGAGCGCTCCGTGAAGCGCGACCTAGAGGTGCAGGCCGCCATATTCACAGTCTCGCCACAACTGCAGGTACTGTCTGTCTACTGTGACATAGGTATCCACATGCTGGTACTACCCGCCGGGCAGCGGAGTGCCGTGGGGCACTGGTGGGCTCGGCGAACCTCGGCGAGCGCTCCGTGAAGCGCGACCTAGAGGTGCAGGCCGCCATATTCACAGTCTCGCCACAACTGCAGGTACTGTCTGTCTACTGTGACATAGGTATCCACATGCTGGTACTACCCGCCGGGCAGCGGAGTGCCGTGGGGCACTGGTGGGCTCGGCGAACCTCGGCGAGCGCTCCGTGAAGCGCGACCTAGAGGTGCAGGCCGCCATATTCACAGTCTCGCCACAACTGCAGGTACCGTCTGTCTACTGTGATGTCTGCCGGAGCATGCCGGAGCATACTGTGATGTCGGCCAGTCTCGAAGAGCGCTCCGTGAAGCACGACCTCGGCGCACGCTGCCAGCAGTGTATTTACTCTTTGAAATCGTAATGTTGGTGAAGTGGAACTGATGATCAACTCTGCCAAGTGTTGTGTCTGCACCTTCTGCCGTGCACGTACCCCGATACATGCTCAATACATGCTTGGAGTAGAGCCTATCAACCGTGTCACCAGCGTTAAGGATCTTGGCGTGGTCTTCGATATGCGGCTTACTTTCCATGAGCACATATTATCACTTGCTAAAAGCTGCTATCGAAGATTAGGCTTTGTGATTCGCAACCTTCGTGACTTTTATGATCCCGGGGCCATCAGGCTAGTTTATAACGCACTCGTTAGAAGCAAGCTGGAAGCTTCGTCAATCATATGGCACCCTTATGAATCAACTTACGCCCTATTACTGGAGAAGGTTCAGCAAACGTTCCTACGGTTTTTATATAGGAAAGTTTTTGGGAACTATCCATTTATGTATCCCACCAAATACCTGTTAGGAACCCTAGGTTATAATTCGTTGGAGGTAAGACGTAATTACAATTTGTTGGTGACTGCGTGTCGGATCATACGCGGTGAGTCAGATTGTCCGGAGCTAGTGAGTCGCCTCGTGCGACTCTATACTCCGGATATCCCAAAGATAACCCTTAGGCCACGGCGACGCGATTTGTTGGCGGTGCCTGTCGCGCGCACTGTGGCACGCAGGAACTCGCCGCTGATCCGTGCTCTCTCACATCTCAATGCGCTTTTGGCATCAGCACCGGAGTGTGACTTACTTGCGTGGCGATGGATGTATGTGTGCGGTGAATGTCTGAGCTTCTGTGAGGAGATGGATGACAGGCAATCAACTGTACCAATGTAATTATATGTGTTTTGTTTGTTTTGTTGTATAGTTTAGTATCGTTTTCATGACGCATTGGTTTTAGGACTGTAATGTTGTGTTAACATGTTTTTAATAATAAATAAATAAAATGATGAAGACCACAGATGACTTATGGAACTCCTCAAAGATGTAAAGTACGTCAAAGATTCTGACATGATTCCGTTGAAGTAGCAACTAATGAAGTGTTAATTCTGAGATTCTTGAGGAATCGACGGAACTCCTCAAATATTATCAGCCGACATATAGTGAATTGAGTTTTTTCTGTAATAATCAACGCATTTGCTCTCGGAAAGCAGTTCATGTGGTAAATTGGAAAGGAAATGTGGAAATTTTCATATACTGTGTGGCTTGGCGAAGTACTGAATTGAAGTCGGTTTAAACTTTGTTTTTAAAGTAAATTATTTTATTACGAAAATTAAAGGTATGTAAAAATTAAAAAATGTAAAGAAATCATAAGAAAGTATCTGTAGCGTTACTTTCTTATGATTTCTTTTTTTGATGTTATATGTATTTGAAAGCTGCACGCACCGGCACTCACCGAATACGCTCTATATTAAACGGGCTTATACTATGACGTCACAACTCATATTCTCGGCGCGTTTACTATGGAGT
This sequence comes from Epinotia brunnichana, assembly GCA_963854355.1. NCBI lineage: Eukaryota > Metazoa > Arthropoda > Insecta > Lepidoptera > Tortricidae > Epinotia > Epinotia brunnichana. The sequence continues at coordinate 13,171,558 of OY977942.1, forward strand.
AAGTCATTAATTTGCAATTAATTATCTTTACAAAATTTGCGTTTAAGTCTATACTTGTCTTACAAAATCATCATCGTCATCGTCCTAGCGTTATTCCCGGTTGTGCCCCTAAAGGAGCCCGGGGTCCGCTTTGACACCTGATCCCAAGATTTGGCATAGGCACTAGTTTTACGAAAGCGACTTGTCTTACAAAATATCATTTCTAATTCAAAATAAGAACTTTTTTTTTTGTTACTTTAACGTGAAATAAAATTAATCATCATCATCATCATTCCCTATTGTCGACAGGAGGCGCTCCACTCTGAAGTGGCCCTCCTGCACGCGCCCGCGGCGGAGTGCAGCCGCGAGCTGCAGGAGCGCTCGGCGCCGCTGTGGGTCAAAGCCACCGTCGGCCTGTTCCGGACCTACTTCTGAATTTACTACTAACAGGTTAACACCAGTTCTCCATAACCTCCTTAGTCCCAGGATCCTATATACCCCAGTCGCACCACGTCGAGTGACGTGGGAAATAGCGAGGAAAGGAGGCAGGGACGCTCGTCTTGCTCCTCGTCATGCCCACCGCTCTCTGTGCCGTAGGTTTTTTGGGCGCGAGCCAAAGTACCGGCAATATGCGCGCGAGTCTTCGACCAACACGGAAATCTGAGCTATAACCACGAACTTCGAATCTCGAACTTCGTATATCTCCGTCTCTATCGCACTTATGGTTTATGGTACTCGAGCGACCGAAACGGAGCTATACGAAGTTCGAGATTCGAAGTTCGTGGTAGCGCCGCAGTAGGCATTCGAACCATTTCCCCTCTGTCAAAGTACAAGCCAAATAAATAAATAAATAAAAAAAAAATTATAAAAAAAAAAATTGTTTAATTCAGACCGAGATCCATAATAGTGTTAGTAACAAAATGGGGCTTACAAGACTATATTAGTATTACACGACTAAGTTTAGTTTAAATAAAATTTTAATTACATTTACATTTCATTTAGGTACTTCTTTTGGTTACCTATGGCAGAAAGGTAGGACCAAGTAGTGAATATTTTATTCCCTACTTGGCCCTACCAATGACCACTTCAACCCAATATTTGGTGAGCGGGCAGTCGAGGCGCTCTGCCAACACCCTCAGCATACTGTTGTTGCAAAGTGGGCATGGTTCGCACACAAAAATGTATGAAGGCGTGCAAGTTTTTTCGGTATATTGTGTCATTTGGGATGTATTAGTGTCATCTTTACAGCAAATCCCCCCCCTTCCCCCTGTGAAAGTCTTAGGGGATATTCGATCTATCTTGAGTTTTGCCATGCCGACGATAGAAATAGTAGATTGTATGACAGGGGTTTAAAATAAGCCATATTACCACGAGATGGTTATTTCCCCGAACGAAGTGAGGGGTAATTGTTCGAGTGGTAATATGGCTAGTCAACCACGCTCGAACGTTTGGACGCGGCTATAGAACGGTCAGATGCGTTTATTTTTTTTAATGATTGTGAGTTAGGGAATACAAAACGCCCACATAGACACCGATGTGACACAGACACACACACGTAGTCTATATCGGAGCAGAATATCATTTGTTGAGGCTAAGTAAGATCAATTGAGGTTCTTGCTACTCACACCAGATGTCGCTAATAGTGGCTGCCGCAGGGGAAATTTCTCGATTGTCTCCTCATAGTCCAGTAACTTTACCTATACATCCAGAGCTTGCGTCAAATCCGGTAGTTCTTATTTTATGCAGACTTGTTTATGTTGGCCTAATGCTTAGAATAATAACGCATAGAATGATAGTTTCATACGGCCGACGCGCCAAGCGTGAGCCATAAAATGGATTCATGTACTTGTAATCAACTCGTATTCACACGCGCCAATACGCACACAAACGCACCAATTTTGTTCCACCGATCGGCGTACTGGGCCATTTATGGCCGAGTTTTAGTGGCCTCACCGTTGTGCGTGAATTATTATTCTAAGGCCTAATGAATAATCCAAGAATGTGACCTTGAGCGCCGAACGCAACTTTTTCAAAAATCTAAAATCCCGCAAGAGTTTTTATAAAGGACTAGTTTTTGATAGTACCTTCTCAGGCCCTTTTTAAAGTAGACTAGATTTGCTACAATATGAGACTAGAATTGTCTCTGTAGACCCTTAGTTTCCGAGATAAAAACTTTCAAAGTTTATAATTTTTCGAACTTCGAAAATCTGCAACACCCTGCTCCGTCGGGACTCGGGGGTAATTGGAACTTGATACCGCTAGAGTTGTTCGAGTGACGTCTAAAATATTGCAAAAAATTGCGAAGTTCGAAAACATTATGAGTTTTGAATTTTTTTATCTCGGTAACTATTGGGTCTACAGAGACAATTCTAGTCCTAATATTGTAGCAAGTTTTGTCTTCTTTAAAAACGTTCTTAAAAGGTACTATCAAATACGAGTCCTTTAGGGATTTCGCGGTATTTTTGACAAAGTTGCGTTCGGCGCTCGATATCACAAACTTAGATTATTCAACATAATAAACACGTCTGCATAAAATCAGAACTACCGGATTTGACGCAAACTACCCCGTACTTTCAGGCGACAAGGTTACTGGATAACAACAATAACAACTGAACAAATATCATTTTTGCTGTTAGATAACAAGTCTGAAATTTAAAGAGGAATCTGGCGATGGCTTTGGAAAATAAATATGGTTAATGAAAATAACCCATCGATTTGTAATCAACCCCTTTCTTGACAGTGTATGTTCCCTTTTTCTTTGCACGTAATCCTAGTCGCTAACGAAGCTTGTAAAGGGTTATTTAGTAATACATATTGTAATAGCGAATTTCCACAAGTAAATAAGGATTGACACCTGTGGCCCATTTTCGAAGCTACTCGTACATGTTACAAAATCAAGTAACACATGTGAAATGACCAGTCTTTATTGGTGAAGCGCCTGAGGCCTTGAGCTTGAGGCTGAAATAGGCCCCACATATTCAAGTCCTTCTCAATATTTTGATCCAACCTTTAGTAGGTAGGTACAGTCAGCATCAAAAGTAGCTACGCAAACGAAGACGTCAAAGGTCTTTATTAAAAGGGAATAAAAGCTTTTGACGTTTGAGTAGCTTGTGGTACCTATGTTACCGACCGAAAACATATAGTATTACCTAACACCAAATAGGTTTATTAGGACATCAGTTTGGTCACAATTGATTGTTGTATGATTCAGTGAGAATTGTTTTTGTTACGTTTTAAGATTGTTTTGTATTAAGTTTTAGCTTTAATATGGTTGTATTTGTTGAGAAAATTAATGAGTTTGTTATAATGGTTGTTTCAATGAACTGTGTCCCGCGCCGCAAAACGCTTCGCCCATCCGTAACGACACCCCATCCCCATACATACCCATCCAATTATCCCATATAGAGTAAGGTGCAGTTTTGTTTACTGGCCAGGGTCAGCGTCTTGGCTCTCTTGGTATCCCTCAAAGACTACAATATACATACTGAGATAGACAGGCAACTCGATCAAATTGAGAAGGCATTTAATGCTTGCGTACAGCAGGCGCCATCTCTTCTGCGATATTAAAACTTTTCTGTTAAAACATACAAAAAGTGCGTCGGTCGCAGGGTTTGAACCCCGGCTCATCGACTCCAAATACCGCCGTCTTTACCCCTAGGCTATGGATGTATAATGTCAACACGGCGAATTTCGAAATACCTTGACAACCTAAGCCTAGCAATCGCTACAGCTTCAAAGAGTTCGCAACCTATCAAGAAGGTGGCACTGTTTTCAATAAGAAAATGGATTTGCATTAAGTTCTAAGTTCGCATAGCATGGTATCCCTCTGGATACCCATCCAACCAACTAGGTACCCCATAACGTTCTCCCTTGTTAAACCTAACTACTTTAGCCCTAAATGCTTCATTAGACCTAATGCATTTTTTTCCTTAACTTTATAGGATTATTGCAAAACGAACCTAACCTAACGTAATGCCTTCTATTTGATTATATTCAAAGAAAATCCGAAAAGTTCACTGTTTTGAAGAAAAATGCTGTATCAGGTCTAATGTGAAGCAAAAGTTAATAGGTCAAGTGACAGGAGGCCAATTCTCGGGCCGTTCGAGATGATGTCTAATAGACATATTCCGAAAAAACATGGCGGATATTTAACGAAAAATAAATTTAAAGGTATTAAAGCGTTTAAAGGGTTAACCAGTATGTATGATTAAAAGATTATTAAAGATATGATGGATAGATTGATTGTTAAAGAATACACAACATAAAGCTTTCAATCACTTTTAATCATTATTCATTCTTATTTTCATTCGTATAATCACATAATAATAATTATTTTCATTCGTATAATCACATAATAATAATTACCTCGATTCACACTTAAAATAATTTTAAAATAAATTAAATGAAAAACACTCTGCAATAATTTATACAAAATTCAGTCGTTTTGTGACATTTGATTAGATTACATTATACAATTAAAATTACAATAATAGGAATCAGGCATGTAATAATTAAAATGTGTCGTTGTCTGGGGAAAAAAAACCTTAGTGCATCTTACGATGAAGTGGGAAATAGGTCCTTATCGTAAGGTGCTAAGGTCTCTTTTCGCAATTCGTCGTAAGACGCACTAATGTATTTTTGGCCAGAGCCCGACACAAACATATCAACTAGTGAGTGGCCGCACGGCGGCGCGCGCTCACGGAATACAAATAATTATTCGTAAATAATTGATCCCACAAAATAAAATAAAAACTCGCTTTTGAGCATAATCATTGAGATTATAATCGCAATTATAAATTGAGCAAGTAATTGTTGCTGATTAATTAACGAAGTTTTAGTAATACTGTTAAATCAATAGCGGTGTTAGCCGACAAATCAACATATTTTCACATATTCAGATTAGAACAAATACTACGGAAAGTTAATAGAATTCACCATTTCAGCTTGGACGCCATTTTACTCTAATCTTTGGTGCGCTGGGTATAACTATGCTGACCCTCTCGACTAAATGCAACGTTTTAATTAACTTATTCGACGGAAAAGAGTATGATTCGTTGTTACACTAGATGGAATTATAATATGGACAGTTTTTTTACGATCGTAATTTTTTTTATAATTATGACAACTCAGTTCTAAATTAAATCATTTTCAAGTTAAAACTTAATAATATATTCGATTGTAATATATAGGCAATTTGTATCTCATAATAATTATTCTGAAATGGTCTTATTTTATTATAATAATCAACTTCACTCGATTTTGATAAAAAAAAAAAGAGTTATTGTATGAAACAGTGCATTTAGCCGAAGCGGCAGTCCACACGGAAACGTTGTGTTGTGTCGCGGTAACGCCTCTCATAAACACTACGGACGCAGAAAGTACAAAAATAGTTCACCTATACAATACAATTAACACTACTTAACAATTAAGTATGCGAGGAGGCAACTGACTTAACTCCCTAACAACCAATAAACGGACAAGACCCGCAGAGGGCAAATACAAAAACAAAGATTCATAAATCTTACTGGAATAGACAACATACACGGTCGTGTGTAAGATTAACGAAACTAACCTCCTCAAAATAATGCTACTTATCGCGAATCACACTAAGGTAAATTGACTAGGCGTTGTGAGTGGGTCGCACTGGTTGCGTACTCAGGCTTCGACTTAAATGAATTCGACTTACAACTTAGGCGGAAAATAATCTCGAAAACTTATACTAGAGCCACAGTGGCTCTAGTATAAGTTTTTTCGATACATATACGTTTTCGAACTCGTTTGCGTTTAGTTTGAATTTGTATGGCAACGCGTTGTTCCTAATAGTTACCGCCAGAGGCGCTGTTCGTGTTGCCATACAAATTGAAACTAAACGCAAACGCGTTCGAAAACGCATTGTATCGATAAAACTTATACTAGAGCCTCTGGCCGCAGCTCCAGCATCGAACTAGTTCATCCGTGCGGCCAGCAGCGTTCCAAGGTCGCCTAAGTAAGGTAGTCAGATCAGAAGCCAGCTATGGGCGGCGGGTCGGGCGGCATGTAGTGCAGCTCGTCGATGGGCGCGCTGAACACGTTATACAGTACCGCGAACAGAGTGCAGGCCGCGTACGCGCCGAGAGCCGCCCACCACAGGAGCCGCTCCCAGAGCCGCTGCTGCGCGTGCTTCAGCACGAGCAGGCCGATCGTGAGCCCCGCCAGCGCGCCCGCCACGTGCGCCGCGTATGATACGGGGGGCGCTTCCTGCAATAAACATCGATACATCTTATAACATTAACTAAATCATTTGAGGATTTTTTACGTGAGCCCTGGTACTTCTAACCCTTATTGAGCAGCACGGCTGTCACAAGACGGCGCGCGAGCTCTCTCGATTTTTCTCGCACTATTTCTAAGTTTTCTAACAAGAGAGGGACGGATAGTGCGAAAAAAATGTAGAGAGCTCGCGCGCCGTCTTGTGATAGTCGTGCAGGTAATTGGAGCGTAATTGATGTACAAAATTCTTAATAAGTATTTCTCCGGCAGCTCATTAATTTTCGCCCTATAATCGTACAACACGAAGGTTAATGGTTTTTCCCCAGTTGAGGCGTAGCGAGAAATTTCATACCACCTACACCCTATACGGCTATAATAGCCGACGAAAGTAATTTGTCTTATTGCCGATTGTGCGCAGTTTCAATAAGATCTTTCGCCTCGCCGGCGGAAAATCTTTTTCACGCTTCAATATTACAATATTTAGATGCAAATAGTGCACGTAAAACGAATAGGTATTACAGGGTAATCAAGTAGCTAAAACTGATGCACATTTCACAACAATAGCACAAACGAGACTCACCTTAGTATACCTAGCGTGGACCGCAAAGCCCACGTCACACGAGGCCACCGCGAGCGCGGCGACCAGCCGCACCGCGCCGTACCGCATCGCGTGGAAGTTCAGCAGCGCGTTGGCCAAGTGCGCGGCCAAGAGCGCGTACACACCGCCCGACGCGCCCGCCAGACACACGTCCGGATCCAGGACCGAGGCGGCCAGGGAGCCCGCGAGGACGCCCGCCAGGTACACGGCGCCGCAGCGGACCGCTCCGTGGACCATCTCCAGCGGTAGACCGACCTGCAATCAAGATACATTCAATTAGTACACCATTGATACAAAGGTCATAATTAAACTGGAGTCTATTAGCGTCCAACTTGTTTATGATTAATGGAAAGGTAATTCGCAAATGCGATTAATTCGTAAGTACCGCATTCATTAAATCTACCCGTCTCACACAGGGCGTAATTAAGTAAAGTTGACACGTTCTCTGATACATCTTTTTGTTTATACATATAGATAATGTTTGAAAGGACTCCTCCGGGCCTTTTCAGTGTGATACACATGTAGGTACTTATACTCACAGGGATTATGAGCGTGGTACCCAAGTAGTAGGTAGCTACTAGGTATCGTAATTTACACAGAACGTGATAGATGTGATACGTGTTTCTGGCGTTACCAGTGATCGGCCACAGGTGAGCCATTTATTGAGTCAATCGATCAGCCGTACGTAAAGAAGAGCAGCGTTAGTCACTAGTCAGTGTGTTTTTAAGATAATGAGTCAATGAATTTTCCGAATATTATGACTAGATCGAGTCAGTCGCTCTCGCACAAATATACGTGACGAGTGAAGTAATCAAGTATCACATTGTATGACCTAGTTCTATTTGGCGCTAAACTATAAAAATATGGCAAAGGTGCGGCGTTATACAATAAGTTAATTAATGGCTGTATTTCGTTATTTGCTACTTGCGGATCAAGGGCTGAATTTTTTATTAATTTAGCACATTTAAAATGTCAAGTGACTAATAAAATGAGCAGCTACTTGAAATGGGTTTCCTATTCAAGACGACTATGAAGGCGTTTGTCGGACCACTTTGACCCACTTAACCCTTGGCCTTGCATGAACGAATGTAATCGGTACTTTCCTGTAGACACGTTGATTTGTTTCAAAGCAGTAATCAACCTAGTTACTCCGGAAAATCAGATTGGTATTTAATTTGCACTTTTTTAAAGGAACAATATGTCTTCTCAGAGAGAGAAAGGCTGGGACGACTTCACCTGAGGAAAACTATGTCACGTCACACGGCGACTTTTGGCTACAAACGCGATGCGGTATCCGATACAGGTGATTTTGACAGATAATCTATGACAACTGTCGCGCGACAATCGTCCGTTTGTACGGCTAGAAAAAGTCGCCGTGTGCAACCGCTCTATGGAGCCTACTTTCATTGTTGTATTTTTTTTACCCCCGACGCAAAAAGAGAGGCGTTATAAGTTTGACGTGTCTGTGTATATATCTGTGGGATCGTAGCTCCTAAACGTAACCGATTTTAATGCAGCTTATCTTGTCCGAAAGCTGACGTGATCGAGATGGTTCTTAGCTTCGTTTCAACAAAATCGGTTCAGCCGGTTTTGAGATATTATACTTTGTAATGAATGTCGGGGGTTTTCAACTTCTTTAAGTTGTTAATTATATGCTAGGCTAGAGGGTGTCGGGTTCATACGGTGATAGGAGATCCAGGATTCCTGTAACTTACCGCCAACTGCACAAGCAGGTTGAAGGCGAGGTGCAGCCAGCCGGCGTGCACGACGCTGTAGGTGAGGAACCGCCACAGCTCGTGCCGCCGGTCCGGCCGGTACACCAGCGGAGAGTCCACCGGGACCGGGCCCGCCGCCGCCGCCACGCCGCCCGCGCCCCATGCGTACCACGCGAACACGCCCAGCTGTCAACAATACCACGCTAATTCACTCACAATTTTTTACAGTCCAGAAAGTTTCGACCCACTTTTGGTTGCCATGTAACTTGTACCATATTGCAGTCCCCGCAGAGCCCTTGTGTAACCGCAATCTTCAGGGGGGCAGGCACTCTTCGAAGTAATAAGGGAATTCTTTCTTAATAAGGGAGTTAGGATGGGTTGCACCCACTTACGATTACACCAAAGCGTCTGTAATGGTGCGGTGTTCGTTAGAATCTGAATGTATGGAAAGTTTGATAAGTTTCTATGTTTCTATGCAATGACAGCTGTCGGCGCCATATTTAACGTTGATCGGTCTGCAATCGTAAGTTGGTGCAACTCGCCCAGGTTGTATGGATTAATATCGTCAAATCGACAAAGTACGACTTGTGATCTTCACCTTCAGTAGCTAACGGATTAGCAATGGGATTGAGGTTTGAGATTTGGAAAGTCAATCGATCTGTTTGTTTAGTATATCTTTTGAGAATGCTGCTTGATTATCTTTGTACATACATATCGGTTATCATGTTATCAATACGACAAAATTCAGGCGTCTCGGATGTTCAGATGTCAGGTCCCGTAGTATGAGTGACACTTCCGAACGTCGATTTACGTAAAAAGAATTTTCCGTATTTTTATCAGCAGGAATATCAAACGTATGTTGCTGAATGTCCTCTTGACCGCGCTCTACCAGAAATAGCGACATTGCGACGTGAAATGTAAAAAAAGAATTCACTACCATTGCGGTATCTTTAGATTTCAATAGCGACAGTGAGCCTTTTAGTGTAAAAGCATTTTCATGTGGCAACTTTAGGGTTAAAGACAAAGCCAGTATGTAAACGCCTTGTTCAAATAGTGTGTGCACCGTCGTCTTTTCGGCGCCAAACGTAGGTATTACTTTAGGGTGTAGACTTGGACAACTTCTACTGATAAACACTAAGATAGCCTGTTATACGATGCGCCAATTGCCAAATACGAATTCATTTACGGTACCTGCGTCACATATTTACCAAGCGTCAGTCATCTAAGTAATTAGTAAGATTTTCCTATAAAATGATTATCAGAACCGACAGTTATACGTCTCGGATCGTAGTTGCGTATAGGCTTTCAATATACGAGCTCAATTGTTTAACGTAGGCACGCGTAGCAGGAAGACCGTTAGCAGAAAGCATGCGATTTATCTATAGCGGAGCACCTTTTAGCGTGAATCAATGTGTGACGGCGCGGACGCAACGATTGTTGTGATTCACGTAAACCGCTGCGCGGATGTGAAATCCGCAATTACACTTTTTAATTAAGCAGTAACTGGAGCGGGGACTGTGTAGCTGTGCTTAGTAGAAAGTGACCTGCACGATTTTACTTTATCTATGCACGGTATTGATTGCTATATGGGTTTTCGTATTGAATTTGAGTTCCAGCGGGCCCGGCGCACTGCATTTAGACACGAAATGATAAGAACTTTGGCAACCTCTTAAGTTATGTGTATAAGTATGTTTTCAAGGGGTAACCGCGCCCGCACTAAACATTTTCATCATCATTTGAGTGACGTGTTGATTTGATGACTCCAGCAATCTTGAAACAGCAGCAGCTGCGACCAAAAGAAACGTTAGAATTCGGTATATTTTCGTAAAAAGCGTCGGGTTTTTTTTTGCAAATTGAGTACGTACTAGGGAACTGTGGTTTATAGGAATGTGGTTATGATGATATCTTACCTCTAAGAGTGTGACGCAGATGATGAAGAGAGGCGGCGGGCAGCAGGTGTAACGCTCTTGGTAATATTTTCGCTCCCTCTCCTCAGGGAGTACTTCCATTGCGACTAAGTGCACCATCCTGTAAAAAAGACCATCAATTACCGAACGTATAAGACACCAAGTTTTCACTCCTATACACAAGTAAAATGTGTGCAAGACTTAAGCTTACTTTCACGTATGTTCGTTTCGATTGGCCTCCATAAAGAAATCTATTAACGATTTATACTGTTCCCAACATGTCAATGTGACACGAACGACAGTTGGAAATATTTTTAGCGACGATAATCAATACACGTACACCATAATGGGTGAAACGTCGGACATTACACGTAACAATTTTGATTCACGGAAATTTTAAAAATCGTGTTTTTTGCAGTTACATTTTAGTTTAAATTTTGCGGTCGGACATTGATACTGGGGTTTATATTGCGCGGAAGGCTTGTCAAATGCACGGCATATCCGATGTCGGTGTTTCTGTGTAGAGGTTTATACCCATTTAGACGTTTTAACCTTTTTGATACAGTGACGTCTAGAAACGTGTGGGAGAGTAAATATATAGCGTTTTTAATTAAGGTGTTTTCTCGTCAAAATTCTTTCAGCAAATATTGTCAAAATAAATCAAAAATTCAAAATAATTGATTTCCGTAACTTAAATTAGTATACAAGTATCTGTGCTGGTGCCTCTTTATAAGATAAATGATGATCAGAATTAACTTTTGTTGAAAAGGTATAACAATACCGGCGTTGAGTTTTATTTGATCAAAACTCTGCCGTTTTGTCACACTTTAACGTCGATAATTATGAGATGATAATTAATGACTTTAGAACCGAGCGTTTCAAACCGATGGATAGATATTTTATTTACCCTTAGTGTACTAGGTCGGGTCGTCAGAAGTGGGATGAAATGTGTGAAGTACAGACCTGGCGAAGAAGGTGGGGTCTTCGAGGAGCAGTCGAAAGTCGTTCTCGGAGCTGACCTCGCGGTCTCGCTGGTGCACGGCGCATCTATAGCTGCGCGTGCGCTTGCCGCTCATCTGTAACAATAGACAATCTGGTAAGCGCACTGAACACACGCTTATATTATACTTAAACATAGATCTTGTAACTCTTTATGTCATGGATATTATTCATTAAAACCTTAATTGAACAGTTTATAGAATATCCATTTTTGAATTAATTAGAACGAAAAGGAGTGGGTGAAGTAATGAAGTTTCCTGGTAACAGTGGTAACTTAGCTATCGCCGCGCTTTACGGGTAAAGGTAATAGATACTCGTATGCGTCGTTCGATCGGTACAAACACGACTCGGTCTCCTAAAGTGCTTGTGACTAGATGATTCACTTATGCTGTGCCCGCGGTTCCGCTTACGTGGGATTCGGTATGTGTCAATTCCCCTTCCTCTCAAATAGGGTGGATTAAAAAAATAAAGTTATCCAATCATGGCTTAAGCAATATGGCTTTAGCTTTCTACACGCCAAATTTCCTCGCAATAAAATATGTCCATCAGTTTAACCGTAAAAAGGTAACAGACAGGGAATGCGTTGTTTAGAAATGTACGTGAATTGTGTCTGACTAATTAAACAAATCTCTGGAAACAATAACGGATTATTTGGAAACAAATTTCGGCTTCCGAACTGCAAAAAAATATTGCCCAAAAGTACTCATTTGTACCTAAAACAAAGAGTGAACTTAAACATTTGACCGGTACTGTAGGTGTATCATGCAATGCAATTAACTACATTTACATTACGTACATTAAATAAAGAGCTATATACATAATCGTAGGTCATACTCGTACATAACGGATCGATGTAGTTTTTTGCATTTAGCTTATGGACAAGGCTGGGTCCTAACAGTACTGTACAGAAGTCTTGAAGCGTGATAGCTGATAGCGTGGTCTTCGTAAGGAGAATAAACAATGACGCCAACCTCGGAACTCAACGAAATAGGTGCATTTTTTAACTTTTTTCTAGTAGCCTATTATTGTGTCCCTTAGCTGGGCAAAGGCCTCCCCTTTTTCCACCACGCGTCTCGGTCCTGTGTTAGTGTTCGCCAATCTGTACAAAACCTATCAAGGTGGTCCCGTCATCTCCTTTTCGGTCTGCCTCTACCTCGGAAGCCATCTTGTGGGGTCCATTCGGTGGCTAATTTTGCCCATCGCTCCGCGTCCATCCGGCAGACATATCCAGCCCAATATATACAATAAATGATGCAATATGCGTAAGCACTTAATTGTATAAAAGGCAAACTTATCCCTATAAGGGAAATGTTACTAAATTAGAATGTAAATCTCATTAAAAATGGTTAGATTTAAATAGGTTATTAAGTTATTATAGTATAAAACATGAGCGTTTCTCGCCATCAAACGTCACAGTTTGGCGAGTTTAATGAAACTTGTTATACTATATATTGTACCTAGTAGGCAAAACTTCGAACAAAAAAGCTCATAAAAAGTAATATGTCATCAGCAATCTCACGAGAAACTCATAAACGCCGCTAACTCGAAATTGACAATAAAACTGGCCGTTCGTACTTATCAGTCGGGTATTTACGCGCATAAACATCCATCCACTGCCATCGAAGTTTAGTGTGAGAACTGCCACTTTAGCGACGCGAGGGTGGATTTACGAGTTTCTATGCGATTCATAAACTGACTCGCCTACACTAATCGCTACTATAACTTGAGCCCGAGATTCATAATAACTGTGCGTAGTCTGAGTTCAGACTTAAACTAGTTTTGAGAGTGCCGGCAAGCATTGTGAATGCTTTGGCTGTCGGCTGGCTCGCGGCCAGCGCTTATCGACCCCGCTACAGAACAAATATCTGCACTTTTCGTTGCTTTTTGACCTATCGGTTTAAATACTCGTTCAGTTGTGATTTAAACATACGTTTTATGAATGCATACTTCGAATAGCATATAACAGATCGCCCGTGGCGAGATCAATTCGGTACCTCATAATTATCTCAATTCTACACTCTGACAAAGTGCAGAATAGAGACACCAATGTTTTTGAACAATAACATTTCAAGTCAACATACCTACTAGTATTTATACTTGTGCTGTGGCTGGTTGCCGCCCTTGACTCAGCAAAGCCGACGGCCGACATATCGCACCCTCGATAAAACAATGTCGCACGCGATATGTTGCCGACGGGCATATATGACCTTAGGGTTTCAAGGTTGTCTGTAAATCGGAAATTAGGCTCGAGTTACCGATTCACCCCTTGACAAGATATTTTGTACCACTTTCATCCGTAGATATTGTGTCATATGAGTAAAGGCTATGGAATGAGCTCGGCAAAACGCGCATGCGGGTCCCCAGAACTTGCAGGCGTTCATTGGCTATGGTAACTCTAACCACTGGCGTGGTATAAAAAATGCGATAATAAAAAAGTCAGGCAATAATCGTCAATATCAAAAGTTTAGAATTAAATTGAACAATAGTAAGTAGCCCTAGGTACAAAGTTAGTTCAAGTCAAGCACAGTTAGGTACGTAGGTATGTGGCGTTTAACATGATTTAAAAATGTGTAGGACGCTTCAACATCCAAATTAGGCATTAAATACTAATCTGATGATGAATCAGGTACGACGTGCTTAAATGGAACGAAAATTCCATTCTTATTAGACTACATTCGTTCTTACTGGACAACCCAATTTGAGGAATTCGGTTGCAAAATGCGGATGCAGATTAACTTAACATTTGATTTACCTAGAAATTGGTGAAAAATTGCATTGGTAAAGATGCGTGTAGCCAAAATAACGACTAGAAAAAAAGGCGTGTGACGAAATTATCTGTTGGTAGAAATAATGTATAGAGAATAAAAATTTGGGGCATTCATCTATACAGTCTTAATAGATATTGCCAAAAAACCATGCATAGACGTCGATATTCGCACTGCTGCAGAAACTAAAAACCCCGCCTTATAGCAAATGTTCTGTCCTTATATAGGGACTTCCGCGTAAAAAGTAATTAAGACGCATATATGTAACTATAGTCAAATTTTGCGCAGATGTATATGTAGGTACAGCTTTCACAATTTATAATAGGTTGTAGGATTGGAACACTTTGGGTGAATTCTGATTGAACAGTGTAACCAGTTAATTGGTCCAATATGGCACGTCATGGCAGGGTTATATCCTGTTAAATCTGATAATGTATCCCAGATGCATCTCAAATTCTGCAAGTTATACTATACTAGTGACCCGCCCTGGCTTCGCACGGGTTTATATGTATAATACAATTAATACATGCATGTATTATACATATAAACCTTCCTCTTGAATCACTATCTATTAAAAAAAACCGCATCAAAATCCGTTGCGTAGTTTTAAAGATCTAAGCATACATAGGGACAGACAGACAGACAGCGAGAAGCGACTTTGTTTTATACTATGTATTGATAAGTATAAGTATGTATAGTAACAGTCGGTACGGCATATATATGCAACGCTAGGCTGGTGTGTGGCGGCGGCGGGCGGGTGGGCGGCGCGGTGAACGACTGCCCGCGATGCCGACCAGCATTGTCTCCGCAGTCGTTCAACTCCGTTTCCCACGAGACTGCGAAAAGCCCATTGCCAAAGCCCAAATACAAATAACCTAGACGCGCCGCAGACGCCGCTAAATCCGTCTCGTTTAAAATAAGACGGTGTCGCTATCGCGGAATCTGTATTGATCATTGTTATTACATCTTGATTATTGATCTGCAACTTTCTAGGTTAAGTTCCTTTGCTTTTGTAAGTGATAGATACTCAAATACTGATTATTGAGTTATATCCCAAAATACTGTTACAAAAAGCGAGAAGCGTAAATAATCGATACTGCAATCGGCATGTTTTGATACTTGAATTTGAAATATGAATGACACCGACCCATCTTTCTGTATCTAAATAATTCATCAATGGGTTCGATTGTGCGATTATAAAATCCAATGGTAAACAGTGCCATAAAAGACGGGTAGACGTCCATATTGGGCTTAATTGTATTGTTATGTCCGTACCGCTTTACGGACCAATGTTAGAGTATACCTATTAAGACAGCAATGTCTGGATTTGAAATAGTATGACAGTGGGGGGAGTATCTATTGAAGTTTAAGCTTATAGAGTCGGGACGTGTGGAGTTGGTGTAATAGTTGGTAGTGCGCGGGCGCCGTGGGCGCGGCGTGGGCGCCGCGTGAGTCACGCCGACATCCGACACGTCCGATACGTATCCGGAACCACTAACTAGCCGCTATTGCCATCGCCCGTCAAACGGACACGCGAGCCTATGCGACACAATACACATTCTAATAGCCTCTTATCATCGGTCACGTTGGATTGAATCACATATAAGTGTTTCAATCAAATTAAAAACTTCACATCGATGCTTCAGAAATGAAACAAAGCCAAATCAATAAATAATTCAAACAACTTATCTCTTAAATTGCTTGAATTTAAACTAAAGATTGCCTGTCTGGTTTCATTATTTCATGTTCAAATATGGGTGCTGATTTATTGGTCGGTGACTTATGGACACCTACGCTCGCGAATAGACCCAATGCGACTTTATGAATGGAACTATAATTGATTTTCTTGCGCAGTTCACTGTATTATTCATCTATCATTGAATGAATATTTATATTATCGATATTTGAATAACAATCTTTTAATTAACGATGCCTAACAAGTAGACAAGTACTGTGTACATCTCATTGGTTTATTTTATTCATTTAAGTAACAACAATGAGCTTTTTCCGGGAGAAATGTCGCTGCTTGGAAGACACAATGAGTGAATCTCCGCTTTGCGGGGTTTTATCTAAATCTAGCATATTAATGTTAGATTTAGTGTGGCAAAGTGGTGTGCCGGGCACGTGAACGCTGGGAGTTTCCCACGCGCCCACCTCCGCATTATTATGTTCAAATCTCTTCTAGTCTCTTTCCATTATTACAATGCCGAGAAAGTACGCCATGCGTTTTGCAAGTGGGAAGAATAGATAGGCAACGTTTGTTCAAAGTATTAATTAAATAAACGGATTTATTTACGACTTAATGTAGCTCTATTAACAATATTTCCGAAATAAAACCTAGAGGTATGGGTTTGGTTGGTAAATGGGGAATATAACTAGCCGTAGTGACCAAATGAGGGCGTGAGACGTGGGATTGATTGGGCCGGCGGCCGGCGCGTGGAGTGGAACTAGCGGCAAGGTGTGCTTTGCGTTTTCCTGCCGATGCTTCCGGTTCCGACCACCGCTTGTAGTTCATTGCTATGTGGTGGTTTAGAGGGAGCCCACCCGTCCCGTTAGCTTGAGTGTCGCAGTACTCGCAGTGCATCTATGGCGTAGGTGCATACTTAGTATAATCCTATTGTTATATCATGGTGCGATTTATATGGCGTTTAATTTAATATCTGTTTACATATACTATTAGGTAAATTATCTTTACTATATAAAGTAATTACAAAAGGTGCAAATTGATGCATGCATAAATTATGTCCTAAATGTCAAAAGTATTAGATGGTATATAGGGTCATTGAGCTGGTTTTCGTCCAATTATCGGAGTTGCCAGTTTTGTGATGCGAAATGAAAGTATTGAAGCACCCTAACTTAAATGTATCATATTTATTTTTAGTGCTTATATACTCTTCTTTATGTTAATATTACGAGAAAATAAATCATTTTCACGGCTTTTTTTATATAAATTATTTTTTGCTAAAGTAGGGTTTTTGCTAGTTTTCGTCCAAAAAAACTGGTTTTCGTCCTAGTGAAAGCTAGTTTTCGACCACTGCGTAGAAAAAGGGGTGTAGGTCAATTATTAAGTGAAAAACCAATTACATGTAAGTATATACTTTTATTTAATCAACATTGTACAGTCCACTATTTAATAGTATTTATTATTATTCTGGTAGTGGCTTTCGGGCTGTCAAAGCCCTTATATCACTGCGACCATCGCTGATCTATTGTGATCGCCACTTACTACAATTATTGGTCAAGTCCTGCAAACTCGAAGAATTGCAGGATTTTGTTGAACTCAAGAAATTTGATCTCCTCCGGGCACATGATGTGTTTGCCCAGGAAGGAGTTACGACTGCGCATGAGGCAAGGGCAATCGGTTAGGATGTGTGTAGGCGTCTCCTCTGCTTCAAAGTAGAATCTGCACTGCCTTGTGTCGCACAGTCCTATCGTTTGCATGTGCTTATTTAGGCGGCAGTGCCCAGTAAGCACCCTGACCAGCATGCGTAGACGGTTCCTACTTAGCGCCAAGGCGTCAGAAGACGCCTTTTTGCTAAAGGCTCTATTATTTTATATAATATTATATAAAATAATAAATAAAGGCTCTAATAAGTGCCTTGGAATGTTTCAGTCTTGGGTTAGCTCTCCAGGCTTGAATGGTCTTGTAGAAACAATAGGCTTTTAGAGTGAGCTTGGTTAGACTTTTAGGGATACCACAGAACGGCTCTGGTCCGCAGTGTGTTCCCTTCGCCCCCGCTCGTGCAAGCTCATCAGCCTTTTCATTTCCCTCGATACCTGCATGCCCTGGGACCCTATTTAATAGTAACTACTTAGTCATATTGACAATTTCTCTCTACCTTTTAAGTATAATTTCTTTAATTAACAAATTTACAAAAATAACTCTTTTTCAGTCTGAAACATTCGTATTACAATGACTTAACAGTTTACGGTGGCCAACTACATGAACCAATCAAACCCCAAAATAAAGACATTATTGGTCACTGTTTAACACATACAGCAAAGTATATAAATAGCAAAATATTTAGGTGAACTATTAAGTTAAAAACCAATTACAGGTACTTAAGTATATACTTATATTTAATCAACATTATATAGTCTACTATTTAATAGTAGCTTCTTAGTCTTATTGACATTTTCTCTCTACCTTGTAGGTATTATTTCTATAATTAACAAATTAACAAAAATCACTCTTTTTCAGTCTTAAACATTCGGTTACAAGATTTGTTTCTAGCAAGGTCTCTGCGAACAATTTGCAGAAGTTTGTTTTCGTAACCGATGTATTGATATTTTCTGGCTTTGCTAAAAATCTTCGGACTGTATTCTTCCAGCTTGCTTTGAGTGGCGCAAATACACTTACGTCAGCAGGCTGAAGGATATGCGTCGTGTTGGGCGGTAGGGCATATAATATTATCTGCATCTGTTCACATACTGTGCTGCATCAGAGACATATGGGATTTGTGTCCGTCGACCAGCAAGAGGACAGGTTTTTGGATATTATTCCGTTCTAGCCAGTTATTGAAGTCATTGGTGAAGTATTCAAAAAATACGTCTCCCCGCATCCATCCTGACTCAGACCTGCCCAAACACCAATCAGGTGGCATGCTCTTCACCACTGCCTGTGGTGGTTTTACATACGGAAATACCACGCATGGTGGACAGATATCTCCATTAGCATTAAAGGTTACAAGGACTGTTAAGTTGTCTTTTTCGTTCCCCTGTTTAACTTGATACAAGTTACGGTAACCCCTGGGCCCCAGTACTTTGCCAGTCTTCGGACACAGCGCAAAGCCACTTTCATCGCCGTTAAAAATGCTCGAAGGACGGTTAAGGATGTCTTTTTGATTTATCTCATCCAAATACGTCTCGAGACCTCTGAACCAGTTTCAGATGGACACTTCGCTTACTTGAGCTCTTGCCTTATCAATACCTTCGGCGGATCGGCACGAAATTTGTGGGTTTCTTTTCAAAAAGTTAAGATACTACGTTTGGCCAGGCCTACAGTCTTAAAATTTATTGGGAATTGACGAATCTTTTAGAACTTTTTGAACAGAGTCTAAAAGTTCCTGTTTTTTAACAGGAAACCCGCATTTTGATATGTTAATCAGCCAATTAACTATTTTCTCTTCTCCATTAGTCCCTAATAATAATCTTGCCCACGTTTTTTTTAAATATCTGTTGTCTTGCCGTGTATTCTATCGAGGACCGTAGATTTAGGAATCCCATAATCTCAGATTTGTCTAACTGATGCCTTATTTTCCCGAATTGCCGTTAAAACCTTTATTAAGGAATCTTCTGTGTACACAGCGGTTTTTTTTTCTGGATTTTTTAGGCTCTCCCGGTGTCATCTAGAAACAATTAGATTTTTTTAGGATAAGTTCAGAAGGCAGATAATCAAACAAAAAAATACTGCATTGGTCTTAGGCAAAACATAACTAGACGATGTGTGAAAATAAAAGATCCCCTGAAATCCGAAGAAAAAAATAAAAGAAGCAATAAGACTGACTGAAGACGAAATCAAGAAAAATACTGTGCATTAGGTCTGACCTACCCCCGTTTGTGGTACGAATAATTGGCCCTACTTCACACAAGGATTATGATAAATATAGTAGGTAGTTAAAACTCACCGGCCCTTACCAATTGTAAGGAAGATACGGTAAAGAAAAAAAATACCAAATGTATAATAAAATAATAATGTTATTTTTTGTTTTTTCTACCCACAAATAATAGGTCTATGGACGAAAAGTAATGCAAAAGAATAGCTATTTTTAATTTTCGTCCACCTCAGTATTCGTTCATGGACGAAAACTAAAATAACATTTAAAGCCAAATTTAGTTTTCGTCCACGTTCTATAAATATTTTTTTATTCACGCAACACTGACAAAGCAGTGGACGGAAACCAAAATGTCTGAACTAATAGCAATAAAGATCATATTGGGAGAAGTTATTCAGTATTTTATAGGCCCGTAGAAGTAAAATGACCGTAACAAATATTCACGTAGCTGTTTGGGTTTCCGTCCGCTTGGACGAAAACCAAATATTTTGCAAATTTGGTAAGCTAGTATCCGTCCACTTAATTTGTCGAAGAGTTCTATAAAAAAAGTATATTAAACACTTATAATTGTCTTTACTATGCTTATAAATAAACATACGTGCCAAAAACATTACGTAAACTAGCTAAAACAGTAATTAAACTTACCATGAACTTTTCCCGTCGGCACTTTTTTTTCTCTGGCGCGATGACATCTGCAAGGCACGGATGCGAACCGGCCACTGAATTTTAATTTTTTGAAGTTGTTTCTAGTCAAATCACATTTTCATGGTGGTAGAAATGTTGCTTAGACATTATGGATCGCAACAAGTCCAAACTTGCACGGGAAGGTAGGTTTGTATTCAAGTTTTACGCACTTGTTTGTAGCAGCTCATTCAAATGGACGAAAAGTCGAACTGGACGGCAAACCAGCGTAATGACCCTACTAGACCGTGTAATTATGAATACTCGTAATATGTAAAACAACTACCTATCCGTAGACACTTTTGTCACTTGACCGATTTCTCATTCACCATTGGGTTTATGAATGAAATTGACACACATACTTTGAAGTGTTCGGCACAAGTCGCGACCTGTTCTCGCTAGTAGTTACTTCGCCACCGGATAAGTTTTATAATTTCGGCGTATTAAAGTATTATCATTATTGCATCATTATCAGAAATACGTACAATCAGAAAAATCTATTTCCTCTTTCTACGGATGGCTTATTGATAATAATCTATTTAGCAACGAAATTGTTTATAATGATTTAAAAATAGTTTTATTAAAATTTGGTAAAGAATGTGGGGATGCTTTTTAATTAAAGTGGGGGATTTATACGAACCAAAAATAAACTAGCTACTTATACCGGCTATAGCCTGCTTCAAGGCGTTTAGCGAAACATTGAACAGAATTGTGCAAGGTTGCCCAAGTTCGGTAATATAATTACTAGGTTTATATGCGAAGTAAAATCGCGTGTGAGAATTAAACTAACCATTCGTATTGCACGTTGCACAACTTCGTTACCTGTGTTCTATTGATTCGGAGCTGTTAATTTTTAAGGTCATAGGATGCAAATATAACTTGACCTGGCTAACTAGTGTATTTTTGTACGTTTTATCAGTAAAACCGTATAGTTGTTACGGTTTTTAGCTGGAAAACCGGGAACAGATCTCAATACGTGAGCCAAACAAATCGCTCATGACCAATTTTTATCTCAAATCGTTAGCCGTACCACGATCAGCGTAGCGGATTGTCTCGTTTCGGTGAATTTTATTTCGATGGCTAGTGAGATTCATGTCAATACGATGTCGTACCGTGAAGCCAGTAGCGGTCGATCTATATAAAAAATGTAGCATAAATCACGGTCCAAGTTCTCAGGCGATTACTCACGCTCGTGAGCTTTTTGCAGGTGAAAATAATCAGTTTGTCTCGATATGACACCGGAAAAGGTTGACCAGCGGTCAAAGTAAGTAAAATGTTGTTCAATATACGATAGAAGCACTCGTCATCATCATCATATCAGCCGAAAGACGTCCACTGCTGGACATAGGCCTCCCCCAAAGAGTGCCAAAGTGACAGGTACTGCGCCACCCGCATCCAGCGGACTCCCGCGACCTTTACCAGGTCATCACCAGAAGCACTATGAGCTTATAAATATGTCGGAAGTTCAATTAAGAACAAAGTAAGTATACCTAGGTATGATGTGAGGCCTTAATAATAATATATACCTACTTACTTACCTCCATAGCTAGATTAGACGGTAATACAATATTGGTACATTACATGACAAATAAATAAAAGACAGCTAGTAAATACGTATTTAAACAAAATACATAGGTACGAAATAAAATAAAAACTGCAAGAATAAAAAGTCATATTTTGTCCTGCATACAGGAAGGATCAAAACCTATCCGTCGTCGTATTACTATTATGAAATTATTAGGAATACCTAGGTAGTATTTACAAAGCTTTATAAATTTTATAATAAACAAATTTATAACCAATCCCTGGCTTATTGTTGTTAAATAAGGACACTTAACGGAAATATTTACAATTTATACTATTTATTTACTGGAGGGTTTTTAGGTTAATGCAAAATGTCATGTCAGTGATTCGTTTGAGTGTTTATTTTTGTATTATAGACATTATAAGACAATACAGGACGTAGTAACAAAGTGTTAAAACTACCGTAACAAGTTTTATTGTAGTACTTATTCAATCTAAATCGGAATATCGATCGATGCATCAAAAACAATTTTTGAGGTTTTGTTGACGATCAAAATCATCTTGTACCGGCTAGAAACTAACATAATATAAGAGCTTTTATAATATTAGTAAGATTAAGATCTAAATAAATACACAGAAAATCGAAAATGCACAACAAATATTGTCATAACGATATTATGTTGCAAGAAATTTGTAGGTTATTACTTTATTACAAAACAAAATCCCAAACTTACCCATCATTTTCGAAAATTATTACAACTGTCACAAACAATGTCTTACTCGTCCAATAAATAATGAGCACTGCACTATCTAGTCTCAATTAACGATGGTATAACTGTTTTTGTGTAACTTTTAATTAATATTATTTGCGTGGTTAGTTTAGAGAAGACGCGAGTGCGGAACAGCTGAGTTGAAGGGAAACACCGCACGCGCTCTCCACTCGAGCGCTGCGCACAGACTGACGGATGGAATGGAATGGAACATGAACGCACGCATGTAGAGTAGACGTTTCATCCATTTGCATCGGTCTTTTCTTTTTGTCTGGCGGCTGCCGGAATCGCACTCCTCGCACCCCAAACGCAGGGGATATTTTTTATCGCTGGCGCAGGAGGGGTAGTTATGAAAATGTTTGTTTGTGAACAGTGAAAGAAATTCGTGCCTAATTTTGCGGTTAATCCTTTGAGGCTTCTTAAAGGATTAACAACAATATAATTTTCTTCCTTTTGATTTCAGTTTCAGTGTCTTGTAGAAATAAGTTACGTACTGAGTGTATGTGAGTGTGGTCAGTAGACCATGGACATAGGAAAACCTATGGACAGGGTGTATTTTTCAAATATCATTTGTTTAGACATAAAATTCCCAAAAATAACTCGGTCTCATTTTAACCAAGCACCATTTGGCTACCAAAAAAGAGATGGTAGTATAACAGTCAGAACCGAAAGTTGAAGATCAAATGTCAAGTGTGGCCTAAAATCGCCATTTTATGCGCCAGGATATGTCAGTTCCCGTCAGTTTAGTGGGTACATCATATGTCAACGACTGATGTAAACATACCAAAATAATATAATAACTATTAATTGAAAATTATAACCTGCATAAAGCCCAAAGAGCACAATTAGTGGAATGTGGTGACCATGCCCAGGTGCAGCATAATCGGATGTGGCTTAAGAAAAGGCCCAAATCAGGAAAGTTTATCCTTGCACCGGTATGTAATGTATTTTTATTGAAATATTGGATAGTTTAATTTAAGCATTATCGAGAGCTGAGCATTTGCATTATGTTGTAATGTACCATGTTATGCGCCAATATGACAGTATACTTGGCACGCTCATTTTGTTGATACTTCACGTCCTTTAGTTTCTTTGGTCATTGGTACTGACACTGACTTTTGACTAGGTTTAATATTTGGTACGGAATAGTACATTACATCAGAGGCCGGGAATAATACATAAAGTATTTTGGGCAAAGATATAGTTTGGGTGACAATTCAATATTATGGTACCATCGAGCTGATCTGATGATGGAGACAGATGGTGGCCATGGGAATTCAGTAGGTACTTAACCGACGTAACCCCGTTGAGTTTGGGCTCGTTAGAATCGTCTCAATGACGGTATACAGAAAAGTACAGTCTGCAATAAAAGCTTTTACCAACAATGAAATTTTTGACTGAAACTTATTTGTGTGATGAGCATGCAGGTACGGTCAAAGAATTTAATTTCCTACCCACTTTGGACTTTGTCTAAGTGACGTAATCAATCACAACGTAAGAGACTTCTTATGATTTTATTTACAGTGTCACTTTGAAATAGTCCTAAATGGGTAGGAAATTAAATTCTTTGACTGTACATCTGTTATAGAGTCATCGATATTTTTTTTCCAAAACGAATGTATATTTTTTATCGGTAGGTGAGGGAGGAAGTCTTCAAGCTACATCTATATTTTTAACTAGGTAGGGTCGTTTCGCCGGTTAGCGACCACTTAGCCGAGTTGCTCACTTTAGATTAGTAAATGTATACCTATTCAATGTACACACATAAAAGATGGTATTCATATAGGTTCTGAGTATAGTCAAGTTTTGAAACCTACAATAAAATATAGCACTTTCATCCATAGATTAGGAAAAAATATGGAAAAGGTTTCAAAATAGCGAATTCGCTGGATAGCGACCGCTTTACTTGGTTTGCGACCATACCTGTTAGCTAGTTGGCGACCACTCTTGCAAATAGTGTTTAAGTAGTTAATAAATCGATGCATCATCATCATCATCATATCAGTCGAATGACGTCCATTGCTGGACATAGGCCTCCCCCAAAGAGTGCCATAATGACCGGTTCTGCGCCACCCGCATCCATCGGATTCCTGCGATCTTTACCAGGCCATCAGTCAACTTGTAGGGGGCCTACCCACGCCGCGCCTCCCGGTACGTGGTCGCCACTCGAGAACCTTTCCGCCTCAACGGCCATCGGTTCTACGTGCAATGTGCCCCGCCCACTGCCACTTAACTTTAGCGGCTTAGGGCTATATCGATTACCTTGGTTATGCTGCGGATAGCCTCATTTCTGATGCGATCACGCAGAGAAGCTCCGAGCATATAGCCCTCTCCATTGCCCTTTGGGTGACTTTGCGCCTTCTTATGATGCTTCTTATGATTTCCGAAGCGACCACGTTTCAGTGCCACACGTCATCACTGGCAACACGCACTGGTCAAAGACTCTCGTCTTCAGACACTGCGGAATATTAGACGAAAAGATGTGCCATAGCGTAGCTTCCCGAACGCTGCCCAGCCGAGTCGGATTCGACGATTGACCTCTTTCTCAAAGTTGGACCTACCTGACCTGACTGCCCTATACTACTACAAATTGTTACTCTTCTAAATTTACTTTACGTCAATGCTTAATAGAATCGAAAACGGCGCGCCATCTCGCTCACACCATAGTGCTATTATATATATTGCTATTACAGTCACACATGTCGTTCATAGTAGGTATCTAAATGCCATCATTTTACAAGCTTTTATGTAACTTTTAGATTAAATTCTACTTACCTACACTAGCTTCTGCCCACGACTCCGTCCGTGTGTGGCGTTTATATCGTATCTCCGTACAAAATTACAACTCCTATTTCAGCCTCTTAGGGGATTATTTCGGGGATAAAAACTATCCTACGTCTTTTCCTTTTCCCGGGACTCAAACTATCTCCATACCAAATTTCATCAAAATCGGTCCATCGGTTTAAGCATTAAGAGGTAACAGACAGACAGACACACTTTCGCATTTGTAATATAACCATATCATATAATCATATGAATTATTCATTTTATAATATATTATTATTATATTACATATACCTACTATAGACATAGCATGGATTGGCGCGGCTTAAATACCGACACAATTGACTTGCCAAGCTAAATATCGCGGGTGCCGCAAGAATCCATAAGGAAAGAAAAAGAAAAACGATGTGGTCGCTATCCGACTTCTTTGGTAATACATTTTTTGGGTACGCGACCACCCCATTTTATTTAAATAAATTTTTATAATATGCCGAATTTCAACGAAATTATTACAATAGCTAAATCATTTAAGCAATCAAGTAACTAATTTCAGCATAATAATAAAACTAAAAGACGTAACTAATTATGCCTCAAAATGAGCGTTATCCACAACACTAAGCCTAGTCCGTCAAGTGGTCGCTAACCGAAGGTGGTCGCGTTACCGGCGAAACGACCCTACTTAGTATTAACTATTTGTATTTACATGATACTTATTCAGATACAAAAATTTCACATCATATGAGCATCCAGTTTTTAATCGCCCAGCTCAGTCGTCATCGTCAATTGCATATTCCGTGATCTCGGATTTTATTGACACGAAATAGATAGGTTATAAATATACCTATGTTATCAAGGCAACTAAGTAATGGCATGGCCAACTAGGCGCCTAGGTAGGCGAGGCAAGCACGTGGGCAGATCGCCTAGCGCGATTATAAAGACCAGGATTCAGGTAGTACCAGATGTGCAATGCCTACAGGTACCTAAATCTAGGAACAAACGGACCTTTTGTTTAATAATTTCAAGGAAACATTTTGTTCTAAATAGTAATTTACTGCACAAGTGTGGAACATCTGCTGGTCTTTAAGTAAGTACCTTCATCCTTTTGAGGTGTGCAGTGCTTTCATGGTAATATTTTCTGTGTTTATATAATGGTTATTAGTGTTATTACCCACACTGTTTTCTATTGAGACGGCGTTTTAAAAATGGACTGTTGTAGTTAGTCACTTAAATGTGTATTTTCATCCTTTTCAGGTGTGCAGTGCTTTCATGGTAATATTTTCTGTGTTTATATAATGGTTATTAGTGTTATTTATTACCTACACTGTTTTCTATTGAGACGGCGTTTTAAAAATGGACTGTTGTAGGAGTCACTTAAATGTGTATCTTCATCCTTTTCAGGTGTGCAGTGCTTTCATGGTAATATTTTCTGTGTTTATAGAATGGTTATTTATTACACTTTTTTCTATTGAGACGGCGTTTTAAAAATGGACTGTTGTAGTTAAGTAGTCACTTAAATGTATTTCGGACATTTATTTTTACGGAAAAAGTACTTATATTTTGCGTTTAGTTTCATGACGTCAAGGAAATTTAATGGTGATATAGTTATACATATATAGAGGTTGCATTGCATGCCTGCCTCTACAAAAGTTCTTATTAGACTTTATCTTGAATTAAGAAAATATCGTATACCTATCTCTTTTTAGCTACGGTAGCCTAGTGGTTCAGGCATGCGGCAGTCGTGGGATCGAATCACGCCTCGTACCAATTAGTTTTTCAGAACTTATGTACCCACGGAATATTTACCGTTAGCTTTTCGGTGAAGGAAAACATCGTGAGGAAACCGGTCTAATCCCAATAAGGTCTAGTTTTCCCTCTCTGTTGGAAGGTCAGATGGCAGTGAAATCGCTTTCGTAAAACTAGAGCCTATGCCAAATCTTGGGATTAGGAGGTGTCAAAGCGGAGCAGGGCTCCTTTTGGACACAACCGGGAATAACGCTAGGAGGATGATGATTGGCCCCGTAGCATGGTTGGCCTTATCACGCGATAAGTGACTAGATAGAGCATCCGTCCCTGGCTGACACCGTTCGATAGAACGAGACGACGCTCTTATCTTGTCACTTGATAATGCCAACCATGCTACGGGGTCAGATCTCTTTTTGTCGGCACTACAACTAGGTAGTAGGTACTACAATTCAATTATTATTTTTCATATTCTAGTCAGGTATTTGCTGTAAATATTGCATTGGTTTATTCTGTTATATTGGGTTATCCCTCAGGTCACACAATTCTGAAAATAATATAATTGGTAGTTTTATTGATTTTACGTGTTATCTTACGAATTGACTAGTAATTATAAGAAATAAAGTCAATTCGTAAGATAACGACTTAAATACCGACACTCATTGTCGGGTGTTATTAGGGCCATGTTTGACAATAAGGAAGCATGGAAGGCGATGGCCTCCTTCAGTGACCAGGTTATGTCACAGAAGGAGGCCGCGGAGCGGGCACGCGAGAACGATCCCCTCGCGGATCCGCTCCGCCGGCGACGGGCGGGAGGCAGAGCCAGGCGCTACGCGCATTTACTGCCTCCTCCGTAGTGGGATGGTGCGGGGTTCGGGGGATACCCTGCAAAAATGAATCCCACTGGACTGAATGCGCTGACCTGGCGCGCAATGTCTGCGGCCCGCTACCCTGTAGGTCGCCCGTCGGGACGTACGCGATCGAATGCGGAAAGCGATCCCGCGGCGCCCCTTTCTTAAGGCGGAGCTGGCAATCGTTGGGGTTTTAGACCAAGGGTATTGCCGCGGTTAGTCCGTCATACCCGCCCTGCCCCTTCCCCGTGGCGGGCGGGATGCGTAAAGGCATTTCCCCAACGTAAAAAAAAAAAAAAAAAAAAAAGGCAGAAAGTCAGGTGCCTATAGACTGGGCATGATTATTGATAATTTGACGTTTCCTCGCTGAGCTTGAATGGCTCTTTCGAGGAGGAGTCGCCTAAAATATGCCTTTAGGCATGCCGGAGTACATTCGTTTACTTAAACTTATTGTAGGGATTATAGAACTAAACTAAAGTTTCAATATTTTACGTTACAAAATGTATTCACCAGTTGTTGATCCTTTTTATCGTGATAGTGGGAAGTTCGTTGAACTATGACAGCTGGTCAGCGGCATCGTTGAAAAGGTCGCAAGCGCACAGGTATCTCATGTTCATAAGCCCTATACGCAGGTCGCGCGTGCGCCGCCCGTCATCGGAGCGCGCTAATGATATTTTACGCCTTGGCACGATCACAGCAGCCGACACGGGATTAGCGTTATGTTGCCACACAGGTCTATGTAAGGCTTCGGTTACACGCTAATTCTGGCGTCAGTTCAGTCCATCAGTATAAAGAGAGAACGATAGTGTAACCGTTGTGAATGACAGAGACAGATAGATCATACAGATGGACTGAACTGACGTGACGCCAGAATTAGCGTGTAACCGAAGCCTTAGAATTTCGTTATTTGCTATTTTCAATAACAAAATGTACAGTTTCTATGTAGTTACCTATTTACATAATTAAATATACACGTATTTTACTGTAACTTTGTTTTTAATTACTTTTAACAAGTGAAAATATTTGCCTTTTGTCGTGTTACGAGTACATTACATTCTGTATAATTTCGATCGAACAGCATCCGGAGCTCTCGGTGGGAAACGTGGAAACGTTATGGATTAACATCAAGTGTTTCAATTATTTAATAAAAACATGTGAATTATATTATAAGTAGATTATTGAAAAAAATATGGTTCGGAAATCATTCGACACCAATGAATGGTTAATTATCCTACTGAACATCAAACATCCATCAAAAACATTTCACGTAAAATTTTGCCGGATCTATAAACTTCTGCCTTAAATTAAAAGTAGCGGGCGGGATCTTACATAAAATCAATAAGTTTGCCAATACACTGTGCATTTAGAAAACAAAACAGTATTTTATGACTCTACTATTGACTAACATTTTTTTATTTTATTTATTTCCACACAACTATCTTTACAGGTACTTAGCCTAAGACAATAGTGTAACTATTTGTACAACCATGTTACCATTTATATACATATACTTAAAGAAGGAATTAAAATAAAGGGCTGAAAAGAGGCCCCAGTCTCCGGAAGCTACGTGACGTGCCTATTCGACTTGGCGGAACTTTTTCGTCCACCCAGATGGTTGGATGTGCTAAAGATCACATGTGCGGCCCCGGCAGTTAGCAGGCAGGTGTCCGCGAGGGGGTCCGTTAATTTGGCCAATATTTATCGCAGGATGGCGTCGGCACAAATCGTGGGTCATTATGCCGTCATTTGGTGCGGCGGCTCGCGTTATGCTTTGCCCATCACTATTTCATCATAGTCACTTTTTTTTTATATCCATATTTGGACAGGCACGGGAACTCAATTACAGTCAGCCAGCACGGTTATTGCGATTTTAAGGAAGTCGGTGGCTTTTGGGTCGTAGATTTTCAACCATTAGGAAACTCTTTTATACTTTAGGTATCTTGTATGTTACAAATACTGAAACATTACACGTGTTACTGCTAAACGTCGTTAGCATTGCTCTATAAATTGTAAAATCAAATAACATATGTTGTATTATTTAACTTCTCTATTACTTACTATTTACATTATTTTATTATAGAGCATCGTATTATCGTTACGATTTTAGAATATTCCCATATCTAAAATGTCCGTCATACTGTAAAAACAAACATGTTGAGTGAGATACATAACATAAGTGTGTAGATACCGACCTACTAGGAGATACGAGTATATGATTAGGAGTAGTGCTATGCGACCATGATGAACATACGATTATGTTTAGGTAGGGGGTTGAGTTAATACGAGGTTCAGGAAATAACCTATACATTACATAGGTATGACATTTTAGGGAAATCCGCGGAGGCTTAGTAAGAACTTAAGAAGCAATAAATGTAGTAGCATAGTTTATATTTTGATATTTATTCAAGTAAAAAAAAAAAAACTCAATAATAGTACGTATTACTTAGTTCTATTATGTTGTGAGTGTAATATTAGTAATTTGTATTTTAGTAGCTATATTGGGTGCCTCTACTTCAGCCCCGAGCCGAACTAATGTGTACATACATCATCAGTATCATTTCAATCATAACACAATATCAGAGCGTCTTGCTCACACACGTTGGCTAAGCGCTTACGCAAAAGGGAGCCACCACCAAAATTCTCATACAATTTAAATAAGTCAAAACCGCGTTCCGTTATGGGTTCGGTAACTTAATGGCAAGTATAAAGTCACGTTAACGACTCAAACATATGGTGCGGCGGCTGTCGCGCTATCAAAAATTTGTTAATCTACTCAAAACAGCTAGTCATCCCGGCTGTTCCCCGTATTACTGTTATTTAAGGGTACCATTCGTATCATTACGACACCATTACTATGATTAAGTTATTGGGCTTGTTTATACGTGTTATAACAGGATGTTGGCCAACAAGAATACGGCCAGTCTCATGAAAAGTAGACGCCGTAGGCTTTTTTTTTTTTTTTTTTCGTTGAGGAAACCTGCGAACCAGTTAGCCAATCATCGGGGGATGACTGGGTTATGTGGTATTTCTATCCACTAAAAACTCCACGGCGGCCGGCATCTGCGCTCCCATGCGGAGGACTCCAGGATCTCATTCTGAACGAACTGGAGCCCCCTTGCGCCTCGCCACATTTGGCTCGTCCTAGGATAGTCGCCTTCCCTGGGGTTTTTAGGTGCGACCCCGATGACCCCCTTTAGTCGCCTTCTACGACAGGCGGGGGAGACCGTAGCCCTATTCTTGTTTAGACACCGTAGCCTAGTCGCTCGTTCTCGTAGAAATATTAGAATATGCGTCGTGTTTCGATAATTTGGGGGCACGGCAAGCTAATAAAAATTAATAAGAATGTCTGACTTGGCTCTACGAAATATCTCACAACTTTTTACGGCGGAAGAGTTTCGAGACTTGGCTTATTACTTACATGGAATGTTTTTTTATGGGTAAATGTTTGTCACCTTCGGTCAAATTGAAATTTTACAAATCATAATGGTTGTAATAAGTAGATATACTAGGTTAGCAACTTAGCACAGACACTTTGTTTTGTCGCCGTTCAACTTTAGTACCTAACTTAGGTATGTGTAAGTGCGAGAATGGTCAAAGCTAAGTTTTTGGCATTGTTCTACGTAAAAGCGTAATTTATTAGGTATGTTTCACATTTTTATCGCATTCAATATGTCATTCCTCAATACACTGTCTTAAATTACGCCACACTGCAAGTTTCGAATTAGACATACATAGATTAAAGATTACGTTTACGTCTGACTTTGATAAATCTACGCTCCAGAAAGGTAACCATTACCACACGCCGATATTATTATACACCGTGTGTGCAATAATCTCGTAACAATACGTTTTTCTAAATAAACGTTGCACTGCGCGTTTCTCTTCCGTTATTTGAAAAGTGCCGAGCGGCTCGCTTCATTTGTTTCAGTCGCGTATGTTCGTCGTGATAAAATTATTCATAGTGTTACACCAGCAAGCAGGGTAATTGCGTGAATATATAATATTGACCTAACTCGCGTTGGAAAAGTTACGTTGGTTATGGTTGTCCCGAATAAATTTACCTAAGTATATGTATTTCGGTTTGCAAATTGCAAGTATGCATACAAAAGGCTTTTCAAATTAGGCCATTGTAATCGAGCAGTCTTTATCGCAGATTCCAAGGAATTCAGAACGTATATCAGATGGATTCTTAATAATCAAGAAAGACACTTGTGGTAATTCGGCCAAACACGAACTTTATTTGGAAGTCTTATTCCGGATTACCTAAGCCCTTTTCAGAGTTTAGTAAAATGTAGATAAGTGCAGTGAATTAATTCATTACATAATACCAGACATTGTTGATACTAGGTATTGTCACCTCACCACTATCGCCTTGAAATAAGGTTGACATGGTGCAGACAGTACCTATGTAGGTTTACCAAATAAAAGGGCGGGTTGCATCAACAACATTTGACGGAACGGTTAACGTTAAATATGGCGGCTGTCATCCAATAGAGAACTGTCAAACATCTCATATGATCAGATTTCAACGGCCGTTACTTATGATTACAGAACCGCTTGAGACAACCGGCCCTATATAAGCCTGCTGAAATTATGCGGCAAATCGGCAGATGTTTTTGAGGGCGGTCAATATTTAAAGAGGCCAGCGGCTAGCCACGGCTTACCCACTCGGGCGCATAATTTGGACAAATCGATTTAGATCGAGCGGCGCTTTTGTCCGATGATTTAGTAGCACCGACAAATTGGGCCCGTCTTGATCGATACAGTCAACGTAATCTGGATGTTCGAGCGGCCAGCAATTACAAGGAGTTGGAAGTAAACGGCCGGCAATTTCGTTCAGTTAGTCTGCCCGTCATTACATGGTCGCATTTGTCAGTGCGGTCTCGGTGCGGTAACATATAGTTATCTCTCAAGCCCTGTAGTGGGCTCGGTTAAGCCTTGCAAGTGGCGGGATCGGGCGCCGTCCACGACTACGGACGGGTGGCTGGGGTGGGCGTAACGCCCGGCTGGTCCGGTGGGGTCATCTCCTTCGTCTGTCGGTGCGGTCAAGCCTTGCAGGGTGGGACCTGCGGACCGACGGCACTACAGGAACATCCAGTGTGTAGGGTCAGGTGTCCGCGGGCGGAACCGGGCGGATCAGGTCCCGCGGTAATGCCCTCTTGTCAGGCGGTCTGGAGTGGTAGGGAGCTATGTTCTGCAGGTGCGTCAGGCGTGAGCCGTCTGCCCGCTCGAACATAGCCCTGGTCAGTCTGGTGATGAAGTTGTCCAGGTCACGCTCGGTGCGGTATCCGTAAAGCGGCCTTTAGGCCTGGCTAAATGCAGTGCACTTACTGGGGGAGGGGGAGCTGTCAGCTGTCAGACCTGCGCGCCAACATTTAAATGAGTGCTTTCTGATAAGCGTCTCTGTTTGGCCCTATGGTTAACTGGTAGAGGATGCTATTTGGCATCAAGCCCGCCATTTGTACATTGTTTATTATGTGCTCTGTTAGTTAGTTAGTTAGTTATACTGGGCGTTTTCCGCAAGTCGACATCCATTGTGCCTATTTTGCGTGTTATGTGCTCTGTGTGTGTGTGCTGCGCTGTGCTGTGCTGTGCTGTGCTGTGCTGTGCTGTGCTGTGCTGTGCTGTGCTGTGCTGTGCTGTGCTGTGCTGTGCTGTGCTGTGCTGTGCTGTGTGTGTGTGTGCGTGCGTGCGTGCGCGTGCGCGTGCGTGTGCGTGTGCGTGTGCGTGTGCGTGTGCGTGTGCGTGTGCGTGTGCGTGTGCGTGTGCGTGTGCGTCCCCAAAGACCCCAGAGCCACTAGTTATTAAGTAGTCATAAAAAACTACTTCTACACTCGTAGTGTTTCATACTGTCGTAGAAACAGGGCCGTGATTCCGTTTTTCATAACTGAAAGAAGGGGACATCCCTAAGATCTCATTCTGATTTTGAAAGAAAGACAGAAGAATGTGCCCTTATGTAAAAGCGTTGCTATAAATTTAAGCTACATACGTTCCTAAACACTCTCATGTTTACGTAGGTCTGAGCCAGTATAATTTATTTATGTAATTGGATAATGCATAAGTCACCCACCGCTAATTATGTCTTCACCCGTTGCAATAGATCACTCTATCTGTTTAGGATGTAGTGATTCACATCGTGTACGAGATGAGTCACTATTACACCAGATTATGCGCTAGAGTGAGTGACCGGCCTTGTAGGTAAATATTAGTGAAAACTGTGCTACGGCCCGCGGCCCGGCGCGTCATTGCCTATTTCTAACATCGACTACTTATGAGTTCAGAACGCGTATTTCTTTATTATGGACGCGTTTTTTAACCCCCGACGGAAAAAGAGGGTGTCTGTCTGTGGCACCGTAGCTCCTAAACGAATGGACCGATTTGAATGCGGTTTTTTTTATCCGAAAGCTGACGTGATCGAGATGGTTCTTAGCTACGTTTCAACAAAATCGGTTCAGCAGTTTTTGAGATATTGAACTGAAATGTCGGGGGTTTTTCAACTTTTCTAAGTTGGATAATGGTGATCTTTCTTAAATATTTTGTCAGATAGAGACGAATGCCGTCTTTACGGGAATCGGTACCTGCGATGCGAACTAAGAAAAGGTGATTGAATTTTTTTCTGTAAGTATATTAATGATATTGGCTGTTTTACCTTCTTATCAGAGTGTTAACGACATATACCTACATGGACAGCATTAGGTGTGTTATATTTAGATATAATAATATAACATCATCTGCATAATAAAGATAGAGTCACCGTGACAGAACTAGTATTTAATTGTAGTCGTGCTTTTCATCTTGCGTCTAGATAACTAGGCTAGGTTAGGAAATCAATTGGTAACAAACCATCACTATCGTTGCTATGTTGAATTTTACATAGATATGAGTTCGACAAAAAATCGTGTGGGTTGATAAATGAAACCGACTGGTAAATGAAACCACACTAAGTAGATGACTAGATGTACGTCTACAAGCAGTAAAACAAATCCGTATATATTTACTTACGTTCGATGCGAGCACTCACACAGACGCGTCAAAGGGTTTCTATTTCGACAGTACATCAGTCCGCGTGTTGCTCATGACAGTGCGTTTGCAATGGAGCACAGTCAAAAAGGTCTTAAGACACACTAGTTGAGATACTGCTTTAGCTTATACATTTACTATCAATAATAATAATTATTACCTACCAGTGAATTCCACAAACCTGTGTAAATCGTGCAGAAGCCATTCTGTATTTCTATCATTAGGCTGTCTGTACGCACCATAGCAAATTGTGAATTGATTGCCAAACGCAATGTGTGTGGTTTATAGTTTTCCAGCTTAATAATGCTTTCGTAACGTCACTTCACTGTTTACATTTCGCTACGCAATGGTTATTTATTTCTATTAAATCAACGATCCCATTGGCGGCCATATACGGTGAGGTGTGTATTATCGTGATATTTTTCTAGCTGTCTCTATTTCATTGCATGTTATACTAGTAGACAGCTAGAAAAATATCACGATAATACTCAGCGTTTAATGGCCGCCATCGAGGGGGTGAATTATTGTTAAGGGGGTGCCTCAATACTCGTAAACCACGTGTAATAGACACGGTTACTACACCTC
The DNA here is from genome assembly GCA_963854355.1 of Epinotia brunnichana. Taxonomy (NCBI): domain Eukaryota; kingdom Metazoa; phylum Arthropoda; class Insecta; order Lepidoptera; family Tortricidae; genus Epinotia; species Epinotia brunnichana. The sequence goes on from OY977942.1 coordinate 13,207,277, forward strand.
TTCGGCGCACGGGGTAACAAGATGCACCCCCTTCGGGAATGTCTGTTGACAGTTCAATCGTGCTCAATCGATCGCAATCATTCTGCAAAACTACTAAACACCTACAATTACCACCACCATTTAGATGTGAAAGCATAGTTAGAATCCTTACGTTATCCCGGATAGCATACGTAGGCTAGCGTAAGTTTTTCGCGGCAAACATTTTTTTTATTTTTCGTTTATATAATTGGAATCACGAGCTAATAAAACAAATTTGCGACAGTTGTACCTATTTGACCATTGCACCCTGAGAATGATATATAGATTAGACAAAGCGTACTTTAATTTTCGTTTTGCTCGATTCTCTCTATCAACTCGTATTGCGTCCATAAAGCCTTGTTTCAAAGTTGTCACAAATTTCTGGGAAAAGCAATTGGGGTTAGACGACTCACGCCATTGACCGGGGTTTGCCAGGGTGGTGCGTGACCTCTCGGACCGTTATTTATCGCCCAAATGTGTTTTATTCCGTGGTAATAACCAGGTAATGGAGGACATTACCCTATTTTGATTGACGATCACGATCTGGACGGGCGAAAGGGTTGATTCGGACATTTGTCGCGGTTTTACGTAATTGACAATAATAAATATAATAATATAGTATGTTACTATTGAAACCAGACGCCATGGCATGACAGACACATTACAGCAAGTATCGCAAAACAGAATACAAACAAAAGAAAAAATAACTAGTTTATCTACTTAGTTCGTAAAGAAAGAGATCAATATTTAGATGTTTTCGAACGTTGGAGCTTTTAAAAATCATAACATACGTAAGTATGCTTAAAGTGATGATATTTTTGTTATACTTATTACATTCAAGTATGATTTTTGTATTGTAGCGATTGTTCTTTTTAGCAAATTAATCTTTAAAGGGGAGTTCGATAAATAATAACCCGAGGGTATCGCCAAAGTGCAACGTTCCCTACACGCAAGCGGTCAAAATCCTGGCATGATATCGTCCCCTTCTGCGAAACAAAGTTGCATGATGCTGACGACTTTACAGTTACATAAGTCATTGTAGTCCTGAGGGGTGAGGATATGAACGGTCATAACGCGCAGCCCTCGTTCTGTTTTCAACGAAAATTTGCATTCAAAATTGGAACGCGAATGGCACGAGCGCCCGGGGCGGCGCTACCGATTGCACATTGTATGAGCCGACGTTAATTTTTTTTGCAATTTTCGTAATTTGGCGTAAACTTTATTTAAGACGGCGATGTAACGTTAATTTTGCATTGAAATGGAATAGGAGCTACACGCGATATTTAAATCAGAGGAAATGAGCGTTTAGCTTCCAATTGATATCGGAATCGGTAATGCTAATGATCCTAATCCTAAGGCTACAGGAGGAAGGTATTAAGGCTTAAATCGTTGAAATTGATGCGATACGTAAGACGGCAAATGTTGCTGTTAAATAGATATTTTTTTCAGTATTTAGTTTGAATAAAACTTGTTGGGCTTCGAGGGCAAAGCCATATTTTAATACTTATATCTGATCTATCAAGTCAAGTGTCCTCTGGTTAGGTCTAAGTAGGTAAGGTAGACTTCTACCTGATTAGTCGCAGTGACCAGTGCAAGTCTGATTCTCTAAAACAGTCTTTAACTCTTTTGAGAAATTTAGTCCGAAGGCTTCACCGGCAATGCCAATCGATCGTTTGGCATCGTTGACGCCTCGTCCCTCCGAGCGACACGACTTGACGATCTCGTTTAAGTCCAGCGTCGAACGCGACCTACCCTCAGCCCTGCTGTTCTGATTGATTACTCTTCTTTCTCGACACAAAACGACGTATTCTTATAAGAAAAGTATACGTGTTATGTTCTTCTAAGTAAGAGCCTGGAGTCGAACTGTTCGTTACGTTACACACGGTTTGTAGACCGCGCAGCGTGTCGCTCGCAGCGACCGACGATGGGACGATTGATTGTAATGTTTCAAACTTCATTTTCTCGCCATTAGCGGTATTGAGTTTGACTTTAAAGTGTTGGGGAACAGAGGCAGTTAACTTGGCGTCTTTGCCATTTGACTTCGTATAAAATTCGGACTTGTATGAGGCTTCTCATATTATCAGTCTACTTTTTTTATGAAATGAATTGAAAACATATGTGTACAATATATCATAAATCATAACTTTTGGTTTAGTTTATTGGTAGATGAGTTCATCATGTGTTTTTTCCGGTTCCTTATTAGGAATATCAGGATCTCACAATGACGTGATCAAACCATATGAACGAACCAGTATTCTGCCATGCTCATGCATGGACCCCTAAAAAGTCCAAGAATGCTCTAATACTGATACTCGTCGTATCGTGTGACGTTCTTCACAGTTCAAGTTTTGTTTTTATAGAGCTCCATATCTTCAAAAGGCGTCTGCGTACCCACATCACACTATCTGATCAAATGGGACCGCACGATTTTTCTCGCTAATGCCAAGTGCGCATAACAAGCCAATTTGTATCAATGGGTTGATCAGGAGTCGTCAACGAACTCAAAGCAACCGCCGCACCTGCTTACGACTAGGCTTCACGTAGAATACCTCTAGTTTAATCCAGGTTATTGGAATAAGGATCTTGGACCGTGGACGTTAGGTATATTTTTGCAGTCGTGGCTGAGGTTCACATAGGTTATTACGAGGTGAAGGTTGCAATTTTCAGCCACAAACCGCGGAATGGTAGGCGCGCGGCGGTTAAGGACGCTTAAGAAAACTATTTTAATGCAAGCCTGTGACGTTGCGTGATGATGGAAGATTAAATATGCATCGTTGCGTCGATAAATATTTTACTGATCGCGGTCGATTTTCATGAAATTATGCAGTTAAAGGAGTTTGTATAATAGAAAAAGTTCAATGCTAAATGATGAATAAATAAGATGAAAACTGGTTTAAATTATAGCATGTTTTATGGTCACATCGGGCATTTAAATGAAAGAGTGATCGTGATCACACTGTTTATTAGCGGCTCGCCATCTATAAGCTAATAAGACAAAATAATCTCCTGCAACCAGGCAACTGTCGGTCTGTCATTACCACATGAAAAACCGTTTTTCTCTCAAATATATACCCTGTGTAAGGTAACCGATATAGCTCTCCGAATCGCTAAACTTAAGTGGCAGTGGGCGTGGGCACATTGTACGTAGAAACGATGGCCGTTGGGGCGGAAAGGTTCTCGAGTGGCGACCACGTACCGGAAGGCGCGGCGTGGGTAGGCCCCCCCCACAAGGTGGACTGATGACCTGGTAAAGGTCGCGGGAGTCCGCTGGATGCGGGTGGCGCAGGACCGGCCATTGTGGCACTATTTGGGGGAGGCCTATGTCCAGCAGTGGACGTCTTTCGGCTGATATGATGATGATTATATACCCTGTCGTCTGTCTTCGCAGGCACAGTGGCATTGTATAGGAAGGAAGTTATATCTGTGAACTGTAACATTAGGTAGACATTGAACTAGTCTGGTTCCGTCGAGTTAGTCAACTGGCGAGCGCGCGTGGAATCCAAAACACGGATTGTTCTGGCAGGTGACAATAGTATGAGACGTGTGTCACATTTGTGTACCCTGACTAGACATAGACAATATCGGTGTGTCACACCATGGTCACACCTAATGAGCAAATATCAACACTCTTTTGTTGAGGATTTTCAATTGTTTTAAAGAAACTAGTCATGCTTGCTCTCCGGTGGTGAAGTATTTTCCTGACCATTGTCATGGATTCTTTGCTAATTTTATCCGTTACCTTGAGTGAACATTATTGTGTGAAGAATTCAGGTACATAGGAGACGGTATATACAATAACATCAAAATCTTTATTTTGCATACAGAAATTTCGTTTCAATTTGATACCAATCCAATCTGATTATCAGAAACGTACACACTTTGCTATGCGTTTACGCAGGTCTGTGGCTCGTTTAACCAAAGACCATTGACATGTGATTTCAATACATCAAAAACAAGTAACGAAATTGGTCGCTTGATAAGTTTACAGTGACTGTTAGATGATATGCAGGCACTTTAAATTCAAGAAAACTAGGAGACAACAATCGCCATATGACAATGTTAAAATTAAATTCATAAAGGTGCGTGCGGGTGATCGTTGATAAGGCATTGTTAGTCTCGTCTTCTTATTGGAAAGGTTTCTATGCAAATGTGTATCTCGTCCTGGCGACAGGTGACGCGGCACCCTTAATTGTTTTTTGTATAATATTTAAATATTATGACGTTTTTTTCTTACGTTTTTTTTCTAGGTTTTTGTGGCGTGGCGCGGGTGGCGTACCAGGTGGTTTTGTCGAAAAAACTCTCGTCGCAACAGCTTGCGGGGTATGGATTTAGGATGGGGAACAAAGAGACTAATTTTACCTAAATATGGTGTTTTGATATGGATGATATGACGTGACTGAACACGGTTCTTGTTCAAAGTATCGGGAACGATGGAGCTAATCTGGGATACCACCATTTTATTTTTCTTTTGTAAGGTTTTTTCTAAGGTGCATAATATGTTATGCACTAGCCTGCGCAGCTCCTTCCATGTTTGGGATCGGATAAAGTAATATGTAATTACCCCCAACATAACATATCTGTGATGTTCTAATAGGTAGGTACGTACGTACCGTACCTATCATACAAACTAACAAAACTACAAACTTTACATCTATATAGTACCTATACGAGTAGATAACCATAGGTTTCTGTCAAAAATTAAATTTTTGGTAGGTACAAGCTTTTATTGCCGACTGTACTTTTCTGTACACCCTCATCACAACTACTCATCGAGACGATTCTAACGAGCCCAAACTCAACGGGGCTACGTCGGTTAACTACTGAATTCCCATGGCCACCTTCTGTCTCCATCATCAGATCAGCTCGATGGTACCATAGTATTGAATTGTCACCCAAACTTTTACCCAAAATTACAGCTCAATCAGTTGAAGATATCTGCTTCAAAATTGAGTTGCAAGATTCCACCCGAACAAATTACATACATACATTGCAAGTTAATAAAAAGCTTGTAAGTAATTAAGAGCCCCCCCCACACTACCGGCGTCGTATTCAGAGCGTTCTCATACCTCTACAAAATTGTCCGTTGCGTCACAGAATAAGTAATAGTACTACGTACAGAAGGTTCTCTTTTAACAAATTCCCTGTTTAGGTACGCCAAACGTGCCTATGTGGCCATCCCTTTCTATCGCATGCAACACGCTGCGACCCGTGCGAGCGTCCCGGCCCAACGCGCGGCAGCTACTGAATAGAGCCCTTCGAAGGGGCGACCGGCATGTACTTGTAGCGATAAACACAAATCGCGAGTGAGCCGCGCCTGGTTGCGTCGACGCGGCGTCGACGCAACGCACAATTTTGTATGAGAACGCTCACACGACGCCGGTAGTGTGGGGGGGGGGGGGGGGGGGGGGGGGGGCTAAATCCATAAATTGCGTTCGCACGAAAAAAAGTTTTACAGTAAACGTATTAAATAAGTCTACTGTAAAAACTTAATTAATAACCGTACGTACCGAGTACCTATGTTTTTAGGTATCCAACGTAAAAAGCGTAAGTGCACCAACACTTTTTAACCAGTCCAAAAAATGTATGAGTGCGAACATAAAAAAGTATTTGTAAAAAGCTGACAACCATCACAAGGCGCCTTGCAGCTGACGCTGCTACCCTTTAGAAAGTGCTCTTGGATCAGGGTTTTTGTCACGCTCTTATGCCTTCCTTACCACTTTATTTGCATATTAAAACCTTTTTAATCCTATGTACGGGTTGAGTGAATTAGTTATGTAACTTATTATTTTTGGAAAAAAAAAAAAAAAAAAAAGGAAATATTGTAGATATTTTAGTACCAAAAACCATATCATCATTATAATATCAGCCACTGGACGTCATTTTATTTCAGTACCTAAATAATTAGATTGACTTTAGGCACAGAATAAGTAATAGTACTACCTTTAGGCAGGCATTAGACCATCTATCTGATAGAGCTACTATGAAACTATGCTCCATTTCATTGCGTAACTGGAAGACGAGGAGGACTATTTTTGTTTTAGATTGGAGTTCTTTTTTGAACATTATGTAATGTGGTTTTTTATATCTACTAAATGATTTTAAAGATATATTAACTAACCTTAGATATGGTTGAATATTAACTACTATTAACAGTACCTACGTAATTGCACATGGATATAAAAGTAGAGTTACGTCACTATTCACGCGAGAAATTATCTTTTTAGACCTTAATTGTTGAGGCAGGATCCGGCAAGTAAAAGTATTAATCTATTAAAATCTGCCTAATTACGGTCTGTTTTAAAGGAAACTCTATTAGCATTTAAACCTCAGTAGTTTTAATGTGTAGAGAGGTCAAGAGTTTACCACGGCAGTTCATTAAGCTGAGCTTGTTTTAATTTCTTTTTTATTAAGTCTTATCAACATTATACCGTGAGTTTAGGAATCTGAACATCAGAATTTTAATCCTATGTACGGGTTGAGTGAATTAGTTATGTTACTTATAAGTAATAAAAATGTAGGTAACTTATTATTTTTGGAAAAAAAAAAAAAAAAAAAAAAGGAAATATTGTAGATATTTTAGTACCAAAAACCATATCATCATTATAATATCAGCCACTGGACGTCATTTTATTTCAGTACCTAAATAATTAGATTGACTTTAGGCACATAATAAGTAATAGTACTACCTTTAGGCAGGCATTAGACCATCTATCTGATAGAGCTACTATGAAACTATGCTCCATTTCATTGCGTAACTGGAAGACGAGGAGGACTATTTTTGTTTTAGATTGGAGTTATTTTTTTAACATAATGTAATGTGGTTTTTTATATCTACTAAATGACCCCGGTTTCGCATTTTAAAGAGATATTAACTAACCTTAGATATGGTTGAATATTAACTACTGTTAACAGTACCTACGTGCACATGGATATAAAAGTAGAGTTACGTCACTATTCACGCGAGAAATTATCTTTTTAGACCTTAATTGTTGAGGCAGGATCCGGCAAGTAAAAGTATTAATCTATTCAAATCTGCCTAATTACGGTCTGTTTTAAAGGAAACTCTATTAGCATTTAAACCTCAGTAGTTTTAATGTGTAGAGAGGTCAAGAGTTTACCACGGCAGTTCATTAAGCTGAGCTGGTTTTAATTTCTTTTTTATTAAGTCTTATCAACATTATACCGTGAGTTTAGGAATCTGAACATCAGAAATATATAAATATAATTCATATTAACATATTTTTAGATTTTTGTATTTCTAGTCCCTACGATGTAACCGATGTAAGTATGCAGGTGCATTTGTAACCTCTCTTGAAACTTATAGTTTGCTTTTGTGTTCAAGATATGGGGGCCGATTTTTGACTTTCGAGCACTCGAAAATTAAATAAAAGTAAATAAGATTTTAGTGTCAAAATTGCAGGCACTAACTTTCTACCGATATAATTGAATACGATTGGTCAATGCCACTCACTTTTAAATTTTCTATCGCTATTTCAAAAGAGCATTTCGTAATTTTTGTCCGTTTTCGAGTGGAAGATTCGAGCGCTCGAAAGTCAAAAATCGGTCCCCATGTACTCACTTATGAACTCTCTCATTGAGAACCTCTAGCTTGTTATTTGTACTAAACTTTATAATTTATTACGTAAAAAATGACCGATCGTCTCACCAAACATTCCAAAAGTCGGTGCAGCGCCAATCATTTGTATTGAAAGCGTTTTTATGAACGTTGCACGAAGTCTACAATTTTACTACCGACCGATATGATTAAATGGTTAAAGGCTTTAGTTATTGGCGTGTGCTGCGTGCGGCGTGCGCGCACCTGCCGGCCGATTATATGGTCATTAGGCGGCACGGAACCCACCGAAATTATCGTGTGCGCAACCCTAATCGTGCTCCGCGAATTCGTAAAAGCGTTTGGCGGGTAAACAAGAATTTTCAGTAATTTTCACGGTATTTAAAAGGAGTGATCTGTTGTGGCTTGTGGCATACGGTCAAGTACGAGCGATGCAGAAGAGGTCGTCTAAGTATGAAAACGATCACGTTTCTTTTAATATTTATATTGGTAGGTATTGCTTATTTAGATCAAAGGACTAAGTAAGTACCTAATGGGACCAATAATATAGGATGTCCCAAAAAGAACGCAAGATTTTCCATACTGTATGGAAAATCTTGCGTTCTTTTTGGGACATCCTTTAGTAACGTTTATCCTGATTGATAAATTCTACGAGACTTTAATTGTTGAAAGGAAATTAGGGGTTTTTCAAAAATATTGTCTAATTTTATTTGTACTCTCCTGCCTACTGCACTGTTGCACTCATGGGCGCTGTGCCGCGTGGCTTTTCTTAGTAATGGCCCTCTTTACTCTTTAGGTACACCTCTTAGTTAATATCATTTTAATAAGTAAATTGTATGATTTCTTCTCATCGTAAGAGTAATATTATTTAATTTTGTTAGTCGGAAACATTTTCATGCAAAATATTTAGAACTATTATAACACTAGTAAACGGTTTTAATGGGTGTTGATTTTTTGAATGGCTAAATCAATTATGTCTCAAAAAAGTCGATAATCAAATATAGAGTAAATATTGTCTTCGATTTCTTCGACTATTTCTCATCATATATACAGTACTTATTAAACAGATTTTGAACACGATAATATCTGTTTCATTTGTTGAATAAGGAGTTGAGAGACGAGTCAATTAAAACAAGTCAAATTTCACCCTTGCACACTAATATTCTGGGTGGCCTGTATCATTACAGGTTGAAAACACATATTGGCAAACAGTTTCACCGTTTCATTTTGTACCAGCCAGTATTTTGAAGTAATAAAAACTACAGAGAATTCGCGTGCAGCGGCCAGCACAGATAAATTGGTACGGAATGGTGTAATGAAAATAAAGTAGGTATAATTTGTATATTTTTTCGTCAATTTGGAATTGTCTATACCTACTGTTACAAACTACTTTTAATTATATTCACACTGTCTCAGAATATTCGAGTTAATTAAGTGATAGTTGACCATATGACCTCATTTGTGACGATGTCACCGGCATCGGCATGTAATTTTTTTTGAAGTAGCGAGCTAATGAAAAACTATGCTGAATTGCGCCCGAGGTTACCATTTTTGGATTTGGCATATTAAATATGATACTGTTTACCGAACGACATCTCAGAGGAAGTACCTATCGAAGGGAAACCCTTACTATGCAAGTGTTTATATTTTCTCACACTGGCAATGCGGGGGGTCAAATTATTTACTTAACCCAATCCCAAAGAATAATAAGCCTCCGACTTATGGCCGAACGTGGACCGATTTTTATCTCATAATTGCGGGTCTCGCGTTGAATCCTTCATTAGGGGCGGGGGTAGGGGGTAGGGGGAGGGGCCGGGGTATAGTGTGAGGACACAATGGCGCCCCCCGCGGTATTGTGCGCTAATGTATGCGCGCGCGCTGGAGACAGCGACGCCACAACACAAACATTTCAACGCGTCTAATTTATTGTCGTGTACCACAGCGAGATGCGGCGCGCAAAAAATATACTGTTAAGGGGCAGTTGCTGTACTTTAAAATAATGATGCGTAGATTAAATCATTTTTTGGATCTGATATTTGTTTTGCACTCGTGCGTCGCAGCGTATAATGTATTAATATTGCTTTTTTACTATCATGAGGAAACGATGTGCGTCTCTCTTCAATCGCAGTCGTGGCAGCCCAAATAGTATCCTGAGCATGCTAGCCCACCGCTGGGCCTCGCCACTGCTGCAGCGTTATGTGCAACTGCACGCACCTGTAATACCGGTGCCCAGGCGTCTTTAATTTTAGTTTAGCATAATTATAAAACACTAACCTTAGCTCTAAGTTTGTAACCACTAACACTATGGATTTTATAGTCCGAAATAAATTATTTGTATTTGTATTCAGTATGTCAATTGATTCCAATTGGAAAGAAGTTGTAGCAGATTTGAAAAAACTTGACGTGATAGCTAATGAGGCAATGAATTTCTAGAAAAAATTCTACCACAATTTTATTAAGGGAAGAGATCTTTCGATAGGCATTTAAATCGTATGGCAATGTAGCCACTTGCGATCGCGATGTCACTCGCGGACAAAGAATACGGGTCGGTAAAATACCGTCATATTTTCTAAAATAGTGCAAGGTCGTACATTTTTTTTTTAAATTCTTGTCGTGATCTTTATTTATTCTAAATCAATACTACAAAAATAACAGTAAAAAGTGACGTTACCAGATTTAAATCGGACTCGCAACGACCCATGGAAAAAACAACGTTAACGGAGCGAGATATCGCAGAAATCGTCATTTTTGGACATTGATATTTTTATGAGCGGATCCCGGAAATTGCTAATACAGGGTATTATAAAGAATAGTATATAATGTAAAATAAAACTAGTGTTAAATATAAAAAAACCTATTGCGGTTATTTAGTTTAGGGTGACCCGAATTTATTGACCGCGAGTGTGTTTTAGCAATATAGGGAGACCCCCTCACGTGTCGCAGAAAGAGCTGGAGACTCTAAATTATTTTGGTGCTTGTCAAATGGAGTTGAGTTGAAAACTCAGCATGTACAAAAGTTGCAACGAGTTTAAGTTTACAATATCTATATCTTGTATTTCTTATTCTAAAAATATATCCAAACAATCTCCATGTGGTTGTACTTCTATCAATAAGTTAGTATGCTACTGAGCATGCTTCTCTACAAACTGGCGCCAACAAGTTCCATATATCGTGTTTATGACTAAACTTATGAGTTTCCAGCCAGACAGCGGAACCCCTTAAATAAAATTGAATATAAGTCCCGCCTGACGAAGGATGACTCAGTCGCTGAGAGCAATTTTGAATATATGTAAACTAGTTGGTTTGTTTGCCGCGTCCATGTTTTTGGGGCTGTACACAATTAGTGACATTTATTAGAACAACGATTGTATGAATGACAGTCTCATATGCATATTATTTGGGGCCATGTTGGCTTAACGTATGGGTGGCAACTGCTTCTTTAATGTGGTTAAGGTTCTTTCTTTCTCTTAAAGTTTGGGACCAATTTAAGAGAAATAATTAAATATACGAGCAATTCGAAGTCTTCAAGTTTTTTTTTATACTAGCGTGGTAGATTTTGGTATTAACTGTGATTTTGGAATTTTACGTAACTAGTGCCTTTTTGTAACGTCATACACCTAAGTTTATGACCCTAAGGTATTCCTACACAGAACATTGAAAACGTTAGATGATAATTAAGAAATCAGGATGGAAGAGGCGAATTATAATGATATGTAGTGTAGATCATCATCAACATCGTCATCATCATTTCAGCCGAAAGGCGTCCACTGCTGGACAAAGGCATCCCCCAAAGAGTGCCACAATGTTGATAATAAAATATATAAAATTAACACAGACAATATTTGTAACATATTTGACAGCGGCTCAGTGTATCAATTTGCAGATGACACCTGCCTCCTGGCGGCGGACAAGGATGTGCAAAAGGCTTCAACCCTAATGCAATCAAACTTCGACTCTTTATGTAAATGGGCCCATGACGTAGGCCTTGTTATAAATTACTCCAAAACTAAACTTATGCATATCCATTCTACTCACCTAACGAAGACCCCTAACCCTAACATTCTAGCGCATTGTCACCAATGTTTGCATGATAATAATAAAAATACAAAAACTGTATGCAATTGTGAACCCTTAGAACTAGCCACGGAACATACTTACCTCGGCCTGATCATAGACTCTAAATTTAATTGGGGACCTCATATAACTTATGTCTGCAACAAATTAAGGTCCATACTCTCGAAACTATCATTGTTAAAATTTAAAGTTCCATACAGTACTCTTAGAATGCTATATTTATCCCTAGCACAGTCTGTTATTGACTATGGACTAACTAGCTACGGCAGAACTTATCTCCACTTATAATAAATCTCTAAATTAAAAAAAGAATCAGCCAGTTTGAAACTAAGCTTTGCGCGGTTCGAATGTTCTCAGCATCCCATGAACGGAAAAATATGAAACATTTTATATAGGTACATTATTATTCTAGCTGCAACTTAGGATAGTTTTTATCCGACTGCGACAGTTAATTAATTTTCCGAAATATACGACTTCATTTAATTTTTCATTTATTTTTATTGAAATCAAACGCTGCTCCAACTGTCAGCTATAAGAACCGTCAAATTTTCGTCAAAATGGCGGAATTGCTTTGCCTTTCACTTATTAATAATTTAAATCCCGTCTACGATAGACCTTTACGAGACAAATGCTAAAATATAAACCATAAAAAAATATTCGATTCTGATATGAGAACTTATATGCGCAAATGTCGTTTTATGTCGTAATTTCAATAAATGAAATCAACAAATTTGAACAATATAATTAACACGAATTTGTTTTTTTGAATGACAATGGCACGCGCTCGGCGCATTCAGCCAAAGTACCTGCGGCGCTACCACGAAAACCGATACTCAATGTTCATATATTTGCATCCCTGTCACTCGAGTATGGTTAGTGCGATAGAGATAGAGATACCCGAATATTTTCGAATTCCGAAGTTCGTGGTTATAGCTCAGGAATCGAAAATATGGTAAATAATCATAACGTATTTTATCGAAAAAGAATTTAAAATAAATATAGTCAAATGGAGAAAAAAACAAAGCAAGAGGATATAGGTAATGATTAAGTTATAAGAGTCCAAAGTTTTAAGAGGGGGTATGTTCTGTCCCTTTTCCGCAAAACGCACCTTCATATGAAACGATTGTTTTTTACTATGACGCTCGAGTATATTGACGTCACAGTCCCTCATCGTTTTCTCACTCTAACAAGCGACATTAGAACGGATGTAGCTTCATAATTTTTTGAGATATTTGAATGGGAGTTTCATTATCTTCTATCTATTTATACATAATAAATGCCTATGTCCTGACTGACTTATTCACTCACTCACTCACTCACTCACTCATCAACGCACAGCCGAAACTACTAATCTTAGAGAGTTGATTTTTGCACAGTATTCGTTTTGGAAAATTCCACCCCTACGGGGGTAAAATAGGGGTGCAAGGTTTGTATGGGTGAAACATTTTTTTTTTAAATAGAGACTTAAAACTTTGTAGAAAGATCAGTCATTAGAATACAAATAAAGAACTTTCAGGGTTTTAGAAAATTCTACCCCTAAAGGGGTAAAATAGAGTGCAAAGTTTGTATGGGAAAAACTACTTTTTTTTATATAGAGACTTAAAACTTTGTAGAGAAATTATTCATTAGAATACAAATAAAGTACCTAGATTCAGTGTTTTAAAAAAATCTACCCCTAAGGGGGTAAAATAGGGGTGCAAATTTTGTATGGGGGAAACAATATTTTTTTTAAATAGAGACTTAAAATTTTGACGAAAAATTACTTATTAGAACATGAAAAATACTACATTCGGCGTTTTACAAAAATCATTCCCTAAGGGGGTTAAAAAAGGGTGCAAGGTTTGTATGGGGAACACTTTTTCTGAGCTAGACACTTAAAACTTTGTAGAAAGATTACTTATAAAAATACAAAATAAAAGACTTTCAGCGTTTTGAAAAAATCTCTCCCTAAGGGGGATAAAAAGGGGTGCAAAGTTTTTATCAGGGAAAGTTTATGTTTTTGAGTTAGAGACTTGAAACTTTGTAGAAAGATTACTTATTAAAATACAAAAAAAGAACACAAATCGTTTTAGAAAATTGCACCCCTAATAGCGTTAAAAAGGAGAGCAAGCTTTGCATGGGCAACACTTTTTTTTGAGTTAGACTTAAAACTTTGCAAAAAGATTACTTATTAGAATACTAAAAAAGAACTTTCAGCGTTTTAGAAAACTCCATCCCTAAGGGGATCCTTAAGATCCTTAAGAAGGGTAGCAAGTGTTGTGTGGGAAAAACTTTTTTTTTTACTAGACTTAAAACTATTCAAAATGTTACTTATTAAAATTAATAATAAAGTACTTTCAGAGTTTTAGAAAATTCCACCCCTAAGGGAGTTAAGAAAGCTTTGTATGGGCAACACTTTTTTTGAGCTAGAGACTTAAAAGTTTACGAAAAAAGTTCTTTCAGTGATTAGAAAAATTCAACCTCTTAGGGGGTTTAAAAGGGGGTTCAAATTTTAAATGGCGAGCAATAAAATTTTAAAGTGTGAGTAAGAGATTTTTAACTTCGGTCTTATTCTGTACGTTAAAAGACTACAAAACTGATTTCAGAGTTTTTCCAAATTCATCCCCTAAGAGTGTTAAAATTGGTTCAAAGTTTGAGTATTTCAAGGCATTTTTAAAGTATGAGATTTTTAACTTTGGTTTTAGACTGTTTGTTCACAAACTAGAAAATGAACATCAACTTTTTTTTTAATCATCCCCTAAAAGATGGTTCAAATTTTGTATTGAGAGAAATCATTTTCTAAGACGATAAAAAGTTCTACGCGGACGAAGTCGCGGGCAACAGCTAGTCACACATATATTGATAAAATTTACAAATTACAGTTAAGCCTATTGAAAGCATTAGTACCAAAGTCAGTTAGAAAAAAGTTTAGCCAACAAGATAAGGAAATATTGAGATACTGCAATGTCATTAGTATATACAATAGATTCAAAATTTTAATTATTGCTGAAGAACTCGATAATTTAGAGAAATTAACTAAAACTACTAGACCACTAAGACTCAGAAAATTAGTATACCTACCACTATATGTGTTACCAAAATGTACCAATGTCTATGGTAAACGAAGATGGGAATATTTGTTACCTAGTATCCTGAATGACTTACCATCTGATGTACTCACAAATATATGTGATAAACCGCAACATTGTAAACGTATAATGAAATCTGCTTGTATATCCCAAACCTGATAGTAATAATTAATGAAATAGCTAATCTAAATTACTGTTGCCGCCGTAGACGTGTATGCAGTTTTTGGACCCTAAGCCGCGGCAATAGGATAAGAAACGGTATGCACGTCTCCAGCGTGCTCCCAAGTGCTTCACAGCATATCACGTCATAATGTCGCATTTTGTGTAGGCAATCGCCGTGTGCGCTTTATTTTTATAAGCTTGTTATCCTATGTATAAACTAAATATTAATTGAGTGAATGCAGTGGCAGTTAAACCCTGCTGGGTTTTGTCCGCTGTCTGGCCATGTATTGTAAAATAATTATATATATAAATAAATAAAAAAAAAAAAAAAAAAAAAACCTACGTCGTTCATGTATGTTGTCACAAAAAAAGGATCTGACTACCTTTAGACCCACTGTTTACCAGAGTTCAAGTACCTAAGTAGAATAAAGTCATTTCAAATATTATTATTTTTATGCACATGGAAACGCCAACCACCAAAGGTACTTCAAAAGATAAACTCCACGATTTAGTGTTCCAACATCAAAACAAACTCGTAACACCGATTTGAGCATTTGAGGTTATTCGTTGGGATTCACATACACGGCCACCCACTGGCGCATTCGGTTCTACTCAATTGGTAGCTGCAAAAACTGCATTTGCATAGGCGATGCGCCGATAGCGGCCACCGCGCGTTCGCTGCCACTGCCATCTACGAATGCTCGGATGAGTTTTCTTGTTGGAATAATCCATCGAAGCTTGTGCGCGTACAGTTCTATTGAGATATGACGACGAAGTCCTGTCAGACGTATCCGTGGACGGCAACGACATTCTGACAAATTGGTTCTTCGAGATTTTTACCCATTATTCATAAAACTTAGCAAACCTCTCCTCTAAAAGGTACCCATAAAGATAAATTACATTACCTACCCTCAATGCAACAAGAAGATATTGAGAAATAACATTAGTGGGTGCGGAGTAAACTGCAATATCAGGATACGATAAAGACGAACTTTTAGTCATAGGGGATAAGCAAGGTAGGGCGTTTTTGTTTCCTCGTGAATAGTTTGGGCCCTGTTCAGTTCAGAGCAGCCTTGGATAAAATAACCATTGCAATAATGACCGCTAAGTTCTTCATAGGCGTAACACCTAAATAAAAATAACTATTAGAGAAAATATCAGTTCTGTCATTTTACTCGCTTAAAGTTTATTATCCAATGAATCTACAGTAGTCCAATGGTACAGTAGGTTTTTAAGAAATGCCGTATTTATCACCCTAATATGTTCATAACCACCTACACCATTGAAGCAGCTTTACGTGTCCCGGCTGCAGACCGGGTCGTGAGGTTGGAGTTTCGCCATAACGTGAATTTTATTTAATTCCTTTGTGGTCAGAGTTCCAACAGACCATCTATCGACCTTCACTAAGGAAGAATTTTGGCCGAAGGCAGTCAAGTTCCGGCGTTTTCGTGGTCAGTTACCTGACACCACGAAGTCGCGCAACACATCGCAGTGATAGTATGTTTTTGTAGTTATTAATAAGTTTGTTGCCTGATTTGAACAAATAAATAAAATAAATAAGGTCGTAGTTTGCTCAGTGGTTGCAGTGAGCGCACCCGCAGCGTGTTCCCCGGTGACAAATGCCGATGCCACCCACATCACGCACGACCTCGGGACGATCAAATAAATACCTCCTATTTATTTATACCTCCATGTTTTTATTCACAAGTAATCTCCGCTCCGACTCGAAACGTCTTACTTTTGATAATAACTTCATTTTGAGGGCCGCGTTTGAAGGAATGAAATGTCGGTCGGTTTTATGTTCATATTTACATTTACTTACAATTTTGATTTGATATTAATTTAAATAGACATATATACGAATAAAATATGAACTTGATTTAGTTGTGTATCAATTTAATTATGACAGTGACGAACCTGCAAAATATAGTTCTCAATCTTCGGGCTACTGCTCCCTATATAGTTATTTTGCATTTTTTAGGGTTCCGTACTCAAAGAGTAAAACGGGACCCTATTACTAAGAGTTCGCTGTCCGTCCGTCCGTCCGTCCGTTCGTCTGTCTGTCACCAGGCTGTATCTCAAGAACCGTGATAGCTAGAGAGTTGAAATTTTCACAGATTATGTATTTCTGTTGCCGCTATAACAACAAATACTAAAAACAAAATATTTTTTTTTAAGGGGGGCTCCCATACAACAAACGTGATTTTTTTACCGTTTTTATAGATAATGGTACGGAACCCTTCGTGCGCGAGTCCAACTCGCACTTGGCCGGTTTGTTTAATAAATGCCGTGTCAAACTAACTATTGATTAGTATATCGATTATAATTTCAACTACTCTTTGGGAAAACAGGAGTTACATACATTCATACAAACATACCATCACGCCTTTATCCCTAAAAGGGGTAGGCAGAGCACATGAAACTTGTGTTCCAGTGCCACTTTTAGCATAAAAGTGGGTATAAAAGATCGACAAAATGTGATGTTGCAGTGAGAGGTTGCTAGCCCATCGCCCACAACACACTTCAACCCTGTTCCCTTAGTCGACTCTTACGACACCCACGGGAAGACAGGGGGTGGTGCTATTCTAACCCGACACCACACGGGGGTTATTATTTATTAGAATACAAATATATAGGTAAATTACTTTCAGTGGTTTGAAAATTTCCACCCGCTAAGAGGGGGATAAAGAGGTGCAATAACCCGTTGTTGTATAAGTAGTATGTATGTATGTTGTATGTAAATTTAATACACGTAGGTATGCTAATTCTATTTAGTATCTTATTGTAAGTTTAGACCAAGACTATGCAAGTGTGATTTTGATTCAGCACAGTATTTATTTGTAGAAACAACAGAAATAAAAGTAGTTGCGGTCTTACCAATACGACCATATATATAGCAGGAAGTAGGTATCCAGTAGCTTTTTTATTTCATTGTTGGCTCCATACATTTTAATTCAAATAAAGTTTTCCCTCGCGAGGTTTTACTTCGAGAAGGCTAAAGTCATTCTGTAAAGTAAACATTAATTAGTACAAACTTAATTAGAACAAAAAATGTTGTAAAAGAAAACCTCAATTTTAAAAAAGCAATGCGGCATAAAAACTGTTTATGATTCGAGGTTTTCCTTTTTATTCATAGAAAATCCGATGTTTCACAAAGAAAAAAATATAATTTGTGTATTTTTCCTGCCATGTCATTCTATTTGTCTTTTGGTGATATAACCATGGCTTGTAAAAGCCGATTCACGAAAAATAAATATGTCTATGGAGTAGATTTTCAAGAATCAACAATCAAACATGTATTCGTGACACAACAACACACATAAGACACAAATAGACAAAAGAAAAAGTGAATCTGTGGCGTGTCACGAAATGGGCCCAACTCAGCATGCTGCTGGCTTTGCAGCCAGCGTTGGGGATCGATTTTTGACTTTCGAGCGCTCGAATCTTACACTCGAAAACGGTCAAAAAGGATGAAATGTTGTTTTGAAATAGTGATTGAAAATTGGAAAACGATTGGTATTGACCACTCGTATTCAATTCTATCGGTAGAAAGTAAGTGCCTGCAGTTTTGACACTACGATCGTATTTAATTTTCGAGCGCTCGAAAGTCAAAAATCGGCCCCCTGGTCTTCCGTCCAGCGCGATTTTCAGCCCACCGTGCGACGCGCGCACTTGTCAATGGGTTCCCATAGCGTTTGACAAGCGCGCACGTAGAGTCGCACGAAATAACGCCTGCGCATTAAAAAAAGCGGCCAAAACCAATAAATTTTTTTTGCCAAAATCTGTGTAATAGTTTTGAAGAAATGCATGCGCCTATAATAATTTTGTAGGAGTATTTCTTTGTGATATGGGAGCCCTTATGTATGTAGGTACATTATACGTATAATCTATCTATACGTCTATACTATACGATAATTATTAAGAGGAAAAGTCTGTAGAATTATAGCTTTGTATGTTAAAAAATATATAAAAGAAAACCTCAATTTAAAAACATCTACTTTAGAGCGTCAAAAAAAAAGTTAGTGAGTGAGTTAAGGTTTTCGTTTTTTTAGTGTTCCGTACCAAAATTGGTCCATCGGAACTCTTATGCGACCAGTCGGAGGCTGTCCGTCTGTCACATCCAGTTTTTCTTCTTAGAAAAATTTTCACAGACATTAAAAAAAAAAAAAAAATTTTTTCTGCCATATCAGTCATTATTAGTCATTTGGTAATCTAAGGAACCACTTATCCGATTTCAAAAATTATTTCACCTGCGTATGGAATGGACTTTCTGAATGGTTATAATAGGTATATTGTATCCCGCGGATTTGCCTGCGTTCTTTGCAATACGCGGGCGAAGCCGCGCGGGCAGTTAGTAGATATAGTTGTGTGAATAAATTGCTGTTCCAATTGTATTACATACATATACTACAACGGTGGCAAACTAACATATGGTCTGCAGACACCGTAGCCGTAGAAGAATCACTAGCGCGTTGCCGACCCTTTATTAGTTGGAGGATGTGTTGTGTTGATGTGTGTCCCTCACTCTCAACACAATCCTCGGGACCTCTACATATGTGTGGACTTACCCTACTTTTTGAAGGGCTTAATAAAATAAAATAAATAAATTATTGACTCCTGCAAACCCGCTTGTTTTCGAGTAAATTTTCTCATCCTTTCTTCGCGGAATGCAAATAGACAACAAAATGAACGTCGGCGCGCGGCAAAGGCCGAGTGGCGCCTGCGCTGGCAGCAGTGTTGGACGGCAGTTAACTCAGTCAAGTGGGGTAAACTAGCATGCCAAACTAAAAAGCCTTAAGCGCATTCAAGTAGCGAATATTCTCACGCCCTTCTGGATTTGGGCGGGTGTAAAGGTGATTAAAACCGCCCGAGCGCGTGCCCGCGGGCGGCAGCGTATATCACATTCCGATATAAATTAGTTTTGGACCAGTTTATGCCGAAATAAGCCCGAGATAGCCAACGTAATTAGCCCGCGTTTAGAACAACAGATTATGGGTGTGAGGCAGGTATGCCAAGTGTTCATATTGCTTGTATATGTAATCCACATTTTACAGTATTACATATTTCTCACATAAACTGTCTTTTTGTATTGTGTTATTTTATGCTACCTATATTTTTTGTATCAATTCATGTTTTGGCTAGCACAAGACCACGTGCGGGTTGTCTCGTCAGGTTTGTGCTACACATGCTGAAAATCAGCGCCATGATTTTCATATCATAACATTATTGCTGAATGACATAATTTTTTGGTATTAGGTACGTAATTACTTGGTCTATGAAATATTTTCATGAATGCACGCTACCGCCTACCAAAAACATTTTTCTTTGGTTTTTTTACATTTCGTTTTATATCTAACTGTGTACTATAGACATTAGACACAGTGCTACTGTCTTTCCTAAGAATAAAGATTAGAAGTATGTAAATGTAAATAAAGATTCAGACTCGTACTCTTTTAAATACTCTTTTAATTATTTAATAGCTTTTACTTAATTTAAGTTTTAGTTTTTAACATTAATGTCAGCAGATCATTCTTGAGCTGACGTAGTCTCTCTAGTTCAAACAATTAGATATACTAGTAATATAAATTGTCGTTACTCGTCCAAAATTTTCCAAACAATATTGCTACATCAACATTAAGAAAAACTCAAACTGCATCTAACTTGACTATAAGGTTCACTAAAGAACGCTGAACTTACGATAATAGCCAGAAGCCTCGGTAGACATTACAGCAATATTGTAAAGTAAGCTTCATGACGTATAAATACGTATGTAGAAATTTACGATTGGTGAAATTAAAGAGTACATCACAGGGCGCGGTTGCGGTCGGCAGCTATACGTTTCACAACCTCTCTCCACTCTCCTCACCACCAAACCCTAGTATATCCTGACCTCCAGATGCCTTACAAAAATTTACAATTGGAAGTTACTCTTATATTGGTTGGAATGAGTAGAGTGGTTGATAAGCTTCGTGAATACCAGCCCAGTTGACGTGGACGCACGCGATGTGAGCGTTTTGAAGTAGACTTGCAATTTCTTCCCGCCCGCGGCCATATCGCCGAAATTGTTCTTAAATGCTCGGTAATATTCACGCCAAACTCGGATGTAATCTCGAAGAAATTTGGAGCGTATTCGTGTTATATTTGTATGGAGTTTGGTCGCTTTGGCTCTAAGATGTATAAATTACAGTGGACCCGCGGCGCAATTACCAGCGTTCGGCGCGTGTGGGAACCGATTTATTAAGATCTAATCGCGCGCAATTAAAATACGCATCGCGAAATTACGAGGTTATGCAAATTGTTCAGGATCGCGCGATCGCGCTACGGCGCCGCTACGGACGGACGTAGCGCGTAGCCTTTCTACGCTCGTGCGCCGAACGAAATTGGTCATTACGAGACCAATACAATACTTAGCGTAGACGTAGATACCTTGGATGCTACATTGTAGCTGTAGTTGATTGTTTTTGTATGTTCTTTATATTTCGTCCTGTTTTCTCTGACAGTAAATAATGTCCATTATAATCATACCTACTCGTTACAGTTACATGCTACACCATTGCTTACTACGAGTCTGTATGTCAGTACATATTATAAGTACTTGGGTATATGCGTTCTTTCAAACTTTGAAAGTTATCCTATCCTATACTATTAAACGAGCAATATTTATATATATATATATAACGGCTCTAACGATTTCGATGAAATTTGGAATGCAGGTGGTTAAGGAGGCGAAAAATCGATCTAGATAGGTCTCATGTCCGGGAAAATTCGTTTTCTCCGTATGTCTTCCATTTTCATCCGAGCGGAGCTTGGTCGCCCAGGGACTAAATAATTAAATTAGTTAATACCACATGATAAAAGTTCATATACAGGTTGTCCCTGAAACCAACGCCAAGCCGCAAACGGGTGACACACAAGCCGCAGACAGTCATAACAGTTTTAAAAAAAGGAGAAAAAAAACCAAGACTTAAAAATATCCTTACTTGGTTGAACTTTGAATTTCCTATGGAAGTTGAGCTTTGAATTTCCTATGGGGTCATCATTTCCTTGCCCTTATCCCATTTACTTGGGGTCGGCGCAGCATGTCTTTTTCTTCCATACTTCTCTGTCAGCCGTCATATCATCACTCACTTCTTTTCTCTTCATATCGTCTCTCACACAGTCCATCCACCTTTTCCTTTTCCTTAATTTCCTATGGGGTATCACACGAAAAACCTAGTTGACAAATGTGATACTTCGGAATTTTAATAAGTGTCTAGTCGAATCATAAGCGAATCAAAATTGCAACGAACTGAGAATTGGGAAAATAATAATTTGGGAAATGTAATTTCGGGCAAACAAAATTTCGGCCAACTAAAATAAAGCGAAACATTTTCGGTATTTTAATAATCGGAATAACCATTTTCGAGTTTATGATAGATAACCATTTTGCAATTCGGTCTAAATACGAGTAAGCTATCTTATAAGCTACTTGCCAAATTTGCGTAGTACATTTTTTTTCAGTACAGTCTATTGAAGTTAGTTTGTGTAACTATTTTAACTACATGTTTGGGAAAAAAAGTGCAATTTTATTTAAACCGTAGACACTTGCGTTTGAACTTGAGTATGTATTTAATTGACAGAAGGGTTTAATTCACGATTACATACCGATAAAAATATTGAAGAAAAATACAGATCTGTAGCCGTAGTACTTAAAAACTTTTTTTTTACTTGCTTTTAATTACTGTTATGACTTGGGCTGTCACCCGTTCGCAGCTTGGTGTTGGTTTTAGGGACATCCTGTTTAAATATACCATGTCAAAAAGGGCTTGATGGCTCAGAAATAAATTTTTACTCGTGTCGGTTTGATGGAATCATACACTACCAAACACAACCTATCTTATTCGAACGATTGGTCAAGACCTGCCGATTTCACGTATTTTGTATCGCTACCTTAGTTTCCTAAATTTATCAAACCAACTAAGACGTAGCGTTCTTTATCTTTGTAACATTAAATTAATTTAATAATGAGTAAGCGCGACAATAGCGCCTTCCCACGGGGCGGACCTCCCGGGCGCGCATACATTACAGTGTCGCCCGTGCCCACACGCGCCGGGACCTTACGCACACTGTATCAAATGTACTATTACAATACTTTTAGGCATACAATAAAATTAGATAGGCTGATGAAGTACTAACAATGGGTCTCTCTTGTTAGACCTGACAACCTTAGCCCTAATGATTCACTAGACCTAATAGGTTTTCCTTCGAAACAGTGAACTTTTCGGGTTTTCTTTGATTATCATCAAATAGAAGTCATTAGGTTAGGTTAGGTTTGTTTTGCAATAATCCTATAAAATTTACTATTTAAGAAAAAAATGCATTAGGTCTAGTGAAACATTAGGTCTAATAAAACATTAGGGCTAAAGTTGTTAGGTCTAACAAGGGAGAACCACTTATGTATTGGGAAAGTACAATTGAAATTATCGCGCAAGTAAAAATAAATATTTTATTTCTTCAATACCAGAAAAACAAGTGAATACTGAAGTGTCAAATGTGTTCGTAAATACAAAATAATACTTAGGTCATACTGAAAATTTCTGGATTTTCGTAAATGAGACCAGATATTATATTATTAATACATTTATTGTTTTTCAGAGTATATACCCTCACTACAATTTTGCATTCGTTCGTACCATTGTGTGAAGCAGGAGGCCCAGTCTTCTGAAGACACCTCTTCAATGGCATCTTGGAACACGTCCACCGCCGCTTCCGGGCTTGAAAATCGTAAAACTTTAAGTGTATCTTTAAATTTTGGAATTAAAAGAAGTCACAAGGAGCGAGGTCGAGGCTGTATGGCAGATGTGTCATCAGTTCCACATTTGAGGCCTTCAAATACGCATTCATTATCCTAGCGGAATGGGCGGACACGTTATCATGGTGCAAGACGACTTTGCTGCGAGGACGCTTTTCGCGAACCTTTTCTAACACTTTGGGTAAGCAAGTATTTGCGTACCAATTTGCAGTTTCTGTTCTTTGATTTTCAAGTGACACCGGAGTGTAAAGTAATGTCCTGATTTGCTGAAAAATGAAGCCACCATTTACTTGCCGGTGCTCCGACTTTTCTTAACTTTCGTAGGTAAATCTTCAAAAGGAAAGACCCATACTGCCGACTGGCTTTTTCTTTCCGGTTCAAAGCAGTACACCCAGGTTTCGTCACCTGTCACGATATTATAGACAGCTAATTTTTCATAATTTTATGGCACCACTCTACACGCAGTCGTTTCTGGTCTTCTGTTAAATCATGCGGTATCCATCGAGTACAAAGCTTCCAGACCTTCAGATGCACATGTAATATTGTTTGTATTTGGCTCATTCCAATGCCCAATAAATCACGAATTTGCTGGCAAGTAATGTTTTTTGTCACTTTCAATTAGTTGTCGTACATTATCAATATTAGATTCCGTAACCGCAGTCTCCGGCCGACCTTCACGCATATCGTCATGGAGATGGTCCCGGCCACGTTTAAAATCTCCAAACCATGCATACACAGAGCTGCGAGATAGGGCTTCATCACCAAATGCCAACTTAAGTCACTGGCAACTCTATTGTTGACTAAGGCCACAGCGAAAGTTGTAAAAAATCATTGAGCGAACATTTTCACGACATAAATTCATTGCTACACCTACATGCAATTTTCTCAAGGACGCAACATTGAAAAAACAAATGACACTCTCGCAAATTAAAAAGTAAAATGTTCGCAAAGAGTTCTATTTTCAAAATCTTATATGCTTTTTATTTCTTTCTTCTTGTAATTGGCCAGTTCCAGGAACGTTCAGTATGCCCCACGTAACAGGGCTCGACTTACAAAATGTGACGTAGTCTCATCATTTTGAAAAATAGGCATGTAAGATACCATATTCAGCTCTGAAATTGATAGACTCTACTTTGTCCGCGGTAACTACCTTACTTCCCATATATACGTCCACCCAAATATCTTTTGATGATAGGAAGATTTCTGAGATGAAAATTATACTTTGTTTTAATCCAGAGGCAGCGGCCTAGGACGTATAGGTACACAACCAAATATTTTCTTTCCTTTATTGATGTTACTGTTATGACTACATATTTTTATTTATATATAAGTGCCATCTAAAATCGTTACATTAGACGCACAACAACAAACATACATTCGGTGAACAAGCTCGCCCATATCGCGGTATTAGCATGTTAATGAAGAGGCGTGCCGGGACTCCCTCACAAATCATGCGTCCGCGCCGTGATATATGCGCTCTTTAATAACCTATCACATGGTCGGCCTATTGTAGTTTCGGGGCTCGAAGTCTGAAATACAACGTGGGTCATACATACATACATTGTTAGAAGATTGCTTTTGAATAGTTCCAACTCCTAGTTCCATCATCAGACCAACTTGACGGTTCCAAATGTTGGTATTGTCATCTACATTGCTGAGGGTTCTAATTTCCCTGGTTCGGAAGCAACTTTTCTTTGATTAGAGCTTGGCATCTGTGTCTATCCTTTGCATCGTGAAGATTCGTATTTAGTGATGAGTCTGGGCTTGGTGTAACCATCTGATTGGACTAGATCTCTAGAGTGGTTGCCTTCAATCTTGCATGTCATTAAAATTAAAGGCCTTAAAACTGTTCCAAAAAAATTGTAAAATGCTCATCCACCATCCAGTGACCTGGTGGCTGGATCCTTCCTCGCTCAACGCATTGGCATTGCCGTTCAGCGAGGTAACGCAGCCAGCCTTATGGGCACTCTACCAAGTGGTTAATAGCTTAGGGGATATATGTAAATATAGTGTAGGCCCCATAGGTTAAGTTAGTTTTAGTCATTTTAGTTCATAGTTTCATGTATTCATATTTGTATCATATTTGTCTGATTTTGAAATAAATAGCACTAGTTAACCAATCTAAGTATATAATTAAAGTATCTAGGTTAATACTTGCAAGTACATAATTTAGTTTAAACTGATGTCTTATTAGATTAGATTTTCTATTGTAAAAAAAACTACACTGCTGTTCTCAAAATGTCAATATACGGACGTAGTTTTAGCAAATGCAATTTTAGTTGGTCAAAATCATACGACAAAAAATCGTGGGATATCCAGTCGGAACGAAGTTTGTTGATAGTATTATGTGTAGTGCCAGTCACTGATGAGAAGTGTTCAGACGGTTAGAGCCGTATTTTCAGCCTTGCTCTCAGCAGCTAAGTAGGTATATGCAGTGTAAATTTTTGGCTCTCCGAACAATTCTTAGACGCCAGACTAATCAACAAAACGCTAACAAACACTTGTAGCTAAAGAATCCTATCAATTAGCTACTTAATTCCAAATATTCCTACGCATCCCACAGGTTCCTTAGGTAGCCGAATTACCATAGTAACGAAGGGGCGTGGCGCGGTAACTCACGCCCCGTACAAAATAAATAATTGACGCCAGGAATGCGGCTCCACGCAAAGAAAGACGCAAGTACTCTAACTTTCTGGTCAGATAAGACATTTTGTGTAAACGGGGCAATGCAGCCGACAGATAAATGGACCACCGCTCAGAGGGTTTAGGAATTTTGATTTTGTTAGCTCACTCGGTGAAGGGTAATTGTTATCTGTTTAAGAATGGATTTTAAAACGGGTTACGTTTATCTTGAGGTCAAATGACAATACGCCGATATCTAAAAGTTAGCTTCGGAGGTTTTTATTTAAATTCGAATATCATACATCATATCAGTTACCTGTGCAATTTGTAATGTGATAAAAAAAAGATTAAGGTAAGTTTAGAATATTCTTCGTTCTATTGAAGTAGGTTAAAAATATGTAAGATTTCGTATATAAAGCTTTCGTTAATTTCGTAAGAGTCCCCATGTAATTTACACGCAATACTTACTATACAAATACGTATAGGTATCATAAAATCACAATTAGAACACGCAGCGCGATTTACAGAGTCCATCAGCGAGCTCCAAGCAAAAGCTAGGATTTTAGTCAAATGTCTGAGTCACAACATAATGGGTAAATAAAACAATGTAAAAACGAACCGTTTAGTGTCCTTGAGACGGAACAGCCGGTTTACCTACGACTACTTAGCGACCTTAATCAAGCAACGATCTTGAGACGCCCTCTGCGCTGGTCACTACTGGTTTATCTCTAGTTTAGGCTAAGCAATTCCGATTTGGGTTAATATAATCCACGCTTTTTGGGTCACTATGTTGATCTGATGTTGCTTCACCCAGCATTATGCTTCATGTAATGTTGTAATTCCTCCGTGTTTTGTCGGCTAACACGACCCCTAATATCTTCCTGTGGGTGTCGTAAGAGTCAACGTAGGTTAACGTGAGTTGTAGGCGTTGGTCTAGAAACCTATCACTGCAATATCTGCATGTTAATCCTACACTTGCTAGAAGAGGCACTGAAAATTAAATTGCATGCATTTTATTTATGCAGGTGTACTAAAAAGCAGAAATGAAATAGAATAATAATTAACTTTAGCCTATTTTACGACTGAATAGTCTCATTTAAAATTTATTCTAATCCTATATATCTTGAAATCAATGCGTCTCGAATAAGGTTTTTTTTATTTACAATCCAACTTCTAATTTTGAGTTTAATAATTGCAATATCACAAGCTCTTTATCCATTGGACTATATATATGACATATAGTAAACGTACCTATATACAAGCAAAAAGGCCTATTATGTACGTACAGAAACGAAATGGTATTAAATTGCGTCAATTTTCGGCCAAGAATTTAAAGTGCATACCGCAATTATACACAAATACTTAATATAAAAAACGATATCAAAATACCGTATTATTAAGTTAGTATAACATTTTAACAAATGGATTTGAAAGTATTAATTAAATAAGTGTTTTTATTTATTTACATGTATTTTCGAATATCAATTTAAACTGTTAATATGTATTAATTTCGACAGTATGCTGCCGGATTTTGTTATCTTTAAGGAATTTAAGTTAATGATAAGACAGTGCCATGTTATTAACTTGCAGATTTAATTCCATTAGTGTTTTATTGATTCTGCTAAAAAAGCTAAGTACTAATGTGTTCGAAGAAGAAGCCACAAAGACTGCCGAAACCAATTCACGGCATTAAGTCGAATTCAATCACCCGTCATTAGGCGGTACTTATTGTAAGAACTCTAAGGTGATAATCTGTATACTGTACAAGCCGCCCGCGGTTAACATATTATAACATTTTAAACAGTAAATTAACTGCAATATAAACTAACGTATATGCGAATAGCGTGAATAAATAATGATAATGATGATGTGTGTGTACAGTCACCGGCATCAATATATGATGGATCAAAGGCCGCAAAAATATCTGACACACTCTTACGGCTCTAGGAATAGAGTTGTCATCAGTTATTTTTGCGGCCTTTATTCCATCATATATTAATGCTGGTGACTGTAGGTAAATAAAGTGTTTTATCAATAAAATTCTGAAAGAAGAATCTTTATTTGCTTAGAATAAGTAGCATCAGTGTCTTGATTTCTGTTCGTTAGAATATTGATGGGAGATAATTGAGAGACTTGTTTTAAAGAAAAGTTGTTGGTTCGTACACGTTTCCCTAGCCTAGCTTGAGTTTTCCTTGTTAACGTTAAAATCCGTAATGTTGTAAAAGCTTATTGTTTATTTCCTGACATATTTATGTGACATGAAATTTTCTTGTTTCTAAATATTATTTCAATCCAAATTATTTATTTCAGACTATGTCCATATCATATGATATCATGTTAGTAACAATAAAAACGGATTCTTTGAATTATGTGTATAGAAAAGTAAAACTAATAAGGTTGCATTGCACAGTGTTCAATATGACTCAAAAAAAAATCCTATGCTGTTTATCACATAAATCGATCAAGGAATGCGTTTTAAATGCAAGACAAGAACACCCACAAGTATATTTCAAATACTGTATTTTATAAAACAATATTTAATATTTCGAGACCTTGACTTAAAAAAAATGATTAAATAAATTATGTAAGCGTCTCTGATCAAGATATTTATTCGTGATGAATACAGATTGGTAAAGGACTTTTTGGCGCATATTTTCTAGTTCTTATTTTTGGAATTTCACCTCTGGCTACCGAGTAATTAATGTTTTTTCAGATTTTGGTTTTTATTTTATTCCTCAAAAAAAACTCAAAAGTGCGACTTGTGACCAGCACAGAAAGATTGCTATTAACTAGGTTTATCACTAATAATAAAATCTAGTTCAACTATTGCGGCGTTTCGGAGTTATCGAATTTCAAAATATAGTGGTAGGGTTGTCATTCGAATTGACCTTTCATTTCTTAGTTAGAATAAATAAATAAAATATTAAATATTACGGGACAATCTTACACAAATCAACCTAGGCCCACGGTAAGCTCAGTAAGGCTTGTGTTGTGGGTACTAGGCTATGATATATATAATAGATAAATACATATAGATACTTATATACATATATAACATCCATAACTCAGGAACAAATATTCGTGATAAACTCACAAATAAATGCCCTAACCGGGATTCGAACCCGGGACCTCCAGCTTCGTAGGCAGAGTCACTACCCACTGGGCTACGGAGGCCGTTAAATAATTTAATGTTAATTGATCCAATTTCACTATTTTGTTTTGAATTGATTTGAATTGATCCATTCTAAAAACTGTTCTAGACTCCTGGTGAGCTTACGCATTCAAATGTGGTGTCATAAATAGCTGCACGATTCGGGAACTGAGTTTTACTTAGCAAGTGCTTTTTTTTTAATTTTCAAATCCTATTTTCACAAAAAGTAACTTAAATACATATGTTGAAAACCTAATATAAACTATTTTTAGAGGTAAATGTACATAATATAGTCAACAATATTTGAAAAAGGTGGTCAGGGAAAAAGTGGATTTTGGAATGATAATTACGTACTTTACTCAGATACCAAAACTCGACCTCGAGGATTCGCCTGCCAGAAGCAGCTCGTGAACTATTGAAGCCGATTCACGAAGAAAACTTGCAAGTGGCTGAAGTCGATGACGCAGATCCAGAATTAGATGGATCTTCATCATTACACGATGATGAAAATCCATCCACGATGTTGACGACTGCACGTTGATACTCGAAAATGACAATGATTTATTTGTATGAGTCATAAAATACACAAAATCTGGAACCAACTTGCGAAAAGACACTACAGCTTAACATGACTTCCCGTTAGTTGGGTCCCGATTTTCTGAATTTAATGACTTACAAAGTATCTTATATTGTTCATTGGATATGAAAAAGCTTATTACAAAATTTCATTAGAGTTATTATTAATCCCACATATTTGTTTGACCTTTTAGTGACAACCCTAAAAAGTATCATTTGATCTTTACACGTAACTCCCAAACGCCGCGATAGTGGAACTTGATTTTTTTATCAGTGATAGACCTAGTTAATAACAATCTTTCGGTGCTGGTCACAAGTCGCAATTTTGAGTTTTTTTGGAGTAAAAAAATAAAAACCAAAATCTGAAAAAACATTAATTACTCGGTAGCCAGAGAGGAAATTCCAAAAATAAGAACTATAAAATATGCGCTTAAAAGTCCTTTACCAATCTGTATTCATCACAAATAAATATCTTGATCAGATACGCTTACATAATTTATTCAATCATTTTTTTAAGTCAAGGTCTCGATATATTAAATATTTTTTATAAATAAAGTATTCGAAATAGACTTGTGTTGTGGGTGTTCTTGTCTTGAGTTTAAAACGCATTCATGTTATGCGATAAACAGCATAGGGAATTTTTTTGAGTCATATTGAACACTGTGCATTGGCGACAACACGTTGTATAGTCGACGCCAAAAATATGTTTACAGTTTTCGCCTTATTACAATGGAATTAGGTGCAAAAGTGTAAACATATTTTTGGCGTCGACTGTACAAAACGGTTATTTTAGGTATAGTTGTATTGCGTTTTTCAAATGACGCGGATGAGACGGTTGGAGTTACTAAACTTTTAGCAGTTCAACTGGAATATTGGATATATACTTGAGATTATTTCAATTGGCCGGATTGCATCAATAGTCCATCCCCAAAGCAACTCTACCGTCCAAGGTATAAGATTCCAAATCGACTGACATTTTTTTAAAAGTCGGCCTCATTAAATAATCTTAACCAACAAGAACTCTATACCTAGAGCCGTAAGATCGTGTCAGATATTTTTGCGGCCTTTGATTCAACATATGTTGATGCCGGTGGCGGTGACTGTACTACGGACATAAATTTGGCATAGTTAATTGCTTTTACGAAAAAAACAAAGATTATTGTTTAATTTACTTACTTAGACTTTTCTGTGTAAAATTGTGACATTTGTAAATTTATTAAAATTACTAGCGACCCACCGCGGCTTAGCACGGGTTTATATGTATAATATTTGATTTGACGGCCTCCGTAGCCCAGTGGGTAGTGACACTGCCTACGAAGCTGGAGGTCCCGGGTTCGAATCCCGGTCAGGGCATTTATTTGTGTATTTATCACGGATATTTGTTCCTGAGTTATGGATGTTATATATGTATATAAGTATCTATATGTATGTATCTATTATATATATCATCGCCTAGTACCCACAACACAAGCCTTACAGAGCTTACCGTGGGACTAGGTTGATTTGTGTAAGATTGTCCCATAATATTTATTATAAAAAAAAAAAAAAAATATATATGCATGTATTATACATATAAATCTTCCTCTTGAATCACTTTATCTTGCGTAGTTTTAAAGATCTAAGCCTACATAGGGAGAGACAGACAGCGGGAAGCGACTTTGTTCTATACTATGTAGTGATGACGCCATTAAGGAAATTTTTGCGATTCGACCAGCCCTGAACATGCAAAATCGATCCTAAAACAAAAAAAAATACTGATCGAAGGCAAATTATTTGACCGCGGTCAGACCGGCGCAAGCGGCTCGGTTCGGAGGCGGAATGCAACAATCGCCGGCGCAGGTGCACGTTCACCTGCCGCGGTGACAATCCGTACACTCAGAACCAAAACAACACAAAGACAATAAGCTTTTGCAACGAATATCAACTCTTTACTACGCTATATAAGATTGAAATTAGACCTGTTCGAAATTGACGGTTATAATTTTTTAGGTTACATGTTTATTCGCGATGGATCGACACATCGCCGAGCTGCATCGATGCATCGGCGCTGGATCATCGATATCTCCGCTTATTCGTGTACTAGTGGGCTCAACTGAGCGTTAAGAATGTTTTCTGCGCAACTAGGGCTCTAATTAAGGGTAATGAGACTAATCACAGCTTATGTAAATGGCGATGCACGCATAGTACTTATACGTAATTTTCTCAATATGTTTGTTACTGAAAGTTCAACTCAGAGACTTAAATAACAATGGCGTGATGTCGAAACTGCTGATGTTATACATGTTTGGCAGTAAGGGACGAATGCTATATGCTCGGCATAAACGCGATCATGCTACCCCGGTGACGGTGTTGCAGTTCGCAAATCATACAACCGTTTACCTTGGGAAGCTTCAGATTTCTGGGAATGAGGAAAATCAGGAAAACCGTGTGCCTCAGAAAAACCTAAGATTTAGTTAGGCATTTGTACATTTTGTACGATAAATGATTGTCAGGATGACGCTCATCTCGGACATGACACGGTGCAGTGTGATTCATTATTTACGCTTCTGTCTCGCTAATCGCAGGTGTCGCGGCGCCGCCGGCGCTTGGCCCATTCAACTGTGACCAAACAACTCGGCTAATCGGAGATATTTCAAATTTCAATTTGATTTCAAAGAGTTTCTGGCCAGTCCTTCGTTTAGAAACACTCAGAGCAAACGTTTTTTTTTATACCACGTTGGTGGCAAACAAGCTTACGGCCCATCTGATGGTAAGTAATTACCGTAGCCTATGGACGCTTGCAACTCCAGGGGTGTTACATGCGCATTGCCGACCCTTTAAGAATTTATACACTCCTTTTTTGAAGAACCCCATACTGTAGTCACTTGGGAAAACGTCGGCATTCCACAACCTGAGCGTCCGAGGGAGGAAATTTCTCTGAAACCGTACGGTACGCGACCATTTAGGTTCCAGGGTGTGAGGATGAATACCCTGCCGATGGCCAACGGTGCGGTGGTGAAAAGCAGCCGTAGGCATCATGTCGAACAGTTCTTCGGAGCATAAACCGGTATATAAGCGATAGAACACGCTCAAGGAGGCGAAGTCTCTCCTTAGACTCAACGGTTCGATACCGCTTGTAAGTTTGGGATCGTCCACGACTCGCAAAGCACGTCTTTGAAGCGAGTCGAAAGGCCCAAGCTGGTATCCAGGCGCTCCCGCCCAGAGATGACAGCAATAAACGTGCAGGAATAAACGTGAAACATATTGAAATTAAATTACAATTCGAAACGTTCGTGTCTGATTGGCCGCAAGGTGGAAAAACACTGATATTAATCGAGGTCCAGAGTAGTGCGTCAAATAAACGACATTATTTGAGTCACAATTCATTTGTTTTAAAGTTGAATTTAGAATGGCAGATGGTGCAATATGTACATTTAATTCGAAATTAGAATAGAGCCGTAGCAAATGCTAGTTCGGAATTCGAACGTAAAAACTAGACGGTTTTCCCCGGAAGCATTCCCATAGAGCCAAAATGACAAATCAATAGGCAGTTCAACGTATTTTAATCGATTTGGTTTGATTTTTGTAATTTGATTTCGTTGACTGAATATTTCGTGAAATTGGGCATTGTCATGATGACGATAAGTGCAGCTCAGCAATTAAAAAGTTTTTATCCACTATACTAGTAGTTACATAATTTATGAAAACTGGCACCAAAGAAACAAAAAACTCGATATTAACGGAGCGTACTCGCCACATAGATATATGATGTTCTAGATTTCGTTGAATCCATTTGCAGTGAACCTTTCGTATCTCAATCTTAAGTTAAAATAAGATCAAGCTCAGAAACACCAATCAATTATAAAATTTATAAATCTTTGGCGTGGCGTGTATACATTTGTCACGGTGTGTCAGTGAAAAAGTCTGTAGATATCTCCTGTAGAAAAAATCGAATATCAAGTCAGTTAGGTACGTTACGAAATTACTATTAATGTTAACCTGAGATCCCTTTCGCGTTTGCAATGGGAATGATTCTGTATACACGATATATTATGAAGAGTCAAGATAGGAGCCACAAAGAACTATCATTAACCCACAACCCCAAGTAATTAACGCTATGCAAATTACACATAAACTTACGTAAACCCAACAGCGAAGTGTAGTGGAAGTTGCAAAACGTCTCCCTTCGTTAACTCCCAGCTATTTAGTATAATAAATGGCAACAAAGTTACTCCAACTTTAAGCACTTTGGTAATTAATAAACAGTGGTTTTCCTTTTGACGAGCGATCCTTATTTAGATAGGAATGTTATGTGCACGGCAGGATATTGAGTTATTAAAATAGTTAAAGCATTTTGTGGATTGCATGTTAAATAACTTCATTGCCTGGTAGTTTGCCTATCGGTTACTCATTGGTATTCAAAGGCAAATGTGCATCAAATGTTATGAGAAGTTAGCAGTTTTATTCATGATTGCACTATTAACAATTCAATATGTACTTTAAACGGACGTGGATAAACCTACTTCTCATCGGCATGTCTCAGATTATAGCCACTATAAACTGGTCCCGTTAAAACCAGCTACCACTGATTGGTAATTTGGGAACGAATAAGTGGTTGTTTTATGCTATTTTATTACATTCTAAGAATATGGCTATTGCAATCATAAATCTGCAGGGCTAGAACTGAGTCGTCATTTCTTAAATCTTTACGAGTACCTATTTAGCAGTTACGCTTCGTTGTCTTCAATCATGGCTATTCGGCAAGCCTCTCTTGTAGACTAGCCACTTAGAGCTCCTAAAACGTGTAGTAATCCACTATTTGCTCCTCAATTCTGAATCGCAGTCTTGGGAGAAAAATGTCATCCGCGTCCATAGTCCACACCGTAATCTCACGTCTTTATTCTATCACGGTAATATTCAAAGGTTCGGAATTTCCCTTGCCTTGTATTCACAACGCAACACATTCGCCTTGGGTCTATCTACCAGTATAAGCCAAACCTACAATTACAAACTGTTCTTATAGTTTGTTTTAGTTCAAATGACGAAAATGCACTTAACATGGGATTCACTACTTCTTTTGTTGCTAAATATGAAAGGAAAAGATAAAAAAACCGGCCAAGTGCGAGTCGGACTCACGCACGAAGGGTTCCGTACCATTATATATAAAAATATATTTTTTATTCTGTTCTTAGTATTTGTTGTTATAGCGGCAACAGAATTACATCATCTGTGAAAATCTCAACTGTCTTACTACTGAAATACAGCCTGGTGCCAGACGGACAGACAGACAGACAGACGGACAACGGAGTCTTAGTAAAGGGTTCAGTTTTACTCTTTGAGTACGGAACCCTAAAAGGATACATCATTAAGCGTCTGCTAGACGGTCGCCAACAAACCCCTCTGACCGAGCGACCTTGGTCCGCACGGACCGTTGTAGTATGATTTTTTTCTGCAAACAACTGTCTACACGGCCCGTGCGGACCAAGGTCGCTCGGACGGATCGAAGTGGCTTGTTGGCGACCGTGTAGCAGACGCTTAGAACTGGCCAAAGTGTGGCAGGTGTAGCAGTTGCTGCTGTTTGTTCTAGTGTTGTTTACAACCCTACTTGAAGATAACAATTAAACAATAGATGTCGGTAATGCTTGGTTTCAAGTAATTTTAAGTTAGAGTTAGGGCCGGTTTTTCAATCACCAGATAAATGTATCTGTCAGATAAAATTATCGCTATCCTTTTCCCCAGACATATAAAAGAAAAGGACAGCTAACATTTATCTGACATATATGTTTTATCTAGGCGTTGAAAAACCGGCCCTTAGTCATCTAAACTAAATCTCGGAGTCAAGCTATACTAGGGGCCAGTAAGGTGAGCCGAGGCAGTTGTGAAGCGCAGCTCGTCAAGGGATTCCTTACGCAAGCGGGCGGTGGCCGCGTCGCGCTGTTTAACGTTCCCAGGCGATAGCTGCTATCTCCTGCAAACACCTGATTGTTTGAACCACCGCCATCCATACAACAACTACAATAACACATACAAAGCAAATATCGACCTTATTACAATGGAGTAAGAGCCAGTAGACGTGTTTGCGATGCTAGTCCTTGTTTTACAGCCACGCGACGACTTATCTATCGATACTTTCAAGTGAAGTCGCGCGTCACACTATTTGTGTTTGTTTATCGACGAGTGACACTTAAAAGTGTAGGTTTTCCAAATTATTCACCAAGATTAATAATATACAAGCAGTCTAAGAACGAAGTTACAAATCTCTTTCTTTTTCTAAATTTCTTGCCCTCCATACATTGAACCCTCTTTTTATCCTCTTATTCCCCTCTAGGGGATGAGTTTTGTAAAATCCCTTCTTAGTGCTTGTGTATGAGATCAAAATAACCTACTAAAAAACAACTTCCTTAGCTTTAGTAGTTTGGGCTCGGCGTTGATGAGTCAGTCAGCCAGGACGAACGATTTTATATATATACATAGATTTATGGAAGCTTTAAATAAGTCGAACTCATTTTATTAATTCAATTAAATTCAGAAATAAAGCATTAACTCTGCCCACAGCCGCCACTTAATCGAGCATTGTCTGAAGTACAAAAGGCAGTAATAAGTATATCAACTCTTCATAAACATAAACCCTTTTGTTTTCAGCCACGGGTAACCACACATGTAACGACAGCAAAAACATTAGCAGCCGCTTAGCGCACAAGTGCATTACTCGTTAATGATTGCACCTGCGCGGTGCATCTGCAAGGCCGCAGCATTTACTAGACTACCTAGTCAGGCAGAACTTAAACTTATTCGAGTTGGCCGAGTTGTATGAAAATAATCCGATCAAAAGGCGACTTTACATTCCATGCTAGAAGGTTCATAAACAAATGACGGTTTTATAAAATGTTGGTCAGCAAAAAGAAATTCAACTGTCTTTCTAGTCCTGCGAGTATGAATAGGTCACAAGGCCGGCCCGCTACTGCACCCGTCGGTTCAAGGACCAACGCTTCAGCTGTGTACTTGGTGAAGTCTATTTTTACTGGCTTGTCATACCCGAGGCGTAAACCATTCCTTGGTGGTTATTATTTATTACGTTGTTAATAGTAATAAATTATGTAAGATGTTCAATATCACAATTAAGTTTTCTTGTTACTGATATGAAAGCTAAATGAACACAACTAATCCTCGAATCAATAAAGAGTCGGCAATGCGCTTGTGATTCTTCTGCATACGCAAGCTATATAGGCTACGATGTCTGCTTCAGTCAGACCGTATGGTTATTTGCCGCCGTCGTATCAAAAACAATCTTTATTGAAATTTTACGCTGCCCGTGTAGATGTAAAAAGTCATCCTATATGACCGTATCAAGGGCACAATGTATTTCAATTGCGCATAAAACAACCTCAGACCGAAAACACATCGTGACTCCTCGGTATGACTTGTTCACAAACGATTTAAACTCTGAACTGCTATACTTAGCTCTGGAAATAAAGCCAAGCACTAAAGCACCGACGACAGCATTAGTTCAAACATCGCCAGCCCGTCGCGAATCCTTTGCCGAGTTTGTGCTAAATCTGGACGTCGGACGAGTACGTTTATTCAGCCGGTCCTGAATAACAGTTAAAACCCAACCATCGGACTTAGTACGACTGAAAAATCCAATTCTGCATTTGATAGGGTTTTGTCAATCACATGCAATCATAATTAATCCAAGCTACTTGAGATTGTGAATAAATTTTCAACAAGTATAAGGTAAAACGGTCCATCATCTTCTTCTTAGTCGATCCCTCATGACTGAGGATCGTGCCCGCATGCTATTATAGCCCTCCATGCAGTTCGGCACCTCGTCAAGTGGACTGCATGGGAAAGGCTGCATTTGGCAGCCCTCTTGATTGCATCAGTCCAGCGCACTGGAATCCTTCCTCCAGCGCGTTTGCCTTCCACAGAACTAAGAATTATTTGTTTCTCTAGATCATGCCTAGATGGACGGTCATATGTCCAAAGAAACAAAGAGTCCTTTCCTGGCAGATGTCAGAGAGTCGTCTGGTGATGCCGAGTGTCTGGTGAAAACGGTCCATACATGTTGGAATTTTTGGCAGGAATTTTATTCATCGTATGGCATAAAATGTATCTACTTAAGGCGCTGTCAACACCAAAATCGCGCACACTGTCTATTTGTATCTGAGTAAACGAGAGCGAGTGTTACTTGGGCGGCCAGGTTTTAGAAGAAAATAATGACAAAACATTGAAATAAAAAAATATTGAGGATTATTTGTGAAATATGGTTCGCTAGCGGTTTAGGTATGAATATGTGGACTTCATGATTTTAATTGCAGACCCATGCGTCAAAAAAATAAGGATATAGAACCGTTTAAGATGATTTTAAGACCAATCTTTGCAATTATTTCTTTCGAGCCGATTTAGTCTAATTATGTTTCGAGTCCGTCTATTGTCTTGGAAATATGATGAATATTAACTTATATATTTTTTGATGTACTAGAACAAATAATT
Source organism: Epinotia brunnichana (assembly GCA_963854355.1). Lineage (NCBI taxonomy): Eukaryota > Metazoa > Arthropoda > Insecta > Lepidoptera > Tortricidae > Epinotia > Epinotia brunnichana. The sequence goes on from OY977942.1 coordinate 13,245,784, forward strand.
ATCAATTAAATAATATCATCAATTTCAACAAATTTGGTCTTGTCAGCTTCTTAAATATTTATGATATAAGATTTAAGGTAAGCAACTGCATCTGTCGAGAGATTCTTGAAATCAGCCGAATTCCCGCTAAATTTGGTGATAGGACAGTCAAAGATGATATGGTGTACTTACCGTCTGATCTAGGCAGCCACACCGGCATTCCGCTGACTCGCACCATCCCCATCTGCACTTAATGCACTTTGATCCATATGCACAATTTCCGACCCCTGTCCTGATACGGTTTAGTAGACACCAGGCCCGTCGAGATTCCTCAAAACCCACAGGCCGGGCCCCAGCATCAAGCTCAAACAGGTCCCCAGAAACTGACCTGGCTTTCCATTCTTTAATCCACGAAGAAAGTGAGTTTTCAGTTGGCACTAAGGAATGAAAAGATTTTAATAATGATTCTGCTAGGTTAACGCGCATACATTATCAACGTATTCCCTTTGCGTTGCGTCGTCGCGACGTGTCGTGCATCCGTCTCACAGTTGATGCGACGCAATGTGTTGCATCTAATCTAAAGCCGGTTTAACTTTGAACTCGCTATTACAGTTTAATTTTAAGTAAAGTCCATTTATGTAGAGTTAAAAGCGGTAGCAAAACGTGTTAACATAATATTCACGGCCCGTGAATATTATGTTAACCCGTGAATCACGGGTATGTTTTCATACGAAATAAACTTCTCTCAAAAACCTTCAAGAGCTTTTGCATTTTGGTACCTTGATCAGGATTTTTCTTTGAAATCGAAATAGTAGTTTATGTGACTGTACATAATGAAGGGCATTAAACACGAGTGTTTTAATGCCTAATTATGTACAGTTGCATACACTACTTTATCTATCCACATATCATAAGCCTCCATGATGCATTCAGGAGCCGCATATTATGGCCGGCATCGCGGCGTTGTTTTCTGGCAGCTGTAATAGTTTTTTTTTAATTCATAGTCATTCATATCGTTCGATATCTTACTTACGTGCGACATTTGTCAAATTTGTATGCAAATTGACAATTCATATCGAACTAAACGTCATCTCGACTGATATTAGAATAGAGGTTAAATCAAATTTCTTTGTTTTTCAGAGACGTTCGAAATTTGAATGAAATAATATTATCGAAATCGGTGTTATTATTTAGCAATATAAACAATTTCACAGATAAGAAATTTGTTTGTCTATTTTTATGGTGGTCATAATGTGCGGTTCTTGAACGCATCATGGAGGGTTTATGATATTTGGATAGATAAACATTATTATTACTCACTGCAGCAATTGCATAATTAAGGTATTTGTAACGTGCCTCATATAAATGACCGTTTCGACACGCATAGGCGCGTGTCAGTATGAAGGTAGGTATGAAAGTATTATGCACAGCAGTGTCCGTCCGCATTTAATACAGTTGCGATTTTTTTAGATTTATCTTATAAAATGAAACAAACATTTAAATGACTTTGCCAATATAACTGCAAGAATTTATCACTTACACGTCAGTATGCCATTTAGTGTTACGACTCGTCGCATTATCTTCCCATATACAAGGGAAGATAATGCGACGGACCCGAGAATTACTACATTTATGCGTAATCGGATTTCAGAATTAGGTATAATTCGCTCGAGGCGAGTTGTCGATAAGCGTTGTGAATACCAGCTCAGAGGTTTGATTACACACTTAAGTTTCTTATTTCAATTAACATTATTAATATATTTTTCACGCGCTGGTTATTAAGGACGCCCATCAGCTAGTGTTTACTTTCAATTTTGAATTTTCAATACATAACTCTTTACGAAAATTCACTTATTTTAAAACTGAGTCCTCCAAACCAATTATACAGGGTTACAGGGTAATTTTGGGGTCGTGGAGCCAGAAGACCAAAAGCGAATAAGATGGTAACACTGAACAACTTTTCCCAAGAAACCGAGCACGAAATCGCAAAACAAATCAGCTGTTCCATACATTAAGTCTCAATTAACTCACAGTTAACTCTTAATTGGCACAATTTTTTTGCGATTTCGTGGGTGGTCCGATGGGAAAAGTTGTTCAGTATGGCCATCTTATTCGCCTTTGGTCTTCTTGCTCCACGACGCCGAAATCATCCTGTATATAAACTATAACAGCCCAGAACTGCTGGTGTAGTAAACTGTCGTTCTAAACAATTGAATACTTACCAGCTTTAGAATTGAGGGGTAACCACGTAACGTTTCGAACGCGCGGTAGGAGTAGGACAGTCCAACTGTAATTTTTTTATTTCCAACTGACATTTAGATCTACCTAAACATTAAAATACGTATAATGCGTTACGTGATCGACCTGGTGTTCTTCTAACAAACATGTTAGTTTTGTTTGTTGCGTTAGGCACTGAATCGGTCTAAAATTTGATTGGTCCTGACATCAAATTGGTGTGCAAAACGTAAGTGTCTCATCGACCTTCGATCATAACGGACACACTTTGTTAGTGAACAAAGTGTGTCCGGTATAGTTTCAAGCTTTGACTGGGCGGGCGGATTGCCATTGACTTTGTTCCGGCGATGTTACAGTGCCTGTAGGCCACGGGCGAGCTATAAACGACGGCGCCATTAAAAATAACCTGTATTTGTGTATTTGTTACTGTATCCGTCGACTCGCGTATCGGCAAGACACGACTTCGACTTGTTATTGCGATTAAAAGCTTAACCAGTGACGAGTGGAAATAATTGAGCTTTATAGTGTATCGTTACTTTATAGTGTACTTTTGCTCTGTACCTAATACTATAGGATATTTTATTACAGGATATTGATCTTCCGAGCTAGTGATGAAAGATTTTTGCTTTTTAAGAAAAGCAATCACTTAAAAGGAGTTTAAACTGTTAAAGGTAATTAAATCATAAATGTACAAAAATATACACAAGTGAATAAAAATAATACTATTCCAAACGGGGTATTTTATTACTTCACCTCGGTTTTTTTTCTATTCTTTATTTTATGCAAACATAATTAGGTACCTAAATGTGACATAAAAAACTTACGTGACGAATTCAGTTTTAATCTCAGCAATCATGTAATGCTTTTACTGCGTTTTTATTGGGACTGCAAGGCACGGTACGGGCATAGAAACATGTCGTTTGCATTTAAGTAGCGATAGCAGAGCTGGTATTCACGACGCTTGCCGACTACGTCTCAGGTTAACCAGTACAAATCCGACCTCCGTTAACATACAGCTATTACCAACCCAAGCTCAAGTTATGTAAGTGTGAGTGGTAAGGAGAGTTTAGAAAGTTTGTGAATAGTATATAGTAGTGGCGTGTGGCACGCCACGATGCGGCAGACATTGTCAAATTAGGGCGAGAACATCGAGCAGTGGACATCGACTCGTGAAGATATCGATAAATCAAATTTTACGGTTTTATCAGTTGCGATCAGGGGAAGCATTCGTGACACGCGAGTAAAAGTAAATCGTTGTCGATGTTTTTGATGGCAACAAATATCGACCACCGTAGGCTTCTTTAGTAAGACGTGACTATGCATATGCCTACAACCCTGCTGAAGCAAGTCATAAGTACAAAGGCACATGTCCCAAAGTTTGACACCTTAATTCCTAATAGTTGACATGACACCTATTGCTCACCTCTATCATTATAAATTAAGATTAAAAGTGTCAAGTATTAGATCAGTGTCGAGCACTGGGACGTGAGTTTAAGCAGCTCGCTTATAAGTCAACCAGAAGAGTCCAGATTCGCATATTATAGCTTGCATATTTTACGGACGATATAGGAATGTACTGCTATACAAAGGTGTATACGATTTAAATATACGTTTATGACATGTCAACCATATGATGTGACCGATTATGAACAGTCGTCTGGCAAAAATAACAAAAAACAAAACCGGCCAAGTGCGAGTCGGACTCGCGCACGAAGGGTTCCGTACCATTATCTATTTTATTCTGTGTTTTTAGTATTTTGTTGTTATAGCGGCAACAGAAATTCATCATCTGTGAAAATTTCAGCTGGAACTATCACGGTATCAGTGAGATACAGCCTGGTGACAGACAGACGGACAGCGGGGTCTTAGTAATAGGGTCACGTTTTACTCTTTGAGTACGGAACCCTAAAAACGAACGGCATTTTTCAAAATGTTGCGCAAATATCTTTCAAATGATATTGCAGCTTTCATTAACATATTTTTATAAAACGCTAACATTACCCTATTGTAAAATACTTTTATCTTGAAATTACATTTGCATGTATAGAATCAATAAAGCCTAAAAGAAGGCTTGGTATGTAAAATTCGGTAACCAGAGTGGCGCAAAGTCTAGGAACAAATAGTAGCTAGAATAATTTTAAAATATTTGTAGCTCGTGTCAGCAGCAGTTACTGGGCAGGTTATTTTTTTACTGCGACTATTTGTAAAGTGGCGTGCCTGGAGGCCAAAAATCACATGTTTTAATCTAATTTAAGTTTAATCAAAATAACTAGACAGGGTTAATAAATTCGGACTGGTCTTGGTGTGAAATCATTGCATGTGCTAACAAGGCTAGCGTAGTTCGCATAATTTTAGAAAATATTGCTCTTAATAACATAATTAATAATTTAATTGCAAACATTTGTTGCCAACTTGCCAGTCAACGCACGTTTTCAAACAATGTACGAGTATAATACGAAGAACGAAATCAAAGCGATTGTGGGTATAGCAAGTAAGTAACTTAATTCGTAGGTGACATGTTTTAAAAAGGTCGAAGTCGAACGTAACCACGCCAAAATCGGCGACACAACTCTATGCGCTAATGCCTCGAATGAACGCGCACGATTAATTCCATATCGAATGCAATCCTATACGTCAAGTCATATGGATTCCTAGTTTTGAGTTTAATTACTGCACAATTTTTTGCTGATTTTGCGCTGCGACATCGCATCGCGGTTATGCACTAAGTATGCGTTGCTCTAAGAATGGGAAGATAAATAAAAGCGTATGTCAAACACGGTTAAGAGAACATATTAAAAGAGCACAATTATGAAAGTACAATAGCTAATGTCCCCAATTATAATGTGGTACAATTTTATTCTATAGTTAGTACTTAGTGTCCAATCATTCCTTTTGGAAACATCGGTCCGTGGGAGCATTTTAGTGAGTGTGTGAGAACCAGCGACAATGGCCACAGCATACATGATGCACCGAGCTCTGATTTAGAAGACGCATTACGCCGAACAATGCCGTATTCACGTGGCGCAATACGATAATTACGTATTGCGTGGGTTGCATGGGAAAGTGTGTCCCCGGCCTAGCCTAGGTCACTAATAAATTGGAGCTGCCGTAATGACATGCAATTATATCTAAACGATCTTGTATCGGTGGGGTTGCCGAAAAAGGACAATGATTGTACAGAAGTAGTTACGTTATAATTTTCCTCAAATAACGACAAGTAATGAATATAACAACATATTATTCATAAAACTTAACAAACCATTGTTCGCTAAAATGTGTTTAGTCCCTTTTCCTAAAATACAAGTGTCAAAGTGACATATGCCTACACTAACATACAAACTTTCCCTTTTTTTTAAGATAAATAGGTCCTAGTGCCCGACACATCCCCAATAGTTGACACTTTAAATCTTAAGTCACAGCAATAAAGGTGAAAAGCCGGGTGTCAATTACTGGAATTAAGGAGTCAAATATTGGTCACTTACCTTAACTGAACGAGCAAGCGAAGCGAACGAAGTTTATAGTTTCAGCTTGGGCCAAAATTATTTCGTATGTCCGGATGTCCCGCTGTCACGCTGTCCGGCTGTTCTCCTCTACATGTGAAATTTTGTGAAGAATAATCGTATGGACAAAAGTAATGGTCTGTTTACATACATGATCTGTAGCTATAAGTTGACATCTGTATATCTACATACTTTTGTGATATTGCAATAAATTATTGAGTTATATATGATTATACATTGAGTATTAGAGAATTAACGTAATGCGTAAAGCGTAATGTAATTGAGTATAACTTTATGCTCGAAGTTGTAGACGATTATGTATACCTAGGACAGACTGTCCAGTTAGGTAGGTGACCAACTTCGAGAAAGAGGTCAATCGTCGAATCCGACTCCGGCTGGGCAGCATTCGGGAAGCTACGGCACATCTTTTCGTCCAATATTCCGCCGTGTCTCAAGACGAGAGTCTTTGACCAGTGTGTGTTGCCAGTGATGACATATGGCACGGAAACGTGGTCGCTTACTATGGGCCTCATAAGAAGGCTCAAAGTCACTCAAAGGGCAATGGAGAGGGCTATGCTGGGAGTTTCTCTGCGCAATCGCATCAGAAATGAGGCTATCCGCAGCAGAACCAAGGTTACCGATATAGCCCTCCGAATTGCTAAACTTAATTTTAATTTAATTTTTTTTTTAATTTTTTTTCCAAAAATAATAAGTTACATTTTTTATCTCCACTTATAATAAATCTCTAAATTAAAAAAAGAATCAGCCAGTTTGAAACTAAGCTTTGCGCGGTTCGAATGTTCTCAGCATCCCATGAACGGAAAAATATGAAACATTTTATATAGGTACATTATTATTCTAGCTGCAACTTAGGATAGTTTTTATCCGACTGCGACAGTTAATAAATTTTCCGAAATATACGACTTTCATTTAATTTTTCATTTATTTTTATTGAAATCAAACGCTGCTCCAACTGTCAGCTATAAGAACCGTCAAATTTTCGTCAAAATGGCGGAATTGCTTTGCTTTTCACTTATTAATAATTTAAATCCCGTCTACGATAGACCTTTACGAGACAAATGTTAAAATATAAACCATAAAAAAATATTCGATTCTGATATGAGAACTTATATGCGCAAATGTCGTTTTATGTCGTAATTTCAATAAATGAAATCCACAAATTTGAACAATATAATTAACACGAATTTGTTTTTTTTTAATGACAATGGCACGCGCTCGGCGCATTCAGCCAAAGTACCTGCGGCGCTACCACGAAAACCGATACTCAATGTTCATATATTTGCATCCCTGTCACTCGAGTATGGTTAGTGCGATAGAGATAGAGATACCCGAATATTTTCGAATTCCGAAGTTCGTGGTTATAGCTCAGGAATCGAAAATATGGTAAATAATCATAATGTATTTTCTCGAAAAAGAATTAAAAATAAATATAGTCAAATGGAGAAAAAAACAAAGCAAGAGGTTATATAGGTAATGATTAAGTTATAAGAGTCCAAAGTTTTAAGAGGGGGTATGTTCTGTCCCTTTTCCGCAAAACGCACCTTCATATGAAACGATTGTTTTTTACTATGACGCTCGAGTATATTGACGTCACAGTCCCTCATCGTTTTCTCACTCTAACAAGCGACATTAAAACGGATGTAGCTTCATAATTTTTTGAGATATTTGAATGGGAGTTTCATTATCTTCTATCTATTTATACATAATAAATGCCTATGTCCTGACTGACTTATTCACTCAATCACTCACTCACTCACTCATCAACGCACAGCCGAAACGACTAATCTTAGAGAGTTGATTTTTGCACAGTATGTTGCTTTTATAACGTGGGCTAGGGATAAAAAGGGATTTTTGAAAATTCTACCCCTAAGGGGGTAAAATGGGGGTGCAAAGTTTGTATGGGAGAACCTTTTTTTTTTGAGCTATAGTCTTAAACTTTGTAGAAAAATTAGTTATTAGAATACAAATGAAACACTTTCAGCACAATATAGGGGTGCAAGGTTTGTATGGGGGAAACATTTTTTTTTAAATAGAGACTTGAAACTTTGTAGAAAGATCAGTCATTAGAATACAAATAAAGAACTTTCAGGGTTTTAGAAAATTCTACCCCTAAAGGGGTAAAATAGAGTGCAAAGTTTGTATGGGAAAAACTACTTTTTTTTAAATAGAGACTTTAAACTTTGTAGAAAAATTATTCATTAGAATACAAATAAAGTACCTAAATTCAGTGTTTTAAAAAAATCTACCCCTAAGGGGGTAAAATAGGGGTGCAAACTTTGTATGGGGGAAACAATATTTTTTTTTAAATAGAGACTTAAAACTTTGTAGAAAGATTAGTCATCAGAATACAAATTAAGTACTTTCAGCGTTTTAGAAAATTCTACCCCTAAAAATAGGGGGCTAAAATAGGGGTGCAAAGTTTGTATGTGGGAAACTATTTTTTTTAGCTAGAGTCCTAAAACTTTGTAGAAAGATTATTTAAATACAAAGAAAGTACTTTCAGCGTTTTGGAAAATTTCACCCCTAAGGGGGTAAAATAGGGTGCAAAGTTTGTATGGGAAAAACATATTTTTTTTTAATAGAGACTTAAAATTTAGACGAAAAATTACTTATTAGAACATGAAAAATACTACATTCGGCGTTTTACAAAAATCATTCCCTAAGGGGGTTAAAAAAGGGTGCAAGGTTTGTATGGGGAACACTTTTTCTGAGCACTTGACTTGACACTTAAAACTTTGTAGAAAGATTACTTATAAAAATACAAAAAAAAAGACTCAGCGTTTTGAAAAAATCTATCCCTAAGGGGGATAAAAAGGGGTGCAAAGTTTTTATCAGGGAAAGTTTATGTTTTTGAGTTAGAGACTTGAAACTTTGTAGAAAGATTACTTATTAAAATACAAAAAAATAACACAAATCGTTTTACAAAATTCCACCCCTAATAGGGTTAAAAAGGAGAGCAAGCTTTGCATGGGCAACACTTTTTTTTGAGTTAGACTTACAACTTTGCAAAAAGATTACTTATTAGAATACTAAAAAAGAACTTTCAGCGTTTTAGAAAACTCCATCCCTAAGGGGATCCTTAAGATCCTTAAGAAGGGTAGCCAGTGTTGTGCGGGAAAAACTTTTTTTTTTACTAGACTTAAAACTATTCAAAATGTTACTTATTAAAATTAATAATAAAGTACTTTCAGAGTTTTAAAAAATTCCACCCCTAAGGGGGTTAAGAAAGCTTTGTATGGGCAACACTTTTTTTGAGCTAGAGACTTAAAAGTTTACGAAAAAAGTTCTTTCAGCGATTAGAAAAATTCAACCTCTAAGGGGGTTTAAAAGGGGGTTCAAATTTAAATGGCGAGCAATAAAATTTTAAAGTGTGAGTAAGAGATTTTTAACTTCGGTCTTATTCTGTACGTTATACAAAACTGATTTCAGAGTTTTTCCAAATTCATCCCCTAAGAGTGTTAAAATTGGTTCAAAGTTTGAGTATTTCAAGGCATTTTTAAAGTATGAGATTTTTAACTTTGGTTTTAGACTGTTTGTTCACAAACTAGAAAATGAACATCAACTTTTTTTTTTAATTATCCCCTAAAAGAGGGTTCAAATTTAGTATTGAGAGAAATCATTTTCTAAGACGATAAAAAGTTCTACGCGGACGAAGTCGCGGGCAACAGCTAGTTACTTATAAGTTCGCCAAACATAGTGTTTATTGGCGAGGATTGCACTCACTTTCTTTACAATATATTTTTGTTTTGTTTACTACATATCTTCATATCTTATCAATACATAGTATAAAACAAAGTCGCTTCCCGCTGTCTGTCTGTCTGTCTGTCTGTCCCTATGTATGCTTAGATCTTTAAGTGTGGGCGGGGCACATTGCACGTAGAACCGATGGCCGTTGGGGCAGAAAGGTTCTCGAGTGGCGACCACGTACCGGAAGGCGCGGCGTGGGTAGGCCCCCCACAAGGTGGACTGACCTGGTAAAGGTCGCGCGAGTCCGCTGGATGCGGGTGGCGCAGGAGCGGCCATTGTGGCACTCTTTGGGGGAGGTCTATGTCCAGCAGTGGACGTATTTCGGCTGATATGATGATGATGATTGAGTATAATATTAATATTGATGTTGGTAAGTATACACGTGTTTCGAACATTGATTGCCTATGTTAAATACTCATTTGTATTGAAAAGCAGAGCTATATTAACAAGAGGCTACGAAAAACGTGGTAATTCCGGTTATGAGCAATGAAATAAGGTTTAGACAAAAACTTCGCTACAGCTGAATAACGGGATGCAAGCCATTATTACATACTATCTGTTGCGTCGAAAAAACCTAACATGATTACTGAATGCCAGGACGAAATCTGCGGAGGGTTCCGCGGAAACGAGATCGTGGACCTACTTGGTGTTATGCGTCAATGTTAATCCGTATATCTGCGGGTCACGTAACGTACCTAACGTTAGGTAAGTAGATCTAAAAAACCTGCCAAGTGCGAGTTGGACTCGCGCACGAAGGGTTCCGTACCATTATCTATTTATAAAAACGGCAAAAAATCACGTTTGCTGTATGGGAGCCCCCCTTAAAAAGATATTTTATTTTGTTTTTAGTATTTGTTGTTATAGCGGCAACAAAAATACATAATCTGTTAAAATTTCAACTCTCTAGCTATCACGGTTCTTGAGATACAGCCTGGTGACAGACATACGGACGGACGGACGGACGGACGGACGGACAGCGAAGTCTTAGTAATAGTGTACCGTTTTACTCTTGAGTACGGAACCCTAAAAACTATATCCCCTACGGAAAAGTAACTGTGAATAAATTTTTATATATTTGAACTCGAAATTTTCTCCTATTTCATTTGATACCCACACGCTATGATGCCTACGATAGTAAAATGTTTTTTTCAAAGTCAGGAACTTATTTGTATGCAGCCACCATTTTTAATACAAAAGGTAGCCACGCGGAGCATAATTGGGCGTTTCTCAAAAACAGAGTACAAAACTTTTTTATATCAGAATTCGTTTTTTTTTTTAGGTTCTCTTACTTCTTACTCAGAATCGTTGATACTATCGATCCTCTTTCAAGAAAAAAAGTGTACCAGATTTTACAACGTAAGTTTTTCCTTCCAGTGCGTCACGAGAGTCCCGACCATATAAATAAAAAGAGACTGCATGCAAAAAGATGACGATCTGGAATGGAATATTATTATTTAGGCCACTTTTTTCTTGTATGAGGATCGATAGTATCATAGATTCTAGGTAAGAGAAACAAAAAAAAAACGAATTCTGAAAAAATAAAGTTTTGTGCACTTTTTTTAAAAACGCTCAATTGTGAATCGATTTATCAAAATCGGTTCGGTATTTTAAACGCTACAGTGGAACATATACAAATAAAAACATAGACTGCTAAAAACACATCCCTTCCTTTCGGCTCTGCCATAGTCGGGCAAAAATTACAGTTAAACTGTCCTAACGTGCATTGTAGTGGTAGTCGTACAAGCCCAATTTCAAAGAAAAACCGCAAATCGATCTACAGTTTAGCCATTTGGCACACGCATACTAGAGGTCAAAACAAAATTCTTGACCCGCAGTTCCTAAAAAAAATTCCCTTAGGAGGGGAGTGCCATGACATTAAATTTTTTGTATGAAAAAAAAATATTTTTTCATAAACCTATCGTGTGTGTCTATATCTAACCTAGATTCTAAAAATATATCACATCATTACATTTTATCCATATTTTTTAAATTCTTTTCTGAGAAAAAGTTTCTGAATATTTTTTTTTCCATAGAAAAAATAAATGCCATGGCCATCCCCTCCTAAGGGAATTTTTTTAAGGAACTGCGGGTCAAAAATTTTGTTTTGACCTCTAGTATGCGTGTGTGCCAAATGCCTAAACTGTAGATCGATTTGCGGTTTTTTTAATCGTACAAGCTACACTATTGGAAACGTTACGTGATTACCCCTCTAGGTCCCATAAAGTTAATAGGTACAAGCTTTTATTGGCGACTGCAGGTACGTTTTGCCTTATTAGAAGGCTCAAAGTCACCCAAAGCGCAATGGAAAGGGCTATGCTGGGATTTTCACTGCGTGATCGCATCAGAAATAAGGCTATCCGTAGCAGAACCAAGGTAACCAATATAGCCCTCCGAATCCCTAAATTTAAGTTGCAGTGGGCTGGGCAACATTTGAGCAACACGGAAGGGAGTAAGGTAGGTGCACCAAGGATGGCCCGGATCCTAAGATGGCCCGGTCCACCTTTAAAAACTCGCAGTTATGGTTTTCCAAACGTACATTTCAGTTTTTACTCAAGCGTCAAGCGCGCTGCCATTTTGTACAAAAATTACAGTTTGCTGTTTCATGTTAAATACTTTCCGTTTTATTATATTCCAAAAAAAGTACGTCAAAAATTATGTTAGAATAAAGAACCGATTTATAAATATCATGATACAGGCTGATATAAAGAACATGGTTTTTTTTTCTAATTTAAAAAAGTTGTTGTCGTTTTATAGCATTTTTTTTCATTTTCATACTCATAGGAGTATGAAAATGAAAAAATGCTATAATTTTGGGTTAAGTTCAATATTTTATTAAATCAATTTATTAAAAAAATATATTTTACGACTATTTCTAGACGAAAGCAATGTTTAAACATTGATTAAGCGATTCTTTTAAATAATTTATAACGGGCCTTATTAGGTGACCTGGCAACATTTTTTGGAAATAGGTTTTTTTCTGTTCTAACGCAAAAAACAATAAAGGTTTTTTTATTTCATTTGTCATTAGCAGTCCTATGAATGGCTTTTCTTTATTAATCATACTGTAATTATTTTACAAGGCGTTGAAATTAAGGTGGGCCTTCTTTGGCGACGGTACCTTAGGCATTCGCACCAAGTGGGCATGGTTCGTACACAAAAATGTATGAAGGTGTGCAAGTTTTTTCGGTGTATTGTGTCATTTTTCATGTATTAGTGTCATCATTACCGCAATTTTATTCTATTTTTTTCATACGTTAAGCATAAATCAGAGCCATGAATTAACCTGATACATGTTCCAATTGATGCAGATACTGAATGTGTTTCCTTATAAAGGTTTCCATTCATGAAAGAACCTTAAAATTATCGTATTGGTTGATGCAGGAATCCGGTACGCTCTGCCTAAGGTTGGGGCTTGACAATAAGCGGTAACCATACTCAATTACCTACTCGTGGCAGAGCAGACAGACGAGGATTTGTATTATTAATTTGCCAGTATCGCAGAAAATAAATAAAATCAATCTGTTGTATTTGCTTTAATCGTGTTTGCTTAGATTATTGTTCTTACAGACTTTAAGGGAGTGCATTGAAAAATATCTAGTTATTTGAAACGCCGTTCTTACCGGATTAGGAAAAAATAAGGACTGATTTTCAGATATATGATTTTTGACTGTACGATTGTTTGTCTGATTTAACTTAATACTCAAAGGATTTAACGGAACCACGACATGCTTAATATTTCGTCGGTAGGAAGAAAATCCAAAGTTTGATCTATTTTTTTCTTTTTTACCTTATCTTCTCAAACTATACATTATTAAAGAACACAATCATGTTATTATAACGGTATTTTACCTCATCTAAATTTGAGGAAATTTTAAGATTTGTCGAAGTTTGACCAAAAAAGCATCGAGGCATCCCCTTAAGAACTTATGTATAAGTTGCTTAGATTACCTAGAACCTATAATTGTGAGCATCGACGTGTCCAACTCTGCGTTGTCTCAATATATGCTACACTTTCCGAAGTGCTAGAAGAATTAGGATTATGAAGGAACCTCTCTAACGTCTATTTGCAGGATAAATATTTGATTTTGGACGTCGATGTAGTCCCGTATTTAGCAAATCGCTCCTCACCGACACAACCTTTACAAAATCAAGTTCTGCGAGCACTTTTTATCGATCTTTTTGACGCATAAGCTGTGTAAGTATGTATAAATAATGGAACGAGCCAGGATACCTGCACATTTCATTCATGCCGTTTCCGCGCACGCGCTCCGCGGCGGCAGGTGGACGTCGCTATTAACATTCAATACGTCCTATACTTTTTACTCCTACCATTATAATTAAAAAGAGAATCCAGAGGAATTCCTACACGTAAGTATATATACTTTTTTGATAATGACCATCATGAAACGAGCGGTACTTTGCTGGACGCGTGCCGAAATAATAATTTAATTTCGCTGCCGATTTTGAAAAAGGGCACACAATGGACAAAGCAACTCAGCTATTTTCTGATCTGTTGGCCTACATTTTTCCTCGTTGTTAGAAACTTATTTATATGCACCCTACATTTACAGCACGAATGGCTGAAGCTTAGCTTTTCTATTGTGAGGGGATTCAGTAAAAACGCTTTTCATATATAGAATCGTTTCGCGTAATCTCTAACAGAATACAATGACGTCAAATCGGTATGCCACCGAGATCTGAGAATCGTGATCAGGTGGGATCGCAGTATTGTTGACGTTTTGTACTACATATTACTTTCTTTGATGTATACGATACACAAATTCCCACGTTTTCCTTTATCGGCTTTCTCTGAGATAAGAATGAAGTGACAACAATGGCGTATAATCGAATAAGAAAGTTTAGCGTCTCAGTATTTTAATACACCAGGCATTAACGCTCTTATAGCCGTGATAATTCCGCAGGCAATCGCTTTAATAAAACTTTATTATCGATTAGATCTTTAGATAGGCAGAGCGTACTACCGTACAACTGTGTCGTCGTTCTTGTGAATTGAATATAGCCCTTTAATCGAATGTATCTATAATTTTTTGCTATATATAGGTATAGATACTAGGTAAATAGTGTAGATCTTCGCATATCCCTACGAAACGCTTGGGAATGGAGGTGAATGAGTTTGCCATATAATTAGCTACGTCAAACTGCCGAATAATATTCGATGATGCGAAAACGAAACTTTATTTTAAATACTACGTTTGTGGCAAACAAGCTTATGGGCTCCGCCTAGGTAGTAGGTAGACGGTTAACCGCCGTAGCCTGCAAACTCCAGGGAACTTGCATGCACGTTACCGATCCAAAAATCTGTACACTTCTTTCTGAAGAACCCTATACTGCAGTTCCTCGGGAAAATCTCAACAGGGAAACCTGAGGAGCTAACTTCATATTTGGAGCGTTCGTGGGAGGAAATTCCTCTCGTATGGTTCCATTTGCGACTATTTAAGTTCTAATGTGTATTGGGAGGAAGAGCGCGAAGGCCAGTGGTGTGGTGGTAGAATGAACTAGGGTATGGTATCTATCTAAAGCTATATTATTACGCGCGAGACGAATAAAGGCAAAGTTTCTACAAGGAATACTTAATCAAGTACAAAATTACCAAACTTAAAACAAGAATAAAGTTAATTTCGGTTGTTATTGTTACCTAATTATTATTATCCTTATTTAGAACAAGAATAGACTTACGACCGTCGTATTTGTAACTGTTTCAGCATTCAATAGTTAATCTAATCGTGGTATAAAATGGCACGATGAAACATTTGTTCGCGAGGGTGATATATCGAGAAGCCCGCATGCCTTAATCAGACTTCCTATGGGCCTTGGGCTTATCCGGGATTTATGAGCTTACCATGGTAATTATACACCTGCTTTTAGCTTTCTTTAAGACTGCTTTAAATAACTAGGTACTGTTATTAGGGCCTGGCCACATGTGTGCGGTGCGGCCCACAAAACCCGGGTTTCTCGGTACTAAACGAGGGTTTCTGCAACGCGCGCGCCGCAAAATTTTGCGATGCGGCGCCGCACCGCACACATGTAGAGGCCTTTAGTGATTAGGTTGCTGCAATATGCTTGAATTCATTTGAACTTAGAACTCTACACAATAGAATTTGGGTCACATTAGTGACTATAATATCTAGGACATTATGCTAGGCAATAATTATACAAAAACATTCCTTCCTATACAAAGCATTCGCCAATCTGTACAATCTGAATTCATCACAATAGTCTAGTTGACATTATTTTGTATTATAGTAGTCAATTTCCGATTTCAACTACATAGTTGATTTAATGTCAAAAATGCGTAGTTTTCTATAAAACAAGAAGAAAGTATGATGATTGATGGTCTCCCGCGGCGATTGCTGCGTGATATGTGACCCCGCCAAGCCCTAATATAAAGTTGACACGCTACTTACACTTACTATATAATTGCCTACTACAATAAAATATATTCGGAACAGTATAAAGACCTCAAAAAGCAAGAAAACTTTATTTAAAATTTGGTAGTCTTCGTGCTTGCCTAATTTAAGTTTGTATCGTCTCGTACAGTCGCCATCACATACATAGGTACACTATAGGTGTTCAAAAATATCGGCACATGCACCCTAATGCCTTGAAAATAAAGGTGTGTTCCGATGTTTGTGACGTGCTTGTTTGCTCCGATGTATGTGATGGCGACTGTACCTACAATTAATTATTCCGAACTAACATTTGCCGGCGACTTCGTCCGCGTGAACTCCCATTTCAGCTTCCATCCCCAATTTCATCTTTAGGGGATGATTTGGGGATAAAAAATATCTGATGTTTTAATCCAGAATCCAGATTATAATATCTCCCATATTTCATCTACTTAAATCCGTTTTGTCGTACTAATAAGTTTATTATTTATTATTATTATTTGTATGTTTTTTCCATATCTCGGGACAATGGGGCCCCGGGCTTTTGGAAGGCATGCGTGGGGCCGAACCCAACAGCGCAGAGGCCCTTTAAAACAATACATTTCTGTCAAAAAAATAATTTTTGGTACAAGCTTTTATTGCCGACTGTACTTTTCAGTATACCATCATCAACTACTCATTGAGACGATTCTAACGAGCACAAACTCAACGGGGTTGCGTCGGTTAAGTACTTACTGAATTCCTATGGCCACCTTCTGTCTCCATCATCAGATCAGCTCGATGGTACCATAATATTAAATTGTCATCCAAACTATACGAGTAACCAAAATTTCAGCTCAATCGAATAACGGCAAGTGACTGAAAAATGGATTGCAAATTTTGACGGACAACTTTCATACTTATAAATACCTACATACATACTTATATACTTACATACATACGAACAGGTCAAGTTAATATAAAGCTTGTAAAAATAATCTAAAGCGAGGTATACACATGGCGGATACCATCCCCGAGAGATTAATTATTATATATTAATTATTATTTATTATTCATTATTTTTTGTTCATTATTTATTATTTATTTATTTTTGATTTTGTTCGTACTAATAAGTTTAATGGAATATTTGATTGTTAATCACGTAACGTTCCGAGCGCGCGTTCCATGACGGAGAGAAATATTATAAAAAAACACCCAAATTGAGAACCTCCTCCTTTTTTTTGAATTGAATTTGTGTTGAAGTCAGTTAAAAAAAGAGTTTCTCTTATTTATACAAACTTTGCACCGGTATTTAACCCGCTTAGGAGTGGGTTAGTCGATAAGGAGTCTAAAAAAGTTTCAAGTCTCTCACTTAAAATTTTACTCCATCCCCATACAAAGTTTCAACCCCCTTTTTACCCCCTAGAGGGTGGATTTTTACGTTACTTACGTTATATAAATTACCTATTGTGAAAAGATCAGCTTTCTATGTTCGACGGTTTGGGCTGGGCGTTGATTTAACCCATTCGGCGCCCATGACGACCGACACATAATGCGTCAGAGCGCTACGAGCGCTTTTCGCTACAACCGGAGTTTAAGCTGCCACGGACTACGGCGTAACGCTACGAGCGTAGCGTGGCCGTGAATGGGTTAAGTGAGTGAGTCAGTCAGTCAGACAGGACTTTTACGTTTATTTATATACATATATTATTAAAAAACGATTCCGTTAAAAAACGGCCTGAGTAATAAGTATATCTCAAAGCGGGCGGAGCCGCAGGGATAGTTAGAAGGTTAGTACATTACATCAGAGGCCGGGAAAACACGGATTTCCGGCCAAGTAGGGAAAGACAGGGATAGAGATACGAGGCCGGGAATCCGTTTTCACGCCGAGGCATGTATACTTAGTGCTTTTCTCAAACATGCAATGAAATAAATAAATAAATATCCTCAAATCAAACTAGTTTTCATGGCTGAATCCCGTGATGCTGTGCCACAAATAGTGGAAATTCAGGACCGGAAAACCCCTTTTCAGGCTCAAGCCTATCGATTTGGTAGCCCTATCAATTTAGTAACCTTATGATAAGGTAAACTTACTGATAGGGTAACCCTATTGTTATGGTAAGCATATCGGATGTGGTAACCATAAGGTAACCGTAACAAAACCCTATCAAGATAGGGTTTTGTTAGGGTTCTATTAAGGTTACCTTATGGTTACCACATCCGATATGCTTACCATAACCATATAGTTACCCTATCAGTAAGGTTACCTAATCATAAGGTTCCCATTATGGATAGGGTTTTAAAAACAACTTCTAAAACAACCATATGGAAAACCCCAATAAGGGTAACCGGTTCCGGTCCCTGAGTGGAATAAAAATTAAAAAGTTACTTTGCAGGCCTAGGCCTGAAACGTTGTATGAAATCCCATTTCAGGCCGCCTCGAGATGCTGCGCCCGAAAAAGGATACTTCCGAGTCTATTATAAGGAACGTAAAGAGAATATTTAATTGCATGTTTGTGAAAAATATTTTTCCGGAGTCGAGTACAAAACTCAATACGCCAGCCGCCGAGCCATTGACCGCGATCGCGGCGTGTAACTTTTCCGTGCTAGCCCTGGAAATATGAACTGTAGGCAATAAAGCAATCGTATCGGTACATGCAAGCCATCAATTCACTACGCTGCTATGTAGAAAAATGTTTCGTAAACAAGAGGAATTTCTTAAACGATTTATTTGTGAGCAAATGAGGCTCATTTTCAATTCACATTTCCTCATGAAATGTTGGAATTTGTTCACGATAAAGGTTTTTTTCGAATCAATTTGTTTGCAGGAACATATTTTGTACTGTTATACATCATTTTATTATTAATGAATCGTATATGTACAATCAACATTATTTATTTTGAGTAGGTACGAAGCGTATCTAATTGGATCAAAATATGAATACGCTTCTCTTAAAAATATTTCCTAGTTCCAGACGCATCATTTTTCAGCTTCATCGAAAATAGTCTGCAACGTATCGACGTTCCTCTAATGCGTTATGAAATCAACCCTTATCAATACACTGGCAGGAAAATGTAGGGTCGTTTTCCCCTTGCCAGCAGATCCTAGTATCGGATTGCGATAAATTCGCCGAAGGGAGCGTGGGGTGGATCGAAGCTCCTTATTTTATTAGCTGCCTTGAACTTTCTATGTTTTCTCCGGACTGGATTTTATTTTTAGGTTACATTTTACGTGATTGAATTCTTTTGAAGACGAGAATGAAAGATCGTCATGGAATTTTTATGTTTGGCACTTTAAATATTAACTTAAGAAATAGAGGTGTCAAACAGCTTGTTAAACATTGGAACGTTTAAGTACCTAGTTTGTAATTGTTACGTATTGTTATTGTGAAGCGTTCATAGCCCGGCGGCGCCTGCGTATCGGAAACGATAACGCAGGTCAAGCAAAGACGGCAGGGGTCAGTCTTTGGATGGGTGACCGCCTGTTTGAGTGGTTACTATAAATGAGCGCTTCCGTGCTTTGGAAGGCACGCTAAGCAGTTGATCCCGGTTACTGTCTATGACAGTAGTCATTAAGCCGAGTTAGAGGCCTTCGGGCGGCTTAAGAACCTCTAACAGTCGAGTTGCCCACTCACTTGACAAAGGGGGGGACAACTGTCACTCGCGTCCGCAGGAGCTACCTACCACAACCCTGCACGTGTCCCCTGGGTGGTACTAAAGAGTGACAAACTCAAAAAGGCCAAAAATAATATATGCCATACGATTAAATAAACGCTTAACGACGAACATGTTTAAAGACAAATGTTTTAAAAACACACGTCATATAAGTATTGACTAATAAAATAGCACAAATAGCAGTGATAAGACACTAGATAAGTTCCAAAATAAAAAATTGTGTACTTAACAATAAACGACAGGTCTGTTATTTTTGCAGTAAAGGCGGCATTGTATAATTGTCTGCACGGCTATCACTAGACGGGACGGGAGCTCTCGCGATTTTTCTCGCACTATACATCTCTCTCTTAGTTTTCTAATAGGAGAAAGACGGATAGTGTGAGAAAAAGCGAGAGAGCTCGCGTACCGTCTTGTGATAGCCGTGCAGAGCGTCCGTCGCGACAAACGGGGCAGCCGCCAAGAATAACGCGTAACCAACTTAGAATCACTGAATCACTAAATTATTCCTAGACGCGGCGCCGCCGAGTCTGAGCAATGCACGTTATCGTAGACAGCGATGTTATAATTTTTTCCTTCGTTAATAAAGTCAGCGGAGCCGTCGTCGGAATATTTTTGCCGTTTATCTCGTCTCATGCATTAAACATGCGGGGAAAGTGATTGAGATGGTCATCGGGCAGCAAATTAGCGGCTAAGGTTTTGGAATTTGTTACTGAAATATCTCGTACTTATATCAAGCTCTGGGGGCGAATCACATCATCATCAATATCATTATCCGCCTGTAGTCGCTAACTGCTGAGCATAAGCTTCTTGTCCCGGTCCCGTGCTAGTTTGATCCAAAAATAAGTTTCCGTCAAAAATGTCATTGTTAGTCCAAGCTTTTACTGCCGACTGTATTTTTCTGTATACCATCATCAACTACTAATTGAGACGATTTTAATGTCGGTTAAGGCGCTGTCAACACCAAAAACGCGCACACTGTCTATTTGTATCGGAGTAAGCGAGAGCGAGTGTTACTTGAGCGGCCAGGTTTTAGACGAAAATAATGAATAAATATTGAAATAAAAAAAGTGTGGATTATTTGTGAAATATGGCTCGTCTACGGTTTAGGTATGAATATGTGGACTTCATGTTTTTAATTGCAGACCCATACGTCAAAAAAATAAGGACATAGAACCGTTTAAGATGATTTTAAGACCAAACTTTGCAATTATTTTCTATCGAGCCGATTTCATCCAATTATGTTTCGAGTCCGTCTACGGTCTTGGAAATATGATGAATATTAACTTATTTTTTTTTGATGTGCTAGAACAAATAGTTTTTCTTATACAACTGCTCAAATAATATCAATTTCAACAAATTTGGTCTTGTCAGCCTCAATAATGCATTTTCCCATGGCCACCTTCTGTCTCCATCATCAGATCAGCTAGATTGTACCAATATATAATATTGAATTGTCATTCAAACTATACTAATACCCACAATTTCAGCTTAATCGGATATCGGCAAGTGATTGAAAAATGGATTTCTTACTTATTACATACCTACCTACTTATACAGGGTGTGGCCTGTAATAGGAGCAAAAAATTAAACGGTAGATTATTAAGCTTGTGAACAATTATTTCCACATGGTTAAAATTTAAAAGAAAAATATTTTTTAGAAATTTTTTTTCTTCAAAATAAGTTTAGTTGTATTTTTTGCTCTTCTGAAGTGCTATCAGTAAACTTTTAATTTTAAAGACACTAAAAAAAATTAAATAAAAATCAAAAAAATCACAAAAATATCTTTTGAAAACAAAAATGCAAAAACTATTATGACTCGTTACATGATGTTACCTCAAAATCCGCATTGACTGCTGTGCTATTATGTCGTGGTGCTAAGATACATTACTTGGAGGTCATAACGTTTCTACTCTTTGCTGTTTAAAAGGAGATTACAAGAAAATACGATGTCTGATGTTGTTAATTGTTGTCGCATTCCTTTAGTCAATTAATTATAGCGTGTAACTACATAACAACTGTACTAAAAAATATTCATTTCACCGGTTGCCCAGCGGACGTAAAATGTCCCCCGATTTGTATGAAAACAGTTGTTTGTCTGGGCAACCATGTTTTCTGCTAGAATACATTTTCTTGCTACAGTTGCGAGATGCAACATATATGTACAAATAGACTGTTTATCTGGCTATAAGAACTTATACATTGTATCAAATACACATGTGGTTGTAACTGATAAAGTAGAAAAAACTAAGGGACAAGTAAAAGTTGAATGGACCCAAAATAGGTAGTGGTTAATGTCATTTTAACTGTACCTCGAATTTTAATTTTAAGTTGTTAATCGCTCTCGCAGACACGTCCAAGACACAGGCTCAGCCTAGTTTGGAGTCTGATGGATATTTTTTTGTATGTTAATCTGTTTCTGTTAAATAAATAAAAGATTTGAGAGATTTTGTTGTATAGGTACCTATTGTAAATATTGAAATCAAATTGCTATGACTCAAATTGATCCACTGAGCACTTAACGCTTGAAATCTAATACGGGATAGACACAGAAAGACGACAAACACAACACTCGCATAAATCTATTTTTATTCTCCATTATGGGTGCTATCTAGACGTCTTCGAAGTCACCAGGCTCGCCGGCGCCCACTCGAGTGCCTAATACGTCAATATACTGCCACAAAAATATCTAGCTTTTATAATGTCGCAGCCATATCGCCCACTTTGTTTACTCGAAGCCTATACAAATGAAATTCCATACGGCTGTCAGCTCATTATTGTGTGGCCCTTTTGTCCAGTTATTGTGCAGTACTTGGATAACAGTTCAAAAGGAAAATGTCCAGCCCTGTGCCCTGTAGTGTCACCAATTAAATATAATTACGATTGTTAGTATTTCTTTTGTGTTTGAAGGTTTAGTCCGATTTAGAAGTAGTTAAATACCGTGTAATCATCGCGAGCAATTAAACACGAATATTTGAATCGGAATAACATTTCCGCCGCAGGACTTTTATTATTTCACGATTGTGAATTGTGAAATGGTGGCGTGATTCCATCGACCAGCTGGTGTTACCTACCACAATACGTATAATTCGAATGTAATATTTATCTTTATTTGTATCAAAACTTTTCATGAATTTCACTTGTAATCATCGATTAGGTACACACATGTCGATTTCCACTCGCCCCTTGAATGGACCTGACTAGAAATCTGCTGAATTGACTAGAAATTTGTTAAGCATAATATGGATACCGTGGCACAGTGAAAATAAAGTACCTACCTACATTTTACATAATACTCTGTGCTTAAAATGTAAGACGTCTCGTTAGTAACAAAAGGTTTATTATTTTGACAGAGTTCAATTATATAAACCTACCTAATTCGTTTTGTATAAGTATACGTAATTCATAAAATTGTCCCTGAAATGCTATTGGCGACGACTGTCGAGCAAACATATCAAATACTTAAAAAAGAATCAATTCATTTTGTACTTCATACTTAAATATATTTATAGAAAGTACCTACCTACAGTGGCTACAGTTTAAAGGAAGTTTTATAAAGTTCTCCCTACCCAACATTGTAGGTATTATGCAGGGAAGTAAAGTGAATACTCGTAACAGAAAAGCGGAACAAACTACAGTGAATCCCCTTTTCTGTTATTAGAACTATTTCCTGCGTTGCGGGTTTTCCCCATTTGACCCCATATTAAGCTAATGTGGAAAGTTAAATTAGTTTACCCTCTATCACACAAAAACCTAGTTCCGTTGAAAGTACTTTCAAGCTAATCGAATGTTAAAGTTTAACTTACGAGTAGGATGGATATAATGTCTGCAGTGCTCGGTAGGTTTGTTAGTATTTATTAGTAATCGTAAATTAAATGGGGTAATCGCGTATTTACCTCGACATACCGGATGCATCGCAATGCCCTTGGTGCACTTAAAAAAAAAGACTAAGGTAAACGACCCTGTGCTTGACACTGGCCCAATTATTAACACATTCAATATTAATTCAAAACAATAGGTGTCAATTAACTATGAGGCGTTAACGTGTCAAACATTGGGCCATTATCTTATTTATGCTTTAAATATTTTTTTCTATGAGAATAGCAAAACCTAATAGGCATGTAAATAGCATTTTACAAGAATTGCTTAATCTGGAAATATATCCCGCAAGAGTTAATCTGGAAATATATCCCGCAAGAGTTTACTTGAGACTCGAGCGCGTACTAACGTCATACAAACGAGGTCTCAAGTTAACTTTTGCTATACCTACTCTAGATTCGACCAAACGGGAAGAAGGATTTAATCTGAGTTTAATCGTAAAAATCTTGATTTGTTGTACCTACTTTATTTCCGACCGCTTTATCCTTGTTGGTGCCCCCTGCCTACGAAGCAATAGGTCCTAGGTTCGAATCCCGGTAAGGGCATTTATTTTTGTGATGAGCAATATTTGTTCCTGAGTCATGGATGTTTTCCATGTATGTATAAGACATTTAAGTATATATTTATCTATATAAATATGTTTATCGTCGACTAGTACCTACCCCTATGTGTACTAGAAGCTTTGCTTAGTTTCGGATTAGGTCGATTTGTGTAAGATTGTCCGCAAATATTTATTTATTAACCGACTTCACAAAAAGTAGGAGGTTCTCAATTCGGATGTATTTGTTTTTATTTATTTTTTATTTTTAATGTTTGTTACCTCAGTACTCCGTCATTTATGAACCGATTCGTACAATTCTTTTTTTAACTGAAAGTATATGCTTCCAGATTGGTCCCATTGTTTCCAAAACCCCAGTTGGATGATGGGAACCATGAGGAATTGGGGGAACTCCTCAAATATATTAGGCACGCGTGTAGTAATTTCGGTATTTTCTATTATAACTCATGTATTTACACCCGGAAATCATAAATTTGGTGAAGTGGAAGTGATGATGAAGACCACAGATGGCTTGTGGAACTTCTCAATGATGTACCTACTTCAAACTATAAAAATACGTCACAGATTGATATTATTCCGTTGAAATAGCAAACAGTGAAGTGCCAAAGGTAATTCTGAGATCCTTGAGGAATCGACGGAAGTCCTCAAATATTATCGGCCTACATACAGCGATTTGGTTTATTGGTCTAAAAATCAACGCTTTTGTTCTCGGAAATCAGTTCATGTGGTAAATTGGAAGAAAAATGTGGAAATGTTAATGTGGCTTGGCGGAGTACTGGATTGAAGTCGGTTAAAATTTTGTTTTGAAAGTAAATTATTTATTTATTATCTTCTTGCTCCTAATCTTACACCTATACCATGGTTTAGGTACCGATGCGCGGTCTCCACATAAGAGCTTAGCTCCTAGCGTTATTCCCGGGTGTGCCCCTAAAGGAGCCCAGGGTCCGCTTTCCCAAGATTTGGCATAGGCACTAGTTTTACGAAAGGACTGCCATCTGATCTTCCAACCCAGAGGGAAAACTAGACCTTATTGGGGTAGACCGGTTTCCTCACGATGTTTTCTTTCACCGAAAAGCTAACGGTAAATATTCCGTACAAAATAAGTTCCAAAAAACTCATTGGTACGAGCCGGGATTCGAACCCACGACCGCCGCTTGACAGCCGCATGCCTGAACCACTAGGCTATCTTAGCTTCCCTCCCAATCTTCTCCTCCCTCCCTCCTCCCAATTTCTGTTACACATCTTAACTATTTAAGTACCGGAGCAAACCGATTAACTCTGTAGAGTAGGTATACCTATTCATTTGGCTTTCAATATTAGTAAAGTAACATGTTGGCCATATGCACAGCTAATAGATCAACCTCACGTGTTGGCGAACACCTTTCTGTTAAATTGGCAGTAGCACATGTCTGTGAAAAAACGCATTAGCACCCGGCCGGCGGTGGCCCAGATTGAACAGCCCTTAATGCACCGAGTTTGGGGCAGAAGTAACATTGTTAAGTAGTTCTACATTGTTGTTACTTGGTTTTCCTCGGTTAGCGTAGTTTTGTGCTTTGCGAGGTTTTATGAGTTTCACGACGCCATATTTTACGGCTAACTAAGTAAATGCTTTAAACTACTTTAAAGAATACTCACAGCACACCGCCGTGCCCACACCGTAACGTAATACTTCAATACTCTTATATTATAACTTTATAAGTGCCAAAGTAACTCTGTCTGTCTGTCTGTTACATTTTCACGTTTAAATCGTTGAAACGAATTGAGATGAAATTTGGTATGGAGATAGTTATAAACCCGGGAAGGACGTAAGAACCTCTTTATCCCTGAAATGGGGGGCCGGGAGTTTGTATGGTGGCACGATATATACGAGTTCCACGCAGACAAAGTTGCAGGCAAAAGCTAGTCTTATATAATTCGAATTAATAAAGTGTTCGTCACAGTCACATTTCAGCTTAATACATATATACAGGGTGACTGGTAATTCGACCTATGCCTTGAAAGGGGTTATACTAGAGCTAATTTGCAACAATTTATGTCCAGTCAACCAGGGGTCAAAACACAATTTTTTTTAATTTTTCGAGTTTTTAGTTTGTTTGAATAAAAATCGCCTTGCAGCCTTAAAGTGCTGATTTTGATAAATGTTTTTTTACCATCCAAATGGAAGTACTTTTGTCACAATCACCAGCTTAAAGGATGACTCACGCTAGAACGGGCCGTGTCCGGTCCGGGGCGTTTTCTAAGAAAAACGACGGCGTTTTTGCGCGGCCAAGTCATACCCAAGCCCGGCCAAGCCACGGCTGAGGCTCGAAAGTGGCTCCGTGTCGGCACAGCCCAGCCGTGGCTCAGCCAGGCTTGGGTATGGCTCGGCCGCTCAAAAACACCGTCGTTTTTCTTAGAAAACGGCCCGGGCCGGACACGGCCCGTTATAGCGGGAGTCATCCTTAAGGCTGCAAGGAGAATTTTTTTCATACAAACTAAAAACTCGAATATCTCGGAAACCAGCGAGTTCCGACCCCTGGTTGACTGGACATAAATTGTTGCAAATTAGCTCTAGTATAACCCCTTTCAAGGAATAGGTCGAATTACCAGTCATCCTGTATATAAAGTTATCAAACTGTATAATATACCTACTCGACTCCTATGCTATTGTTGTGTAATGCAAGTCTTTGTTTACGCGCAAGTAACATATTGTAATCGTCCCATTCTCGCAGCCTCCCTATTCGGCACACGTGTTGCAAAAACTGTAATCGTTTTGAAGACACCTTGCCGACCAGATGTTATCGAATTGGGATAATGTAGCGCGGATGGGATTTGGTCCATACAAGTCTGTGGATTACGGTGGGGAATTACTTGATTATAGACCGTGTTGTCATATTGCATTACGATCTACTATATTATGTCGCTATGATTAGATATGTGTACATTACTTATATCTAGGTAATATTAATATGTATTAGGCAAAACAAGTTTATGACTTGTATAACAGAATCAAAGGAACACTTGAATTACCTACTGCGTCCGAACGTTTATCCTGCATCTAAATCTACTTATTTAAAATGTAAACTGCAAAAATCATATAACAAAGCACAGGCAACTAATTTAACAACATTTATTGCAAATAAATTTTAAAGACATGACATAAAGTCGAATAACATTCAAATAGATATACAAAAAAATAACATAGGTATCAATATACGGTGCTAAAATAAAATGAAACAAAACGTAGCAATTAAACATAACAACAAAGCAATTACCTACTTAACAATTAACTAATCAAATTAAACTTAACAATAACACTAAACAAAACGATCAAGATTAGCGACATAATAGAGATACAATCGTAAATAGCCGAGATCTCGTATCGAATTACCTAATCTGTTCCGAGACTTGCTTCGTAAGATAAATCCGAAGATAACACGGTTTCGCCAGGGCGTTAGATCGTACATGGACAATGGGATTACAGACCAGATACATTTTTTATCTTAAGATCACATTGTCCTATGTATAAGGTAAATATATTGGACATGTGACCCTTCGGCTTTGGGATTCGACGGATCACGGTGAGGAAGCTAAAGAGCTTAACATTGTATTAAAGGTTCGAACAAATGGTGTAACAAGATTACACGGCGCCTGTGACACTACTGTTTGTCTATTATGTAGGTCGTTATCTGTAGTCCGGTAATCAGAGACGCTTACCTGTAACAACAAATAAGGCGAATTAGGATAGGTGTCACTTTTAAATTAGCTTAGGTATAAAATATTTGCAGTTATCACTCATCATGAACTGTGGGGCAAATTCTTAATCGGTTGAAGATCTTTCTTTAGCTTTCAATTCAACTAAATTTTAACCATTTTTAATCGACTTCAAAAAAGGGAGGAGGTTATATGTTCCACTGTATGTATTTTTTTATGTATGTTCGCCGATTTCTCCGTCAATTGTGGACCGATATCCAAAATATTTTTTTTTTATCGAAAGTGTATACCTACCTACTTCTGAGGTGGTCCCATTGTCACAATGTCAGGATCTGATGATGGATCCCAGGGAAATTGAGGGCAACCCTCAAGTTTTATAGGCACGCGTGTAGTAATTCCAGTATTTTATATTATAACTCGTGTAAGTATTTACCCTCGGAAATCGCAATTTTGGTGAAGTGGAACTGATGATGAAGACCAAAAATGACTTATGGAACTCCTCAAAGATGTAAACTACTTCAAAGATGACATGATTCCGTTGAAGTAGCAATTAATGAAGTGTTAATTCTGAGAACCTTGAGGAATCGACGGAACTCCTCAAATATTATCAGCTCACACAGATAGCGACTTGGTTTTTTTCTGTAACAATCAACGCATACTCTCGGAGAGCATGTTCATGCGGTAAATTGGAAAGGAAATGTGGAAATATTCATGTACCTACCTATGTGGGTTGGCGAAGTACTGAATTGAAGTCGGTTTAAACTTTGTTTTTAAAGTAAATTATATATATTATTAATACTTAAATTTATCATTTCACAAATAATCTCCAAATAAAGGTCAACATTATAACCATGTAAAACTATATTACAAAAAAATATAGGAATCTTTAAAAGCACTCTTACTACGAGTATGCTTAAAGTTTTTCCCCGTATTTATGTAAAAAAACAAATACATAATGAGTGTATTGTAAATTAGGTACCTATAACGGCATTATTACTGTGTACCTACCACGCACATCGCACCTTTAACATCAAACCTATGAAACGCAGCACAATATCAGGCCCAATTGATTACGTACTATAAAAAAGGCTTAATGTAGTCGATATAAATAATGGTCCCATTTGTGCGTGTACAGAACGGAAGCAGGTTGGCGGAAAGAGGTATGAGCGCGTGGCTTTTTGTGGCTTTATACCGTTGGGGGGTTTCGGGCAGATGGGCCCTCGTAATCGAATTACTAGTACATGTGCTGAGTACCTGAGTAACGAGGTAAACTAGTAATCAATAATCAGTTTTAATACTAGGAGAGCACTTCCGTACTAGGGATTCAGAATTGTAACGTAGTTATAACTAGGGATGTAACGATACCGATACCGATATATCGGCGGATATAATCGGCAGGCCGATATAAAAGCGCGCGAAATGAACGATGAATGTTTTCTTTGATTTTGATTTGTCATTTTTTGTTATTTTTAATTTAAAAAAATTTACATCTTTACAAAATCGAGTGTCTATTTAACATAAGTAAGTTTTATGCATATGAAATACATCATTATTTATTTACTGGGTTTATCAACTACTAAGCCACCGATATCGGTAGGTATCGGTATCGCCGATTTTTAACTTCAAAAATCGGTATCGGTATCGTATCGGCAAAATCATGTATCGTTACATCCCTAGTTATAACTGCTGAAGTACTAATGAGTTATGTTGCTAAAGTTAATAAAATAAAGTGCCTAACTCATTTTTGACAAACTGACTAGTCATAACATACTTAATTATACTTAATCTATTCTAAATATCTGGTTATAGTGGTACCTAATACCTACATTCGTTTTCATAAGCATGCCTCATAGAATTCAGTAAGTACGGTCGGCCAAGAAAGTGGTCTATCAGTTTTGACAAAAGTTTCTTTGATATCTGATTGTCGCTAAGGTTACTGTCATAATATTATTGCAAGTGGAAATCGACCTTGTTGTTTCATGACGTTCAAATGAACCTCGATCGTAGGGTGGTAGACCATATTTTTGGCCGACTGTACCTATATATTATATAAAAGAATGACTGTGCCCAGCTAGTAAGACCCAAATAATATTGTTTGCATTGCCGGCTAGACGACATTCAATAAATCGTGACCTGAGGTTATTATGCTTGCTTCAAGTCACCTTCAAGTCATTTGTCTCTTTGGACCGTCAGTGAATCGTGGCTGGTATATTGTATTGTTTTCACGTTATGTTTTTATGCATTACTGCTGAAGGAAGACATAGCTAAGCTAATATTATGTAACTTAGGATGTTTAAGTTATTAAACTTATTAATTATAGGTTGATTCCACAGTTTAACGTTACAAATTTAGGTAAGCATGTCACTATGAACAAGCTAAGCGGCGTCGAAAAACTATTTTAACATGAAGAGCACTAAAAGTCCTCTTTGGTGAAGTTTCCTGCGGACGCGACTGCATAAATCCTTTCGTTATTAGATCTCCGTTACAGAAGACATGAAAATTAATAACCGTGAAGCAAGGAAATTTTCACTTACTTCCTAAAACTCTTATCCTCCTGGAACCGCGCTACTAAAAGCAAACTTCTGCTAAACTGAATAAAGTAGACATTTACAAGTATCTGGAAATAGATATGAAGCTATGAAAGTAAGCATGATAATGTGAAGTATTTGTCAACACTGGCAGATAAAAAGTTCACGTGCTCTTGATCTCTCCTGTAGATCTATTTTGGAAGTATGAAAAAAGAAACATCTGTACGAATGGTTTCCGTTCGGTTGGGAACAATCATGCTGAAATTAAAGACGAGCACGCTTCAGATGTGATTAGTTTTAATTGATATCTAATTTTAAAATGCTGTTTTTATACTTACCAACAAAAAAAAGTGTTATATTTTCAGAACTTATTTAAGGTAAACGTCACAGTGCCTAATACTTGACACTTTCCATCTTATGTCCAAGCAATAGAGGTGAGCAATAGGTGTCAGCTATTAGGCATTAAGGTGTCAAACATTGGGACGTTTTCCTCAGAGTGGCTGCTACTACTACTTGATCGGATGTTACTTCTAATCTAATGTGCGAGTGTTGCATAAAGATGTGATTCCTACTGTTAAAATTGTTTGACCTCTCGGGTAGTACAGGGTAGGAACCCTATTATCCTAGTAGGTACCTAAAATAAAAAAATAAAATAAATCGGTTGTGATGTGACAAAATTATTCCGTTTTTGTATTTGTGTTTTTTCTAATATTTATACTTCACTAGTTATTCATAAAAAGTTTACCTCGTTTACGCACTTATACCAAATACTAGCACGTATTTTTGTATTATTAATAGAAGAATTTCAGTAGCAGGAAAGATCATCAAATTCAAAACACACCCTCAAATTATTTTCATACAAGCGGTAATTCGGTATGTTATTTTAGAATATGTTCAACTTTTTCATTTAGCAATAGACCCCCTTGCGACGGTCTCAGGAGATAATTTTTTGTAATCCAGGTGATAAATCGGCGGAAGCTTTCCGTCCCCCAGGGTTATCTTAAAATAAATGTTATGTTTTTATATTTTTTTCATAACTGTTATGGTATGTGGTCTATTTACGGTAAGAGTCACACGTGACGCAAATTCTTGGAGACAAAAAGGTTAATTTGAAAATTCTCTTCTAAGTATGTATACTCGTATTTAAAACAATCAAGAGTAGGTAGGAACAGCGCTGTATGACTTGGGGAACCTAAATTACGTATTAAATTTCCAAAATATTTTCAGGCATTTTATAAATTTACAATACAATTTAATACAAATATTCTTTATTGCTCACCAGAAATAGTAGGTCCATAATAGAAATACAGGCGGTCTTATCGTTAAAAAGCGATCTCTTCCAGTTCCAGACAACCTTAGGGTGGTGGAGACGATGCAAAATAATCATATGATTTGAGTAAGTGACACAGAAAACAGAATATAAACAACCTAACTACACAAACAATAACTAAATCTCAAAGAAACAGTATCAACCAGTCTAGGTAAAATACCTATGCCTATACAGGGTGGGTCCTGTAACACGAGCAAATATTCAAAAGGAGGCTTCCTTAGAGCATTTGCAGTAACCCCTTGTGTATTCACTTTCAAAATTTTTGGTTACGGAGAAATTTTGATCTAAAGTTATGACCTCCAAGTAATGTATCTTGGCACCACGAGATCATAGCACAGCAGTCAATGCAGATTTTGAGGTAACATCATGTAATGAGTCATAATAGTTTTTGCATTTTTGTGTTCAACAGATAGTTTTGTGACTTTTTCATTTTTTTTTCTTTTTTTTTGTGTTTTTAAAATAAAAAGTTACTCATAGCACTCCAGAAGAGTAAACAAATACAAGTAAACTTATTTTAAAGAATTTTTTTTCGCATAAAACCACTTCGAAATAATTGTTCACAAGCTTAATAATCTACCGTTTAATTTTTTGCTCCAGTTACAGGGCCCACCCTGTATATCAGTCTACAGTAGTCTAATAGCCTTAAGTATAATTTTCCTATAAAACCAATTGTTTGTATTAAAAAACGGTATTTTTATTTCTTATAGCCATTGCAAACCTCTCCAAAAAGTACGTGTAGTAAATAATATAATTGTTATACATAAACGAACAGCATGATTGTATACTTAGATATAGTATTATTAAAGTTAAATACGACCATTGTATAATAAATTCAGCACTTGAACTCATTCATGTTTATAAATCACCAATACAAATAATATCGTTGGCGAATTATTGTTTTCATCGTTCAATTATTCAATCACAGCATTCTTTTGTTTATTTTGACCCCAACCTGAACATTGGCTGCACGTTAAAGCCATTCAAACAATCACTCCCTGGTTACGACTCGGGAGGGTAATGTCTTTAGATTTGTAGTGGTTTTACAGAGCTCTACGACATGCAAAACGGAAATGAGCTATTAGAGGGCAGCTGCTGGCCGCGGCGTTAAATGGAGAAATAATCACAGAAGGTCCGCTTCCTCCACTGCACGGGCTTAGTAGCTTTCGCTGTCTAGCCAGCAATGCGCCAATGAATATTGCGAAACTTTCTATGTGGAAAGATCTCGGTCCTTTTATAACAATCATCATCCTCCTAGCGTTATTCCCGGTTGTGCCCCCTAAAGCAGCCCGGGGTCCGCTTTGACACCTAATCACAAGATTTGGCATATTAGGCACTAGTTTTACGAAAGCGGCTGCCATCTGACCTTCCAACCCAGAGGGAAAACTAGACCTTATTCGGATTAGACTGGTTTCCTCACGATGTTTTCCTTCACCGAAAAGCTAACGATACAGATTCCGTACTTTAGTTCCGAAAAACTCATTGGTACGAGCCGGGATTCGAACCCAGGACCGCCGCTTGACAGCCGTATGCCTGAACCACTAGGCTACCGTAGCTCTTTTATAACAATATCCTTAAAAAAAAATACCTTCAGGGAACTTCCTAAACTGAAACTTACGTAAAAAAAACCAAAAAATCCTAAGAGTATTCCTAACTTTTTGAGAATGTTCTGCAACTTGTACATTTCTAATCATGAAAATGAATATGTATGTCCATTTAGACAACGAAAAAGTAATAATTATCTACAAGTTTAGGATTCGTCGTTATCAGTCGAATTTTCATTGTCAGGCCGCACTAATCAAGTTGGCGAGATAGGGGCCAGCTATGCTATTTTGTTACTTGTTTTTACCTCACCTCACCCGTCGCCTAGCATATCTTGACGCCGTGATTCCTATTCCTAGTAACTAAGCATAATCAGAGGTCTTGTTTACACTGGTCTCACGTGAGGGTAAGCGTTCAGGCCCCGTAGCATCACGCGATAAGTGACATGATAGGGCATCCGTCACTGGCTGACACCGTTCGATAGAACGAGACGACGCTCTTATCTTGTCACTTATCGCATGATAAGGCCCATCCATGGATTCTGGCCCCATAGCATGCTATGGGGCCAGAATAACAGATCTGGCCATCGGGGAATGATATGTACAACGTGGACCTGCTGTAGCTATGTGCGGTGCGCAACGGCGCGCGCGCAGCTGCCGCCGAATTTCGGCGAGATCGCGAAACGCGCCTTCCGTTTCCGCCCGATTGTTCTGCCTTCACTTCATTCCGCCAGAGGGTGGACATTTCGACGTGGATTGACGTCGGATGTCGCTTAATCCAACGATACCGGCGTTTTTACATATCGTTCTTTTTATTATGACAAACGGACCTTTCTTGTTTGCACGATGTAAGATTTTATGTTTAGGTCAAACAAAGCGATGTTTACTCCAAATGTCGTAGCAAAAACCCAGGGCTTTCAGTTTGCAACAATAAAAACACAAATCCCAGAGATACCTCAAGAGCATCGTACGCTAACTCTTGGTTATATGCCAAATGAGATTGCTATATTATTTCAATACTCTACAAATGCTCGGGACTGAATAAGTTTGCGGAATAAAACCAAACGTAATTCCCTTGTGTTAATACTTTAGATTAAAAGTTAATTGGCCACCTATAGCCGTTTCTCACAGAATCTCAACGCCATTAAAATAATAAGTGGTCATTAATTTGCTAGTAGAAAGTGTGCTCTCAGCGCTGCATTATAACTAGTAGCTCATTTATTTAAGGTATAATGAAACTGGCACTAATAACGGGTCTGGAGCGGGTGTCAAGTGACACAGTGACAACAAGCCAACTCGGTGGAGGAGTCATTGTGAGGACAGGTATTGTTCAGTAGCGGACTTGTGCAGCCAGTTATGGAGCGACTTGTTATGAGTTTATGTTGCTTGTTATTTTGTTGTTTAGTTTTGTTATTTTAATATGTATATTGAAATAACTGTTAACTAAACGTTAGCACGTTTTTGTAGAAGCAGTTTATGGTACACTCCTAAATAAAATAAGAAAATATGGCTATGTTCCATTTCGAGCCAGTTCATTGTAGTTTATGTTCAACTGACAGAAACCAACCTCTTGCTTAGTGAGGACCAAGCAGAATCAGCGCCAATATATTTACCTACAAGAATTGGTCGTTGGTTGCCTATATCTAATTTCACCTGTTTACCCAAGTTCAAAGTTTTAAGAAGAGTTTTTATAAAGACAGGCCGAAGCGAAGAGTCTACCTTATCGGAAAATAAAAGACATCTTCAAATTGACTGTGGCTCCTGTCACTTTGTTGTACGGTCGAGAACAAATATATATATACACTTTTGTACATTATTCCCTTGTAATAAAACCAAAAAAAAATACAAATCGCTTTAACATCGTCGACTGTACTACGTACGGTAGGCGTAGGTAGGTAGTACCTACTCAGGTACTCGTAGGACCGACTCGTTTGCTTAATGCGACAATGTTTTCAATGTAAACTAATTTCTCCATAACAATCGGCGGCTCCACATATTGAAAGCCCGCCTCGTCGCAGTCACCGGCTACAAATGAATTTAATATCATTTTAGTTATGTTTCGGCGGCGAAGCGTATCGCTAAGCAGGTGCAGAGTTGATTGCGGCTGCGGTAATGATTCCATTCCTGATTGACTGACGGAAATGTTACGGATTACGCACTTTCTAAATTCCTTGTTTTTTTAGTTAGAATGAATTACTTAATTTCGTTCACGTGTGAAGAATTTAAGAGGGAAGAATTTACTTAAATATCTTATTTACATATTTTATATTTAGAAGAGTGTATTACATCGATATCATCTATTCTTTTCCATTAGATATATACGCAATATGCAACATAATATGGTTGTACCATTTTACTGGCAATAAAGGACAAACGTTAGAAACATGATATGTGGACGTTACACTGCAAATCTACATAATTAGTAATGATTGCCTGTAAATGCAAACAAACAGACTATAGTATACAGGCTGATTTGAAATGAAATGCACGGTCAACCAATGTAAATAATGGCCAAAAAGTCCAAAAACACTCAAAATGACCTCTATCTTCCCCAAACATCCTCTCTCACCTTCCAAACAACCAGTACATGTATCGACATCGATAAAATCATATAATAGTTAAAATGAAAATAGGCGATCAATCCATCTTGAGCCGGACAAGAATTTTCTGCTGATTCAGTCTTAATTAAATTGGATCAGCTATTAATTATTTTTTGTGCTCACTCTTGTATTTAGGTGCGGAAAGCTGCACCGCACGTGCGTCCGCGCACCTGCCGCCCTCGAGCCCTTAGAAGCACTTAACCACAAAAACAATGCATTTAACAAAACACCAAAGACACCGACATAAAGTCTACTCTAGCTTGATTCACTGCCTTATTGAAATTGTAGTTCGATACTCAGGGCGGCGCGCGCGGCGCTACCCGCTGATAATACTCCCATACTCGGAAGAACAATGTCACAAGTGATCTCAAAGCATGTAGCGACTTGTTATGTTGTTGACTTGTTGTGAAAGGAAATATTTTCTCAGTGATTAGCGGCTGTTACAGCAGACAATGTGTATAAATACGCGATAACAGATCGGAAGGAACCTGTGAATAAAACGACAATGGTTCCGCTTGTCTGTTTCTTTGTGGCTGATTTGTTTTAAGTGCCTGTCGACGTTGTCTCGTCCCAGCTAGCATGACACGTTTTATCGTTATGTTTTACGTGACGTTTCAGTAACTTTCCACCGTAACGTGCTAAAGCCTCAGGACAGCCGTGTCTGGTAGCAATTTGTGCTGCATGACACAATATTAGTTGTAGGTACCTATGATAAGGACGCATTTACATAAAAAACATATAAAAATTTAATGTAAAGATAAGGTTTTTCGTGATATCTGGAGATGTCTCGCAAACCCTCTATTGCCCAAAGGTGTCTTTGTTTTAATAAGTGCAATGTTCTCTTATAGTTTCGTTGTAGAGTCTAGATTCGAGAAAAGAACTTTGCAACTTCGAAAATACATAGGTAAACAACCTAGAAAATTAAATACGTAACTATTTTAAATGAATGTGCCTGTTTATAGTGTGCAGTAAATGGAACACCTTCTTTTCGCAATTAACGTTTGGCAAACTGATTCATTTCGCAACTTATCATTTTCCAATTTCTGAAACTGTAACTATTTCAGGATTTATTTCAGGGCCATCGTGTACAACCCTATAGGTTAGGTTAGGTTAGTTTATAAAAATCCTGAAATATTTAATAGTTTCAGAAATATTAAGAGGTATGGAAATGAAAAGATGCGAAATGAATCAGGTTGCCAAACGTTAGGTTGGGAAACATTAATTAGTTAACCGCAGTAAATACTTGGGGATTTTATAGCTGCATTGCAGTAACTTGGAACGAGGTTCTAAAAAGAAGATATGAACATCATAGATCCAATCATATTCAAGTTAGAGACTCTACGGAATAAATATTATGTTTTCTATTTAGTTTTACTCTATAAATTTCTGTTGGAAGGGAAATGTGTCAAAACAGGACTAATAATACCGAAACTTCAAGGTGTATTTCCTTAATTCGTTTATTTAAGATATTCTTTGTCTATTAAAACTTATTTGTAAGACTAGCAACTTTAATTATCATTTATTTTGTTCTGTCTGTGCGAAAAACGCTAGTCTGAGAATTACAAAGTTTGGACACTTTACAATTTGTAAATCGACTGGGAGGCTATTAAGTTGTTTTTACGATCGTTTAAAGCAGCTGTTAAGGACCCATTAGCATTTATCGGAGTCCCCTTCGCATTAAGCTATACTTAAGGGATTTGCATTTTCAATTAGTTTCACGAAAACCGTTTGATAATAGAAAAATAATTTAAATAACATTTAAAACTAAATCCCCGAGAAAGGCTGTCTTTCCGATGATTCTATAAAGTTTTAGATTAGTTTGGAATTCCTTCATACAGAGTGAAAATCAAAAGTCGTCTTTCCTCAAAATTTAAAAGTTTTGGTCATAAGTTAAGAGCTTTTGTATGTACATATAAATTATGATTTAATCACACAGATTGATCTCTTATTCATGTAAATTATGAGTTCATCCAATATTATTAATTTCATCAAATGTTATAGTACTAAACTTCGGCTTGTAAAGACGCGTATTAGATTGTCTTATTAATATTTTGTAAAGCTAAACTATGGGCACCTAAACAAATAAGTTGAATGACATAATTATCTAGTGTTCTTAACACGGGATGCGAATGAACCTGCCGTCGAGGGCTCATTGATTTCGGATGTTAATAAGTAGTTAATGACGAGGGGAAGACAATGCAGGGGAGGAAGCCCGCCTGTGTCCGCCGGATGCCACCCACCATCGATCATATTCATACGGCGCTGTGCGGTCACGTACTTAAATCATTGCCTACTTATAATAGAAACATTACGCTTAGCCGTTTACCATTCCTAAACAATACAAACATTCATATCACAGGAAACAGGATAAAAAACTCGTTCCCACGGCTGACAATAATTGCATTTTCTCACCCAAAAGTCATTACGTGATTGTATGCAAGTTGGCCAGCTTATAGTCTCAGAGATGGTTTATGACACCTTTGCATTAGCCGCCTCCACAA
This sequence comes from Epinotia brunnichana, assembly GCA_963854355.1. Taxonomy (NCBI): domain Eukaryota; kingdom Metazoa; phylum Arthropoda; class Insecta; order Lepidoptera; family Tortricidae; genus Epinotia; species Epinotia brunnichana. Next base: position 13,283,952 of record OY977942.1, read on the forward strand.
TACCATTTGGGCCGTTGTACGGACACGTAGGGACCATCGGGAGGTAAGGTTGGTTTAAAACAACATTCTCACGTTCCCTATCCATTGTAAACATTAAACGCGGGGACGCCCGTTACGTTTCGTTTACTGCTCTCATTGTTCTATTCTATGAGCTTGTGAAATGCAAACAGGCCAGTGAAAACTTAGACGGGTGGGTGAATGAAACGTTTTTTATGTTTACGATTTGTGAATCCTTTAAGTTGTAAAGGTGAGTTGATTCCGGCATCCGCATTGCCGTCACGTACTAAACTAACGAGGCAAAGGCTCTGCGGTTCAATGGCGATCCTTATTATTAGTTTGAAGACAAATAAGGTTGTGCTGGCACTGTAAACTATTATTTTGATAAACATAATAGTAACGGATGCGATATATTTATTCTATTGATAATTTATTATGGTTTCCTACGCGCCGTCGATGACAATACACTACTCTAGATGTACTAAGCATATTTTTAAATACTTACATGGTTAATTACGCAGCTCGCAGGCTATTGAATCCCTTATAAGTTTACCCTTGTTTTACCGACAAACGTTTCATCAAATGAATGTTTCGCAAAATTTTCATTTCATAGAGAACATTTTGTTTCAAACACAGTAATTTTTCAGGATTGTTATAAAACTAAACTAAACTAACCTAATGAGTTCTACGCAATGACCTTTTTGTACCTAAAAAACCTATGAAATTAAAACTCGGCGAAACAATGTATTTGGTGAAACATTTGACGGTGAAATAAGGGGATCCCGTATTTAGGAACTCTATGTCTGATATATATGTAGATAAATATTTGTACCTATATTTAAAATGTACTCCAGTCCTCTTCTCTGTTTTCACGTAAAAAACTATTAACAATTGACCACGGACCACGGGAAAGACGACTTTTGTTTATTTTCTCTCTTTATGACCCCGTTAAATGTCTCCTAAATCCGTCCCATATGAATATGACGCCGGTGCATTGCGGTATCGCTGCACACATAAAGGTACATTAAGCACACACTGGCGCGAACGTAGGTAACAGTGCATACGTCACGGATTGGCCAGGTTTGCCCTGCGGCAACCGTAAGTACTTTGGTTGCGTACTGAACTGCAAGCTATGCCAAAAGGACCTGTTTGCATAGTTTCATACTTTCTGGTTGTTGTCATATTTTACGTCCACTATACTCACTTGTCCCGGAAATACAAACTACTAATTAGGTCTGTTCTGCCTCTAACATTTAGCAATTACCTATTAATGTCATCGTCTCTACAAAAATTACGACGTATTACTTAGAATTTTAATCTTCATGTTTCAGGTGTCTTTTTAAGTTTTTATAATATGTTCATTATTCATTGTATTAGTTCTGTGTTCTTCCTGTTATTTTTATGTTATTTGTAATTTTGTACTTGTGTGCGATCATTGTTCCGTGTTTTCACCTAATGGTCACAACGGAAGACCAGCGCTGGCGCCGCCAGCATTTACGCTGAGTTGTGAGTTTGTGACCATTTCGTGGCAAATGTGTATGTGCGTATATGTCTGCAGTTTGTTTTATGTATTTTTGGTCGCGAATAAATGTTTTCTTTCTTTCTTTCATAAAATTTCATCCGAATTTTGGGAATAAAAATATCCGAATTTTTTTTATAACCGACAGACCGACACCCTGCACTTGTATTCGTGCACACAGGTACAGTCCACCGCATACGTCACGTCGCGCCCTCGCGGACATCCGTCCGGGTGCGTTTCCACCGTGACTAACGAGTAGGCCGAGAGCCGGATGAGACACTACAAAAGTCGTTAATGATTGTTAATGACAACCGTGTAGCCGGCGTCAACAATTTTTCGCCTAGTTACCAAGATTTTGTATAAATATGTATGTTTGACGTCGACTGTAAACACGACGTGTAAGTCCAAGTGCCACTCATCTTCCATTTTCTTATTTTTATTGACATGTATTTTATAATGTAAGCTGTACCTAAGTATCTAATTGTGAATAAATAAACCTGAAATAATACATTTATATTTCTATCCATAATATTGTAGACAAACTACAGCCAAGTCTGGCCAATTGTCATCTGATATTGACAGTACATAGAAAATTCTTGAATAAATTCGTAAAGTTGATCTCTATACATATCGACCAAGGAATGTTCGGCGAATTATGGGCTATTTATTATTCCCAGTAGTGTACTCCTTAATTTGCACTGCGAACTACGGACATTGTTTTTAATACCTTCCGCTTATGGCGGAAATAATATGACAAGTCGACAATCAAGATGTAGCTGAGCATAAGCGTAAGCGAGATGGAAGTGCGTGTTCGGGAGTGGGTAACATCACTTTTTAGTACATATTAATTGATTTTTAGAATACTGGATAATATATTAAAAATCTATCTTTTTTATAAAAAAAAAACATGGTTTGTCGTGGAAAATTACGAGATCACGAACATTAAAGTTTATTTTTATGGTGATATTTAAGATTTTCTTACAGAGTTACCAAGCCACTTTTTAATATTATGTGTGGTATTTTCACACTGGAATAATTTTCGTCAGATCGTGAACCAGCCTCGCTTTAAAATAAATTACATATCCGCTTGTCAACTTAGTATTTCCGTGTACAGAATTTAAGTCCCGAATTAATTAATGTTGTTAGGTTATAATTATGAAACAGGGGCCAGCTCTCGGACTAGCCATTGATCAATTGACGCCGCAGAGCCTCCGGCGAGTCGTCCCGGAACGGAGCTGCGCGTGCTCATTCAATCGGGTGATTCATTTCCTATTCACGCGGACCGGGGTTCCGACAAAATGTGACGCCAACCTTGTCCAAAGTCCAAATAGAGTACCTAATGAGTACGTAATTTCACTCTGGGGCAGTCCGAAAAAATTATCCACGTTACAGAAGACCTCAACCAAATTGATAACATACCTAGATAATTATATTCGAAGGTATACATGTTTACGTAATAGGTTAGATTTAGTTTCTTCCTAGGTTTTTATGTGAAATACCTCGTCATTAAACTATTCAGCAATATCTGAATAAGATCGAACTTTTGGAATTGTAAAGATGTTCCCTTCTACCTTGTTCACCGAAGTAAAACAAACATAAAGAACTACAACATAAAAACATAATGAACTACATAGCTACTCAAATACAAAACTGTTCGATCTGCCGAACAAATTGACCTCCTGATTATGTTGGAATAAACCTCGATTGATTGAATTGCTTTGATTGAAAATTACATAAGGAATTTCAGTCTACAATACTAATAATGAATGTGAAATGAAATTGAATAATTTGTTTACAATATTCTGGATAGAAATATAAATAATTAATGTGATTAATACTATCGGTTTTAGGTACATAGACCAGTTACATAGGTACATTAAAAATACATGTTAATTAAAATTATCTCTATTGTGATCATCAATACATCAAGTAAATATATGCCGCAGAGAAAATTCGCACCTTTAGGTACGTTGTTCAAGTTTGTAAACTAACGAAGAAATTAGCTGAATATACTATACGTATTTCTCTGCCTTATTTATATAAACCTAAACAATGAGTGTCCTAATATAAAAAGCGCATTTTTCAACTTCCTCTGCTATCATACCTGTCCGTACCGTACCTGCCCGTCATTACGCGCGTGAAGCAATTTGGTACAACCGATTTTTATCTAGTCATTGTGAGCCTTATACAATTTTAATAAGGTTTACAATAAGTCAGTTACCTTCGCGTTACACTTGCGCAGGCGACGCACGCGCGGCGGCGCTGTCATTGTTTTGATGCGCTTTGTCGCTCCATTCATAGATTTTTTAAAGCCTATTATGTACGTGCGACGGGTTGTGAAGTTGTAGAAATAGTGTCTAGTTTCTAGGATTACTGAGGTACCAACAATGTAAAATCTTACTTACACCATATAGGTAATCCTATATACCTACGGATAATAATGGTTGGTAATCGTGCAATAAATGCAAAAAAAACGTATAGTCCAGGCAATGAACTGACAACTTGTATGGAAAAAATGTCAAATTTGGAAATAATTTATAATAGCAGTTGTTTTCTTTGTAATGTATATATTATCAATTAAATAGTTACCTAGTGACAAAATCCAACAAAATTTCAGACATCAAAAAAATGATAACTTAACTAGCTTTAGAAAAGTCAGAAAAAATATTAATAAACGGTTATATCTTTATTTTGGTTCATTTACATTTGCTCTATAATATTCAAGATAAATAATAAAAAAAAAAACAATTCATGCTATATTTAAATCTATTTAAATACTTCCGGATGGAAAATTTGTTGGATTCTTGAATAAAGTATCTAAGAATAATGTTTTAAAAATATATAAAGAAAAAAAACGCTATTATAAATTAATGTTTTTCAAAACCGTATTTTGCCTGGAGTAGTATTAAACTTGCGTCCTATACAATCGCAATTGCAGTTATGTCTGGCTAATTCTAAATAACAATGTATTAACATTTACTATAGTTAGTGCAAGATCCTACCACGAAATTGGCCACCTAGGACATTTTCAATTTTGCATTGTGTGTGCTGTGTGTGTACTATGTATTTCGGCGTTATCCAAGGAAGCGTATCAATAACGTACAGGATGTCAAATAAATGATGCAATGTATTTAAAATAAATCGTAGGTTAGATATGTTATACTATACATATAAATGTACTACTTTACCTAGTTAACAACCAAAAATCACCAAGAAGTATTGGGTTAAATGTCTATTCATAGGCGAAAACGGCGACGCTCATAACATGTATATACAACTTGCATATTTGGTGCACCTATAATGTATATGTTGGTTAATTCATAAATAACAACTACAAGCACCAAGTTATATGGCGATCACTGCAAATTTACAACATATCTCCTCTTCGTAAGACATCGGTTATACGCTAATTCTGGCGTCAGTTCAGTCCAAAAGTATGATGAGAGAACGTTAGTGTAACCGTTGTGAATGACAGAGACAGACAGATCATACTGATGGAGTGAACTGACGCCAGAATTAGCGTGTCACCGATGTCTAATCCAGTGCTTTTCAACCTTAAGAAAAAATCTATGTTGGTTTTTCAGAGATATTTTTTTTTCAAGCGAAACAATTTCGATAATTCTTTTTTTAATTGCTAGAAAGTACTTTCAGAATACCTCCATAGAAATTAGAAGTAAAAAATTCAACACAAAAGTATTAAATTACAAACTTAAATATTAAATGATTTTTGAAGAACAAAAAAAAATACGCTAGATAGAGGACTCTTTATACTTTTCCAGTAATATTTACGTTAATATTAATAATATATATTATTTTGAAAATTTTCGCTAGTTAAACTTCGGAGAAATTTTACCACTATAGAAAAAAAACTGTTTTGGAATGTGCAATTCAAGCTCTTTCATATGATACCCCACTTGGCCTACCTACTAACTATGACTAAAACTAAGTAAGACGTAAGACTTAAAATTTTTGCCCTTTAATTTTCAGTAGCGCAGGCGCCGTAGCATGGATGGCCTATCACGCGATAAGTGACAAGATAAGAGCGTCGTCTCGTTCTATCGAACGGGCTCAGACAGTGACGGATGCTACGGGGCCTGCGCTACTGAATTGTGTAAGCTAAAAATATGTGGGGATTGCATATTTGTAAAATAAAAAATGTGCAGCCCTGCGCCGTTCTTACATTATATTTTCGCCAAATATTGTTCTATAGTAAGGGGGTCGCGCCATGAAATAGGTTGAAGAACACTGCTGAATCAACCAACTAAATTATTACACGTAATGCAAATTAAATCAAACGCACGTCTGCACTCAGTCTTCCGATTGTATTCAACGTAGTGCCCACATTGACGGACGGGCTGACATTAACATTCCGGCTACTACGGAAGCCGTCACTACTAAATGCTACTTGGCACCCCGTGTAAAATTACTAAAATTATGTAGTAATTTTCCGCGTTATTACTTACAACTTCACTAGAAAATGTTAAATTAATGGGACAGCCGGAAAAGTTGTTAAGTTGATATTTAAGTACAGGACTTGTCAGTTGGTTAGTAGTTACTTAGCTGTTACGTCTATTCGTTTATGTAAAGTACAGAGCGAGAAACCCAGGCATTGCCTATAAACTAGCCTATAACTAACGGTAGGTTTTCTAATATATTTCAGGAGCCACAAAGACCATATTTGATGAAGTTCTGCTCGCACTAAGAAAGTAAGAAACGGTATTCCGTGGGCCAAAAGCTAATGCCTAACCCACACTGTGCATGATTTGGAATGGAGATGTGTGTAGGGTCATTTTATTTCCCGGAAATCATCTAATAAGGGGGTGAAAGGTGGGTGATAGTTTGCGTTCGTATGAAAGTGACGTTAAAGAATTCTACACGGGTGGAGCCACGGGAAAAACTAGTATCATCAGAAAGTAAAGAATCAAATAAGTTTCAGTCAAAAATGTCATTTTCGGTATAGAAGCTTTTATCGCCTACTGTACTTTTCTGTATACCGTCATCAACTACTCATTGAGACGATTCTAACGAGCCGAAATTCAACGGGATTATGTCGGTTAAGTACTAGATTCCCATGCCACCTTCTGTATCCATCATCAGATCAGCTCAATGGTACCATAAAATTGAATTGTCATCCAAACTATACTTAATGGGTCATACAGAGCTGTAGGTTCGCGTCTCTCTAGTCTCTAGTGGACATTGCCAAAGTTGAACAACAAACTCGGCAGCTGCACTGTTCCTTCTGAACCTCTCAGCGCACACTGGAACTCTATCAGCGACATCGATACGAATACATATATGTACCAGTGTGTAACCGCCATACGATAAATAAATAAATTGCCAAAGTTAAGTGCTACAAAGCTTGGGTATAAGAGTCCACGTAATCCGCATAAACGGCATCTCCGCTTATATGATTTCTAGCAATCAAATATTTTTTTATATGCACGGGAGGAAATACGACTTTTATTTTGCTCAAGCTGTATGATCGTTATAGGTACCCCAAATTTCAGCTTAATCGGCTGAGGTTAACTGGTTCAAAATTCAGTTCTAAGATTTGTACTACACTAAGAAACAAACGAACAAGTCAAGGTAAATACAAGTTTGTAAAAATACTGTGTGACACTCAAGCAGTGACAGCGTACTTACTGATGCCGTACCGACTACGCACATGTGATGAAACGGAGATATATGTATAGATATTCACTTATCTAAGTGACCATACATTAACATGGTATCTTCGTTTGAACAAATCGGTTCCCAAGGATCCGCGTAAACAGTGAATCGTAGCCAATGTTTGTCTTGACGTCGGCGCGGGCGCCGCGAGTTCACACCCCGCCCTTCGGCGAACCGCCCTGTTGGCCGATTCTATTTTCAACATTTATGCGGCCGTGTGAAAATAATCAACAGTGTATTCTTTCTTAGATGTTAAGTATTCTCACGCGAATTAATTTATATATTAAAATTTTAAGACTGGATTAAAAAGCCAATTTGATGATAATTAGTGCTATACCTACTTGTAATAAATTAATATGTTATTAATGTCACCATATTATTAAGTTTTCTTTATAAATCAATACATAGCGCCATTGATTTATTCAATATAAAGCAATAGCACTAATTAAATTATCATCAAATTGGCTTTTTAATCCAGTCTTAAAATTAATAGGCTTGCATTGAATGAATTGATCATTCAATGCAAGCCTAATACTTTTTTTGAAAGGGTTTATGCACATATAATTTAACTGACGTTTTTATCCATCAAAATTTTTTGAAGGGCAACCATGAAAAATAACTTAGGTAGTTATGATAGCTCGGGAAAAGAAAACAATTACACAATTTCCCTTGAAATGTAATATAAAAGAAGGGGGGGGGGTCTCAAGCTCCCCCCGAAATGTTAAAATATTACATTAACCTGAATATTAGTGTCATTTTATAGTTTTTATACACAGCAGCCCGTTTAACTCTGCGTAGCTACCTTTGTTTTACGTTAGTTTGGCAAACACTTTGTCTTACGTCAGGTCTTGATTATCTTTTGTTTGCGTTTCGTATTGTTAAATTATCCATTGACCGACTTTTTGCTACATTTAAGGAACTTCTTTATTGTATTAACTCCAAAAACAATGTAACAAAACGTTTTCTTATCGCGGAACTCGTGAGAATTATGTGTGTGGGTCAATGTCCATATTTATTCAAGACTAACTGTTAAAATCATGAATTGTTTAAGCAAAAGCGTGAATATTTCATACATTCTTAGTGGATTTATTAACGGAATGTGAAAGCATTTGGCTCAATTAAGAAACCAACGGTAGTATAGAGTTAAATTGTAATTCAACTGGTTATTTGACTTGAAGTTCATCAGTCACTTTCCCCACTCAACAAAGTTCACCCCCACAGCGCGATCTGTAACCGAGCCGTCTCCATTACCTCCCGTGGGAACCCACACACTCCAAATTATTAACAAAAATATTGACCGGCTGCCTACTTAAGATTTGACCACAACTGTTTGCTCTGACAGTTTGCCGCACACTACAAATATGGACGGCTGTTTTTCGAAGTTTATGGGAAAACTGTGACGACAACTGAACTCGACTCGGTCAACAACTCGAGATCCCATGTAGACTTAACGATGGATATGGTAAAGGTTAATTAACAGAGTACATACATTAAAATCATGTCTTCCGCAATGTACGAAGATTTAAACTTATGATTTATTGCTGAATAGTAATAAACAGAGCAGGCAGGAATATTAATTAAGTGTAATTACTAATTACACAATTCAGTGGCCACATATGCATAGCGGAGAACGGGGGCGTGAAAGCGTAGTGCAACGAACACGTCTACCGTGACGAATCCCTACATTCTACAGAGAAATAAGACCACTGGATGATTTGCATACTCTTGCAATAGCGGGCTGCTTAGTCACTTGGTAACAAAGCAAAAATATTTCATTATCCTTTTGCAAATAGCACATTCTGTTTCGGACGATGAAAACTTTAGAGCCACGGTCGTCGCGTCGATCGGAATAGATTTTGTAGCAGTATACCTAGTCTGTTTGTGGATGACTTCTACCGCCCAAAAAGGATTAAGTAAGAGGAGGTTCAAGGTTCAGCACCCCGAAAAGGCGCCGGCTTAAGGTTACCTCAATTACGCGGTCAAGTTAGACAATAAAATGTCATCTAAGGTGTTTCCCAGACGCTAAGTACGTGTAGGAGCACCTCAGTCGGCTCGCTAATCCATTAATTAACAACACAGAGCAATTAATTGGCCGAGTTCACGTGGATCCAACGACCGTGGCGGTAGACGGAACGTAGCTGTTTTTTGTATCAAAAAAATGCGGAAAAACGGTCTCAACTTCGTTATCTCTAATTTGATGGGAATTGCATTTGCGCGTCTCTCCACGGTTGACTTTCGTGATTATCTTTTCTGCTGTTTAAATTCCGCGGTGATGATTTCAGCATTGTCTTCGCTTGCGCTAGTTTTTAATAGTTACCAGAAAGTTACTAATGGCTGGTTAAGTGTGATTGAACGCGGAGAATTGTTTCGTTTCGCCTTTTTAAATGTTTTAATTTGTTGGTTTGGTTTTGTTTGACCGACAGGTCGCATGGGAATTAATCGTAAATCGCACGGTATGAGGGTTATTGAGATTGTTTTAATTAAACGCAACGGGGCACGGACACGTCATTAACACACGAACCCGCTAAGGCTAAGTCAAATACCTTATAGCTCATAATATATTAGCGCTATTACACCTAGCTTTACAAGGTTGTCCTGAAATAATGTGGGTCGCTCGAAATAGCCACTTGACACTAATCTTTATTCCGATAAATAGCCCGGTACAAAATAGTAAAACGTGTAGGTACAATAGAAACTTAATACAAATGAAATCATATTTACCTACTGCGTGTATTCGTTAAAATTCTGAAAACTATTGAATGTTCTTAATAAAATTGATAACCTACAAGATTGAATAATACAAGGTAAGCGCGTAACGTAGCTATGACGACTGAGCAATCATTCAATTATCCAATTGATCGAGAGTGGCTCATTATCTAATCACACGGCGCCCGCACCGACTGCATCAAATTATTCATTCTGCGCACATAGAACAGCGAAAACAATAGTAAATTGAGTGATCCCGTGATCCCGAGGATGATCTGTGAAGGACTTGCCTAAGCAGCAAAAAGCCACAATACGAAGAAAAAAAAAGGACTTGCATTTGTCAGTAACTGTCAACACGACGGATATTCAAATTAATAAAGGGTCGGCAACGCGCTTAATTGTGATTCTTCTGTGGTCCTTGCACGAAACTACAGGTTATAGTTTTACGACTCGACTCTAACAGGCGCAGATCAAATGGCTGGTCCTTATTATCAAGATCAAGGAGTTACAAGCGTCCAAAGGCTACAGTGGTTGCTTACCATCAGGCACAACGGATGCTTGTTTACCACCATCGCATCATTGTATAAAAAAGTTTTGCGTTCAGGGAATCTTAGCTCCTGTTGTTTCTAAAATAAAATTATATTCGTGCTTTTCCGGGTCCATCGGCGAATTTCTATACAGCGGCTCTAGTGAGCTAGTAATAAAAAGGTAGATAGGTACCATCGGTAGCATTTTATCAATTATCATACACATATAATAAGAGTCCAAAGGCGATGAATCGTTTTCGACTTTTAAGCTAATCGGTTTTGATATATACTTACATATAAATACATATATTGAAACAGTCAAATTCAACATAGATTTTATATATCAAACAGCGAAAATTACCATTGTTAAAACCTACCCCAAAGTAGGTATAATGTGTGCCTATTCTACTAATCAGCCGCCATATTTCATGTCTGACTAAATAACAAGGTAAGGACGGTCTAACCTTTGACGTCAAATGAGCTAGACAAGGCCAAGAAGGCGCCGATAAAGAAATAAGGCACAATTTTGTAGTTCTCATAGTTTTTTATTAGGTTCCCCCAACTATAAGCACACTCGATTGGAGATTATGGGATAAATGTAAATACTCGTACTTGTGTGAACCCCAATACTTAATACTAAATTAACAAACGGTAGAGTTTACTTTATGACATGTTATGTACACAGTTTTGACAATACATTATATCTTATCTTATCTTAGCTTTCGTTAACAAGTCTATTAATTACGGTATGACAATAAAGATCGGCATGTTAGTAGTAGACCGAATGTAATGAACGTCACGAAGCTTGATGCTGTACATTACGGAATTAACAATTGTATTTCTTTCTTATCAGATTAAATCAGTGCATCATGCTTATTACACACGCTACACGTCATCGTATCTCATAAATAAGCCATGACGATTCAATACCCACGTCAAAATTGTATTCCGTTCGTAAGACCTGTGGCCCCAGAATTGGGCTAAGGATCACGAAATATGTAATTGATAAATCCTGACACGCCACTTCTGAATATTGAGTTGTCACTATCGTGGCGCCGCGGCGCCGTCATCGGAGGAAGACCCCAATTTTCCCATCAACGAGCACAGGATCTTGTCTCATGAACAGATTGGTACTTCACACCTGACTCAGCCAGGTCACGCAGTGATACATTCTCCATTATACAATTTAATAGTTAACGCTCACCTTAAAATAATTCCGAGTACCTACTACTTACATTCTTCACCTCATTGCATTGTAACAAGGTGAAAAATTTATACATATTTTTATAGTGTTCCATACAATAATATAATCCATAGTCAAGGAACTCGGCATGAAGAAGTCACCCATAGTGCAGACTCGCATCCTTACGTTTTTCGGGCACATATGTCGCCTAGGAGACGTAATAGCTATCGAGCGACTTGTGGTCCAGGGAAAGATTGAGGGCACCAGACCGCAAGACAGGTCACCAATAAGATGGACATACCAGATTAAAGCTGCAGTAGATGCATCACTACACGCAAGCACAAGAAAGGCGACTGTCAGAGGAATTTCAGCGTGTTGTGAAGCTTGCTACCAACACCTGATATGATGACCACAACCACTCTCTCAAGAGTGAAAACGACCAAGAAGAAGATACAATAATACAAAGTGACGGGAACTGCACATCTCCTACTTAACTTCATTTGTGCATGTTCGACACGCCCCAATAATGCGGTGATTGTATTGCTCACGACGTTCTAATCTAAGAATAACGCCCTCACGCGTAACCGACGATGTCTAAGGTGGTCTAAGCACGAGAAGTGAGTTAGCATTAGATAAGTAGGTATCACATATAACTATGTGTCAAGTAGAGCACCTGCTTGCATTAATATTTTTAAAGATTTGAGATTCAAAGGAAGAATGTCACTAAGAACGTCAAAGTGTTTCAGGGCGCCAACGTCCTTCAGTAATGAAAAACACGACAGAAGAGAACATTCGTAAAAGTTACATCATAATTGATAATTGTGCGTGTGTTTATGTGCGTGTTTATGCCACCATAAAATTGTGAAGATCCGTTAGTTCATAGTCTCACGCGTAAAATTATAAACTAACCTACCGTCAGTCTAAAATCTTACGCGTAGAATTACGAACTAAAGGTTCTTAAAATTTTACGTTCGTTACATTGATATAACCCGTGTGGGTTAGAATTTTTCCACTCCTAATCTTCCCCGTGGGTGTCGTAAGAATCGACTAAGGGAATAGGGTTGAAGTGTGTTGTGGGCGATGGGCTAGCGACCTGTCACTGCAATATCACATTTTGTCCATCTTTTATCCTATAATTGCTAGAAGTGGCACTGTAATTTCACGTGCACTGCCTACCCCTTTAGGGAATACAGGCGTGAGAATATGTATGTATGATATACATCAGGGTGTAATCGTTAAGTGTAGCCAGGCGATTATTCCGTAAATATATTAGAAATTAGAAAACTTCAAACTGATATCAACAGCGCTTTACCCAATTTTTTTTATAAAAGCAAAAATATCCCAAACATTAACTTCAAACCCTCCCATACATTTTAGTACGCCGTTTGTTGGAAGACTCTAGTTTATACGGTCTAGTCATTTCACCGTTATCAAATGATTCATGAATTGTTTTATTTTATCTACTTATCCATATCAATCAATTACCATTTTCAAGTAGTTTATTCGTGCAAATAATTAATCTCAAGCAGTTTTATTTCTTACGACACCGACGTTCTTTGATGGGTGAGTCGTCGTACTGTTTAAACTTAATATTTTAAATATTACAACTTTAAAAAAAAATATTAATGTAATTTTACTCATTGGGTAACGCACTTTCGATATCAATTTGAGGTTTTCTGATATCTGTTACATTTACGGAATTATCGCCTGGCTACATACACTTAACGAGTACAGCCTGTTACTTATAACTTTTAAAGACATTAGTATGATCAAGTGCCCCTCACAAAAAGATCCGTCACAACATGTAACATGGCATTGTTTATGTCGCTCATGTCCGCGCGGACATCCTCGGCATTTCCTCATCGCCGCACGCGTCAATCTTCTTTTTGCCGGCGCAAGCGTCGCTTTTTATTAACAGTTGTCGTTGATATGCCGTCATTGCACACATTAGTGCTCTGGCATTTGTCTCGTTAACTTTATTACGACTGAGGGGTTACTTGTCGACATGCTCATATAAATTATGTGTATTTAGCTATTTACATTATACAGATAGGTAAAGGTACGTTACGGTATCAAGGAAATAAAATACTGCAGATGATTTTTCACTTTGAAGAGTGCTTCTGACGTAGTTAGCCCGTATCAAAATTGCGAATAGGTATGCTGCGGTGCCAGAAGTTTGAAGCAAAATCTGACCACCACTCATTACGTTTTACCGCATGTGTAGTAGAAACCTACTAAACTTCTGGCACTGCAGAATCGCTACGCAATACTAATAAGAATATTTCACGATTCCAATATACCATCTATGCTTAGCTAAAATACATTGAATTAGTAGGTACTTAAATTATGTATTATTATGAGTAATATCCAGCTTCTGTGGAAGAGTAAATGTAACTGACAGCGGATTATAGAAGCAACAGTAATTTAACTACATGCGTCACGGCGGCAGTCAGTTAGTTCATCCCGTCAGTAAGGACACCGCTCATTACCTCCATCCTGCCTCCGTGAACTAAGACTAACACTGACCCATATTCCTAGAACGCCAATAATCAGGTCGATAGTCAATCAAAAGGTATTCGGGTCAGACGAGAGCATTGTTAAGCAAACATACTGAAGAATGTGAACTAACTATCAATGCGCGCATTTTCATCCCCAATTGCTTGCAAGTTGCAACAGTGGCAGCGCCCAACCGATAATCCTATTTTTTTTCCGAACGATATAACCTTATTTGTCGATTCGTATCGGCATCTTTAAATATAGGGGACACAATATAAAGCTTTTTGTGCCGACCCATTGAATCAATTTCGCGTTTTTTGCGCGGATTCGGAAGCCGCAGGTAGAGGCTAGATCCGGGTTTCATTGTGTTGCGCTATTCTTGTGATTTACTAATGTTTACAAATTCCTAATTTTAAAGCAATAACTGTCAGGATGCATCAGCTGCTTGCGGCCAATTGGGTTACACGCTAGACGTGTCTCTATTGTTGAATATATAAATGTTAACAACTTGTTTAAATATGTCGACAGGGACTTGAGAACAATCATATAAACATGTTCTTATTTTATTGACTAAGTATTAATATTTAAAGTTGATATTGTTAACACCTTTGTTAATGTAGCATACATCACATTTTTTTGTATCAGTGACAGTAGTAAGTATATCACACATGTATACCTGGCCCCGTAGCATGGATGCGTTATCACGCGATAAGTGATAGGATAAGCGCGTCGTCTCATTCTATCGAACGGTGTCAGCCAGGGACGGCAGCTCTATCCTATCACTTATCGCGTGATAAGGCCATCCATGCTACGGGGCCAGATATACCTACCTAATATGTTACACACACGTCATAAAATAGGTACATGTTAGCCGGCAAGAATGAGTTCTATAGGGAATACAGGTTGAGTTTGAGTAAAACAAAAGTCGTCTTTCCTGAGGTCAATATAGTTAAGGGCTTCCCTGCATATAACACGCCGGTTATGCTTCTTCTGGAGTCACAAGTGTCAATAGGCGACGGTACCAGCTTAACATCAGGCAGGCCAGGCCGTAAGCTTGTTTGCCACTGTCGTAGTATTGAAAAAAAAAAATAAGAGTACAACCAAAAATTAGGCTTCGTAGCCTACCCTGACGTTGTGTAACCCTTACCTTACCTCGACAGACGAAACGCGAACCTAAATATCTGTCTATAGACGCCTCACCATGTAAGTACATGCTCAAAAGACAACGCAGCCCTACAGCCCCCCTATTCTGTAACTTGTTTTAAGCTCACCTCAACGCTCACACACAACGTAACGGGCGTAGCGTATAACAGCCCGTATGTCGAATAGGTATTCTCCTTAAAAGCCCAAGGTTACTCGCCGCGATTTCAGCGTTCGCCAAGAGGCTCACTCAGGTAGTGCAATTTATGTTTTTATTCCGGTACGCTCAGTCGCTCAGCCTCACTCCTTTATCTCATTTTCAACACGTCACTGAATAATTCGTAATCGCTCCGTGACAAATGAAGAATAAATGTAGAATACACTTTGTATTCTGCCCGTGAAATAGCATTTATTGCGATATCTTTATCTATTATGATAGGATTGTATAGGTTTCACAATGCTCGCTCAGTTAAGTACATTTCACTGAATAGTTAATTCGAAACTGTCATAAGCTATTGTTAATACTAAGTGTAGCGAAGTAAATATTTTGTAATCCGAGATCGAGTTCAAAAGCAACCGTTAACTAATCGTTACTTAATCGAACGAGCGAGCGAAGCGAACGAAGTTCTATGCTTCGGCTTGGGACGAAAATCGTTCGTTTGTCCGGTGTCTGTCACGCTGTCCGGCTGATCTACTACAGGTCGCATTTCTCTACTGATTCTCGTGAAATTTTGTGAGCATGTTCGTTAATTATACAGTGTGTCCCAGTCCCAGGGAGAAGTGACCGGCCAAAGTGGGTTGATTAGCTACGTAAAATTATCGATAAGAAACATCGAGAGGTATCTCGACAAGATTTTTTTTTTACTGTCTTTTCTATTTTGTTGTGCAGAATCGGCCGCACTGTTGCACTATTTTTGAAATATTGTGGTTGTTTTGAGTTTATTTACCATTCAGCTTTTTTTATTTAATTGTTATTACTGTTACTTATCCGCTCAAACTCTAAAAATAAATAAAATGAAAAACCGGCCAAGTGCGAGTCGGACTCGCGCACGAAGGGTTCCGTACTATCTATCTATAAAAAACGGCAAAATAATCACGTCTATTGTATGGAAGCTTCCTGTAGCCTAGTTGAAAGTGACACTAGTGACCCTGCCTACGAAGCCGGAGGTCCCGGGTTCGAATCCCGGTAAGGGCATTTATTTGTGTGATGAGCACAAATATTTGTTCCTGAGTCATGGATGTTTTCTATGTATTTAAGTATTTATTTATCTATATATAAGTATGTTTATCGTCGTCTAGTACCCATGCTACAAGCTTTGCTTAGTTTGGAACTAGGTCAATGTGTGTAAATTGTAAAAAAAAAAAAAAAATTTAGTTATTCTGTTTTTAGGGTTCCGTACTCAAAGAGTAAAACGGGACCCTATTACTAAGACTCCGCTGTCCGTCCGTCCGTCCGTCTGTCTGTCACCAGGCTGTATCTCACTGATACCGTGATAGTTCCAGCTGAAATTTTCACAGATTATGTATTTCTGTTGCCGCTATAACAACAAATACTAAAAACACAGAATAAAATAGTTTTTTTATAGATAATGGTACGGAATCCTTCGTGCGTGAGTCCTCGCACTTCGCCGGTTTTTTTAGTATTTGTTGTTATAGCGGCACCAGAAATACATTATCTGTAAAAATTTCAACTGTCTAACTATCACGGTTCATGAGATACAGCCTGGCGACAGACGGACAGACAGACAGACAGACAGACAGACAGACAGACAGACAGACAGACAGACAGACAGACAGATAGACAGACAGACAGACGGACAGTAGAGTCTTAGTAATAGGGTCCCGTTTTACTCTTTGAGTACGGAACCCTAAAAAAGGGGGTGAATTAGCATGTGGTGGTAAACTTGAAATTTTAACAAAGAAATAGTCAATTTTTTATTTGTTCAGCTCAAAACTCCGAATAATGTCCGATGAACATTATTATTTTAGAGTTTGAGCGGATAAGTAACAGTAATAAAAATTTAATAAAAAATCAGAATGGCAAATAAACTTAAAACAACCAAAATATTTCAAAAATAGTGCAACAAGTCGGCCGTTTCTGCAACAAAAAAGAAACGACAGGAAAATAAAATATATGTATATACCTCTCAACTAATGTTTTTTATCGATAATTTTACGTAACTAATCAACCCACTTTGGCCAGTCACTCACTTCTCTCTGGGACACACTGTATAGATCTATTTTTGTAGAATCACTTTTTCGTTTTTAGGGTTCCGTACTCAAAGAGTAAAACGGGACCCTATTACTAAGACTTTGCTGTCCGTCCGTCCGTCCGTTCGTCCGTCCGTCCGTCCGTCCGTCCGTCTGTCTGTCTGTCACCAGGCTGTATCTCAAGAACCGTGATAGCTAGAGAGTTGAAATTTTCACAGATTATGTACTTCTGTTGCCTATAACAACAAATACTAAAAACAAAATAAAATATTAGTAAGGGTGGCTCCCATACAACAAACGTGATTTTTTTGCCGTTTTTATAGATAATGGTACGGAACCCTTCGTGCGCGAGTCCAACTCGCACTTGGCCGGTTTTTTTTAAAAATCATGTTAGCGATTTCTACAGCTCACAGAGCCACTAGTTTAAATGCTTCCGTAAACCACGCCGCAAGAGATTTTTGAGAATTATGTATTTCGTACAAGAAATTAAAAATTCAACTACCTTCGGGACACTCTTTGGACAAATTCCGTTTTGTATTTGTTTCTATGATTTTTAGTTTTAATAACATCTTGGAGACAGTAAAGTACCTACACTCGTAAGTCGTAACGTAACATCGGCAACTCAAAATTAACTACTTCACGAAATGGGGTAACTTAGCTTTATAACATTCTACTCTATCTAGCAAATAGGTACGTAGAGCGGGAGCGATAATAGCCCGCGAGCTAGGAGCAATTTTTTGTCAGTCATGTCCTCCCGTGAACTTGTGAGAAGGTTCAGAATGTTGTATCATGAATTCATGAAGCTCCGTGGAAGTCAGTTGCGGCTCCGTCGGTGGGCTGACCAGCAGCAGCAGTTAGTTAAGTGATAGTTAATCCAATATTATGACGAAAAAAATTATCGTCAGCTGACTGCACAGAGGTGGAAAGTCCGTCAGCTTCACACACCAAAAAAATAGCTAGCTCGCGGGCTATAAACGGTGCTGAGGAACATAAAATGCACCTGAAGCGACTGCATGTCACGTCACGTGCACCGCAATTCGTAAACTAGTGACATAAAAAACTATCCCACATTATCGCGTGCAGTACTAAATTCGCATAACTACATTACTTAAACGCGACATTAAAATAACGACGACAAGGGCAACAAACAGATGTAGTAGTGTCGCCAACCGTGACTGTTACATGAAACCGAGCGGCGGGTCCGGCATGTGGCGGAACTAACAAGTTGCATTATCATTTACCGTATTGCCGTGCAACTGTACTGTACTCGTACGCACTACGCAATCCTCGGTGTCGCACGCCGGGATAAATAAATTAATGTTAGGGAGTGAGACAATCTTGCACAAATCGAACTACATATACCTAGTAAGCTTAAAAGGTTTGTGTTATGGTTACTAGCTTAAGCGAAGACATAATATGCGGAAACTAGGATGTTTGTTACTAAATCACGCAAAAACGGCTGAATGGATTAAGATGAATTTTAGTATAGAAAGAGTACCTATAGCCTGGATTAACATATATAATTCTGTTTATACCAGTAAAAGTCCAACAAAAAAAGTCAACGTGAACGAGCCAGTAATAAATATATCCTATACTATGCACTAATAGTTTATTACGTTACATTTACCCTGGCAAAAAGGTAAATGCCTATTGTGGGACGCAACATGCGTCAGCACGTTTGCAGCATCCCACCTGGGCCGCACGATACGAGTGGCAGGAGCTGCTGCTGAGTGGGCGGCTGCACGTAAGAGGGACAAATACGCAGTGCTCTCACACTACTTATTTGTCCCTCTTGCCGCTGAGACCACGGGTTGCTGGTGCTCGGAGGGAAAGTCTTTCCTTAGGGAGGTGGGGCACCGCCTGCGGGAAAGAGGCCTCGACCCCCGCTCCGGGTCATTCTTATTGCAAAGGTTGTCCATCGCAATCCAACGCGGCAATGCGGCGAGCGTGATGGGCACCTTTGCACCGGGGGTGGCGCGGGGTGGGTTGTTTGAGTAGTTTTAATTTAGTTTAATTTTTTATTTCCAAGTTGTTAATAAAAATATATTTATGTTTTCCAGTTTATTACGTTAGATAATACAATATATATATATATATATATAATAATATCATAAAAAGAAGAGGAATCATACCAGCATACCACTATAGTGTTAATGTTCTATGGTGGGTATTCCACAGCCGTCTTCGCATCCAAATCTTCCTATTCTTCTTCTTGATATTTGTATTTTGACTTTGATCCAGCTTATTATTTGTGAGTATGGTTTGGACCATTTTTCACATAGCTTTAGAGATGTTTTCTTTATAAAGGATTCATATTCCATTCCGACGATGCCATCACAAGAGACCACAAGGGGAGTAAATGAGGCTCTAAGATCTTCTGCAGCCAGGTCGTATTTGCGGTGTTTTTCGCGAGCGTGGTTTTGGGCGATCCTATACTATTAAACGAGCAATATATTTATATAAATATATATATAACTAGGTACCTAAATATATATATTTCCAATCACATTCTCGAAAACGGCTCTAATTCTTTCGATGAAATTTGGAATATAGGTGTTTATGGGGGCGAAAAATCGATCTAGCTAGGTTTCATATACTCGTATGTCTGGGAAAATTCGTTTTCTCCGTTGTTTCTCTGTTTTCACCCGAGCAGAGCAGAGCTCGGTCGCCCATGGACTAAATACTTACATAATCATGGCGCATATTGTAAAATACAATATTTTGTCAATATATGAATGAATGAATGATACCAATGTTTTCCCTTACCGCGATTGGAACCCAGGACTGTTAGCTTCGTAAGCAGGGTCACCACCGAATAGTACCGACACCGACTAAGCCAAACCAGTTTCGGAGGTAATACTCCTAAACTTAGATTTATTACCTACTCCTAGATTGATGAATTAATTGATGTGATTCTGACACCTTTTCAAATTCCCGTTGCAGAAATCTGAGGAGATAACGGAGGAGGTATTGAAATGGAATCGGTTTGGTATTAGTCGTGCGTCAACATTGTAGTGTACGACAAATAGGTACCAAACCAATATCAAGTCAAATAAATTTTAATATAAAGCCCCTGAACTGAAAGTCGGAAAATGTCCCTCCTTTTCTACAAGGTGACGCTGGAATTTTGATAGTAAAGATTCCTGATCTGATTGATGGTGGGAATCATAAATCCTTAGCTACTAATTAGGATTTGCAACGTGCCGCTCGACGTGTAAATTGCACACGAGTCACGTTTGCATTTGCGTTCGGCAAAAACGAAAGGTGGTTAATTATGTGAGCGCTCGACATGGCGAGGTGCGACGCATCGTCATTTGTCGATCGCCCGCCAGCCGGCAGCGGTGGTAATGTTTACTTTGTCTCGGCCGCGGCACACTCCCTATAATCCGAAATAACAAATTATGAAATGGATGAAAAACCCCGGTTAAGCTGTCGGCGATCCCTAAACATAATGTTTGATTGTGCACTAATGACAAGGCGCGGACTCGAAGCCACCTTTTGTGTTGCCGACTGAGATTATCGAAGCAACAATATAATAAAAGCATTTATTTTCACTGTCGTAAAGTTGAAAATATGGTCAAATTCAAGATTGCTGTTAATGTTTCTACTAAGGAGGTCCTGGTAATTGAGCAATCATCTACTCTACTCGGTTGCGGTAAGCAACGCATCGAAAATAAATGAAATTTACTATTTGTTTTATTTCTTTTTAGGACCCACGTGTTGTTTGAGCATAATAGTTAAATGAGTTTAGATGCTTTGTGCTTTATTTTGGTGCTGTTTCCATTAATATAGGCACGTCGGCACGACTATGATGAATGCCAATGATAATGTCTTGAGTTGGTGTCCATTTGTTCAAGGCAGATAAATAATTACTTGGAGGATAAAATAATCATTCAGCAAACCATTCGTGAGTGAAAGTGAAAATTAAGCTAATATGCGCATCTAATAAATTGCACAAGCAAGAAGGAGGCAGGCTAAGGCTATTTTTAGTCAAATCTTTTACCGATACTTCATAATTATGACTCAATTCCCACCAATCTCGCGACTACAACAATGGCGCAGTCCCAATAAAAGGTAAACAGTGAAGGTGTAGCCATGAAAGTGTACGGTTAACACGCGTACACATTGATTCAGATAATTGCCAAACGGGCCCCCCAACGACGTCGCGTCGCACTCGAGACTGGGACGGGTCGGCCGTGAATTATCGAATGCTTACGTAATATGACCTTTAATGTCTAGTAGTATTTTAAAAATAAATAAAATAAATAAATAAATATTATGGGACAATCTTACACAAATCAACCTAGGCCCACGGTAAGCTCAGTAAGGCTTGTGTTGTGGGTACTAGGCGATGATATATATAATAGATAAATACATATAGATACTTATATACATATATAACATCCATAACTCAGGAACAAATATTCGTGATAAACACACAAATAAATGCCCTGACCGGGATTCGAACCCGGGACCTCCAGCATCGTAGGCAGAGTCACTACCCACTGGGCTACGGAGGCCGTTAAAAATTTGAATTTGAATTTTAAATATTTGAATCTAAATATTGGAAAATATTGCTCGGAATTCTCATGAATGTCTATGTAATTCAGAATTTAGTCAGTCAAAATAAGTAGGAACGGGAAACAGTGGTACAGTCAATCAGTATATGATGGATCTGACACGCTGTAACAGCTCTAGGAATAGAGTTGTATTAGATATTTTTGCGGCCTTTGTTCTATCATTGATGCCGGTGACTGTACATAAGTTAAAGAGAGCTTACCTATATAATACTGAGGACCTTCAAGTTTTGGTCAAAACATTCATGAAAATTGCGACTCCTAAACAAGAAGATACTCGTATAGATAGACCGACATGTTTGTGTTGTATGAGAAAACTGAAAACAATACATCTGTAATTTTGTACGGAACTCTCGGTGGGCGAGTCCGACTCGCACTTGTCCGGTTTTTTACAAGCTTTATATTAACTTGACCTGTTCATATGTAAGTAAGTATGTAAATATATAAGTATGTACATAAGTATGTAAGTAAAAACTTTTTGCATTTAAACTTATTGTACAAAACATATAAGTACAGAAGGCTGACTTGATGCATTGTACATCGGGTACCTACTAGTGGTACTACCCAAAGGGAAAAGTGTTAAACGTCAAGGATAGAAAACGAACGAAGGAAAAGACACTTAAATATTTTGTAAAATACAAGTACTTACTATATACGCGCGTATATCACAGACATCGCTCAAGTGCCAATAACGTAACGTAACCCCAATATTGGAAGCACGTGGGTAGTGAATGGGCGATGATCGTGATTGCGCGCGCGCCGTTGCAAGTGGCGGCGCCGCACGCGTCGCGCATTGCGCATAGACGCCTCGCCTGTCATTAAGCTCCCGTGCCATAGGTATATCTATATTGTCTAGACATTTGACCGTGCGTGCGGCGCGGCGTCACCCCGCGTATTTCAAATAAATCAGGCAAACTCGCGGGATAAAACTTAGCATATGTCCATCCAGAAAGTTAATTCTATCTATTTATACACAGATTAACTATTTTTTGACATCGGATAGGTGGTCCCGGGGATTGCGCTCCACATACAAACTCACAAAGTTTCTCACAGACCTTTCCTTTTTATAATACATAATTTAAAAGATTAGTATTATAAAGAGGTAATAAAGTTTGTATGTGGCGGATAACCTGCGGAGTTACTGACCCGATTTAAAAAAATCTTTCAGCAGTTTAAAATATAGTTAGAATGGATCTTCGGGATCAAAATATGCTATACTTTGTCCTGCAGCTACATATTCTTTATTGCTCACTAGAAATAGTACGTAATAGAAAAACAGAGGTAAATTAAACATAAACAATGGTAGACAACAGCTACCCCATCGGTTCTTTCCAAAATTGTAAAAAAAAAGTTTATATTCATACCTACTTGTTTGTAGCAGGACTGTGGATGCATTTTGCGAAAAAAGTTTAAACCCATATTCAATAGGTTATATTATAAGTGTATTCCGCTCTAACATAATGATTGGGAGTGGAAAGTAGGTACCAACCGATAAATAGATTACGCACTAATCAGCTTAGTATATTTTTTGTTACATTATTATCAGGAAGCTATAGCTTTGCCAATAATCACTGTTAAGGTGGTTCGATTGCCATACAAAGCGTTATTTGACATTCGCAGGCTAACGGCGTGATATTTTAAGAAACTTATGTAACAAACTTTCATAAATTGGCTTCCCATTTGCGCCAAATTGCCCCTTTCCTAGAATAAACTTGTATAAACTAGATTAATTTGAGAAATTGGTTTGTCACGTGATATTTTGGGAAAACTATTTTTCTCAAATTAATCTAGTTTATACAAGTTTATTCTAGGAAAGGGGGAATTTGGCGCAAATGGGAAGCCAATTGATGAAAGTTTGTTACATAAGTGTTTTAAAATATCACGCCTACTACATTTTTAATACTCTTTTTCGTAATAAAAACTATATAAAGAACGTTGCATTAAGATTTCTAATACTATTTACTCAGCGTCCACTGATTCCAATAACGAAGTATATTAATTCCCAAACGGAGACGCAAAAGAAACAAACAAACGAAAGAAACAGAGTATCGATATAAATCTTGAAAATACCCCGTTCAAAACACATTGAATCACTAAAAACATCAAAGAATGAGTCGAGACGCACATGACTAATTTAAACACACGATACACCAGATTAACGCCAGGAAATCGGACAACAGGATACGTCAATTTAAACTAGACGAAACTGAGAATGAGGATGGCGAAGCACACCTTAAAGCTATTGTTTTCAAAGGAGACAACGTAAGATAGCTTGCGTTTCATTGCTGCGTTCCTTGATTGTTCCCGTATGGTTGCCAAAGGAAAGAATCGTTGGATGCCGCGTGCGTTTCTACGCGCTCATTAAAAGATTGAGCATTGAAGTGGCAGGACGTGAGGAGCGAGTAACAAAGGAGTCCGTCTAAACAGGCCATTAATAAGGAGGCGGCTCGCGGGGCTGCCGGGACTTCCGCTGCATTCCCAGAAGCGCTCCCGGCTCCCGGGACAAGACGGGAATAGCACTGCACTGGTGATACTCCGCTAACATCTAAATGGGAATCAACTATACATGTACTTGAGGACTAAACCGCTGTCTGCATCATGTACGGAACAAAGCAATGCGAAAATCTCAACCTAATGTTGTGATAGGGTTAACAAATACAAACACTCTATTAATAACACCAAGTTACATGTGTGTGTGTGTTACATGTGTGTGTTAGTTAGTTTAACGTCTCAATGATACTCTTATTACAATTGTTGCACCCAGTTTGTCACTTCTAATGCTTGTCAAATATTGGGTCAGTGTCGGGCACCAGGACATTTACCTTATAATAAATATGCAATATCCGTGCGTGACTTTTTGACCACCTCTAAATAGACTTAACACAAGACATGTATTTAGTTTAAAGGTAGGTTAACTTCTATCTATTCAGATAATGATAGCTTCTGAATGACAAACAACGCCAAACTCGTAAATTTAGGTTAGAAGCATGAAATATTATTGCACAGTAATTCCATACACATAACCTTTAAAATTATCCCTTCAAAGTTTTCGCGGACCAAAGTTCGTAAAGGTATTTAAGAAGTAATTTCTAGAGTTGAGAGAGTTAAAATCCTATTCGATTCATCATTAATTATGAATATGTTCTTGATAATCTGGAGTGATCTTAAGGCAAACTAATAGATATACAGAGATATACAAGACTGATATATATTACTTGTGAGAGAAAAACGTGCAATATGTATGCGGCGGATACAAAAACGCGAAAAACAACACCTAAAAGGAGGTCCATTGTTAAGTAAAGAAAAGGCGACGATCTCAGTGACCTTACACCGTATCATTAAAACGCGAGATCAAGACGAGGACGCCGCCGGACCACCTTGTTAACCGTAATCGGTTTAACCTGTCAAAAATTAACTTATTAAATTATAAATGGGGCTTATAACACGACTGCGAACACTGCGGTGTGTCGATTGACGTTATTGTTACTGGGCGTTGGCACAAACGAAGTTGTAACATGGATCGAAATAGATAAGTTACTGCCAAAAAAAAGTTTGTATTAGCTTTTATTGGCGACTGTACTTTTAAGATGGTCAAACTTGTTGAGATGGTTCCAAATTCCAATGAACCCAAACAGGAGGGTTTTGTGTTCTGTAGTTTCGGAGTTGCTGTAGGTCATAATTCGGCTGCTCTACGGAAAAAGACAGTAACTAACATTCTTTTCAAAACCGGTGTTTTTACATTTTTGGCACTATCTGTAGTGCTAAAGCTAAAAGTGCCAAAAATTTAAAAACACTGGTTTAAAAAAAAAGTTAGTTACTTACTGTATTTTTCCGTAGAGCAGCCGAATAGTTATTGCATTTTCACCGAACTTAATACATACTTACCTAAGCCTCAGCTCAATCACAATCAGAAACCTAATTTAGTTTATTTTTGTTGCTATCTAATTTAGTGTTAGGTAATTGTTTTGTACCTATTTTCTTTATTTTGGTGCAATAAAGAATATAAATAAATAAATAAAACCCGGCAAGTGGCTGAAAACTAACTTATTTGCATTGCAGAACCATGCCTACGAAGCAAGAGGTCCTGGGTTCGAATCCCGGTAAGGGCATTTATTTGTGTGATGAGCACGAATATTTGTTCCTGAGTCATGGATGTTTTCTATGTATTTAAGTATTTATTTCTGTATATAAGTATCTATATCGTCGTCTAGTACCCATAGTATTACAAGCTTTGCTTAGTTTGGGACTAGGTTGATTTGTGTAAGATTGTCCGCAAAATATTATTATTATTATTATTATTTTCTTTTAAACCACTAGGTTTTAAACTCAAAATTAACGATTCGTCCGTCGTTGGTCCAATACATATCGTAGTTAGTACGTGATTCGTAAATAAACTCTATATTTGTAAACAAAATAAACCAACCTATCTATTGTACAAAAAAACAAATTCCCTTTCAAGTAGACTGTTGACAATAGTGATAATAGTGAAAAAAGCTGTCTCTTCACTATTTAGTGCTACCTGCCTGTGTCACTGTGATTTGTGATTTATTAAGCCGGCGAGAGCTTTCGCGTCGCATGCTGATGTACAGTGAATAAGTTCAAAATTCAAAAAATTCAAAATTCAAAATCATTTATTTGTAAACATAGGTATATGGATGGTCAAAGAACTTAAAATTATGTACCACTATGTTTTGCCATATGGCATACAAATACTTTAGTTGTTAAACTTATTTTATTTACTCCTTCCGTCTGGCATAATTCACTCTTGCCATGCTATTTGTAAATAACACAGAGAATACCTAGGGGATCTTTGTTACCAACCATATTTTTGTATGCACAAATTCAAAATTTCTGAAGTCTGTGATGCAGAGAAAAACGATAAAAATGTTTTCATCTCTCCTGTTCTGAAAGTTGACTTTTCATGTGCATATAGCCGGGTGGAAAATAGCGTTTTCTCCCCTAGGGTGGAAAGTATTTTGTTTTTATTGTTACGGTCAGCGAAGATAATTGAGTTACTTCATATTTGAATAATATAAAATATCAAAAAAAAAAAAATTTTTTTTTTACCTAGGGGAAATCCATTATGGATCCCACTGGGCTCGAGAGAAGCCGAATGGGTATGTCCGACTCCCACGGACTAAAACCCCTGGGGTGTTCCATCACTCGCTTTAAGACAGAGCTCTGGGAACGCATCTGCACACATCCAGAACCCGCTAACACACCCTTAGCACGTCTCACCGACAAGGTCTGTCGCATTCCCCATTCACACGTAGCAACACTGGCCGCCCGTTCCCAGACTATATGGTCACATAATCTATTTATACTTGCTCGTATCAAATCCCTTTCCGCACGATTGTACTTTTTTAACGGTGACGTGACGGCCACGGTCAGCGCTTGACGTCTCTTGTGTATAATCGATGGAATAATCGATGGATCGCTACCGATCGAGAGCGTGTCGACTATCGAGTATCGACTCGGCACCTGTCACTCACGACGGTAGATCACATCGTTGATCGGTGACGAATTGATTCCAACACATCGACGGCTTCATTAGAATCGTGTCGTCTTATTTTAGAGTTCGGCTTAAAAAGTCATGTCTTGCTGTAGAAGCTTCAATGGAGTTTTAGAAGTACATTTAGATTTTTCCCACGATGCATACGATGTAAATATTAGGTAAATAGGTATATTAATAGCTAAACAATAATGTCAATAACTGCCCCGTTGAACTTTTAGAAATAAGACAGGATTGGCAAAGCAATGCATTTCCACCTCCTAAAAAATTTATGAAGTACCTACTTAGGTACCTTGACTTGGCTTTGAAACTCTATTTTGAGACGAAACAAATTCTTATATTGAAGACCATATTCATTTAATTGTATTAATAGTGCCGGGTAATGGTGTCGGTCACTTTGGCACTCTTTGGGGGAGGCCTATGTCCAACAGTGGACGTCTTTCCCCTGATATGATGATGATCATGATGAATAGTGAACGAATCTCAATCACAAGTAGACAAATAAAAACCAATAACACCCAAATACGCCTTTAAATTCTTGAATTCTATTACAAATTAGTTGCGCATTCAGACCTAAGGAGGCAATTAAGGGTAGAAAATTACCGTGTGGCCGTAATTTGGGAAACTTAGGGCCCCTTTATTTGTCCAAGGGCTGTGATAAATCACCCACAGCCACCGCAGGACTTTGGTATTCACATCGTACCGGCTACTCGCCTGACGCGATCCATTCTAAACTGACCCCTGACTAAGCGTAATTTTTACGTATTTCGGGATCATAATATACTAGGGATTAGTCAAAGACAGGTTGTGAATCAGCATGGCCGCTCTGCGCCGGTCCCTATATTGAGACGTGAATCTCGACACTTGGCTCAGTTTAAGACTTTTATTTGTTTTTCATGTAAACGAGTAAAAGTCAGAATGCATTGTAAAGTCCGTAGAAATGTAGGTATACAGGATGAGACGAATCCAATTAGGAATTTATGCAGAGCGACAAATTAGATTATGGACTCGTATTTCTTAATCCGCGTCCACTATAATAATGGGTTTAGGATGTTGTTGGGGCTGCCGCGCCATTGCAGTGCATCAGGGATGTTTTGCGAAGCGCACACGGATGGGTTTCACGCCATAATGCGTAAGCGGGTCGCGTCCTTGATGAGGCGCCTGCGCGGCAGCCCGAACAGCCTCCTGCAGACGGTGGCGGCGCGCTTGGATGGTCCCTTCCTGTTCCATAGGGATAGGTTGCATAGGCCATCCAACTGCTAATTGTAAGTGTGATAAAATACCTACTAACATAGTTTTAAGATCACTGTTACTAACAAATTATGGAAATAATATTTCTGATGTAAATTATTAAATAAAAAAAATAATCCATTATATTCCATACCCATACTAATATTATAAATGCGAAAGTGTGTCTGTCTGTTATCTTCACGCTTAAACCGCTGAACCGATTTAGGTTAAATTTAGTACGGAGATAGTTTGCATCGCGGGGAAGGACATCGGATAGTTTTTATCCCGGATATTAAATCTAAACTTCAAAGTGACTCGTTATACACAATTAATTAATTTGACTGTGTCTATTCGCCATTTTACTTTTACTATCTACTAGGTAAATATTTTCTTTGGGTAACCATTTTAATTGTTATACAAAAATAGACGTTAAATAGACCCGATTATATATTGACCAACTTATAGAAAGCTATACCTACCTACTGAACAAATGTCAGGTACTTTTCGTCTAAAGCGTCTGTTAATAACATCCGATGGGCAGGTACGAGTAATAGGTAATTTCTACGAGAAAGATGCTTTTACAATCTTTTAGTTCACTTGTAATGTTTGTTCGGTTCGGTCAAATCTTGCAAGTCAAATTAGACTAACTTCCCGAAGTTCAATCGATTTGAAATGTTGACCACTTTATATGTCGAATGACAGATGCAATATTATGCTACAACAAAGCTTGTCTGATGATGGAGATGGAAGGTGGCCTCAGAAACTTCGCAATTACATAAGATATAATTTACTTTAAAAACAAAGTTTAAACCGACTTCAATTCAGTAGGTACTTCCCCAAGCCACATGGTACATGAAAATTTCCACATTTCCTTTCCAATTTACCACATGAACTGCTTTCCGAGAGCAAATGCGTTGATTATTACAGAAAAAACGGCTGATATTTGAGGAGTTCCGTCGATTCCTCAAGGATCTCAGAATTAACACTTCATTAGTTGCTACTTCAACGGAATCATGTCAGAATCTTTGACGTACTTTTCATCTTTGAGGAGTTCCATAAGTCATCTGTGGTCTTCATCATCAGTTCCACTTCACCAAAATTACAATTTCCGAGGGTAAATACACGAGTTATAATAGAAGAAATCACTACACGCGTGCCTATAAAATTTGAGGGTAGCCCTCAATTTCCCTGGGATCCCACCATCAGATCCTGACTTGGGGACAATGAGACCTAGCTCTTCAGGAGTATACTCTTTCGAATAAAAAAAGAATTTTGGAAATCGGTCCACAATTGACGGAGAAATCGGCGAACATACCTACATTTAAAAAAATCCTTATAGTGGAACATATAACCTCCTCCTTTTTTGAAGTCGGTTAAAAACAGTATTTTGGGCTGATTAGGGTCCACTCAATTAGTAGTTTATGACTGTGCAAAAGAATACAGTTGGCAATATAAGCTTGCATCAAAAATTACACAGACTATATATTCTTTGGAATGACCGCTGTCAATGCATTTGACTTAATAAGTATGTTCGTTTAACTAGGTTGACAAACCGCGTTTTATCTACAACTCGTGCCATAAATCTTTTATTATTAATAGGAAGTTAATAAATGACGCTTGCGGGGCAACACGTGTAATAGTGGAAGTGTCAAATTATTCAAATAGCCGAGGCATTCTCGGTGGCCCCCCTAAGGCTTTGTCGGCGCCCCCCGCCGGCCTGTCGAGCTCGGCTGAAAATGAATACCACTATGCTTCCTACAATATACTGTACGGTATTTCAAACGAAGTGTAAAGAGTTCCGACACATTTGGCTAAAAAAGAAAATAAGTTTGTAAACAAACTGAGGTAGTATAGCTCCCCCGGCCAAGGGCAATTAGGCCGCTCGGGTAGCTTTAGCCCTTGAATGCTCCAGCTCGGCTATCACAGGGACGGCCCGCGAGCTGTGTGTGTCGATCTGATCTGAAATCTGATAGCGCAGGCCGTAATTTGATATCGCGAGAATCCGCGAGATTATTATACAGCGAACAACATCTGCGCCTGAATAATGCTAGCAGTTGACCTACTTAACACTCAGAGAGGAGTTCAAAGACTGCAAAGAAGAAGAGTATGTACAGCTACTAAGAGTGGATACCTCAAGACGGGCGACGCAGACGGGGCAGATCCAGGCGAAGATTGTGGGATAACTTGGACTTCTTACTCGGAACTTAGCCAAAAGGTTCACACAGGAGTCGAGGAAATCGATGGGAGAGACTCAGCAGGACTCCCACGGGCTAACTAAAATTTCATCCCGATTGCTCAAGCTTGAGTTTACAAACACGTTTCAAGCCTGTCAGATCGGTGGTAGGACGCCCGCGTCGGGAGTCGCCCAAACATATGCAAATATAATGTCGTTGATTAGAGTATTTATTTCGAGAGCCTTTCCACACTTGCCTGCCAGCCCGCTACTTGCGTCGCCTGTTTATGAACAAGGCTTATTAGTCCTACCCCCATGGCTAATATTGACGCCCCGCCACCCTGCGACTATTTATCTCCACTTATAATAAATCTCTAAATTAAAAAAAGAATCAGCCAGTTTGAAACTAAACTTTCTGCGGTTCGAATGTTCTCAGCATCCCATGGACGGAAAAATATGAAACATTTTATATAGGTACATTATTATTTCAGCTGCAACTTAGGATAGTTTTTATCCGACTACGACAATTAATTTATTTTCCGTAATATACGACTTCATTTAATTTTTCATTTATTATTCTTAAAGTATATCGCCGCCACATCTGTCAGCTAAAAGAAACGTCAAAATCACAGACTAATAAGCAATACTACGGACAAAATGGCGGAATTTCTTTGCCTTTCTTTCGCCTATTAATAATTTTAATCCCGTCTACGATATACATTGACGAGACACATAGGTACCAAAAGCAAATATAAAATTAATCGATTTTGATATGCGAACTTATATGCGCAAATGTCGAATTAAGGCGTAATTTCTACAAATGTATTAACAAATTCGAACAATATAAACTTGGTTTTTTTTGAATGGCACGCGCGCGCGCTCTTTGCGTATTCAGCCAAACCACGAAAACTGAAACTCGAAGTTCGTATAATCTGCATTCCTGTCATTTGTTAGTGCGATAGAGATAGAGATACCCGAATATTTTCGAATTCCGAAGTTCGTGGTTTAAAAGAAAATACGGATGTCGGATAGATCTAAATTAATATTTTATGTGTGAATATGGTTAAAATTATTTGGAAATACTATTGTTGTTATTGTTTTAGTATATTTGACTAGCTTTAAGTTTAATATTGTACGTCCGAAATGGGCAAGCTGTTGGACTTTATTCTACCCAAAACAACTAAATGTACACAGTTCTGACAATAAAGAAATCTTATTTTATCTTATCTTATCGAAAATAGGGATGTAGACACTAAACAAAATAATCATAATGTTGTAAGTATTATCTCGAAAAAAAACAACGCAAAATGCTATACTCGTATAGGTAATCACTAAGTTATAAGTGTATAAAGTTTAAAGAGGGGTTTGTTGCGTCTCTTTTCCGCAAAACGCACCTTTATAATGAAACGATTGTTTTGTACTATGACGCTCGAGGATCGTGACGTCACGGTCCCTGATCGTTTTCTCACTCTAACAAGCGACATTAAAACGGTTGTAGCTTCGTAATTTTTTGAGATATTTGAATGAGTTTTTCGTTTCTTCTTTCTTTTAAAGTGAGTCTACAGCTACAACTCTATTTGGAAGACAAGCGGAAAGAACCCATACTATCCATACTAATAATCCATACTTCCATATTAATATTATAAATGCGAAACTGTGTCTGTCTGTCTGTTACCTCTTCACGCCTAAACCGCTGAACCGATTTAGATGAAATTCGGTATACAGATAGTTTGAGCCCCGCGGAAGGACAAAGGGTAGTTTTTATATCTGAGGGGCTGAAATTGGGGGTGGAAATTTGTATGGAGCTACTTAAATCGCTGCACCGATTTAGATGAAATTTGGTATATTAATAGTTTGAGTCCCGGGGAAGGACATATAATAGGTTTTATCCCGGAAATCATCCCCTAAGGGGGTGAAAGGGGGGGGGGGGTGAAAATTTGGATGTAATCTATTTTGATGAAATTTGGTGTAGATATAGGTTAAGTCCTGGGAAAGGACATGGGATAGTTTTTACCCCAGAAATCACCCCCCAAGGGGATGAAATTAGGGGTGAAAATTCGGATGGAACCCATTTTAATACAATTTGGTATAGAGATAGCTTGAGTCCTGGGAAAGGACATAGGATAGTTTTAGTTCTGGAAATCACTCCCTAAGGGGGTGAAATGGGGGGTGAAAATTTGGATGAATCCCGTTTAGATGAAATTTGATATAAAGGTCGTTTGAGTCCCGAAGAATGATATTAGATAGTTTTTATCCCGAAAATCATTCCCTAAGGGTATGAAATAGGGGGTGAAAGTTTGGATAAAATCCATGTACCTAGATGAAATTTGGTATAGAGATAATTTGAGACCTTTCGAAGGATATAGAATAGTTTTTGCCTCGGAAATCATCCCTTAAGATGGTAAGTAGAAGTTTGTTTGCATTATATTTTCTAAGTATAAGTTTTACGCGGACGAAGTCGCGGGCAACAGCTAGTATTTAATAGTACATATCATCTGCACCTCTGTTTAGTATGAATTATGGTTAAACATGTGACATTGTAAAACTAGTAGCTCAGTTAGCCGTAGAATAGACCTCGCAACTCACCAAACCAAAAAAAAAACAAGAATTTTATCGACATAAAAAATCCATATAAATATCGAATACGCTCACAAAAATTCTCAAGAATCTGTTGAGAAATGGCACCAAGAGAACAGCCGGACCGACATATACGATTTTTTTTGCCCACGCTCGCTCGTACAACTAAGCAATAAAAATAAATAGTCGTTAATATCATAATGCCTATTTACGGAAAAACTGATGATCAAATGATATTCGTGTCCAACCTAATACAGGATTTAAATGAGCTGAAAAAAAGTTGTTTTAGAATTCCTCGGCTATAAAATCCGACACCGTAGCCGAGTTAAAACTGTTAAACGCTTAAGAGTCGTTCGCACGGTCTACTCAACTCGACTCCCCATACAAAAAAATAAAAATAAATAAATAAAAATAACTTTATTGGTAAGGAACAAGACTTACTACTACATACACTGTAAAAACTTTTATAAGGTAAGCATACGCAAGTATTGACTGCTGATGGTGTAGGTAATCAATTACGTATTGAAATACATTTTTTGTAATACTACGAGTAAGCTTCCTCTGTTCCCCGTACTAGTAATTAATTACACTGTATCACGGTGGAACAGGATTCGCCATCATCGTTGTTTAAATGTTGTTTAACTTAAATAACTAACTACTAACTACATACTAAACATGATTTATTTGACAAATTTAAGGACACTAACAATAAGTAAGGAATGCGGGTGAGTTACAAACGTAGTTTAGTTCTCATTTTTAAATGGCATGGAATAGCATGAAACTTTTCATATACACAATAGGATCCGCCACATCTAAGTCGGAAACTAGTTTCTGGTGCTATAATTTATCATAGAAATAAGTTTCTGGCTGAAAAAAATCATTTTTGGTACACGCTTTTACTACCGACTGTACTTTTCTGCATACCATCATCAAGTATAGTGTATTTCAAATACGAAGGCCCGATGCACTTGAAACGGTCAATGGGCGTTAACAATAGGATTAGTGATAACAAAAGATACTCAAAGGCAAACATTATGAGCCCTATTGTTAAGTTTCAAGTGCATAGGGCCTTCGTATTTGAAATGGACTATACTCATTGAGACGATTCTAACGAGCCCAAACTCGATGGGGTTGTGTCGTTTTATTGCGGAGTTCCTATGGCCACCTTCCAGTACCAGCATCAGATCAGCTCCAAGTCATCATAATATTGCATTGTCATGCGATATAAATATGCTTGCAAAATTTCAGCTCAATTGGATAACGGAAAGTGACTGAAAAATGGATTACAAATTTTGACGGACAACTTACATACTATTACATATTTACATACATACGAACAGTGCAAGTTAATATAAAGCTTGTAAAAAAATGAAGCGAATTAGGGACTTTGTATGAAAAACGTTGTACTCGCTCAATTTTTTTTAAACTTAAACTATGAACATAATGTAATTTCCGACCCAGAGATATGGCGGAATCCCATTGTGTAGGTACCTATACAAAGTTTCATGTTATTCTACTTAGCATGTCGTTTTAAAATGAGAACCAAACGAAGTTTGTATGGAGAGTCGAGCGTCGTGGCGACCCTTAACGATGACATTAAAAGGTAGCATATACGATTCAGAAATGTGAACCTGCAATCTAGCACCTTTAATTTGTACTTCAAACAATAAAGATCAATGTTATGCTGGAGTACGTACAGTCAGCATCAAAAGCAACTACGCAATCGGACACGTCAGAAGCTTTTATTCCCTTTTAATAAAGACTTTTGGCGTCTTCGTTTCCGTAGCTACTTTTGATGCTGACTGTACGACCGGAAGGACCTGTTAGAAGTACCCTTCAAGAGAAACATCAACAGCCTCAAAGAAGACAAAGCCAGGAGTCATGTTGAAGAATATTTAGGTACAGTCACCAAAAACATCTGAACATCCATACCAACACCTTGACAACAGAGCCATGTTCAGATATTTGAGAACGTCTTGTTTGCTCCGATATATCTGATGATGACACATGCATGACACTCATTCATCTCTACTCTTACATTAGAGGCATTTATGAGAATTACTTCATAAGGCTAAATTTATATGGCAGGTACGTACGGAACCCTCCATATATCAAACAATGCCGCTTAACCGTCTCAAAAGTATTCTGTTTCATCTGATATTCATTCACAGACTATTCAATTAATGCAAACAAAATAGGCGTCACCATATTAAGCGCGATCCTCGTATATGGCAGGTTGTCCTCTTAATAATACATCAATGTTATGTAATGGAGATATGATACTAAATGGCCAATTACTAGTTAAACTCCATATTAACACGCTGTGATTTTGATGTAGATAACACGAGATCAATGATGTCAGAAACATACTTCAGTCAATGGTCATAGACTTTGTTGGCTAATATCCAAGGTTCAACATATTTTAAACAACCTTCTATTCTACCTTGCGGTGGCTGGGCCATGTGCACCGGATGGAACCTTCTCGAATACCTCGACGTACCTTGCTTAGTGCAGTATCAAACGCCAAGAGAAACGTTGGAAGACCGATGTTGCGTTTCAAGGATTGCGCTAAGCGAGACATGGCTGCTTTTAAAATTGACGACTACGAATATGACACGAAAACGTAGAAAGGATATGTGAGTAGGTCAATTTCTTTGGTTTTAGGAGTTGAGACCGAAATACTTATGGCATATGGACAGTGGCAAATGTCATCGGCGAAGTTGAAGTAGCATACATACATATACCTACTCACGTCTGCTTCCCGGAGGAAGAGATCGCGGATTTCCACTTGCTACGATCTTGATCATGATCATGACATACCTCTCTCTTGCTTCATTCACGACATTTTTCATACATGCTCTTTGCAGATATCGTTGAAGTTACCTACGCACAGGTTTGGAATGTCATGATACGGCGGTCGTATCAAAAAGATTTGCGATGGCGCGGGTTGATCCTGGCATGTCTAATTAAATTCCAAGTACCTTGTTTGTTACTTGTTTTGACAAAATACCGCTTTTTGGACGTCTGGTTCAAGAAACTATGGCATAGTCTCGGGGTCAAGGCGGCGTGACCGCGTAGGCTTCAGTTTTGGCATCGACCCACGCGACCGTAACCTATTGTCTACCCACATCGAGAAACGAGAGACGACGCGGAGACGTGATGTCACGTTATCGCGCGATATAATTAGGTGCTTACTGTCTGGATGCGCCATTTTAGACTAGCGGTTTGGTTGGATGCAGAATAACAAACATAAGTAGGTATACCTATAATGCTCATGCAGGAAACTTAAGTTAAAGTAATAGATACTTGATAAGTTACCGCATTCAAATGATGTGGCTACTGTTACGTCTGTCTACGACAGGTCTTTAGCACAGAATTTGTATTGTATAGGTACATTGTACCTAGAGTGGTGTACCCAGGATTATGGTTTGTTTGGATCTGAGGGTAAGTTTTAGTTTTATGTAAGATTTTTCACGGAAGGGCCGATGCTTTCGGGGGGGCTCCACCTCTTTAGGGCCCCATGGATCCGCTAGTGTGTATCTACGTGTGTTTTCCGGGTTTTTTTGTTTTTTAGAACGAATTTATTTGTTGCTCTATTCTATACGGTGCAACCGATGAACCCACGATTTTTTTGACTCCCCTCATACGAAAGGTTAATGTCTTACCGCCAGACACCATCTTCCCTCACAAAAGTCCTTGAAGTACAAAGACTTCACTTTACAAAATGACTTCCCCGACGATGCAGGTGTCCATAAAGTTGTCTATAAATTCCTTAGTCCCATTATGTTAAACTACAATCCGAGCCGTTTACGCTTTCATGTTATCGGCTTAAGGTTTTCGACGGGTATTTAGTGCTGAATCCTTTACAAATGCCTTTAAAGAGGCATGTCACTATCAAATGCGTTATCATTGTACGAGTATCCAAAGGGAGCGAAATCCATTTCGTATTTCAGTTGCTAGTGCGACAAAGGACACCTATTTCTGTAGCGGCTATAATGTAAGGTAAACAACTGCATTCGTGGACTTGTGCTCACAATTAAGTATAATGTCCGGCCGTCTGTGTGTTATTCCCGACGATTTCTCGGTAGTCCGGTAAAGAATGGGGCTTCTTGTGTGGCGAGGAAATGCGCTTAGTTCCGATTTAAGAAGGAAATAGGGGTAGTGTGAAGTATGCAAGCACCATAAAGCACGGTATATACGGGCGTACAATTTAGTAGGAGAATTAGAATAGAGGCAGGATTTTTTTTGCCAATCCATTAGGGCGAATATTTTTTTTATGTACTGAATTCGATATAAAATACTTTTCATCCATTAAACAGATGGGAGCAGCTCGTTCCTCTAGGCGTATATTAGTCTTATTTGATCCGGTAAACTAAGTAAGTAACTTAAATTTAAGTCCCTGGGCGACCGAGCTCTGCTCGCATGAAAATGGAGAAAATACGGAGAAAACAAACTTTTCCGGACATGAGACCTATCTAGATCGATTTTTCGCACCCGTAAACCCCCGTATTCCAAATTTCATCGAAATCGTTAGAGCCGTTTCCGAGAACGTGATTGCAAATATATATATATACATACATATATAAATAAATAATTAAATAAATATTATGGGACAGTTTTTACACAAATCGAACTAGCTCCATAAGTAAGCTCAATAAGGTTTGTGTTATGGATACTAGACGACGATATATTTAATGGATATAAATACTTAAATACATAGAAAACATCCAAGACTCAGAAACAAATATTCGTGCTCATCACACAAATAATTGCCCTTACCGGGATTCGAACCCAGGACCTTCAGCTTCGTAGTCAGGGTCACTACCCACTAGGCTAACCTGTCGTCGATATATACATACAAATATTGCTTGTTTAATAGTATACGATAGGATATAGGATAATGGCCCATTTTTCAGACACCTACAGTGAATTTTGAATCGGTGTTAAAATTTAGTACGTTGTTATGTTATTGTAATTAAAATGTTGATGTAATGTGTGTATGTAATTTTGAAAAAAAATATCACCTATTTTTGTACAAGTGCAATGTCTGTTTCTCAGCCTGCTAGGAATTTGTATGGTTTATTAAGACCTCGCTTATATTTGAATGATTCACGTTGTTTAATAGGTATTTGGAACAAAGCAATATTATAAAATGCAGTGAATAGTGAGCAATAAAGAAGAAAGGCAAAGTAACGTTGTGGGCGTGAGAAAGCGAGGGCGGCGCGGGCGCAGCGCCGCTAACGCGCTAGTCAAACACGCAAGCACCCCGACATGTGCCGTGCCTACATACATGTACATTGTACAAGTACATGCGTACACTTCACTCATAAATAAAACACATGCACCAGAATACCAGCTCGGAGTTGAGACTACAAATGTAATCCCCTAACTGTTCAGTCATCTCGCTAACTCCTTTGAAGTTTGATATTAGGGCATTTTCAATTATTCGTGCACCCAATTAGCATGAGTTGTTAAACAAAAATTAACTCAAGTGTCAGTTTTGTAACGAAAGTTAAGCATACAAATGATGTGAAATGAACTGGTTTCACATTTAAATAACGTGTATATGCATATCATTTATAGATTGAAAAGAAAAAGTTAATTTTTACACAAATTGAATACTTAATTGTCGTTACAAAACTGACACTGAGTTAATTTTTGTTTAACAACTCACGCTAATTGGGTGCACGAATAATTGAAAATGCCCATTATATTCTTGTTCCCAGAATTGTCAAATAGGAAAATCAGCACGAGTACGACACGGGCCATAAAAAATTAAATAAATAATTACTAGACAATTTTTCACAAATCGATCTAGCCCCCATAGTGAGCTCAATAAGGCTTGTGTTATGGGTAATACTAGACGACGATATGTTTAATAGGCAAATACTTGAATACATAGAAATCATCCAAGACTCCGAAACAAATACTCATGCTCAACATACTAAATAAATAAAATAAAAAAAAAAACAAATATTTGTCCTTTCCGAGATTTGAAGCCAGCACCGTCAGCTACGAAGCTATACCCACTAGGCTAAACCGGTCGTCAAAATAGAAAATTAAACCCTGAATGAAGCAATTTTTTATACGTATATGTATACTGTACAAGTACACATGTCCTGTGGGTACAACTAACTGATAAATAAAACGAATGCAGACTACCAGTTCGGGATTGAGACTGCAATTCCCTAACCATGGTGAGGATTGACATGACACTAAGAATTTCGTTAATTTCGTACACCTCGTTACGATAACAGTTCTGTTAAGGATGTGTACGAAATTAGCGAAATTATTAATGTCACTCTCACGCTACTCGCTACGGCACTAATTGTTAACAAAGTGGAAAAAAGTTTTGACAACTTAATCAACATGGCAGGAGCAAACAATAAATTAAACGTTTCGAAAGGAGAAAAATTGTAAAACCTGTGATCTGTAAGCAGATATCTGACATCAAACCACTAGTATTCAATTAGAAATCAATAGCAAAAATAATAATCAGAAATGGTCTAGGTCTAGACCTAACAAGAATGGAACTCCTCCGCCCAGGTCTTCAGAAGACGATAAAAATACCTACCTAACCAATACGATCATATATAAGGATCACCTGTTAGCATTTAGCAACCGTTAAGTAACTACATTAACTGGAGACTATATATGATCTAAGTACGTATTGTCTGGCTGTCCAGATGTCCGGCTGTTCTCCTCTACAGGTCGCATTTCTCCACCGTTTTCGTGAAATTTTTTGAGCAGGTTCTATAATTACCTAAATTTAATTCAGTTTTTTGATCTCGCGATTTCTACAGCTTACAAACCCACTAGTAATATTATTATACTTACGTCATATCACAATAGCCCACATTACTTATGCTAGCACTATGCAAGTAGCGGTGTCGTGATCGTGAGAAACGGTCGCGGCGGGTGCCCACGCTGCCCAGCTCCCAGCGCCCGCCCAGATCCTTATCTTCCAAGAGAGAGGACTACCAGCACAAATAAAAAAGGCACTCACTATGTACAAGCTCCCTAAATTCTCAGACATTTCGAACCTGGACGATACGGCGAGTGACTAATTGCTTCTGCTCATCCGCCATGAAATTATACCACTTTATTTTATAACAATAACATAAAACGCTGATTAATTCTAAAAGATTAACCACTTTCTCCTATGGATTCTCTAATTAATAACTGCTAAGCCGATGCGTGTAATCTATTGATATAATTGAGCATTCTCCAGTGCTGTTATGCGTGAAATGACTGCCTTCCGCTTTCCTTATTGTCTATTATTTTCCTTCATAATCTCGAGCTGTAGATGCGGGTCTTCTTGAGTCTAGTGTTGAGAAACTAACCGACACACATTATTTGACCATAAACTTCACTCAATTTAGTTTAGACCCTCTCTCAGCTTTACTACAATAATTTCCCGCCACTTCGCAATAAAGGGAAAGAATGTAGTGTATGGAAGACGTACCTTCATCGATATGTGAACACATTTAAAATATCAGAATGCAGTCAACACCATCAGTACCACCACAGCACCCAGCAGTTTTATAAGAACCCAAAACCATATGCCATCGGCACGCTTACCGTAAATATCTCTCAAAATGAAGTACCTGAGCTTTCTCCAAATAAATGTCACGTTGATGTTAAGAACTTTTATTAGTAAAATTTAATTCGTTCCGCTACGTCACGAAAATTAGCCACGATATACGGGTAAAATACGTGACGTAGTGGAACGAATAAAATTTTACTAATGAAAGTTCTTAACAATGTGACA
This sequence comes from Epinotia brunnichana, assembly GCA_963854355.1. Classification (NCBI taxonomy): domain Eukaryota; kingdom Metazoa; phylum Arthropoda; class Insecta; order Lepidoptera; family Tortricidae; genus Epinotia; species Epinotia brunnichana. The sequence goes on from OY977942.1 coordinate 13,325,241, forward strand.
TTTTCTTGGGAAAAGCTCACCTACATACCTAATTGACTAAAAATATCAAAAACCAGGTCTAAGAAACGTGTTAACTTCTGTGATGAGTTTATCACTCAAGTAACTCAACAGTCCCATCACTAACCCTGAAGGATCGGGGTTCGATCCCAGTGCGTCTATTAATTGGCAGCTCCCTGAGAACCACTTAATTGCCAGGCAGTGGACGACATGTGTTATTATCTGGACGCTAGCTCCGCATTACAGCCGTTTACCCTGCACTCCAGTGCATGCCTATGGTAATTCGCGCTTGTGGGCATTCTCATTGTTACTTTCTCATTTCTCGCAGTTATTTATTATCCTGCCATGCATATTGTATAAACTGTTAGAACTTTCTATTAAATGGCACCTATTTCTTTCCACCACACTTTTTACAATCCATACGTAGGTACATCCATACTGTAGATAAGTTATATTAGTGAAGATGTATTGACATTGACACTTAAACTTTACTGCTCATTTGATAGATATAGGTATGGAGTTAGTTTAAGTCTCTGAAAAAAACATATATTTAACTAATAGTTTTCATTGTAGAGATCATCACCGATGTACCCTACTATTATCTATTCCGTGACCGAGGTGGAATTTTATAAAAACGAAAATGCAAAATAATTCATTTACGAGTTCTACGCGGGAAGGCGCAAGCACAGCAAGCATTGAAATTCAAAAAGGCTGAGTTCTGTAAAAAATGTTGTTGTGTTAGTACACATATTATGATTTATGATGGAGCATAATTTTGGTGAGGATGGGATGGTCTACAAGGGTCGCCGAGCGACCGCCATCGCTGGCGCCCATCGCTCCTCGCCCCGGGCCGCATGACGAATCCAATTAACACCGCTAACGAATACTGTCGGACGTACGCTATTTATGTTTCCTCGCAGTCGCACTGTAAATATTTAGTCCGAAAGGCGTCTGGCATCGCCCTTGTCTTATCTCTGAATCGGGTGCGTGAACGATTTCACGGGCTTCGGACGCGTGCCGATGCGCTGAGAACGTACAGGATACAGTTTTGTAAATACTGATTAGAAAGCTTAACGAGCAGTCCTTGAAAACATCCAGTTTATTTATTGTAGCGCCAATGGATAGACACGTGCTTTCAATATCATAGCAGCGGATTGGGCAGTAAATCAGGCATCGTCGCGTGCGCGTGGGCACAGACAGGTGATGTCGGCCGATTATCTGCTAATTTATACTCGTTGCGCCGCTACCTCTGTTCTCTCATATCCATTTTATTCATACCGCAAACAAGCTCTTCTACTCGTATAGGCTGCATTCCTTGCGCCTTGTTCTGTTAACTGCTGGGTTGTATTGTCCTTTTTCGTTGGTCATCTCTTATTTTAAATGCCAGTTGCTTGGCTCCTATTTGGAGTAGTCGCGGGTGATGTCACCGTGTGGCATCACGAAGGGGCCCGTTTTGGAACGTTTACGATACACCTCCACATATTCGCAGCAGTTCATTCACCGGTAACAATGCGAATGTCGTTATCATTGATTTATCTATTAGTCGAATGTTAGAACCATTAATTAAAACAGCGATAAGTTAAGTTCGACTAGCAATGCGATTATACCTAATTAATTACATTCATACTAGCTAGTCGGTCATTATTATAAAATCTGAAATATCGATCGTGTTTTAAAATGTTTGCTCGAAAATGTTTGCAACGATTCCGATAAAACTTTATATAATTAGACTCAATTGTTTCTATAATCAATTAAGATATTATTTTTATCTATCTTATTTATCGAATCCTCATTTGTTCGCGCCTATTTTGTAATTACAGATGGAATTTAATACCTGTTACCTAACTCATCACATCTACGAGTATTACACCGATATCTTTACACATAATACTTATATCCTCATGTATAAATAAACCTAAGTCGAATGCAGACCGGGGTGTAAAATCAAGTAATACGTGCGTTAAAAACCATTTTAATACTATTATTAAATTTTAAATAAGCTGTTAAGGATTTCACTATTAACCCTTTCATCCAAAACGTAAACAAACGTGTCGAAAGGGCAGGTGCGTGTGAACTTGCCGACCGTGAAATTGACGTAAATTTGCTCCGGTGTGGTCCTAGAAAAAGTGGCGATTACTTGCCTTACCCTGCCGGTGATTCGCCACGCCGAGGACCTGCCCTTACATACACCCTCACTTCATCGGGCCTCTGGACTACTGTTCAGTTCAGTCATACTATCCCTCAATACATACTATAAGTGTGAAGAAGACAGCTGGACGACGCTATTGTACCTAAGTCGCCGCATTTTTTTATCGTTGGTAGTGAAGTCCATCATCATTTGTCCTGTCCCTCCCGTACATTAGACAGAGGGATGCAGTGTTTGTGGCCTTATTGAGCTCTGAAATATTTGATGAGTGCAAAACAATTCCGCCGTGCCTAATTTTGAAGACTTATTATGACTTTGAAACGAATACCATGTAGGTAAGTACACCTACGTTGAAACTTATGCATCGACAAAATTTCAGTGTGTGTCAACTGTTTCGTGCCAATGGCACAATGTTACGAGGTACTTAAAGTTAGGATAAATCTAATTAAGACATTGACTAAATAAGTTGCCATTGCGAATCGTTTTCGCTTTGTATGATAATATAGGTATTTAGAATGGCAAACGACATTCCGTAAAGAAAGGGTAAAAATCAAAAACTCCGACTCCGTAACATGCCTTGCATTGTACCTTCGAAACAATAGGCGATATAGAAATTAATGATCTAATCAATGTCAACGAATCCTCGTTTAAATATCTCGGGATCATGCTAATTTTATATCCTATTTGTTTAATGGAAATTTCACTGCATTTAAAATTACTCGAGCCTTTAAAAATATTCCAATAAATGGAAAGTGCCCTGCTAGAGTTTTTTGTTTTAGTTGATTTCATCAAGGGCGGGATCAAAGAGGATGCGGCAGTTTCTGGCGCCAAGATCGCAACGATATCGTCGCTAGAACAGTAATCGTCAATAAAATCTCAATTTAGATGGCACCGATACCGCGTGAGTTACGGACGGACAGTGAGACCGAACACGAAAACCTACTCGACGATGGAATGCGCCGGCCACAGGACCTGCTAACGAATACACCGCCCTGTGACGCTGGTGCTTAATTTAATTTCGGTTTATAATTTAGAACGATTAATAATGGATGGGTTATTGAAGTACGACTCGTGACAGTTTTGGAGATAAGACATTAAACCTAATTATTGGGCCTGACAGGGCTGACATTTCGCGCGAGTCCGCGGGCGCCGCGGCTGCCTGGCGCGGCGCGGGCTTGACGCCTCGCGGACAGCGGCACGCCTACGCCTATTTAGAACAAACCTTTTTGTTTTTTCCTGCCTCCCTACTGGCCAGTCACAGATAAGAAGGACGACGAAGAAGACACTTAAAAATAAATTTGTCGAAAGTGATAAATGATGGATATAACTTTTATTATTTCAAATTAAATTAACGATCCGACCCGAACGTCTACCTTTTCTCACATTAGAGGGATCTTATCTGGAATGATTGCTTCCATTACCTTGGAGAACGGACGGACACGTTGTTTTGTAGTCGAGGGGAGATAAAGAGATTAATGCGTAAAGCAATTAATTTTGATTGAGGTGTGTTTTATTAAGTAATTGTTTTTGTACGTGAATTTGAAACGCGCTGTAAAGTCAACACTACAATAGCCGTGCTGGGTGTCGCGGCGTTTGATGATGGATGGGAAAACTATTTATATCGATTGTTGGAGGTTCGAATTAAAGATTGGTGTTCAAAATAACACATTAATATTAGTATTAGGGCCGGGGTCGGTTCCCACAGCGCTTTAATACATTTTTCGTGTTCCAGTTAGCGCCCCATAAATTGATTAAGGGACTGCGGCGACGGTCAGAGGTTTTTTTTGTGATGCGGGACAGGTAATGACTCGGCTGCTGCCATTCCGGGGTCACCCGGCATTCCGCCGCTACTCACATCACACAACACATAACTACTATTGGACTATACTATCTGACTATTTACTATTGGAATTGTGTATTCATGGCCATACTAATAGATAATATTTAGTAGGTACTGGTACCTAGGGTAGTAGTATATTTAGGGATATTTTTACAGGCCGATAAAGTTAAATTCGTGGATTCATGGTCTCTATATGTATAAGGATGGGGAGCACAAATAACCTCTACGTGCTCCGGCTATCTCGCCTGCTCGTGGTCCTCCTGCTGATCAACGGAAGAGGTGGCAACAGAGAAGCCAAATTTGAAACAAACCCGGCTCGGTGCCAGCCGTTACGCACCTGCAACCGAACCGACTCCACAACTCCACACGTTCGGTAAGGTCGAGAGAGTGATATGAGTTTGGGCATTACCAAGAGGTCACTTCACGCACTTCAGCCTGCCGAGTGGAAAACAACACGGAGAGTGGCAGTTACCGGTGCTAAGTCCAAGCAGATAGGCGTTAGTGCGGACGCCAGGGGTCACTCTCGACAGTGGGACTGGGAGGGTCCATTGTAGGCCCACTAACAAGTTATCGCCCGCTTCAAGCCGGGCAGCCTCCGGTCAGTAAGGGATTTGCCCGTCTCGGTGCTGATTTGTTTCTAACATTTGCTTGTCAATTATGCGGTCGGGCCTGTCGCTCCCGTATCGGCCTTACGAGTCATGTGCGTAAGTGCCGCACCACCTTGACATAGACGCTGTTTAAATCATCTTATCATAGATGTACAAGGCTAATGATGATGATATGTATAACATTTCATGTCGGGATAGGGCTAGGTTATAGGTAAGAAGTTATGCCGCATTTCATGCAAATACATTGACAAATCTGAATCTTCGGTGTCGCCTCGTCACAAAAATTACAACAATTCAGATTCAGCATGACACCAAAAAAAAATACGTTCGACTATTAGACAACCACAAAAAATCTCAACCCATTAAACCAACGCGTTCAACCACGAACTTTTATTAAATCGGAGTTGCCAAATGAAGCATTTAAGCTAATAGCTTATACGAAATACTTCGGGACCAAATCAGCATAATGTAGCGAGCCAATTTCCTGCGAGGAAATTGCTTTCCCGAGCAAATGTTTCCAAGTACGTAAAAGCTTCTGTTCTTTCCCAGTCACTTGCTGAACATCAATCATGGCTTCATGGCTAGAGTTCTTAGGAAAAACGTATTTTCATAACAAATGCATGACAATGTTTTTTTCCTGACGGGGTGCACAATCGCTGCCCCACTTAGCGCGTGAGCAATGGTTTTGTAATGGTTTGCCAACAATGCTGTTTACGTATAGCGTAACGTTTTGGAATACATATCAATTTAATGTAACGAATGTAGCTTTTTCATCATAAAGGAACAATAAGCAACTACTAATGTTGCATTATGGTTTAGTTTTGAAAGCAAAACGGAAGTGAAACGGCAACTTTGTGGTAACTTTTGTTAACTTTACGGCTAGAAGTTATACGTTAATATTGAATGCAGAATAACTTGTGTACAACTGTACATGTAAATATATATCAAGCCTCCAATTAAGTACTTAATGGTAAGAAAAAAACAAAATTAAAATGTTTATTCTGCATCAATTAGAGGTTTTACATGTCAGAATAGGTACATACTTACTAGAGACATATTTTATTCCCCCTAGAAGCTAAATAGTACTCGCTATGAACCAGAATCGGCAATACTTATTACCTACTAATCTCGTACTTCCTACCTTCCACTCAATTACTTAAAGGTTCGCTGGTAGAGACCCCTTATATAACGTAAATACCTATTGAACCTGTTATTGTGTACAATTAAGTGCCTATACTATACCCCGTTCCCCGGGAGGATTCCAACTTCCAAGTATGTAGTTTGAACAGTGTATAATTCCTGAGGCCCTAAGGAGTAAAATATTTTGTACAAAGAAACCTGAGTTAGTTCACTTTTTTTTATTTACATACATTACACATTTTTGCTAGACCAGTTACCTAACTTATGTATAAAATAAGTTTCGGTCAAAAATATCATTTTTGGTACAAGCTTTAACTGCCGACTGTACTTTTCTGCCATCGTCAAGTACTCATTGAGGCGATTCTTAACGAGCCCAAACTCGATGGGGTTGGTCGTTTTATTGCGGAGTTCCTATGACCACCTTCCAGCTCCAGCATCAGATCAGCTTCAATTCATCATAATATTGTATTGTCATGCAATATACATATGCTAGCAAAATTTCAGCTCAATTGGATAACGGGAGTGACTGAAAAAAGGATTGCAAATTTTGACGGACAACTTACATACTTACCATATTTACATACATACGAACAGTGCAAGTTAATATAAAGCTTGTAAAAACAGTGAGCCGAACTCTTTCGTTATATGACATTTTTTACTCCTTAGGGCCTCACGTATTCACACTGTTAAAATCATGTGGAATCCTCACAGGGCACCTGTATACTTACACAACGTACTCGTAAGTACCTAAGTATAACAAACCAAAATAATGCAAGTATTTTTAGTGTCTAGTCACCCAGGTTTTGGTCGTCCAATGAAGTCAGCCAGTACTTTAGCCGTATATAAAAAGGCGCGAGGTGACAATATAAATAACAATTTGGCCCACCCCGTTCGAATGTGGTGCGCCGGAGTGGATTAGCATAAGAATGCCGCATCACGAACGCCCACGACCACTGTCCCTTGTCTTTTATACATCGAATTTAATTTTGATTTACGACAATCCATACAATTGTACGCAAAACGTTTTTAGGATGGGGATTAAATACCTATTGTGCGGTGGTGACGATGCGCCTATTGTACCAGGCTTTTAAGTAATAACTTTGTGTACGCTACCTGACGTCAACACAGAATAGATGCATTATTTCATATTTTCCGCTTTCATTAAGCGCAAAACACTTTTTTCACAAAAGAGATAGCTATTTATTTGATACAGAATTTGCTAATCGGCAATAATAAACGAAATAAACAAAATAGCGGCCAAGTGCGAGTCGGACTCGCCCATGAAGGGTTCCGTAAAATAAATTGCGGTTTAGGATTTATGACGTATTAAAAAAAAACTACTAACTAGATCTCGTTCTATACCAATTTTCGGTGGAAGTTTGCATGGTACATCATATATTTTTTTTAGTTTTATCATTCTCTTATTTTAGAAGTTACAGGGGGGGGGGGGCACACATTTTACCACTTTGGAAGATCTTAAGATAGAAGATCTATCCCTATGGGTTTGATGAAAATTTTTTTTTTGTGTTTCAATTCTAAGTATGGAGAACCCCCAAATTGTTTATTTTTCTATTTTTGTGTGAAAATCTTAATGCGCTTCACAGAATACATCTGCTTACCAAGTTTCAGCAGTATAGTTCTTACAGTTTCGGAAAAAAAGTGGCTGTGACATACGGACAGACAGACAGACATGACGAATCCATAAGGGTTCCGTTTTTTGCCATTTGGCTACGGAACCCTAAAAAATACTCTGTAAAGTCGCCTTCAATGGACTTTGATAACTATGTAAACAAACAATGTATTGGAATTGACATTTTTAATGTCAATTCCAATACATTGTTTGTTTACATACAATGTAATTAACACCGTAAACAAACAATGTATTGGAATTGACATTTTAAATGTCAATTCCAATACATTGTTTGTTTACATAGTTAGCAAAGTAAATGCATAATTATAAAAAGCCTGTTTTCATAACAATCGAATATACATAAAAATGCTCTCTGATGAAGGTACCTACATTAATGAAGATATGCGGAACACGAAATGATATTTATCGTCATTCGAGTTGAAAATAAACATTTTTAAAACAGCAGGCCAATAAATGTAAGTTGACGCTTTAAGTAGACACTTAATAACTTAATTAATAAAAGCAAAGGACCGCACCATAACTCATGATCCACATTGGGCACACAGCAAAGTGCTTCTTAAGATTCTTTTATGCAAATGTTATAAAAATATACATCTGGGGAATTATTAATGAAGGGTCTGCTCGCATTTGACATGTTCGTACATTAAACTAATATATGAGGGTTAATGATCGTCTAATTATTTTAAACAGCTCATAAATTTTGATTAAGTTTATTTACTTTATTATTTTTCTTATTTTGAACGCAACGAAGGTCGATAGGATGATAAAAATAAAGCAAGAGCAAATGACCAATCCATTATTTATTTACAAAGCATGAACATTATGAGTCACTAGGTTAAAATAAAAATCAGTCTCCAAACTGGTATAAATAATAAGTAGGTATAATAACTGGGAGAAGGGTATCAGTTGCACGTTTAATTGAATTAGGTACCAAATCTTATCTTAATTACAATTAACCGACCTACCATACGAATTTTACAAAAACTTATCTTCCATCAATGTATAATTTAGCCTCAATTTGGGTCTTTATCAAATCCCAAAACGAAATAGACCTCATCGTTAATAATAAACGACAGTGCTCAGTGTTAATACGCATTTAAGATAATATATATTTTACGGTACAAAAATAAAATGTCCACCTAATAAATCGTGCCAGCCTTATCGTCTTTCGAGAGGCGACAATAAGAACCAGATAAGGGAAGGGTCTTTGGGACGCGAGTTACATTTTCGTTAACTTTTACGTTTGCGTTAGGTTCTCCTTGTCAAGTGTGAGCTAGGGGTATAACGGACATTATTCGTGTTGAAATGTTTTTAGGGACTCGTGGTGTGTCCGCCGCGCGCGAGCCGAGCGTAATCGGCGTTGCATCTTAATTTAGTTGTCTTGTAAGGTGGGAGGCGCAGTGGTACATAACCTAACCCACTGCGAAGGCAAAGGGCGCCCGCGCGGCGCGCCACACATATAAATACGCCGTGATTCCATAATAAATGCCTATCTTTATTTATAGGATCACAATCTCTCCGCTTATTATTTGTCCTATAAAGTAGTTCCCCGTACAAGATGGGCTGCGTATTTATATTCAGCGGTTCCTTGATTGTGAGTCATAAGTACTTTATTATTGAAATAAATCATTGGCGGAATATCTACAAATTAATTTTATTTACATAATATTTATAACTTAATTTCAAAAAAATGTAGTGCCGGCAACATCGTCGTAATACTGGTAACAGTATATCTATTAGAAATGTAGTCAATAAGTTTCTGTCAAAAATTTCATTTTTGGTACAAGCTTTTATTGCCGACTGTACTTTCTAACGAGCCCAAACTCAACGGGGTTACGTCGGTTATATACCGAATTCCCATGGCCACCTTCTGTCTCCATCATCAGATCAGCTCGATGGTCACATAATATTGAATTGTCATCCAAACTATACTAATACCCAAAATCAGCTCAATCGGATAACGAGAAGTGACTGAAAAATGGATTGCAAATTTTGACGGACAACTTACATATTTACATACGAACAGGTCAAGTTAATATAAAGCTTGTAAAAAGTCACTGAAGTTTGCAATATCCTCAACGGAAGTATTGTCTCAGTTCATTTGCTTCCTTGTCATTTGAATTTTTGTTCAGTAAAAAAATAGAAGTAAACGCATAGCTAAAAGTAGATACAAAATATTTGTATTTAAAGAGTAATATAGTTAATACTTAGGTATGTGTCAAGGGTATTGTAGGTATGTTTCTTTACTCCCTTTGTGTGTCTTTTGTGTAGTGAATAAGTCTTCTTTCTTTCTTTTGTATGTATTTAAAAAGGGCTTACCACATTAACGAACTCCTGAAACGTGATCGAATCGCTTGTTGCACTCTCAGCTTTGTCCAGAAGGATCTGGAATAAAATACACGCAATTGATTAATCTATGATTATTTACGATGTTAAAGAACATGTAAGGGTGAATGTCTACCAGTTAAATACTGGGTGAAATTAAATTCCTGAATCAGAACCGCAAAATATGAATCTATCTTTGATTCTGAGCAACTTTTACTATGGGACCAACTTTGTGTTATGCAAAAAAAATCCAACTACTACATACACTTAACTCATTTTAGACTGGCGATAATGTATGACAAACATGGTGTTTTTTTTTGCATAATACAAAGTTGGTCCCATAGTAAACGTTGCTCAGAATCATGGATAGATTCACATTTTGTTAGTTTGATTCACGAATTTAATTTTACCCCTGCAGTATATGAAAATACATATTCACACATATCTCGTCTAACAGTCGCCATCACATACATCGGAGCAAACAAGCACGTCACAAACATCGGAACACACCTCTATTTTCAAGGCATTAGGGTGCATGTGCCGATATTTTTGAACACCTATAGTGTACATATGTATGTGATGGCGACTGTACCTATATCCACCCTTAGACATATCGAGTAATATCAACGTCACTTGAACAGTTGGGCAATTCACCATTGCTTGCGGGATCACAATTTTTTTTCTAGATACACACCTACGTACAAATTAAATTGTAACAACTTTGTAAACGTAGTTATATGAGTGTGACCACAGATGTATGAATATAAGGAGATCGGACATGGCGGCCGATTTGTATAGAGTGAGCCTGTCGCAAGTACATTAACCCACACAACGCCCAAGTAATTGACAAGACAAAGCACGCACACATCTAAAACACACACACTTGTATACCTACACGCTTATTTGACAATAAACGCGCATCACATCAGGCATTTTGGGAAAAAACGTAATATTCTCTGCGATCAGCACGCGTGCACAGTATGGCAGTGTATGCCCATTGAACATACAGCTGCGACACGGCCGCCGGCGGCTTGTCCTCTCTCTAGTATTCTATGCTCTGAGAGTGTGACCTTTCTATTACTGAATGAACTTCGAACTTCGAGCAACACGGAAGGGGGTAGGCATTCGCACCATTTCCATTTCCCTTCTGTCAAAATACAAGCCCAAGTGAGCATGGTTCGTACACACAAAAATGTATGAAGGTGTGCAAGTTTTTTCGGTGTATTGTGTATTTTTTTAGTATCAGTAGCAAATTTCCCCCTCTGCCCCGCTAGAAATGACAGAATTATTTGACTCTAATATTCATAGCTAAGGCCACTCCCTTCCGCTAGGAAAGCAGTGTTGCTCGAAGACTTCGAATAGCAAAACATTTCGCCGTCACTATTCAAGTATTCATATGATCGCCAATAAGGATCATACTCATACATATGTTTAATTAGGTACTAACTAATTTATCTCGTATTCGAACACCTACCCACAAAAATATCTTTCAGGAACTGAAGGAACATTTTTTTGTTTATCCAGCCTGTGTAATGTGAATGACCCATTTTGCCACGTCGCGAACGTTATATTTGTTGACTGTACCTCTTGTTTGTGTGGCGGTACTTGAGCTTTGAAGTCGGGGTTCTGTAGGGTCAGCAAGAAGTCCGGCCAGGGGATCTCGCCAAAGCCTTCAGGGTCAAACTGGAATGAAATATAATTATGTAGATAATCAGGAAGACAGACAACAGAAGAAGCGTCAATACATTTCACACAAGACACGTCTCTCTGTGGTCGAGTAAATACAGTCGAGTTTATAAATATATGGACGTTCCCAAAGGTTCTAAAATATCTGAGCAACCTTAATGCAACCTGTTTTTCACCTTATCAATTGTAGGTTTGTTTATTTCTAATTGTATTTTACCTACTTTGTTGACTTTGTGTTAATATTATTATTATTATGTTCTTTGTTTTTGACTATCATGATGTTATTTTGTACAGTTTTGTAGTATGTAGTAGAAGTAGTAAACACTTTATTGCACAAATTTGTACAAAGGCGAACTTACCCTTTGAAGGGCTCTCTTCCAGCTACCCTTTAAGTAGTTTTGACATGTACATGCGAATTTATACTGTAATTTCTTTATATTGTATGCCCTCAACAATAAAGTCGTGTTCACATATTTTTGATCAGTTTGTCCGTGCACATATTTTCGAACTCGACTGTACAATCGCTCGCAATTTATCAGCTTTACCACCTCTGCCTAGGTTCTCTAGTACAATAATTATAAGGCTTATTTAATTAAGACCCGTGCCAATGTAGTTGACATTACCTAAACGACTAATTACCGTAATTTATATAATTACGATCGAACAGAATGAACAAATAAAAATATTTTTTACGATATTATTTCGATAAAAATCGAATAAGTAAGGCCGTTTCGCATCTAGATCTTTTTGATCTCCTTGCGTGTGTATTGTCTGCTAAAATCTATATTAATTCATATTCCATGTATTATATTCGTCGTTTATATTATAATGTAAGAATTTGAACGAAGGTGTGTCACTTGACGGTTTTTACTCAGATAATGCTATAATTCTGTGTAACTTTTGTAAATTCCATTAGCGAATGCGATGCCAGAAAAGTTAGTAGAAGTGGGTACCTAAGCGTATTATTACCATGTCATGAAAAGCGGTAGGACGCGCTGCGCGACGCCAATCGTCACGTCCTCACATCTTCCACTCAGAGCACGCACCTTCCCCTAACTTCCATAACTTCGCACATGATCACTCCACTGTTGTGACAGCATCATTTTTAAAAAGACAAAACGTAAGCGCCCCTATCCAGCCCGTATTATCTAAAATGTCCCCTACGTGACCGCACCGCGTTTGATCCTCGTCGCTACCGCCCTTTATCTACTTATATAACTCGTTATTACCCGCTTCCGTACATTTTAATCAGCCAAAAAAATATTCCTCGAAATTTGTTACTGACATAAACGACAGTTTTTATGAATTATAACGCGTAAGCCGAAATTTTATGGCGAACGAGAGCTTAGTAGAATACATATAAAATGCATGATTTTTATCTATATTGGTATTGATATGCCTTAGTCGTCGTATACAGGTCTTTTGTTTTTATACCTGAACAGCCTAACACATTTCTGAAACTGATGTCGTTATCTTATTGAATGTTAGACAAATCGCTACAAGAAGTTTGTATATTAAGAATGAAATGGACATATTAATTGACTAGATAAATAAATGGCCACAAATTTAAACACACTAGTATTTAAGATAAACAAAAAGTAGTAGTTATGTATACTTATATGTAACAAGTTAAGGATGATACCTAACCAAGCGCCATCCATCGTGCATCGCAATAATTGGTCGAAATAAAATGTTTTAATTGCGTTACTCACGTAAGCACTGGCACTGGCTGGTTTGACACTTGACTCTACATATTGTAGACTAAAATATGACTGACTACTAATGACATATCAAAATTGTATTAAAACTATATCCCGAGCAAGGACGGAGGAGCTACTCGCTCGACTCAACGGTTGGAAATGGTACCTATTGACTTTAAGTTTACTTGTAAATTATCAACAGATTTTTAAAATCAATGATTTAAGTTATATTTTTACGTAAGCAGTGAACTATACATATTAAGAATTTAAGAAACAGTTTTACCGTCACGCCAGATCACTTTTTTCGACGTTCCTAACATTTTTCTTTTCAAATTATGGTAACAAAAGAGGTAGCAAAATAAAATAAGATAAAGATATCGCGATGATGAAGTGCGGAGCTGTCAGCGGAACGTATATCCCGGCCTCACGTGCGAACATGAATATAAATTGTGCCTTCCACCAGATAATCTATTTGGAAACAACTATCATAACAGCATCGTTAATATTGAATGAGAAAAGGTTTTGGGAAGTGAAGTTCTGAGCTCACTCCCTTGGTTTTAAATGGTCTCGTTATCAGAAGTAACTATTTTAAGTACCGATGAAAATGCCGATCAATAGTGATGTAACTACGCTGGTGAACTTAGTACCTACGGGAACAAATAACGTGATGGAACCAGTAGTCGACACGGAACAGCAAGTAATCGTCACTTTTTACACGACTGCCCTAAGAAAAGAAGTGTAACGTTTTCAGGGTTTATGTGTGTATGTTATAAATATAGAATCCTTAATCCACCAGACCTACTCAATGCCTTAACCCTTAACCGATTTAGATTTTAGATGTGTGAGGTATAGTTAGAATCCTTACGACATCCGGGTGACATAGGCTGTATGACTTCACAATAAAAACAATATGGTGGATTGTATGATGCACTAACACGCACACACTAACACACACGCACGCACACACTAACACACACACTCACACGCGCACACACAGGCGCGCACACACACACACACACACGCACACACACACACACTCAACTTTAGGGTCACGACACTATGCCTGTGATACCTAATTCGTCTTTGTTTTTATTTTATGTTATAAATATTTACCTACATATAAGAAATTAACATTAACTGCTTTTTTATGGAGGAGCGGGTCTTCCTGACACAGGTATTTTTTACCTACTAGGAAGACCCAACCTTATTTTCAATGTAACCTAGCAATCTATGAAATAAAACATTTTCATTTTCATTTTTTTTCATTTCATTTCATGATCAATATTGTCTGATATGACGAAAAATTTTTATTTCTTCAACTGTTAAAAATAAGGACTGGCACCTATATTTTATTTTAATGTGGCAACACTGAACCACATCGTGTCTATCCTAATTTCATCCAGTACAGTCAGGGGTATTAATATACGTACCTACATAAATATCTGTACACGCCTTTATGACATTGACAATAGAGTCTTGTACAGTCAGCATCAAAAGTAGCTACGCAATCGACAACGTCAAAAGTTCTTAATCCCTTTTAATAAAGACGTTTGACGTCTTCGTTTGAGTAGCTACATTTGATGCTGACTGTACATATACTCGTATTTATGTCCTTATTTATGTACCTACGTATATAATACCCCTGAGTGTAGCGACGATGTTATTGATCATTTTAATTTTAATCTTAGGAATAAAAATAAATTGTCTCAAACTAAACCTAGCTTTGTCCATTTCAATAACAGCTTTAGCAATATTGCCATAATTTTTTTCAATAAAGTAAGTCAACATATTAAACAATGTAGAGATACGAGTATGAGAATGTTTGACAGAAAGTTAAACGAATATTTCATTAATAGACCATTTTATACAATTAAGGAATTTTGCGCCAATGCCCTTATCTTTTTGACATCTCAAATGACATCTATTAAATACCCAATAAAATCCAATGTAATGTGTCCTTTTATTAATGTAAGTACCTATTCCAAGAATAAGTAATTAATTTTAAAATGTATTGTAACTATAGTTGTATTATTGTAAATATAATTGTATTATGAATAAAAACCGGTCAAGTACGAGTCTGACTCGCGCACCGAGGGTTCCGTACAAACTTTCATACACCATACCCGTCATGTAAGGACCCCATTCATTCTTGAACAATCTTAAACAGCTCGTAGTAGAAGTTACCGTTGCAAAGCGCCTTCTGCATTTTGGTGCTAACAACTAACTAACCTAGTATGTTTGCTTATCAGCGATAGCTTTTTATCACGCGTACTGATTTCGATTATTTATTTTTTATTTGAAAGAAGGGATATAAAATTTCATACAAAAGTAAGTACTTAAATTACAAATTTAATTAAAAAATTATTTTTGATAAATAACAAAAATAGCTAGATAGAGATATTGTTTTATTTTGCCTGTATTATTTATGTTACTCTAAGTCATTATGTAATTATTTCAGAATTTTCGCTTTGTAAACTTCTGAGATAAGGGGGAGGGGGAATGGTATATTTAGGGTTCCGTACTCAAAGAGTAAAACGGGACCCTATTACTAAGACTCCGCTGTCCGTCCGTCCGTCCGTCCGTCCGTCCGTCCGTCTGTCTGTCACCAGGCTGTATCTCACTGATACCGTGATAGTTCCAGTTGAAATTTTCACAGATGATGTATTTCTGTTGCCGCTATAACAACAAATACTAAAAACATAATAAAATAAATATTTTTATTGATAATGGTACGGAACCCTTCGTGCGCGAGCCAGACTCACACTTGGCCGGTTTTTTCAACATTTTCCTTAAGAAATCAAAATTTAACCACTGTAGAAAAAAAAATAAAAACGGTTTTGGAAAGTGCAACTCAAGCTCTTTCATATGATACCCCACTTGATCTATTTACTAGACTTTGATTTTACTAACTAACTACTAACTCCCCTCATATTCATCATTTAAACAGAAAATAAAAATGTTTATATATTTTTTTCATTTTCCATACACGTGTCTTAACCCTTTTCCAAATTTCAAAATGATAGCTTATGTAGTTCCTGAGATATTTAACGTTATGACAGATGGACGGACGGACAGACAGATAGACGGACAGACGGACAGACGGACAGACGGACAGACGGATAGACGGACAGACGGGCAGAGTCGCACCATAAGGGTTCCTTTTTTACCTTTTTGGTACGGAACCCTAAAAACAAGATTTCTTCAGCGAAAGCGAATCGTTAAAAGAGTAGATATACTCTTTTGCCGATTACTTAATTACTATACTTAATAGATATTACAAATTTCAGTTAATTTTATGAATTACAATTTTCAAATATTGTGGTAATGTATACCTACGCTCTTATTGGACAATACACGCGCATCAAATAAGGTATTTTGGATAGAAACGTAATATTCTCTGCGATCAGCACGCGTGCACAGTATGGCAGAGTATGCCCATTGAGCTAACAACTGCGACGCGGCCGCCGGCGGCTTGTCCTCTCTCTAATATTCTATGCTCTGAGATTTTATCAGTCACCTAATAAATGCATTTTCAGTCCCTATAATAGTAAAAGAATCACCTAATTAGTAAAAGGATTATCTAAATATCAATAAGAATTAGGTACTTGGAAATAATATCTATCATCAAATAATTTCTATTGAAGAAGAAAGTTGACTGAGCCCTGCTTTCGTTTCTGGGACTCGGTCTCCGACCCTCCGCCCGGACTCCCTATCCTGCGTTTCACATGAGCACTCGACCTACGCTCCGCTCGGGACGTCGCCACCTCCCCCCACTCGCTTCACTTCGGCCTCGTGCTTCCGTTCAACTCAGGAGTCAGGACCTCCTTCGCGAGCTTCTGGCTTAGCAGGCTTTTATATACACTCTAGGGGTAGGGCAGACAAGACCACGTGGAAGTGCGGTGCGCTGATTCGGGTTTTGGTAGCAATTTTTACCTTTAATCATTTATTTATATCTAAACTTATTTATAGTAAAACCAAATTATATATTTTGAAATTTATAGCATTGACGAAAAAAAGAAGCTGATTTGACTTTTGTCAAATACCGTTTGACTCGGCCCCTGTTAGTAATTTTTTCATTAAATTAAGGAACTGAAGGTGACAGATCTATTATTTTGATGACAGATCAGGCTATAGAAAAAAAGTGATTTATATTTATATATAATTAAATAGATATTAGTTAGGTATAAACATCTAATAATTAGGTGACAGAAAATATTGTTGCCATATCTAAGTACACGAATGCATGCAGTGAATCAAATTCATGCCTTGCGACTTACCCTATCGAAGAGTAACCGCCATTTCTGAAAAAGGAAACCTGTTTTCAGAAACTTGTTTTTTTTTTAATATGTAAATACTAGTATAACTTAAAATAATGCATTAAATTGATATATTGGTCAATGTCCCAATGTTTGACATCTTGTTGTTGCCAGTGTCATGTATTCGGCCAGTGTCGAGCACTGGGACGTTTACCGTAGGTACCTAACAATGACGTGCCGTCACTGGCGTCGATATCTTTGGGTAAGCAAGATCGGTAGTTATAGGTGGTTAAAGTAGACAAGCAGGTAGAAATCGTGTACATAGTACATACTATGGACGCCTTCCCACTGGTTCCTTATTAAAATAAAAGTTGAACCTGGATTTAAATACGGCAGCACTCGCTTCTGGGCACAAGATACTTACATCAAGTCCCGCGCTGAGGCCAGAGACCCGTTACTGTGGGCAGGACCTAGATCCCGGAGTCCATGGGGGTGTTGGTGGAGAGGGCGCGATGGTGACGAGTAATGTAGTAGTGCATATAATGTCACCGTTAGATTGTGAACACCGTCAGTTATTAATCTAGCTCGATATTGTATACAAAAATAATGCGTTAAATTGTGAACGGTTTTGACAGTTCACAATTTTTCGTCAGTTTATAATATCGCGAGTTAGATTATAAACTGACGGTGTTGATACCTAATCTGACGGTAACACATACATTGTATAAGGTAGCTTTTCATATAGGCTACTCACATCACGCATCAACTCCCTTCGGATCTCCGCCGCGTTCAGCTCCGAGCCGAGATCTGTGTGGTCCGACGTACAACGGTTCGGCAGCCCTCAACAGCGAGCTCAGCGAGTCCCGCACCGAGGCCAGATACCCCGTGCGTGACTGTGGGCAGGACCCCGGCCTCGATCTTGAACTCCATGGAGGTGATGGTGGAGAAGACATGGTGGTGACGAGTAATATTGTACACACATACAACACATAAAGTAGGTAGTGTTGGACATGGGATACTCACATCATGCATCAACTCCCTTCGGATCTCTGCCTCGTCCAACTCCGAGCCGAGATCCGTGTGGTCTGTATCGTACAGCGGTTCAGCGGCCCTCGACAGCGAGCCCAGTGAGTCCCGCGCGGAGGCCAGAGACCCCGTGACTGTGGGCAGGACCCCGGCCTCGATCCCGGACTCCATGGAGGTGTTGGTGGAAAGGGGCGCAGTGGTGACGGGCGGCGCGAGCCCGCCGCCCGCGCGGCCGCTTCCAACCCACACTGACATCCCCACATTCACACTGCACTGTAGTCCTTATGCGGCGAACTTAGTCAGAACCGATTTGAGGAGACCATGGTCGTTTAGGGAAAGCAGACGATGTTCTCACGCGGCAGACTCGCAGTAAACAAATGGGTGGCATGAATGGAGTAAAACTACGTATATGATAAAACACTTTCATAAACTGGCCATAAATGTATTTATCCTCCGTAGCCTCCTGGATGGATTTTATTTACACTTGATCCCTACCTAATTTAGTTGTAAATTTTGAATCGCGAACTTTAATAAATTTCGATTTAATGGACAGAAGTTGTTTGGGACCACGAAATACGTATGCTCTGGATGGTATCGTCGTTGGACTTTGTTTTTTTTTAGTTTGTTATATGAAATGAACAGGTAGGTAAAGAAGATCTGATATTTTTGTAAGTTACTATGGGAGGAAGATTCTAAGGCACATTATTTCTCTAAAAATCTATGGTGAAATGTGGCACATCTGAAACAAGCAAAGGTTTGATTTAAATAGGCAGGTTCACAAAATGATCTACATAGTCTTAGCTTATGTTACTCCTACTAGCCCCGATGCATATGTTTTCGTCTAGTCAGAGCAGT
Organism: Epinotia brunnichana; assembly: GCA_963854355.1. Lineage (NCBI taxonomy): Eukaryota > Metazoa > Arthropoda > Insecta > Lepidoptera > Tortricidae > Epinotia > Epinotia brunnichana. The sequence goes on from OY977942.1 coordinate 13,344,471, forward strand.
TTTTTAGGCTCTCCCATTTGTAAGGAATAGTTACTTATGATACAAGTGCGGAAAGTAGGTAATTCCCAACGAGTGGCGATGACTAAAAGTCAAAAACACGACCGTGAGGGAGTGTTTTTGATCGACACGAGTTGGGAATTATCCGCACGTGTATCATACAACATTTTACAATGCATCATGCGAGGAAATAAAAAAAATGCATAAAAGGTGAAATTTTAATTGTCACGAACTCACGAAATCTCATTCCCGCATAGTGTGCGGGAATATTGTATCGCACGGGCAGGCCCCGTAGCATGGATGGCGTTATCACGCGATAAGTGATAGGATAAGCGCGTCGTCTCGTTCAATCGAACGGTGTGAGCCAGGGACGGATGCTCTATCCTGTCACGTATCGCGTGATAACGCCATCCATGCTACGGGGCCTGGTGCCGCCCGGCGCTGCTCGTGCTGGCATCGACCACTACCCGTGTTTATGTTGAACCATATAAAGGGGCACATTTAGAACAAGTGCATTGTAATAATGTTTTCGATAAAAATGCAATACCGTTTAATACTTGTGTTATAAATGTTATAATAGTTCCATCTTGTATGAAAATATTCCACCGTAACACAATTTAAATATAAGCATACCACTTTTATGAGCAGAAGAAATTTTGTGTTTTTGTGTTTCAAACTATTTCGGTAACGAATTCAACAGGCGAAAAGAGGGTCATTACTAGGAAAAGCGACACGGCAAAGCTATATGCTGACGGTTCTGCTTCGAGCCCATGAGTCATCAAGGAGTGCAGTTGGAGACCACAATTTGAATTGGACAATAGTTTTTAAGTGCCCTTTTTTTCTACAATAAAACCCATTTATTTTCTATTTAACAATGAAAATTAACTACATTAAACATTACTTACTGTTCCTATTACTTAGGTAGTCGTTTGGTCTAAGCATGTAATAAATATCAAAATAAATGTGATAGTTGTTAAGTATTGGACGAACTCTTCTGTATCGGGGCTAGTATGGATACGATAATATCAGGCTTGTGAATTAATTGATTTTTTCCTCTTGGATATGATATAGAAACGTTTCATTTAGTAAAACTATTTACTTTTGATAACATTTTACATGAATTTATATGAAATATTTATTTTATTTTGTATTGGCTGTTTAGAGATTTCATCTAAGCCTCGCTGCGGGCGCACTGCGCGAACTTCACGAAAAAAAATAGTTGCGCGCCATTATAAGTAATTTCACAAATATTTGTAAACATTGATGATGCGTGTTTGGTTATTATTCAAAACTAGCTTTTGCCCGCGACTTCGTCCGCGCGGAACTCGTTTATATCGTAACTTTCTCCCCCCTTTTCACCCCCTTAGGTGATGAATTTCCAGATAAAAACTATCTTTAGTAAGGACTCTTTGGGAAGGCCCCGGAATTCAAAGTATCTCTATACCAAATTTCATCTCAATCGGTTCAGCGGTTTAAGCATGAAAAGGTAACAGACAGACAGAGTTACTTTCGCATTATATTAGTATGGATTGTATGAAGGAAAGGGTATCGATGCGTGTAGGCTTTTTTCAGTATTATTTTGCATATTTTCATATCACACGGCCGTACTGGCGTCCCACAGGGTAGTGTCTTAGGCCCACTACTTTTTCTAATTTACATCAACGATTTTCCGCTGGCTATCCAAGAATCTATGGTTCTATTTGTTGACGATAGCACTGTGATATTCACAGGAGAAGACCTACACTACTACGAGGAAAACGTCAATAGATCTCTGCAATCACTCATTGACTGGCTAAACAGGAACAACCTCCACATTAATTTAGAAAAAACTAACATTATGAATTTCAAACAAAGAATTGACAGAATCACTAATTTAAATGTAACTTATAAGGACCATAGGATTAATGAAACGGACATATCAAAAATTTTAGGTTTAAGCTTAGATAATAAATTGACCTGGAAAAACCAAATTGACTCTCTATGTAAGAAACTAAATAAATATTCATATGCTCTGTATCATCTTAGTAAAAAAGTTAGCCAATCTGCAGTCTTAACATCTTATCATGCCTATGTTACATCTAAACTAAGGTACGGAATAATATTTTGGGGCAACTCCACAGATAGAGACCTAGTCTTCAAAGGTCAGAAGAAATGTATCTGATCCGTTTGCAGCCTACACCCCCGCGAATCATGTAAACCCTATTTTATTAAATTAAATATCTTGACATTCCCATCACTCTATATTTTTGAAACAGCAATGTATGTTTTAGAAAACATCTTCAAAACTAAGGCTGCCATAAGGTACCTTTACCCTTGGAACGTCAATTTACTTATGTAATGTTAATGTTCCTATTCCCCAGGACTCCCAACTACCGCTATACCGTAAATGGGTTCCATCCAAATTTTCACCCCCAATTGACCCCCTTAGGGGATGATTTCTGGAATAGAAACTATTATATGTCCTTTTCCGGGACTCAAACTATCGTTCAACCAAATTTTATCAAAATGTGTCACAAACAAATTTCCACCTCCAATAACACCCCCTTAGGGGATGATTTTCGGGATAAAACTATCCTATGTCCTTCCTTATCTATCGCTATACCGTAAATGGGTTCAATCCAAATGTTCATCCACCATTTCTCACCCCCTTAGGGGATGATTTCCTCCTTTTATATGTTCCGGAATAAAAAAAAATCTATGTTCTTTCCTAGGACTCTACCTCTCTCTATACCAAATTTCATCTAAATGGGTTCTATCCAAATCTTCAACCCTCATTTCACCACCTCAGGAAATGATTTTTCGGGATAAAAACTATGCATTGTCCTTCCCTAGGACTCCTTCTATCTATTTACCAAATTTCATCTAAATGGGTTTTATCCAAATTTTCACCCCCTATTTTATCCCTGAGAGGATGATTTTTGGGATTAAAACTATCCGTTGTCATATTCCGGGACTCAAACTATCTTTCAACCAAATTTCATCAAAATGGGTCACAAACAAATTTTTACCCCCAATTACACCCCCTTATGGGATTATTTTCAGGAGTAAACTATCCTATGTCCTTCCCCAAGACTCCAACTCGCTATACCGTAAATGGGTTCCATCCAAATTTTCATACCCCATTTCACCCCCTTAGGAGATGATTTCTGGACTTAAATTATGTTAAGTCCTTCCCCAGGACTCTGAACTATCTCCATACCAAATTTCATCTAAATCGGTTCTATCCAAATTTTCACCCCTCATTTCACCCCCTCAGGAGATGATTTTCCAGGATAAAATCTATGCATTGTCCTTCCCTGGGACTCCTTCTGTCTCTATACCAAATTTTAACTAAATGGGATTTATCCACATTTTCATCCCTATTTCATGCCCTTGGGGGATGATTTTCGGGATTCAAACTATCCATTGTCATCCTCCGGGACTCAAACTATATTTATACCAAATTTGATCTAAACGGAGTCCATCCAAAATTTCACCCCCCATTTCACCCCCTCAGGGAAAGATTTCAGGAATAAAAACTATCCAATGTCCTTCCCTAGAACTTAAACTACCTCCTAACCAAATTTCATCAAAATGGGTTACATCCAATTTTTCACCCCCCCCATTTTACCCCCTAAAGGAAAGATTTTCGGGATGAAACCTATTCTTTAACCTTTTCCGGGACTCAAACTAATCATATACCAAATTTCATCTAAATCGGTGCAGCGGTTTAAGTAGCTCTATACAAATTTCCACCCCCCATTTCATCCCCTTAGGGGTTGATTTCCAGGATAAAAACTACCCTAAGTCCTTCCCCAGGATTCAAACTATCTCTATACCAAATTTCATCTTAATCGGTTCAGCCGTTTTCACGTGATGCGCGGTCACATAAACAGACAAACAGATAAACAGATAAACAGATAAACAGACAAACAGACAAAAATTCTAAAAACTGTTGGAACGTGTTCTGTTGTCGATTCTAAGTATCCCTAGCCAATTTTTTTTCGAATATCTTCCATGTACAGACTTTCGACCCTCTTCAGCTTTATTATATGTATAGATAGATAGATGTTGACTCGTGGTGAATAGAAAAGTGATAAATAGAATTGAAGCCACTGTACATTCTTGGAGATGTACAAATGTATGTGAGTAAAAACCTGTTGTCATCAATAGCTAAAGGAAACAACTTAGGAGCCTGTAACATTTTCATTTTATGAAAAGGATTTTTTCCTCGCAAGTGCCGGTTTATAGAAACGTGCAGTGTGTTCACATATCATAAGGTCCTAATAGTGAGTGCAATCAGTGTCGGGCAATCCGAAACCCCGCCAACCGCGGTTACGACCACACCTTACGCGTGGCGGCAACCGCCCGCAGCCCGCAACCGTCGTCGAGGCGAAGCCGGTGAGATTATTCCATTTTTATTGTGGGGGCTCAAGTTGTAATTCTCTAGGCCCTTACTCTAAGGGCTACAAATACGAGACCTATATCTTACCCTTAACCCACATTATACCCAATCAAACAACAAGTACTACAACTAGCCTCACAGTCTCGGGAATCCCCCAGCCCGTCTAGACCATCCACTCTTATCTCTTACGCCGACTTAACCATACTAGGCCAGCTAGCTTTGTCCACCTTCGCCAAATATTCTGCACCTGTAGGACAAGGCCTGATCCTCAAGTGACACAACACCTCTGGGAACTGTGATATGTGACCACTGCACGCGCACACGTCCTGTACGTAGTTCCTCGCTAAATAATCGACTCATATTTATTTATGTCCTACCAACTTTAATATATATATAATTCTATCCGGCTACCACCATAATTAGTGATAAGCCCTCATAAGCAAAAAGAGCGAGGTTCAAGCTCCGTCGCGATACTGTTTCCCCTAATACAAACGCCTCATCAAGGAAATCACAAAAATATTGCTATATAACGGCCCTATCCCTAGGTTAGGTATTGACCGAAGTAACGAACAAAACCTCAAAATTACCAAGCCCCTAAAACTCTGAAATCAATAGCGCGATACCTCCCCAATCTACGGCTCTCACAAAACAGGTATAAACAAACTGTTAACCAAAAGCCGTCATCATACAGAAAAACCCCAAATCAAATTCATCTCATAGAACATATCACGAGCAACCAAAACGATTGCATTACTTTAGCTCCTAAACTAAGTAACAATCAAACAACCTAAATCAATTCCGGGCAGATAAAAAATAACTTCTCGGAAACTCCTTACCTCGAACGAGTCACGCGTCAGCCATATGGTACCTACCCAAAGCTTTCAGGTTTCTCCGGAATAGACACCATAAAACAAAATAAAGGCATTGTCCTTGGTTTAAAAAAATCAAATGGCGTCAAAACCCCCATCATAAAATCTTGTGTTTTAAATTCGACAAACCAACTAAAATAAATTTCACACAATACGTAAGAGTTCCAGTGGCCCAACATCTGGCTGGCCATTACCCACCCTCACAACGCAATTTAGAAACCCCGCATAGTTAGCCACGGCCTACCTACAATAGATCATGCCGTAACAATAGTGCCGCACGCATATCCTTACCTCAAAACTTAGGCTTACTTAGCTTAGACTTAAAAATAAGGCCCTTCTGGCCTGGCACAGCCAAGTGCTGCAGGGCTCGTGTATGCCCACAATAATTCCGTTGTCCCGCATTGCCAGCGAACGATTGTGAACACAGAAGCCTCAGCCTAGTTCAACTGATTATTAGGGTCCCGGGGGCCTACCACATTAATGTTATAAGGCACCACTAATTAATTACCGCTCAAGAGTCTAACACCGCCTCCTCTAGCGACAGTCGGCCTGAAAGAGTTGTAGCCCAAACTATTCATACCCAATTTAAGGCGTTTTCACTTTTATCTAGACCACCCTTGCTAAGCGATAAAGTACATTGCTAGCGCAACGTCTTAGTCGGCCCCCGACAACAATCATTATAGTTGGACGAGGGCTCCCACGGCAGGACGTCACCACGCATAGTTACTTACATTTAGTCAGAGCCGACAACTGTAGTTACTTTAGAATTTAGTTAAATATCAAACGCCGAAAACGACATAACCTAGCATACACCATTGTCAGAAACGATTGAGCCAAGTCAAGTCGGTCCCCACGCGTCCCTAATACAGCTTGGTCAACGAGTTAATTACTATCTCACCAACACCCAATCGCCCCGTATCGGACCAATCGTCTACTAAGGCCAATTACAGGCCAACTTAGATTAGTCGCTAATATAACAATAGATTGTAAGCCCTTTCCACAGCCCACCACCAATACTCAACAAAGGACTAAACATGGATAGCGACAACCCTATCGTCAATATTCCAGGAGATGGAAACTGTCTATACCGCGCGATAGCGTATCAAATTAACGACTTATATGATCTTACGTTTGACCACCATGCAATCCGTCGGGACCTTGCCCGTTACGTTGACGAAAACCAAAACGACAAGAATATGCGCCTTGCTATTAAAAGTAACCTTGACGTGATAGCCCAAGACAGCGAAATCCAAAATTACATACAATCACAATACCATGACGGTACATGGGGCGGCACCGACATTCTGATAGCGGCGGCGGAATATTATGGCATTAATGTAAAAGTATTCCAAAGAGCCCCTTTACGAGAAACAGCATGTTTTACCCCTATGGTACCCAGCGACGCGGTGGGCTGTATAGGCCTCATTTTCAGCATTAACCACTACGATTGTTTCGAAACCCATTTGGGAACACTCACGACAAATGCCACCCAAGACGAAACGAACATGAGTGCAGGCAGCCCAGAAGAGCTACCAGACGATACGGGATATAGACTAACCATACCAAGGCCACATCTCACTGAACAAAACCTCATCAATAATATCAATATTGCCACATGGAACATAAGAGGCGCCGCCACACAGGGGAAAAAAAACGACATTGATTTATATCTAGAATCGAAATCAATACACATTGCATGTTTACAAGAAACTCACTTAAAAACCGGAACGTACGAATCCAAACACTACACATGGAATCTAAGTGGAAATAACAGCAGAAGAGGTCTAGCCATCCTTATAAGAAAAAACAGCGGACTCACGCTAAACTGGACAAAGGCAAACACAAATAATATGGCAGCCTCTATTGAAATAGGCGAGAAAATAGACATATTCGTTATCACAACTCACTGGTCCAACACTGCGTCAGCAGCAACAAACGACGTAACGCGCCTGCTACAACTATTAAAAGAGAAGCCAAAGAAGTCCGCTACAATAATTTTAGGAGATTTCAATGCGCACATTGGCTACAAAGAATCGGGCAAGAGCCATCAGAAAAACCAAATAGGTAACAATCTTTTCCACCCAAAAACCAACTATAATGGAGAAATCGTATTAGATCTGATTTCAAGAGAAAAACTCCGATTAGAAACGTCGCACGGCCGAAGAAGTTGCAAAGTCACCTGGAGAGCTGGCAATAAAACCTCCCAGATTGACCACTTTATGACACAGGCTAATGGCAAACCACTATTCAATTACATCAAAGGCGAACACTCAAACCTGTCAGATCACAAACTCGTATGGGGCAAACTAAAACCCCTAGGAACCATATCTAATAAGACGGTCCCCACTCGATCACTTAAAAACAAAAACAAAACAACACACTCATTTAACTACAAAACTCTAAACTACGAACAACTGCAAAACACCACCACAGTAAAAGAATACCGAAAGTCTTTAAGTGAACTGATCAGAGAGAACAGAAAACCAGAGAACGAAAAAATGCCATTGCCATGGGAAACGATAATAGGCATTATGAAAAATGCGGCCCACAAAGTGCTCAAGTATCAGCCGAATTACTCCAAGGAACGGAGAATTGCATTAGCGAACCTGCAAAAAGCAAAATTCCAACAGAAACGCCGACCGCTAGACCAATCTACCAAAAACAAGTTAAAGGAATGCAGACGCCTTTTACACAACCTCGAATCAGCGGAGGACCAACAAGAATGCCGCGCCTTTTTAAGAGGCCTAGCAAAAACCCATCCGTCAATGAGAATGAAGATTACCTACGACTTTTACAGAAGACACAGGCAAAAGGAAAGGCGACGGATCAAAAACACCTTTATCCCCATGTCTAAATGGGAAGAAGAATTGGACAAAACAGAAGGGCCTTGGGTCGATATATTAAGTGATGAGGACCCGAGCAAGCTGGGACAGCCTCCTTCAATGGACGACATCGAGAAAATCACGAGTCAAATGCGCAACGGCACGGCGCCTGGAATAGATCAAGTCGTCACGGAGCTTTACAAAGCCAACACGCAAGAATTAAAAGCCGAAATTCTTGAACATATGAGAAAAGCCTGGACAAAAAATATTTTACCGCCCAACTGGACACAATCAATCCAAGTACCTCTGCCAAAAACGGCTAATCCGAAGGGTGTCAACGATTACAGACGCATCTCTATATGCAGCACAGCTTACCGAATATATGCCAACTTCCTCCTCCTTAGGCTGGACGAAATGACCGAAGAATTAGGAAACTACCAGGCAGCATTCCTACAAAACCGGTCGACGGATGACCATATGTTTACCCTGCGACGAATTCTTGACGAGCAATGGAGAGCGGGCGAGAAAACATATGTCCTAGCAGTGGACTTAGAAAAAGCCTTTGACACGGTGGACCTAAATGCCCTGAGAGATATAATACTATCGAGAACTAACAGAGCTATGACGAATCGGATAGTCAAAGCCACAATGAACGAATCTACCTGTATTAAATGGTGGGGGCAACAAACAAAATGGATTAAAAAAGGCAAAGGAGTCAAACAGGGCTGCCCACTTTCACCACGACTGTTCACCATACTGATGGACGATGTTTTTCAAACCCTCGAGGATGAACTTCCTTTTGTTAAACTAAAGCAGGATGACCAAATACAACTACCACTAATTTTGACCTTTGCGGACGACGTAATTATAGTGTCCAACTGCCTTCAACAGATGAACGCAATTTACTCAAAGGCCAACGCCTTATTCGCCACTGTAGGACTAAAAGTTAATGAAACGAAGACTAAAGTATTAGTTCGCGACCCAATACATAAGAGTCATAGGAACTTCATTACACTCGATGGCACAACGGTTATCCCTACCACTGAAATCAAATACTTAGGAACGTATATTACCTCCTCACTAAGCAGAACAGACACCGTAAATTCGCGTTGCAAACAGGGTGTTAAAAATGCAAAATCTCTTACGAACTTTATTAAAGAATCACGTACGCAGTGGCAAATCACAAGGTTACTATACAAAATGGTCATAGAACCAACCATGACGTACGGGCTTAAATGCGCAGCCCTCACCAAGGTCAACAGACGAAAACTGAGGAGGTACGAGCGAATAATACTGAGAGACATGATCAACAACTCAGGCACATCACCCAGCCCTGGCAAAATACACGACATATTGGACGGAAAAACGATAACTAAGAGGATAAAATGCCTTCGAATGTGCTATTTTGGACACATCCTCAGACGCCCTAATGCACACCTCTTAAATGCAGCATACAGATACAAGGCAAAGAAACTAAAGGTAGGTCGACCCATATTTACATGGGAAGATTCCCTGACACAGGACATGATGTACTACCCCATTAGCCCCAACGAATGGCCTAACATGGCATCGGACAAGGATACAATCAATAAAGCTGCCCGCGGTATTTACGAGATGCAAGAGACTGATAGCGAATCAGAAGAGGAGGAGGAATCATTCCGAAATAACGAGTCTGACGTAACAGCCTCCTAGAAAAGCCACCTCCAACACAAGAAGAAGAAGCTTACAGCAACGTACACCAACGCTCATCTTTTAACAACATCTCCAGCCTCTCCTCATTTCCAATATTGGCTACAGGTTGAATGATCTCGAAATAGCGAGCTGGACCTGATCCCCAAGGACACCTTCAACATGAGAAGACTTTATACGAAGCAACGTGCATCATTTCACCAACGCTCATCCCCCGACGAAGTATCCTTTCTCTCCTCTTTTCCAATATTGGCTAAAGGCTGCATAGCCGGTTGATTGTGGCCGACTGGTTGCGGCTGGTCGGTCTTCCCCTCCCATCCCAGAGCGTGTCACTCCTAATAAACTTGTGCCCCCTGGTATATCCGGCTCGTCCGGGTCAGGCTTGCTTCCTGGCTGGGTGCGGTACCTATGTTCATGTTCATGTTCATGAAAATACCGTAATTGCTACACGCATGCCTATAAAATTTGAGGGTTGCCCTCAATTTCCCTGACTTGGTGACAATGGGGCCACCTCAGGAGTGTGCTCTATCGAATAAATAAAGAGTTTTGGAAATCGGTCCACAATTGATAGAGGCAGAAATCAGTGAACATACATTTAAAAAAATACACACAGTGAAACAACCTCCTTTTATTTGGAAGATGGTTAAAAAATAAAGTACTTAATTCGAATCCCGATTCGATCATCTACCCCTCAGAGCATAGAATACTAGAGAGAGGACAAGCCGCCGGCGCGGCGGCCGCGTCGCAGACTGTTGCTGATCGCAGAGAATATTACGTTTCTATCTAGAGCGTAGGTATACAAGTGTGTGTGTTTTAGATGTGTGCGTTTGTCTTGTCAATAGGGAACATTACTGAAATGTTCTGCCGCCAGAGGCAGCACTAACTCTAATAGTAAACCAGTATAGAAATATAGGGATTCACACACACATGCACAATTTATTGTCAAATGAGTGACAAGGATGCTTGCATAGACAATACCGCAAGTGGGAACGAGATACAATGTCAACGCTGCTAGTGTCGCCACCTACGATGAGTTTTGCGTAATGTTCCCTATTACTTGGGCTTTGTGTGGGTACTTGCGACAGGCGTATTCAATACAAATCGGCTGGCATGTCCGATCTCCTTATATTCATACAGCGATGATCTACCCCCTAGCGTTGGATGCACGTATCTTAAAGTAAGCATCTACCAACTATGCTAACATTGTTATTGTCTAACTTTTTTGTGACCAAATTATTAGTGAGTAAATTATTATATTCAAAATAATTTACTTTAAAACAAAAGCTGACCGTTTCCGTTCCTGAGTCATGGATGTTTTCTATGTATTTAAGTATTTATTTCTTTATATAAGTATGTTTATCGTCGTCTAGTACCCATAGTACAGCTTTGCTTAGTTTGGGACTAGGTAGATCTGTGTAAGATTGTCCGCAAATATTTATTATTATTATTAAAGTTTAAACCGGCTTCAATTCAGTACTTTGCCATGCCACATAGATAGGTACGGTTAACCAATTTGATTCCTATGCCACCGTAGAACCCTGTCATTTTAACTGCTACATAGCGACGCAATAATCTTAGTAACCCGTATTTGCCCGTATTGACATAGCATTTACAACGGCAAGGTTCTATGATCGCCTAGGAATCAAATAGGTTGACTGTACATGTAAATTTTCACATTTCCTTTCCGATTTACCACATGAACTGCTCTCCGAGAGCAAATGCGTTGATTATTACAAGAAAATACCCAAGTCGCTATGTGTGGGCTGATAATATTTGAGGAGATGTAGGGCACAGCGGAATGTCATCTCGCTCGTATGTGGAGCAGCCCAACTGGGGAAGTAAGTACCTTACAGAAGACCGCAGCCATAATAGCACCACTGCTTTGTAGTGTGTAATACGGCAAAACCTTCACCGCGCGGCCGCCAGCGCGCTGGCCGGTGATAAAAGAAAAATAGAATTTTTCACCTCACTAGCTCGGAAAGCCCATTTTTATTCTTTAAAAACAGATAGCAAAACTGCATTTTATCCACAAGAGTGCAAAGAATATTTGAAATCCGAACGTGTTATTAGTTACTTTTTTAAACATAATAACATGTAAAGGCCAGTCCAGACAGGACATTTTTCGCCCATCAGATTTATTTTATTTAGGTACCTTTTTTTGATTGTTTTATTCTTTTTTTAAATGTTTTTAATTCTTTTTTTATTTTTTAAATGTTTTTTTTTGTTTTTTTAATCTTTTTTCTTTTTCTCCTTTTTAAAAATGTTGTTTCTCTTTTGAAATGTTTTGTTTCTTTTTGAATGTTTTTCTGTATTTTTTTCTCTTTTTAATGTTTTTTTGGTCTTTTTTATACGTTTTTTTCTTTTTTTTTTAATCTTTTCTTCTTTTTTTAATGTTTTTTTGGTATTTTTTATACGTTTTTTCTTTTTTTTTTAATCTTTTCTTTTTTTAATGTTTTTTGAAATTCTATTTTTTTTTTTGATGTTTTCGTCTACATTTTAATGATTTTTTTTATATTTTATTGATTTAAATGTGTTTATTCACGGTTTTTTTTTATTTTTTCAACTTTAAAAAAAAAAAAAAAATTAATGTTTTGTTTCTTTTTGATTTATTTTTGTGGTTTTTCCACTTTTTACTCTTTTTAAATGATTTTTTTTTGTTTTTTGTCTTTTTTTTATCTTTTTTTTACGTTTTTTATCTTATTTTAATGTTTTTTGTATTTTTTTTTCTTTTATTATGTTTTTGTCTCTATTTGATTGCTGTTTTTCTTTTTACAATGTTTTTTGCTTTTTTCTCCTTTTTGTAAATGTTTTGTTTCTTTTTGAATGTTTTATTTCTTTTTTGTTTTTTGGGTTTTTTTCTTTTTTTTATACGTTTTTTCCTTTTTTTAATGTATATTTTTTACTATTTCAAGGTTTTTTGAAATTCTCTTATATTTTTTTGATGTTTTTGCCATATTTTAATGTTTTTTTTATTTGATTTATATGTGTTTTTTCAAGGTTTTTTTCTTTTACCATATTTTTTATTTTATTTTTTTCCACTGTTCTCTTTTTACATGTTTCTTTTTTGTTTTTTGTCTTTTTTTACGTTTTTTCTCTTAATATAATGTTTTTTGTAACTTTTTTCTTTTTACATGTTGTTTCAAAAATCAAAATCAAAATCAAAATATTTATTTTGTAAATAGGCTTAAGCTAGCTCTTTTACACGTCATGTTTAACTTAACTATTTTACATAAAATGCTTCTTTATCATCTATAAATTCCTTTATAGTATAATAGGATTTCTCTTTAAGATGGCGTTTAACGCTCGACTTAAATCTATTCACAGACAATTTCAGCATATCAGAAGGTAACTTATTGTAAAATCGTACACAATTCCCCATAAATGACATATTACTCACTTTGCAGGGACGGTATTGGGGAATGACTAACTTATTTTTATTTCTGGTGTTATAATTATGAATATCACTTTTTAATTTATACATGTCAAGATTTTTACGATAATACATTATATTTTCATAGATATATTGTGAGGCAACGGTGAGAATATTGATTTCTTTAAACCTATCTCGCAGAGAAACGCGTGACCCTAAATTATAAATACTACGTATAGCACGTTTTTGTAAAATAAAAATTGAATTTATATCAGCAGCTTTGCCCCACAATAGAATACCGTAAGTCATGATACTATGAAAATAGGCAAAATATACCAACCTTGCCGTCTCAACGTCTGCAAGTTGACGAATCCTTTTAATTGCGTAAGCAGCTGAACTGAGTCTACCTGCCAGAGTAGAAATATGTGGACTCCATTGTAATTTCGAATCTAATGTTATGCCAAGAAAAACAGTTTTATACTCCAATTCAAGCACTTCGTCTTTTAGGATAACTTGCGCGTTATTTTTATGCTGTGCTGTACATTAGGCAAGGAGAATCGAATGCACTTTGTTTTTTTGGCATTAAGGAGCAAATTATTTATGGTAAACCAATGAACAATACACGACAGTACATTATTTATTTCACTAAAATTGTCTTGGTTTCTTTTGACTTTAAATATAATCGATGTATCGTCTGCAAAAAGAACTAATTTATGTCGTCCATTCAGTACATAAGGCAAATCGTTTATGTAGACAAGAAATAAAAATGGTCCCAGAATAGACCCCTGAGGGACCCCCATGAAATAATAGACCCAGCTGATTTGGTTTTATTTATGTCTACTTTTTGAGTTCTGTCATTCAAATAAGACCGGAGGAGATCAAGTGCCTTATCCTTCATGCCATAATAGTTAAGCTTTCGAATTAGTGTGTCGTGATCCACGCAATCGAAGGCTTTAGACAGATCACAGAACACGCCTATTGCATCAAGTGATTGCTCCCATGCCTCAAAAATATGTTTAATTAAGGTCGTGCCTGCATCAATTGTAGACCTGCCCCTCGTGAACCCGAATTGATCTCCATGAAGTAAATTATTCAAATTAAAATGGGATAGTAATTGATCGAGGATAATTTTTTCAAATACTTTGCTTATAGCAGGTAAAATTGATATAGGTCGAAAATTACTCGGGTCTGATTTTGACCCGGACTTAAACAAAGGAGTGACGCGACTGTGCTTCATTAAATCAGGGAAGACTCCTGCATCGACACATCTGTTGAACAATGAAGCTAAATGCGGTGCAATAGGATCCATAATTGACTGCAGAACCTTTACCGATAATCCCCGAAGATCTTCAGTCTTCTTTAAATGTAATGACCTGAACGCCTTAGTAACCATTTGAGGGGTGACGTATTTAGAACAAAAAATATTTAAACATTCAGGCACATTTGTTTTTAATAGTGACTCAGCCATGCGAGGAGACGAATTCAACGACCTGGTGGTCTCGAGGGGGATATTTGTAAAAAAGCGTTCAAATTCATTTGCAACTTCTAAGTCAGCTTCTATAACTTTATATTTATTTAGTATGAGAGAACTACTATTTACGTTCCGAAAGTTTTTTGTCTTTTTTGTCTTTTTTTACGTTTTTTTTCTTAATGTTATATTTTTTGTAACTTTTTTCTTTTTTATATGTTTTTGTCTCTATTTTATTGCTTCGTTTTTCTTTTATCAGTCTTTTTTGATGTTTTTTGAAATAATTTTTGCCTTTTTTAAGTGTTATTTTTTTTGTTTCTCAATGTTTTTTCTCTTTTCCTCTTCATTAAATGTTTTTTTTAATATTTTGTAATATTTTGTTTCTTTTTACATGTTTTTTAATTTTTTTTCTCATTTTTAATGTCTATTCCCCCTTTTTAATATTTTTTTCAAAATTAACTTTTTTGTTTTTCTTCCTCGCTTTAGTGAGGTGAAAAGATTTGTGTTACACACGGGTGCAAGTTATTTTGACGTCTCGTGTGTTGCAACACTCGCTACGCTCAGGATTCTATTTTTGAACCACTCGCTTCGCTCAGGATTCTATTTTTGAACCACTCGCTTCGCTCGTGGTTCAACCATAGAATCCATTCGCTAGCTCGTGGTTCAACCCTAGAATCCATTCGCTAGCTCGTGTTTCAATTCCACACTCGCGGTTAAAATACAACTTTGCACCCTTGTATAACAAATAACTATTTCACGGCCGTGTTTTGTTTCATTCGAGGAAAATTTTCTCTTGCTTGCGCAATTCATTGACTACATATTTGGTTTGTTATAAATATCGATGATTGCTATTATTTCTTGAGATAACTACTGCTTGTAAATTTTGTACAGAACTCATAGTTCATACATACATATAAGGGCTGCCACTTATGCAGGTATGTATTGTTTTTTAATTCTGTGCTGTGTATGTAATGTTTGTTAAACCCAGTCCAAGCCTCATTTAGCCGTCACTGGCCTAACTCTTATGAGGCTTGAATGGGGTTTGAACCTGTGCTAAGGAAAAGGATTGTTTCCAGCCCTTTATGCATGGCTAAGTTGTCTGCTGGCGGCTGCTACTGACCAGCGGGCTTCGCCTGCGCTGCACGCTGCACCGAGATTTGGAGCCGACCTGCCTGGAAACTTCGAGTGTATTGGAAGCCTGAGGACTTCGGTTTCTACCGTCTTAATTACGGATCCTATACCCTATTCAGGCCAGTGACCTTTCTTTTCATATCTACAGCTCCGTACTGACTGAATAAGTTGAACCCTTTCTGTACATAGTTCCACTTTATTTTATTATTATATTTTATTGTATATAAACGATTCGTTTTATTTTTAACCCGCCGGCTAGCCGGGCTACATTGGCGCCCATAGGGTTATTCAGTCAGTACGTGGGTCTTAAGGACTTGGATTGGGTTATGTACATACTTGTTAATACTATACGTGTTTGTACATAACCAGGTTTTAGTTTTATCGTGTAATTTTGTGGATTTTGCTTTCCTTTGTGAATATGTTAGATTGTATATGGTATATATATATCTACTTTGTAGCCTGCATTTCATCTTTGTGTAGGTACATATGTTTATGTACAATTTAAGTGTTTAATAGTGTGTCTGTATGTTTTGTTAGTAGTTTATTCTTGCTCTCTTTTTACTCCGGTCACTTTAGTTAGCTACAAGTGTTGCTATATTATTACATGCTATGAAGTATGTGGTGTTGTGTTCCTGGTGGTGAGTAAGGTCGCCAGGGCTCCCTAGGGTGCGCCGTGTTGGGAGTGAGGGACCTGCATGTCTCCATCTGCCAACACAGCGAATCCTCAAGTGAATAAAGGGTCGGCAACGCGCTTGTGATTCTTCTGTAGTCACAAGTGTCCATAGGCTACGGTACCAGCTTCATATCACGCAGGCCGTAAGCTTGTTTGCCAACGTCGTTGTATAAAAAAATAAAAACCGGCCAAGTGCGAGTTGGACTCGCGCACGAAGGGTTCCGTACCATTATCTATAAAAACGGCAAAAAAATCACGTCTGCTTTATGGGAGCCCCCCTTAAAAAAGTATTTTATTTTGTTTTTAGTATTTGTTGTTATAGCGGCAACAGAAATACATAATCTGTGAAAATTTCAACTCTCTAGCTATCACGATTCTTGAGATATAGCCTGGTGACAGACACCCTAAAAACACAAATCCGTGTTACTTATATTGTTCGAATTTGTTGATACATTTATTGAAATTACTTACGCCTTAATACCAAATTTGCGCACATAAAGACTGTATTGTTACGGAGATCCGTAGCAGAAATTAAATACGTTTAAGTTTCAATAATCAGTTTATCATGTAGAAAACAAAGTTACAGCCAAAAAGTCCTCACGCGATTTTCTATTACAATTTGCATTCCCCCCGAACTTCCCAGAACCGCCACATGGCGCTGATCGTCGCTAACCATCCGGCCGACTAAAGTACTTAGTTATTCAACAATCCATTCAGACGGTTTAATTGAATTACCAACCGAGTTTTAAATATTATTAAATTAATTAATCATTATTACTAACTGTTTGACACTGCTTAACTTAACTTGAAACTAAATAAATACCCTGATTGACTTATACAAAACAACCAGTCTGGAAAATAATTATATCCAACCAAAATCTGACTATTAAGCTACTTTTAAAATGAAGACCGAGTATTGATACTAACAATTACGTAAACAAATATTAAAATACAATAAAATAATTAATGTGAGTAGTTAGGGTCCTAGTTCCGCTGTGTAAGCGCCGGGTCGTTGTAACACTCGGCCATCCTGAATCATCGGCCGCGCCGCGCGCCGATCCATGGACATGTTCCTGTCACCGGCAACGTGAATCTGGAATTTAACAAACATTTGCACAGTAACTTGTATCGATAAAACATCACATCAATCAGGTAAGTTTACCAGCGCCATCTATGAACATCGCATTAAAGCTCACCACCATAACTATAGTCTAAGAGCCAACCACTACTTATGCAGTGATACTATATTTCCTTCTTTTTTCCCTTGTAAATATTTTTGACAATTATTGTATGCTACTCAAATGTCAGTAGGTAAAGAAACTTTGCATTTCACACAGAGCAAACAATCAAGATAAGATCATGATATGTAGTCATTATTCAATTATACGTAGCTAAGTATGTTCTACCAACCAGATTACTATTTTAATAGTTCACACAGACGATAATGTAGTTCACACAGATTATAATGATTTTACACACAGATTTCTATTGCGTTATCTCACACAGATTGCTGTTGCAATATTTCACACAGATTATTATGATATTTCACACAGATTGTAGTGTTTGACAAAGATAGCTGCAATGTTTCACACAGATTATTAGTCTTTCACACAGATTATGGAAGAGTTCCACACAGATATAGGTGTTTCACACAGATTGATGAGACAAGAAAAAAAAATTCACCCTCTCTTTTGCCATGGTTTCCTTTAGCATACGCACATGTAAGACAAGAGTTAATATATGTTCTTATAAACCGTGTTATACCTGCAAACCGAACTGCGACTTTATGGTTTTCTCGCATTTGTCAAATCCTACATGTCCTATTCGTCATGATATTTTTGTAATAAACCCCATTTTGCAAGTTTGGGTATCACAAACCTATTACCATAAAGCGTTTTACGATATAGACAACCATTTTCGAGCTTGTAATTGTTTACAATATCCGGGTTTTTGCTACCTTCTTTCAGTTGTTTTATTATATTTTGTATTAAGTTATAAGCCAATCTGATTCTTCTATGTGCAGTACTGACACCGTATCCACAGGGTTCCTACTAAGGGCATCAACATGCTGCATCCGGATACCAGGTCGGTACTCAATCTCAATATTGAACTCTTGTATAGTAAGCCACCATCGGGCGATGCGTGGAATTAAGTCTGCTCTCTTCAATAACGTCGTTCTGAGAGCTGCACAATCTGTGACAACTTTAACGGGAATACCAGTCAAATAAATATGAAAACGCTTCAAGGACGCTACTACAGCCAGGGTTTCCAATTCATAACTGTGGTAAACCTGCACCTCAGGGCTAGTTACGCGACTGAAATAAGCCACAGGCTTTAAATGATCATCGCGTTGATATTGAAGCAAAATTCCACCCAAAGTTCGGTTTTGGCATATACATCATATATAATATAGCCAATACGGGCCTCTCCGTTAGAATTGTCTTTAATTTTTCTAATGCAGACTCCTGTTCTGAACCCCAATCCCATTCTCCTCCTTTTTTTATCAGGTAAGTGAGTGGTCGAGCAATCTCGGCAAAGCCTTTCACATATCTTCAGAAATATGATGCTAAACCAATAAATTGGCGCACTTCGTGTACATTGCGAGGTTGCTTGAAGCGTGCTACGCTTTCAATCTTTGCATTGCCTGGTCGAATAGTGCCTTTTGTTATCTCATGGCCTAGGTAGTTAACGTTAGTTTTTAAAAATGAGCATTTTTTGACGTTTAATTTTAGGTTTGCTTGAGTGAGCAAATCTAAAACTTGCTCTAGAAGGTCTAACCCCTCTTCAATTGTGACAGAGGGAATAGTGACATCATCGAGATAAATGGCTAGTTTATTTTCTAACGAACCTAGTGCGCGACGTATCAACCGTGAGAAGACAGCTGGCCCATTTGCCAAGCCAAATGGCATTTTCAAGAATTTGTATTGGCCCTCAGCAATTACGAAAGACGTTTTAGATATCAAATACCTAGTTTAGGGCACAGGATACCGTTCCTAGGCTTTTCGAAAAATAGTGCACTCTATCTATCATATCATGATGCATTACTTAAATAAGCTGATGTACTGATTCTACAATAAATATATTTTCATTTTCATATTTTCATTTCATTTTTAATTTTCATTTCATTTCATCAAATCCTCATCCATTTTGACTTGATAGTAACCTTGAGCCAGGTCCAATGTCGTATAATAAACTTTACCTACAAGCCGGTTAATCTGATCATACATGTGTGGTAACGGATATCGATCCTTTACCGTCCGCGAATTTAATGCACGATAATCGACACATAACCCTATAATCTCCATCTTTTTTTCGAACTAAAATGACAGGACTCGCATAATCAGAGGTCGACTCTCGGACTATGCCTGCTGAAACGAGTTCATCAATCTTTTGCTTTACGATTTCGTTTTGTTTGTAAGACATCCGGATACGGTTTACAATAGACGGGTTGATCAGTAGTAGTCTTTATTTTCATCTCTATTAAATCACTGCACCCAAGGTGTCCTGAGCATTCAGCAAAACAGTGCGAGTAGTTATTTAAAATCCTTAGTAACTGTGTGGAGTCATGTTCGCTTAAATGACCCATGTCTATGGTAGATGGATCTAAGTTTACATATTTATGTGTAGCGGAATCCGCGTGTGATACATCTGCTACTGTCATAACTTCGCTTTGGACGTACACTTCCGCGCGGCAAATGAGTTTATCAGCTGGCCATTGTATACATACGTCACCGAGATTTATAATGCGTAAACTATAAGGCATCTTTTCCAAAATAGCTTGCGGTATGAAAAATGAAGATGCTCCAAGAGAAAATACCACTGGACGCGAAATTAGTATGGTTTGTGACCCTAAATCGTGTTTGATATAAACAGGAATGTCACAACTCGCACCGGAGGGGAGTACCAAATCGGACTGTAGGTATAATGGGGCCTTGGTTATAATGTCATTGTTGGTCAATTTTATATCAGTCAAAAAATTGTCGTTTTGAATTGTAGGATACAATTTAACACTTGACGACGTCGTAATAAGGCTCACATTAGGGTGGTTAATTATTGGTTGCCCAACTATTAAATCAATGTCGTTAAGTTGTGTATTCGTAATTTCGGCACTGCTATCCAAGTGCAAATCGTCAATAAAGAGTTGAAATTAAACCCTACCCATTGAAGCCGTATGTAGACCGCCGAAACCTTTCATACAAATGTTTGATGGTAAAACATGTTTAGTCATAAGATCTTTGTAAGCCTTGGGGCAGAACATAGCTGGACTAATTTATATGTACCTACCATCTAGCATAATTACATTATGTGCATACCTATTGTTCACAAATAAATGATTTGAAGTTGAAGTTGAAAACCTTTGTATGCAGAGTTTGAGCCATTTTAGCCGTTATAATATTCACGTTGCTGCCCGTATGCGATTCCTACTAAACCATCAATTGTAACACGTTTTTTATACAAATCAGACATAATTTCATATGTAGTAAAGTATACCGACTGTACCTGTTGTGGTATTTGCGGCGGGCGCGACGACGGGCCCGCGGCGAACTAGCAGGCGGCAGCGTCGTGTCCAGCGCGCTGGCAGACCTGGCAGCGGGTGGCGCGGCAGTTTCGAGCTTCGTGCCCCGTCTTGCGGCAGCTGTAGCAAAGTTTCGGCAGAAATCCGGCGGAGGCGGCGGTTCCGCGGCGCCAACCAGCTCTTTGTTCCGTAGTTCTTAATTCGACTTTTCTGTAATTCTCAAGCGACGACAAAAACCCGTAATAGAGTTGATCAGGAGATTCACAATTATATGCCTTCGCGTTAGCCTGTAACTCTGTTGGAAGACCACGTATCAAACAGGAGGCAGCAGCGTCACCTTCAATATTACATTTCTTTAACAACGACATTTTGTCATGATAATAATTTGTCATAGTTTCACTTTCTGTATTTTTCCTTGCTAGCATTTCTTCTAGGCGGTCGACGAATTCAGTGGATCGTGGAAATGCTTTAGATAGCTTTTCTTTCCATAAATTCCAAGACGCATAGTCATCAAGGTCATCATACCACTCTCTGGCCGCTCCTCGTAGCCGTATTTGCATCACGAAAATTTTGTCACGGTCATCATAATCCCTAGTTGTTCAATTTTATGGAGCCAACCACATTTGTAGCTTTCTTGCCAGGATCGAATTTCGGAATAAGTTCTGCGTCTATGTGCGATATATGACGCTTCTTGGTTGCTATAGGAGGTTCTTTATCGATGTGCCAAGAGAACGTTTCTTGCTTTTCTTCTTCATTTCCTTCGTCATCACTATTCTTTCTCTTCCCTAGTCCACGAAAATATGGCCCGAGCATGGTTACGTGAATAAAAAACCACTTCTGATATGTTACGGAGATCCGTAGCAGAAATTAAATACGTTTAAGTTTCAATAATCAGTTTATCATGTAGAAAACAAAGTTACAGCCAAAAAGTCCTCACGCGATTTTCTATTACAATTTGCATTCCCCCCGAACTTCCCAGAACCGCCACATGGCGCTGATCGTCGCTAACCATCCGGCCGACTAAAGTACTTAGTTATTCAACAATCCATTCAGACGGTTTAATTGAATTACCAACCGAGTTTTAAATATTATTAAATTAATTAATCATTATTACTAACTGTTTGACACTGCTTAACTTAACTTGAAACTAAATAAATACCCTGATTGACTTATACAAAACAACCAGTCTGGAAAATAATTATATCCAACCAAAATCTGACTATTAAGCTACTTTTAAAATGAAGACCGAGTATTGATACTAACAATTACGTAAACAAATATTAAAATACAATAAAATAATTAATGTGAGTAGTTAGGGTCCTAGTTCCGCTGTGTAAGCGCCGGGTCGTTGTAACAGTATGTATCGTTTGTTATAAATACAAGCAAAGATAATTAAGACAAGGAAGATTGCTCACTCCATACAATGCTACTAGTCACACGTCAATCTTAATATCGTCGCCGGTACCTCATAGTTCCCCTTATTATTTTAGATGGCGTTATTTTCAATGTAAGCGGTGAAGCAGGCTGCTAAGTAGTCACCTCTAACATAAGATACAAAATTTTGGGCCGTGCGGCCATTTGATTTTGGTCGAGTGGTTCGGGTGTTTGACTCACAAGTCTGAGTACGTCGGTTCGCGTCCCAACTCCTGTAACCTGTTTTTGTATTTTTTCTTGCCACGAGACACGTCGCGGCGTCAGTTGAGCGTTTTTCAAAAAAAGTGTACAAAACTTTTTTTTCAGAATACGCATTTTTTTGGTTTATCTTACTCGGAATCTTTGATACTATCGATCCTCATACAAGAAAAAAAGTGTCTTAAATATTCCATTCCAGACGTCCCATTTTTGAATGCAGTCTTTTTTTATTTACATGGTCGTACGCACGGGAAGAAAAACCTTACAAAAAATCTGGGACACTTTTTTTCTTGTATGAGGATCGATAGTAATAACGATACTGAGTAATAATATAAACAAAAAAAACAAATTCCGAAAAAAAAAGTTTTGAACACTTTTTTTGAAAAACGCTCAGTTGTGCTAGTCCCGCTAGATAAGTATACTAGAATCAAGCAGAGTACAATAGTTTTAATTTTATTCAAAATTTTCCGAATTATATTTGTTATTTTAACTATTAACTTATTTATTATTTTAACCTTAATAATTTTTGATTTTAAGCAAACGCCCGTAATTAAAGATTCAGATTTTTTTCATTGAGTAGTCTGTGTGAAAAATAAGTTATAGTAAACCTAGTCCCGAAATCGCGTCGACTTAACGTAATTATCACAGCGGCGCTACCACGAAGTCCGAATCTCGAATGTCGTATATCTCCGTCTCTGTCGCTCGAGTACTATAAACCATAAGTGCGATAGAGACGGAGGTATACGAAGTTCGAGATTCTAAGTTCGTGTTTATAGCTTTATAATATTATCATCCCGAAATCAACTTTTTCCCTAACAATTTTTCTCAAATGTTGTTGACTATTTCGTGTATGTACATCTAAATAAATATAGTTTTCACCTCACTAGCTCGGAAAGCCCATTTTTATTCTTTAAAAACAGATAGCAAAACTGCATTTTATCCACAAGAGTGCAAAGAATATTTGAAATCCGAACGTGTTATTAGTTACTTTTTTAAACATAATAACATGTAAAGGTCAGTCCAGACAGGACATTTTTCGTCCATCAGATTTTTGATTTTATTTAGGTACCTTTTTTTAATGTTTTTTTCTTTTTTTTAATGTTTTTAATTCTTTTTTTGTTTTTTAAATGTTTTTTTGTTTTTTAAATGTTTTTTTGTTTTTTAAATGTTTTTTCTTTTTCTCCTTTTTATAAATGTTGTTTCTCTTTTTAAATGTTTTGTTTCTCTTTGATTTATTTTTGTGGTTTTTCCACTTTTTTCTCTTTTTAAATGTTTTTTTTGAGTTTTTTGTCTTTTTTTACTTTTTTTTTACGTTTTTTCTCTTATTTTAATGTTTTTTGTATTTTTTTTCTTTTATTATGTATTTGTCTCTATTTTATTGCTTTGTTTTTCTTTTTTTAATGTTTATTGCTTTTTTCTCCTTTTCATAAATGTTTTGTTTATTTTTGAATGTTTTTGTTTTTTTTTTCTTTTTTATGTTTTTTTGCTCTTTTTTCTTTTTTGTATGCGTTTTTTCCTTTTTTTAATGTTTATTTTTTATTATTTTAAGGTTGTTTGAAATCCTCTTTTATTTTTTTGATGTTTTTGCCATATTTTAATGTTTATTTATGTGTTTTTCCAAGGTTTTTTTCATTTTCCATTTTTTTATTTTTTTTCCGCTGTTCTCTTTTTACATGTTTTTTTTGTTTTTTTGTCCTTTTTTGTCTTTTTTTACCTTTTTTTCTAAATATAATGTTTTTTGTAACTTTTTTCTTAGTACATATTTTTTTTTAGTTTTTCTTTTTTTTCTTTTTTTACGTTTTTTTTCTTAATATTATGTTTTTTGTAACTTTTTTCTATTTTATATGTTTTTGTCTCTATTTTATTGCTTCGCTTTTCTTTTATCAGTCTTTTTTAATGTTTTCTGAAATTATTTTTGCCTTTTTTAAGTTTTTCTTTATTTTAATGTTATTTTTTTTGTTTCTTAATGTTTTTTCTCTTTCCCTCTTTATTAAATGTTTTTTTAATTTTGTAATATTTTGTTTCTTTTTAAATGTTTTTTTATTTTTTCCCCCTTTTTAATATTTAAAAAAAAAAAACTTAATTTACTTTTTTGTTTTTTTCCTCGCTTTAGTGAGGTGAAAAGATTTGTGTTACACACGGGTGCAAGTTATTTTGACGTCTCGTGTGTTGCAACACTCGCTACGCTCAGGATTCTATTTTTGAACCATAGAATCCATTCGCTAGCTCGTGTTTCAATTCCACACTCGCGGTTAAAATACAACTTTGCACCCTTGTATAACAAATAACTATTGTAAGTATCAGGTTTTCAAAGGCCTTAAACATCGCACGTAGCGACAACGAGTAGGTAAATATTTTTACGTCATACCTGGCCATAAAGTAGGAATTACCGCACGTTATGCGTGCGGAAAACCCCACTTCCTGGCCAGATAGAGACGTAAAATTTTGTACTCACCACGGGCGGTAATAAAGAAAGCCTCAAAGCGCATATTTATCGCCCTTGCCTTCGGCTCGGGCGTCAAATACCTGCGATCTGAGACATTCTTTGTTTAACCGCCCTAGGTAAGTAATGTACTATAGTGTGCTTTGGCCTTGACCTTATTTGCCCACCATGTTGAATGCCATATTAGATTTCTGTGATTTGATTATCGAACGAGCGAGCGAAGCGAACGAAGTTCTATGCTTCAGCTCGCTCAGCTTGTGTCGAAAATCATTCATATGTCCGGTCACAGAATAAGTAATAGTACGTCCGGTGTCTGTCACGATGTCCGGTGTTCCGCTGTCCGGCTCAACCGATTCTCGTGAAAATTTGTTATACTTAATATTTTTGCCGAGTCACTTTTTCTAAATTAAAAAAGTGTTAAAAAAGGACTAGACTCGCGCAAGATAGAAAATCGTGGTCGTGCATGGAGGAGGACTTTGCCCAATCTTGGGTTTCCCAAAACTAATTTAAGTATTTAGCTTGTCTTTAACGTAACGAAATGTACCTACTTAATTCTTGTTCGAATGTTTTTGTGGGAATAAATGGCAATAATAAGAATAGTCAGAAAATTCCTACAGAATGACTCACTCACTAACGTACAAATCCATGCAAACCCATCAGTTACTCTTCTTCCACCCGAGTCAAACCATAACCAAGAACATCTCTCCGATCATCATCATCAAGATGTTCTCTCAGATCATCGTCATCAAGATCTTCTCTCAAATCATCATCATCAAAATCTTCCGTCTTAATTAAAACGTAATATGAGATGCACTTGGCTTCGGCCCGTGCTTCCCATCACACCAGTATTTAGGTAAATACTGAGAAATTTAAAGAAACAAAATAATAATAAAAAACCAGCCAAGTGCTAGTTGGACTCGCGCACGAAGGGTTCCGTACCATTATCAATAAAAATATTTATTTTATTTTCTTTTTAGTATTTGTTGTTATAGCGGCAACAGAAATACATCATCTGTGAAAATTTCAACTGGAACTATCAAGGTATCAGTGAGATACAGCCTGGTGACAGACAGACGGACGGACGGACGGACAGCGGAGTCTTAGTAATAGGGTCCCGTTTTACTCTTTGAGTACGGAACCTTAAAAAACAGGCTCGCGGGCTACTCCTAGTTAGAAAGAGACGGATAGTGTATCTCGCCGCGACACAGAGCTCGCGGGCCGTCCTGTGATAGCCGTGCTGCTCACAGGTTTGTTAATTATATTGTTTTTTATCGCGATTTTTTTATAACTTTTTATCAATTTTAAACTTAATCGGCGCAATAAATAATAAATTCATCATCATCATCATCATATCAGCCGAAAGACGTCCACTGCTGAAAATAGGCCTCCCCAAAAGAGTGCACGTAGAACCGATGGCCGTTGGGGCGGAAAGGTTCTCGAGTGGTGACCACGTACCGGAAGGCGCGGCGTGGGTAGGCCCCCCACATGGTGGAATGATGCCAGCACGAGCAGCGCCGGGCGGCACCAGGCCCCGTAGCATGGATGGCCTTATCACGCGATAAGTGACAGGATAGAGCATCCGTCCCTGGCTGACACCGTTCGATAGAACGAGACGACGCGCTTATCCTATCACTTATCGCGTGATAACGCCATCCATGCTACGGGGGCCTGGTCGTGGGAGTCCGCTGGATGCAGGTGGCGCAGGACCGGCCAATAAATAAATACTTTAAATAATTTCAAGATGTCGGAACGGCAACTTTTCCCATTCTGACCTCTGATTTGTTTTTGTGACCTATTAGATCCTCCCATATCAATTTTGAACACAATCCTTGAGTGAGATTCTTTAAAACAATTATATCTTTCGCGACGGCGTCGTACGATTTCAACTCTTGTCAATGTAGGTTATTGTGTTATCATTATCAACTTTGTATGGAAATGTTATTTTACCAACCACAAATAACGTTTGTATAGTTTTGCGGGAAGCAACTGCAAAAGTAACTTTGTAATCGCATAAATTTGTATAGGATTACAAACTTACTTATGCAGTTAATATATCTCAAAATCGTGACATTTCCATACAAAGTTGATAACAGAATAACCCACAGAAAGAAATGAGATCCCATAAAAACCTTCCATGTAAAAAATAGGCCAAGTCTCGGAACTCTTCCACAATAAAAAGTGGTGAGATATTTCATAGAGCCAAGTTAGGCATTCTTATTAATCTTCATTTGCTTACTAAATAAAATTTTGTGACTTGGCAATCACACTTACATAGTTTAAGGTATGCAAAAAATAGTAAATGCAGTAAAGCTGTGTGATTCCCGTGTGGTTTTTATGGGATTTAGGTATTTAAACGAGTTCGAACGGGAGAATTGGTTATAATTATAATACCGTTCCATTCCAACTTCCAAAGCGCTAACAGCCCTGCAAACGCAGGGCTGTTATTCGCTACGCGTTAATGCGGCTCACCCCGCCGGTCACCCGTTACGAAACTAGACCTCTACCTACGCTTAATTACTACGCATCGCGGTGTCAAGGTATATTTGTGGGCGAGCGTTGAGGTGAGCTTAAAACAAGTTACAGAATAGCGGGGCTGTGTAGCTGTGGTGTGTCTATGTATGTTTATAGATTGTACTACGGGTTATGAGCAAAAATAGACCTTACGTTTTGGAAGTAAGGTTGAAAATTTATTGTGTGGTAGGCTGGTAGGTAATTGTCGCGTCAAGCAAGTAACATTTTAGAGCATATCGCTAACTGTTTACATAGCTCAAAAGCTATCTGCCAGACTTACGTGCAGAAGGGACGAAGTTCAAATCTCATACATGTTAACAATATTTTGTTTGTCGATATTTGTAGTTTTAGAATTTAGTAGTTTAGAATAAGTTCGCGGGTTAGTTTAAAATCATTTGAAATCGAAATCTTACCGATGCTAGATTAAAATATGCAAATATGAATACTGAAAGTGTCAACAGCAACTTTGTTGTAAGTAGGTATTTGTAAATGTTGTACTTTGTGCGCCGTTATATTTGTCAGGCTGTCAGCCTGCGATCGACCGATCTCTGGTGACCAGCGGCGCTACCACGAACTTTGAATCTCGATCTTATATCCCCGTCTCTATCGCACTTATGGTTTATGGTACTCGAGCGACAGAGACGGAGATATACGAAGTTCGAGATTCGAAGTTCGTGGTAGCGCCGCAGCCTAGCCTAGCCCAGCACATGCTGAGACTGGGGCCTATTGTCACAAATTCAGTTTTTTACTTAGGTACTGTTTGTTAGTTTGTAAGTTTATTTTATATTATTTTATTTTTTCTTGTAATTAATACTTTTTCTGATTCTGATTATATGTTTCAGCAAGGGGTACGCTTTTTGGACGAAATGGTATTTTTGTATACGACTGAATTCATTAGAAAAAATACTACACTCTAGTCGGAGTAACCATGTTTGTTTAGAGCAAAAACTATTGGATAGGGTTCGTTTTAGATTTCAATCGAATAATAAAATTGAAATAGTGCTAAAGTAAATTTGAATTTGCTTTAAATTACTGATTTTAAATCAAAATCTCTGATTGTTTTAAGTTTATTTAGTTATGCACGATTCTTAAATATGCGCCATCTAGCGGAATGCCATACCCGCGCGTAGCCATTCAGCTTAGAAAAACGTGCGATCGATGGATCTAGTCACCGATTAAAAATTGCTTTGTATTATTTTGCTATTTGCGTGTTATTTTGTGACAATGGTGTATTGTATGCCTTAAAATTTGTTAATGTGATGATTTAGGACACTAAAATGCAATATTTTGACGAATTCTACGCTACTTTTTTCTTTGAGAGCCTAGTAGCGCCATCTCGGATTATTTTATGAACTACGGCGACGTTTCCACAGAGTTAGCAATCTTCCTTGTCTTATAATTATCTTTGATACAAGTTAGCTCTGGCAGGAATAAGTTGTCTATTCATTTAAAAATATTCTGATACAAGACAATTGATTGACATTTGTCATAGAACCGATATCTTAATTCTTTTTTTGCTCAACTTGTTCCAATAAAAAAATGAGGGGTCTTACACCGCAAAAGCGAAAATTTATTGTGGACAAATGGTGTTCGGTTAAAGGTATTACGTACCGAAAACTCGCACAAATGGAAGGTGTTAGTGTTGGAGCCGTCCAAACTGCTATCCGTAAGTACGGGGAGGATTATACCTTCGAGGACCAACAACGGCCAGGCCAAAAACATCTCCGATTTATAAAAAACACTCTAGGGGTAGGGCAGACAAGACCACGTGGAGTCGGGGTGGGCAGATTCGGTTCTGTGACTATAAAATTGTATACTTTAGAAATTAACTTCAAACACGTATAAAAAAAACTACGCGTCTCTTAGACACAAATCGGGTGTCATTTGAAAGGGGTAACCAACCCCTATAAAATGACACCCTTCTCCCCCCCCCTCCTCATAATGCGTGATAAAATTGTATACTTTAGAAATGAACTTCAAACACGTAGGTATTAAAAAAAAACTATGCGTCTCCTAGACACAAATCGGGTGTCATTTGAAAGGGGTGACCAACCCCTATAAAATGACACCCTTCCCTCCCCCCTACCTAAAATGCGAAATTCAAATGCCGACCCGAAACGAGTATTGCCGATGATCAAAAAGTACAACTCCGAAACTGTATTTTGGCCTGACTTAGCGTCTTGCCATTACGCGGCTAAGGTAGTAAAATGGTATAAAGACAATAATGTAAATTTTGTGGCCAAATAGTTAAATCCACCGAATTGTCCAGAGCTTCGCCCGATTGAACACTACTGGGCTATAATGAAAGCTAAACTACGTAAAACAGCCCGTAGTGCCGATACAGAGCAACAGTTTCGGTCAGATTGGAATAAGGTGGCTCGAACTTTTGACAATGTCGCTGTCCGGTCATTAATGGGCACCATGAGGCAAAAAATTAGAAAACTGCCCAGAAATTAATAATTTGGGATTTTTATGGTACTATTCGAGTTGTCCATATTATTTTGTACATAGTTGATTGATTTTAGTATGTCAATAAATAATTTAAAAAAAAGTTGTCGCATTTTTTTCTTGTATTTATAACAAACGATACAGTCTTTAAGTTCATCAGAATCGATTATTTTTTTGGCATGCGTCACGTAGACGGGATTAAAATTATTAATAGGCGAAAGGCAAAGCAATTCCGCCATTTTGACGTTTCTTATAGATGACAGATGTGGCGGCAATAAACTTTAAGAATAAATCAAAAATTTGATGATGTCAAATATTTCGGCGAATTAATTAACTGTCGCAGTCGGATAAAAACTATCATATTCAATTCAATTCAATTCAATTCAATCGTTTTATTTCAGACCATGTGATCCATATACTGTTAGTAACAAAATAAACTTAAAACTATGTTAGCAATTATTATAATACATAAAAAAAAAAGAACTGCAGTACTACTTGACATACGTCAAAGTAGTTCTGACCCACTCGATCCAGTGCCACAATATGTTGCAATTAAATCTACCAGCCAATACCTTCAGGATGCCGTTTTGACTTTCCCTGACGCGACCCATCAGCGACGTGGTTTTCTTTCGCATTATGGCGTGAAAATCGTCCGTGCGCGTCTCAGCAAACATTTCCGACGCACTGCACCACTTTGGGAGTCTCAGCAGCATTCTGAAGGCATTGTTGTATTGTATGCGTAGGGCGTTGTAGGCTCGTTTGGTATACCGAACCCACAGACCGCTAGAGTAAAAAGATTGGCTATACGCTTTGAATAGCGTTATTTTAACATTAACTGAGCATCTAGCGAATCTGCGAGCCAGCATATTACTCCTCACCGACAACGCCCTACGCTCTCTCTCGATATCACTATCATCACACAGTTCCTCCGTTATGATGTGGCCTAAGTACTTAAAGCGGTCCACTACCTTGAGTACAGTCCCACCAAGAACCACTGGAGGTATAAAATACGGCCCAATTTTACCCGCTTTAAACACCATTATGTCGCTCTTAGTGGCGTTGTACACGAGCCCGTGTGCAGCCGCATACTCCTCACACTTGGCCACTAGCTGTCTAAGGGCCCCTATAGACGGACTCAGCAGCACCATGTCATCTGCGTAGCTTATGTTGTTGACACACGTGTTTTCGATATAGCATCCGGCATGCATGCTGCTGAGCTCGCCTAATAATTCGTTCATATAAAAATTGAACAGTTTAGGAGACGTCAGGCCCCCCTGCCGTACTCCACATTCCAACCTGTAATCTGTCGCAGTCGGATAAAAACTATCATATGTGACAGCTAGAATAATAATGTACCTATAAAACATGTTTCATATTTTTCCGGCCATGGGATGCTGAGATCATTCGTGACAGAACAAAGCTTAGTTTCATACCGGCTGTTTTTTTATTTTATTCAGAGATTTATTATAAGTGGAGATTACGAGTAGCGCATCTACAGGCGTTTAAAAGTGCGACTTAGGTTCGTCAACACTTTGCGTTAGGTTTCGGAATAAAATATGTGTGTGATTGGGCAAGGGTGAAATGAGGATAATGACAAATTTGGGGGGGTGAATTTTAAATAAATCCAAATAGCATGACGGCAGACAGGAGGCATTTTAGAATTTGGGGAATTAAAATGGCTGGCAAGACAGAACACGTTTGCACACGCGCGTGCGTGCGGTCTCGTGCACTTATCTTGATTAAAGGGGAAGTACTCCGGAGCCTGCGAGAGAGGTGGCTCTCCAGTAGCTACGAATAAAGTGGCTGTGGGGTGCTGGCGATCCGTAGTAGCCACGTCAACGGGTGCGCCAGGCCAGACGTATCGTAGCCGATAGATGGGTTCGGAGAACCTCCGGACGACGGCCCGCAATGCGCGTAATTTTACAACCCGTAACGGGAAGCCAAACGCTGAAGGGAGGTTTGGCTTTTAAGGAGCCTGTGGCACTGCAACCAGTGGCCGCGGAGCGGTCAGCCACGAAGAAAGCTGCGCTGCACCATGATGCACTTCTTCACAACAAGATCTGATAGCTTCAAGAGAGATTCGTCACCAGAATAAGATTTGAAAGTAGATTGAAAAATACGCGAAGGTTCGGTGCCGATCTTCTCCCCAACATTTATTTGTAACTGACACGAAATAATTATTTTAAAAACAAAGTTTAAACCGACTTCAATTCAGTACTTCGTCAAGCCACATAGTTACATGAAAAATTTCCACATTTCCTTTCCAGTTTACCACATGCACTGCTTTCAGAGAGCAAATGCGTTGTCTATTACAAATAAAAACCCAAGTCGCTATCTGTGGGCTGATAATATTTGAGGAGTAACGTCGATTCCTAAAGGATCTATTACGAATTACCACTCCATGAGTTGCTACTTCATGAAGGGTAATGCAGCGGAATCATGTCAGAATCTTTGACGAACTTTACATCTTTGAGGAGTTCCATAAGTTATCTTTGGTCTTCAGTATCAGTTCCACTTCACCAAAATTGCGATTTCCGAAGATAAATACACGAATTATAATAGAAAATACCGAAAGCACTACATGCATGCCTATAGAGTTTGAGGGTTGCTCTCAATTTCCCTGGGATCCCATCATCAGATCCTGATTTGGTGACAATGGGACCACCTCGGAAGTATACTCTTTCGAATAAAAAAAGGATTTTGGAAATCGGTCCACAATTGACGGAGAAATCGACGAACATACATAAAAAAAAAACATACATACAGTGGAACGTATAACCTCCACCGTTTTTTGAAATCGGTTAAAATCGTAAATTTGACTGATCTTTTTCCACGTCAAAATCAAAATCCAAAAGGAACAACGCAACCGGCCAGTTCCGACTAAAAGTAATACCAATAAGGCGTAAACACACAGATGCAGCCTTTTTGCCCGACTACGGCAGAGCCGCAAGGAAGGGATATGTTTGTAGCAGTATATAAATAAATAAATAAAATAAAATAAAATCAGTTTATTGCAGACAATAGTCCATAGTACACAGAAAAAAAAATAACAATAAGAATAATTAAAATAAAACTTGCATCATATCATAATAATGACTAGTCCCGCGTAAAAAGTTAGTTAGCTGCTTATTATTAAGCTATTTTCTATTCCCATCGCGATTGACGGAAGACCAGTACCGGTAGATAGGGCTACATAGGTTTTCCGAAATTTTCTTCAAAATACGGTTGCCGGAGTTCCTCAACTTCCTCTCATACCTTCCTCTATGTTTGTATTCGTGTATGTTCCACTGTCCACCTTGTTCTACGTGGTCGCCACTCGAGAACCTTTCCGCCCCAACGGCCACCGGTTCTACGTGCAATGTGCCCCGCCCACTGCCACTTAAGTTTAGCGATTCGGAGGGCTATATCGGTTACCTTGGTTCTGCTGCGGATAGCCTCATTTCTGATGCGATCGCGCAGAGAAACTCCCAGCATAGCCCTCTCCATTGCCCTTTGGGTGACTTTGAGCCTTCTTATGAGGCCCATTGTAAGCGACCACGTTTCAGTGCCATATGTCATCACTGGCAACACACACTGGTCAAAGACTCTCGTCTTGAGACACTGCGGAATATTGGACGAAAAGATGTGCCGTAGCTTCCCGAATGCTGCCCAGCCGAGTCGGATTCGACGATTGACCTCTTTCTCAAAGTTGGGCCTACCTAACTGGACAGTCTGTCCTAAGGTATACATAATCGTCTACAACTTCGAGCGTAAAGCGTCCGATTGAAATGGAAGTTGGTACTACATGGACGTTTGACATGATCTTCGTTTTATCCATGTTCATCCTTAGACCAACTCGCTCGGAAGCTTTACTGAGGTCATCGAGCATAGTACTCAAGACCTGATGATGACCTGGTAAAGGTCGCGGGAGTCCGCTGGATGCGGGTGGCGCAGGACCGGCCATTGTGGCACTCTTTGGGGGAGGCCTTTGTCCAGCAGTGGACGTCTTTTGGCTGATATGATGATGATGATGATGTTCCACTGTAACGTTTACAATACTGATCCGATTTTGATAAATCGGGTGTCAATCGATTCGAAATTATGCTCCGGGTGACGGGTGACATATGCTACCTTTTGTATGAAAAATAAAAACATGGTGGCTGTCACATACAAATCACTGACTTTGAAAAAAGTATTTTGCTATCGTTGTGTTGGGTATCAAATCAAACGAAAGAGGAGAAATTTTCGAGTTCAAATATATATAAATACTATTCATAGTTACTTTTTCGTAGTCAGGATATAGTTTTTAAAATTTTATGCTTGTTCGCTGCACTAGTTAGCAGAAAGTTATATTCTATATCTACCTATATAAGTTATATTCTAGAGCACCCTTATACTACAATGCAATCTAGTGAATTACTGAACACCCTTCTTTTGAAAGATCGCTGCTTAAGTAGTATGGAGATTTATTGTATGTACTATTCATTATTCTCTCGTACCTAGGTGTAGGTAGTAGAATTCGTTTAGCGAGCTAGCGGTACCGTACACAATAAATAAGGGTAAGTTGGCCATTCATTACAACGACCTAAGCCAGGAGCGCCTCAATTATTCCGGGGCAAGGAATAATGTAGTAGCCAGGGCATTAAAGTAAAGGGATCGAACCCGCGTTTGTTGCGGAGAAGAATAATAAGAGTAATACCTTGATCACACGTACCGAGGTGCGTATAAACAAAGTCAAAGTCAAAAAAAAAAAAAATTGTATGCACCCATCTTTTTACACTTGACTGTACCTAGTTGAGTAGTCGTTGGTGAATAGCATGTTTACAGACGTATAACACGCGTGTAGAGCCTTGTAATGTTCGTGTGTTCAGTGACATGCTAGCCCTGCGCGGTATTTTAGCACAGAACAGAAGGTCCACTGCCTAAAGCCGGGTCCGCTGCGCCGTGTTTTCGGTGTTTGCAAACATCTAACATGTTTTCTGTCAGTTTCGGCAAACAAATAGGGTATTGTTATGATTGGCAAAACATTTTTGACGTTTAAAAACCACGAAAACATGGCGCAGCGGACGCGGCTTTAGTGAGCTGACGTTAGCTGTCAAATTTTCCGTAACCTTAACGTGACAGGGTTATCGACAGATCAATAGGGAACATTACGCAAAGTTCTTCGAAGGTGGCGACACTAGCAGCGTTGACATTGTATCTCGTTCCCACTTGCGGTATTGTCTATGCAAGCATCCTTGATTGTGCATGTGTGTGTGAATCCCTATATTCCTATACTGGTTTACTATTAGTGGTAGTGCTGCCTCTGGCGGCAGAACATTGCAGTAATGTTCCCTATTCAACATTCAATTAAATAGTTTTCGTCCTTAAGATAAGATAAGATAAGATAGCCTTTATTTGCTGAGTTATTTTGTTACATTTCATTTACTACATGCATGCTTATTAAATAACTTAAACTAATTTATTTTCTTAACTAAAGTATTCCATTTTTAGGGTTCCGTAGCCAAAATGGCAAAAACGGAATTAGGGT
This sequence comes from Epinotia brunnichana, assembly GCA_963854355.1. Lineage (NCBI taxonomy): Eukaryota > Metazoa > Arthropoda > Insecta > Lepidoptera > Tortricidae > Epinotia > Epinotia brunnichana. The sequence goes on from OY977942.1 coordinate 13,379,933, forward strand.
TCCGTAGCCAAAATGGCAAAAACGGAACCCTTATAGTTTCGTCATGTCCGTCTGTCCGTCTGTCCGTCTGTCCGTCTGTCCGTATGTCACAGGCATTTTTCTCGAAAACTATAAAGTGTATTTCAATGAAATTTGGAGTATAGGTGTATTTTGTTAGTCGCTACATAGTTATGCATTAAAATTACTAAGTAAATATTTTTTTCGGGGTGCACTCAATACTCAATACATGTAACTGCAAGTCAAAAAAAAATTAATCATTGTAAGTCCACATGTGGCACATCAATCGATAGGTCTTTCAAAATAAATATAAGGTTTCTCAGCAATTTTTTTGATTAAGTAAATATAGTCGGAGATAATCGCCCTGATAATCACAAAAATTGGGTCCCCCCCCCCCCCTCTAACTTCCGAACGGCGGAAGTAAAAAATTTGAAAAAAATCATGGACATAGTGCTTATTAAATACATTTACGGAAAAGTATTTTGAACAAGATCGGTTTACAGGTTTTTGAGCTTTGGATGTTTAGATGTTTGAATGATTGTCACTCATTCACGCAAAAATGGTGTAACGGATTAGGATGAATTTTAGTGTACATATTGTTTATAGCCTGGATTAACATACGGAATACTTTTTATCCCGGAATACATCCCTCAAAAGGTAGAAATCGGGGGAGGAATCTAGGCTCCACGAACCGCAGTTTTTCAAATCCCTGCATGCCATTCTAGGATTTAACCGTCAAACAATTATTACTACAATGGCTTAAACAATATAGCAGATGTAATGAAGACAAGACGTCGTTTCTTTATATCGTTCTAGCGATTAGGTGTTTAATCGGTTGCAAAATAAAACAGCCCCTATTGCGTTAAAAATTAAGAGGAAATAGATAATGATAGGTAAAACGCCATCTCTCGAGGAATGGTGACCATACTAACCCACCTCGGTAAACAACGCAACTGAGTAAAAGAGTTACCTACTTCAAGGGCCGTGTGAAACCAAATTTGTATTATAGTGCTATCTCGCGGGGAAATTAGTAACCATTGACTGAACCAAAAACAGTTCCTGCCTAAGATACGTCCGGACAAGCCAGCATGATTAAATAATTGAACATTATAAGTATGATATAACATGTATCATAAATAAAATGTTACGGAGATGATTTCGATTTAATTTTTTTTATTTTATTACACAATACAGACTTCATTGTAAATTACATTCATGTCAATTTAAAAGAATCCCTGGTGAGAATGATAAGATGGATGTGTGGTGTGGCGAGGATGGACAGAATAAGAAATTAATATATTAGAGGAAGCCAGAAAGTAGCAACTATCATCGACAAATTGAGACCCCTTCGCCTTGCGTGGTATGGGCATATTATGCAGAGGGATGACAGTCATGTGACCAAAAGAGTGTTAGGGTTGAACGTGGATGGAAGAAACGAGGTAGGCAAAGGAAAAGGTGGATGGACTGTGTGAGAGAGGATATGAAGAGGAAGGAAGTAAGTGCCGAGATGACGAGTGACAGGAAGGTATGGAAGAAAAGGACATGCTGCGCCGACCCCAAGTAAATAGGATAAGGGCAAGAAAATGATGATGATACATAGGCTGCACCGTCCGTAACATTAAATAATGGAGCTGTTAAGAGCCCGTTCACAAGGTACTTAAATTCAAAATACAGTGTGTATCTATCGTTAAATTTAAATAATCTCAATCATTTAAATACCAGTGGTGCTAGTGAGCACGTGAACTGGCTCTTAATGGAAGACTGCAGCGGATTCTTTTCGAAGCACAGGTCCTTACGGCCTGCAGGTAAGTACTCGTACCAGCGAAGCTGTATTTATATGCGAATTCCGCTGATGTCAAGCAATTTTAAGCGATTGCAGTTTCCTGTACGCGTCTTCTGCTTTTCCATGACACGTTAGTCGCAGAGCTGACGCTCCGCGCCGGCGGGGTCGATCTGCCCACGCTAGTTTTTGAAGATTTAAAAAAAGATTTTCTTTTTGAAAGTCTTTTAGATACATTTATGCGAAACGCTTCACTTATGCTTTCTTATGCTTATGCTTGCGGCAACTCTGTAACCACGCGAGGAGGAATACACTGTGTTTGGTAATTACACCAGTGAAGCTGGACTATAATAGGTATAGGTACATTAGGTACCTACTTATTAAACTGTAGACGTGAGATTTTAATGTAGTCAGAGTCTGAAGCTATAGGTAGGATGCAGCGGAATTAGGGTGAATTGCATCAATAGGGTGAATTGCATCAAAAACGGTGTTCGTTAAAATCAGAATGTATGGAAAATTCGCTATATTTAACGTTGATCGCTCTGTTATTGTAAGGGGGTGCAACCCGCCCTTACTGATTACATAACGACGCTAGCAAATTCCTTATTATTTATTTTATTTATATACAATCGTACATTATTTGTATGTACGTATACATGTTTGTTCGATGATATTCGGGTGTAAGCGAATTAATAAGACAACAATATTTTACTGGTCAAGACGTTCACAGTTTGGAGAGAACCACTAGTCTTACTTAATATAGGTTGTAGTGTACATGGTTAGGCACGGAACCCTTCGTTGTGCGTGGTCCGACACGCACTTGGCCACTTTTTCTATATATACTCGTATTTGTTTTATTTTCCTAACTTCAGCTTGCCTCTTGGACATAGGCCTCTTCTCAAGCTTTCCATTTTGTTCTGTCTTTAGCCTCCCTTCTCCATATTGTTCCTGCTTTCTTTTTAATATCGTCATCCCATCTCATTATAGGTCTTCCTCGTTTTCTTTTTCTCAGTCTTGGATACCATTCTGTGATGTCCTTTGTCCACTTTTCCATTTTTTCCCTCATCATGTGTCCTGTCGACCTCCATTTCAACTTTTTGATGCACCGTGTTATATCCGCCACTTTGGTTTTCTTCCTAATTTCTGTTAGGGACACCTTGTCTTTCCTTTTTATGTTAAGCATGCTGCGCTCCATGCTTTGTTGGCATACTTTCAGCTTCTGGGTGTTTCTTTGTGTGAGGGCCCATGTTTGGCTTCCATATGTGGCACAGGGGAGTATGCACATGTTATATACTTTGCTTTTTAGTGTTTGTGGGAAATACTTGTTTTTCATTACCTCTTGGAGGGACCAATATCGCTTCCATGCACTTGTTACTCTTTGGTCTATTTCTTTATTCATCTGCAGTGTTGGGGAGATAATCTGTCCGAGATATGTGTATTCTTCTACATATTCGATCTCTTTATTATTTACTTCTATTCTGGTTTTTTCACTATTCGTCATGATTTTTGTTTTTCCAGCATTCAGTGACAGTCCCACTTTTGTACTCTCTGTAGCCAATTCCTGAACCATCGTCTCTAGTTCTATTGAATTATTTGAGGTTATTATTAGGTCATCCGCTAACCTGAGATGGTTTAGTAATTCGCCATTTATGTTTATTCCATAGTTGGTCCAATTTAATTCTTGGAATATTAGTTCAAGCACTGCCGAGAATAACTTTGGAGAGAGGGGGTTTCCCTGCCTTACTCCTTTTTTAATCTGGAATTTTTGGCCCTCCCTTTCCATCCTAATTCTTGCAGTGCTATTTTTATATATTTCCTTGATCACTCTTATGTATTTGTATTTGATCCCTTGACTCTTGAGAGCACTCCATACGGCACTATGTTTGATTGAGTCAAACGCTTTGTTGTAGTCTATGAAGCTAAGGTAATATGTTTGTTGGTATTCATTGCATTTTTCTATCACGTGTTTTATAACGTGTATGTGGTCAATCGTGGAGAAATTACTTCTAAACCCTGCTTGCTCTTTTGGTTGTGCTAATTCGAGAGTTTTTGTCATTCTATTGAGAAGGATTTTTGAAAATACTTTGTATAAGTTAGACATGAGACTTATTGGTCTGTAGTTTTCATGTCTATTCTTATCCCCTTTTTTGTGGAGTAGTATTATGACAGATTCCGTCCATTATTTTGGGATTGTCTCTGTGTCTAGGATATCGTTGAAGAGTTATCTTATGATTTGGATTATGACCGTCTCAGTTCTTTTCAGGAGTTCATTGCTAATTTTATCGTCGCCAGGAGCTTTGTGGTTCTTCTGAGTTCTTATGGCGTTTCTTATTTCGCTCTCTATGATCGGCGCCACTATATCCTCGTTAATTCCCTCCACGTGCGTGTCTATGCTCTCTTCACAATTGTCTCTTTACAAATCCCTGTAGAATTCGGTGGCAACGGTCATCATATCTTTTCTGTTCGTCTTCTTTTTTCCGGTCTTGTTATCTTTCATATTTGGTATCCACGTCTTATATTATCTAAGTTCTTTATCTGCTTTTTTTACTCCTCCAGTTTTTTCGATGGGGGCCATTATTGTATCCGTTCTTTGTTTTTTCCTGTACTTTTTTATGCTGTTGTTAATGTTTTTGCTTATTTCGGATATATCAGATTTGTTTACGTTTCCATTTATAATCATCTCTTTTCTGGCTTAAAGTAGTTTCCTGGCTTCTTCTCCTATCCGATCCTTTTTTTGAATGTAGGTTTAAATTTGTTTGTTAGGTTTTTTAGCTCTAATTCGATGCAGTCATATCTTTCTTGGATATGTGTCGGTTGTATATTTTTTAGTTTATTTTCCAGACTATCCTCCAACTCTTTTAAGGTGACTTCAGGTAATTCCACAGGTAATCTGCACTCGCCTGGATGTATGTGTTCGAAGCATGCGATGGTCTGAGTTGAAGTTGAGGGATTTTAATACTTCGACATTTTCAATTATTTTTGGTTGATTCGTGAGTATGAAGTCCAATTCTTTTAGTGTCTTTCCGTCAGGGGATCTCCAAGTCCACCTCGTATTTCGTCTCTTTTTGAAGAAAGTGTTCATAATCGAGAGATTGTGTTCTATTGCAAAATTAAGTAATCTTTCTCCGTTGTTGTTTCTTTTCCCGTAAATGAATTTTCCGATGGTAGTTTTGTTTTCATGTAGTTCTTGCTCGCCTAATTGGCTGTTGAACCCATGACAATGACATTCCCTTGTCTTTCCTGCATGGTCTCGGATAACTGTTCATAAAATTGATCCTTTTCCTAGTCTTCTTTCTCTTCGTGTGGGGCATATATTTGGATTATCGACCATTCCTTTGTATATCCAGGTAGTTTAATAGTTAGCATTGCTATTCTGTCCGAGATTCCAGTAAACTCTTGTATGTGTTCTTTCAAGTTTGACTTTACCCAAAATCCGACTCCATTCCTGCCTTGTTTTTTTCCTGAATAGTAAAATATGTAGTTGTTGCTCTTCTCTACTATTGCTTCTCCCTCTCGTCTGATCTCGCTGATTCCAATAATGTCCCATTTTACTTACTCGGTGGCATATTCTAGTTCGATTATCCTTTCATAGTTCATAAGTGTTCTTACGTTAAATGTGGCTATATTTAATTTGCTCGATTTAGATTGTGTTGACATTAACCTGGGAAGGTGGTGGTCTACATTGCCTTCACGGTGACCAGCCGGATTGAAGGTTGTTTTATTCATTGTTTTCTGGTTGTATACATATTTGTATTCTTGTGTTATTTGGTGTCTCATTTGTGTATTCTTTGCTTTCCTTGTGTGTTGTATAATTTCATCCTTACGTTACCTGTATTAAAAACCCTGTATTAAGAACCTAAATCTAAATCTCAAAAGGTAATAATTAAAGTAAAAAGTCAATCTTTTCCAATTAAGTACCTACATTATTTCTTTCACCGTTTTATTAAGTTTTCAATATTTATGGTGTGCACTATTATGTGTGGCAATGACGCCGACAACTCTACCAACCTACAGTACTGGTATGGTAGATTACCAAAGACAGGTGTCATTTCAGGAAAAGTCCCTGGGCGAGCGAGCTCTGCTCGGGTGAAAATAGAGAAAATCGGTGAAAACTAATTTTGCCTGACTTGAGACCTAGCTAGATCGATTTCTCGCATCCGTAAACCCCTATATTCTAAATTTCATCGAAATCGTTAGAGCCGTTTCCGAGAACGTGATTGCAAATATATTAATTATATTATATATACTTATCAGTGGCGGAGCGCCCATACAAGCCGATTCCCACCGGCTTGCCTAAAATTTCTTGCTACATATTAACAAACTCGTAAATCATCAAAAAAAACTGATACTTATATACAAATATTGCTCGTTTAATAGTATAGGATAAGATAGGATAGGATAACATAGGATCGATCTGGTGATAGCTACTACCTTACTATTAGGGTGGTGGAACCAAAAGATGAACTCCACCCAATAGTTTTTAACGTTTTGTCGAAAAATGTAAATAAAAATCGCGATCTTGAAAATTGCTTTAATTTTAGGAAAATAATCTCGATCGGTTTGGTGATAGCTACTTAGCTACTACCTTACCAGGTAGTAAAATGCGTGCAATAAAGTTCTAAAATAAATGTCTACTCCTGTACTACGTCATTAATTAAAATTACTAAAACACCGGCTTTTCATAAAAACCCCTTGAACTGCAAATGTCTTAATGATTTTGTGTAGTGTTCCTAAAGAGTGCTTGACTTTTCTTTGAGGGGGTGGGGTGTTTGTTTATTGAAAGGACCTTTTGGTTCCCTGTCCTTAGGTTTCGCCGTGAAGTAGTTTATTCTGAGATGCTAGGGGTGAACACATTCATAACTAGGTACCTCTACAAGTATATGGGTTAGATGTATGTTAGATACCAGTGTTGTGGCATCCAAATAACTCGATTCACACCGACTGTCTAATGTATGACAAGAAAAAAAGTAAACCATTTGGTTTTTACAAGCTTTTATTTAGTTTCACCTGTCCCGTTGTCTGTCTGTCTTTAATCAAATCTTGCAAGTTAAATTTGACCCACTTCCTGGTTTTCGATTGAGCTGAAATTTTGCATGCATATGTATATCGCATTAACAATGCAATATTATGATGCTGGAGCTGGAAGGTGGCCATAGGAACTCCGCAATAAAACGACACAATCCCATCGAGTTTGGGCTCGTTAGAATCGTCTCAATGAGTAGTTGATGATGGTATGCAGAAAAGTACCTACAGTCGGCAATAAAATCTTGTACTAAAAATGAATTTTTTGACACATACTTGTTTAGGGATATGTTGCGAAATTGTACTAAGGCTCCGCACGTTCATGGTCTTCTCTCCCTCTCACTGCGCATACACGTGAGCGAGATGGAAGTGCGTGTTCGAAAGCGCGGATATCATGTTTTTCGGAATATTTCAGAAAACGAGAAGAAATTTAAGTACTTAAGTAAGAAAATAAAGTTATTGTTCATTGCTTTATGAAGAAGATTATAAATTTTCATCTTTTTCTGATAAAAAATGGAGCAGTAAAATGGTTACAAGTGAAATAATAGGGTTCACTTTAGATATTTTTTTCTCGAGTTTCTTTTGTTAAAATGGGTTTCTACGAAAACTCTGTTACTTCTCATATCTTGCAGATTATGATGTATTATTTCCGACCTTAAAATTGTTACGTCATAATGTATAAAATGGTTAGGTACTAAACAACTCATTTTTACGAAAATTTGAAAGGTCGAGCCTTAAGTACCTATACCATTTCCAGGCCCCGTAGCATGGATATATGGATATCACGCGATAAGTGACAGGATAAGCGCGTCGTCTCGTTCTATCGAACGGTGTCAGCCAGGGACGGCATGCTCTATCTTGTCACTTATCGTGTGATAAGGACATCCATGCTACGGGGCCAGACGCTTCTATTGGGTAGGTATTTATTTGATAATAGGATTATTAATTTACCCATTTTAAAATGACGTAAGGATTATCATACATTATTAGCACTTACTACTTTGACGGCACAAAAAAGATAAGTAGGTAAAGAAACAGGTGATATTTTTGAAATTACTAACTGAATTATTTATATTTAAATGCCGTGGGCTGGACAATTGATAATTTACCCAAAATGTGTTGTATTGTAAGGGTACCCACCCACCCTAGTCGTTAGCAACCTTTACTCCCACTAGTTCTGTAGATCTGTTCTGTTAACGGAACTACTGGGATTTTTTGTCCCAATAGTTATGTCAATCAGTCAGTAGTTCTGTTGATTTGTTATGTGAACAGAACTACTGGGATTTTTCGTCCCAATAGTTATGTCAATCAGTCAGTAGTTCCGTTGATTTGTTCTATGAACAGAACTACTGGGATTTTTTGTCCCAATAGTTATGTCAATCAGTCAGTAGTTCTGTTGATTTGTTCTGTGAACAGAACTACTGGGATTTTTTGTCCCAATAGTTATGTCAATCAGTCAGTAGTTCTGTTGATCTGTTCTATTAACGGAACTACTAGGATTTTTTGTCCCAATAGTTATGTCAATCAGTCAGTAGTTCTGTTGATTTGTTCTGTGAACAGAACTGCTGGGATGTGCGGTTTCCATTAGTCATGTTGATGTGATTTCCATTTGTTTTGTTGAACTCCAAACTAGGCCGAACTCCAATGGGAACCGCGCATCCCAGTAGTTCTGTTCACAGAACAGATCAACAGCACTAGTGGGAGTAAAGGGTTAGGCGTTAGGAACACGGTCCGCCATACAGTCTGTATGTATGTTATGTATGTAGGCATGCATGTATATGTAGGATAAGTACGGTGGCTGCGATCACCGCGGTTATGATATTAAAGGTAGTTCGTTAACAGCTACGTTGTGTGTCACTTGTCTACCTGCCCGCTCGTATATTTATCAGTGGCGACGAATCGTTATTTCACGCGTTAAATTGCCGTGCATCATGGCATCCTCTACTACGGTCGGCTTATTTTCAAATTTTAATCATCAGCAACAAAACTGGTGCACATACAGAAATAGACTCAACCAGTGGTTCATTGCAAATGGCATTGATGACACGAACGACAAAGCGGGCATAAAGCGGCGCGCCATCTTGTTAAGTGCGTTAAGTGAGAACACCTATCAACTAGCAAGTAATCTTGCACTACCCAGTGTACTTGAAGAGAAAAGTTATAGTGACGTGGTGAAGTTATTGGATGCCCATTTCACGCCGAAGCGCTGCGTATTTGCGGAGCGGTATCATTTTTATTCCGCGGTGCAGCAAGTAGGCGAGACTTCGGCGCAGTGGGCAGCGCGGCTTCGCGGACTTGCGGCGCACTGCCAGTTCAAGAACATTGGAGATGCACTCTTGGATAAATTCGTCATGGGCCTGCAGCCCGGTCCAGAGCGCGAGAAGTTGTTCTCACAAAATGTTGACGAGCTCACCCTGGCGAAGGCGATTGACACGGCTGAAAGTGTGCGGTGCGCCCGCGCCGCAGCCAGCGCGACCTTGGCGCCAAATGCTTCGGCGGCGGCGCTCGGCGCTGAGAGCGTGTTCAAGATCGGCGGGACTACATCGAATCGAGGGAATAAGTGTTCTGTATGCGGTTTAGGTAGTCATAAGGCTGAGAACTGTCGGTTCGTAAATTACAAGTGCAAAAAGTGTAATAAAAAAGGACATTTACGTAAGATGTGCAACCTAAAATTCATGGAGGCGGGAGAGGTGAGCGAGGACGATGATGGTAAGTGTTTTAATATTCGTTCGCGTAAAGGTGCGCCGATGACTGAACTCGTATTGGTTAACGGGTTATCGTTACAATTTGAGATAGACAGCGGTTCCGCCGTGTCAGCTATGTCGGATAAAATATACCAGTTAAATTTCAAGGAAGTGCCATTATCCCCTAGTAATAAAAGGCTAATCGGTTATACTGGAAGTACTATCCAAAGTAAGGGTGTAGCTAAATTACCAGTTTCGTATGAGGGCCGAACTGTTATTCTTAACATACACGTAATCCCTAATGGCGGCCCGGCAATCCTGGGGAGAGACTTCATTTCCGAATTCAATTTAGAACTTTCGTCGGTACACTATTGCGGTAAATCGAAACCTGAAAGCGATGATGTAAGCACTTTAATGGCTGAGTATCCACAACTGTTTGCGGAAAAATTAGGTCGATTTAATAAATATAAAATAAAATTAACCCTGAGATCCAACGCGAGTCCAGTATTTTTCAAATCTCGTCCCGTGGCTTTCGCGTTAAAAGATAAGGTCGATAGTGAGATTAATAGGCTAGTGCAGCTAGGTATTCTAGAACAGATCGAACATTCAGACTACGCGTCGCCGATAGTGCCGGTGCTTAAACGCGACGGAACAGTCAGGATCTGTGCCGACTATTCTCAAACAATAAATAAACAACTATTAGTTGAGAAGTATCCACTGCCGACTATCGATGAACTGTTTTCAAAACTACATGGAGGTATTCAGTTCACGAAGCTGGATATGTCCATGGCTTATAATCAATTTGAAATTGATGACCCCGATAATATAACGTGTATTAACACAAATCGGGGCCTCTTCAAATATAAGCGATTAATTTTTGGCCTATCCAGTTCGCCAGCTGTGTTTCAGCGTGCTCTGAACAATATCCTTGCCGGTCTAGAGGGCGTATTGTGCTTCCTAGATGATGTGCTCATCACGGGCCGTAGCCGGGAGGAGCACGTCGCGCGCCTGCACCAGGTGCTGCAGCGGTTCAGCGATGCGGGCCTTACGCTACAAAAGGAAAAGTGCTCTTTTTTCCAAAACGAAATAACGTATCTGGGTCACGTTATTAACAGAGATGGTATAAGTAAATGTAAGTCAAAAGTAAAGGCAATAGTGGAGGCTCCTATCCCGATAAATATAAATCAGTTGCAATCATTTCTCGGGCTAACTAACTATTATAGAAACTTTGTTCCATGTGCTTCTACCATCTTAAGTCCCTTTTACCAACTTCTAAAAAAGGGAGTTAAGTGGGAGTGGAACTCAGAGCACGACAAGGCGTTCGCGGAAATAAAAAATAGGTTAGCGTCAGATCAGGTCCTCACGCATTATGACCCTAATGCTAAGCTGATTCTGACAGTAGACGCTTCTCCTCAAGGACTGGGAGCAATTCTATCTCAAATCCAGTTGGATGGAACCGAGCGACCCATCTCGTTTGCTTCCCGAACTTTAAATTCCGCAGAGAAAAAATACGCACAAATACAAAAAGAAGCCACGGCCATAATATACGGCGTAAAAAAATATCATCAGTATTTGTATGCGCGCGCGGAACCATTCATTTTACGCACCGATCACAAACCCCTGCTGTCTATTTTCGGGCCGCACCGGGGCATACCGGAAATAACAGCAAACCGACTGCAGAGGTATGCAATATTTTTATCTGCATACAACTATACAATTGAATATGTACGTAGTGCGAATAACAGCGCAGATTTCTTATCTCGTGCATCGCTGCCGGACGAGCCGACAGCAGGCGCGGGCGGCGCCGGCGCGGGCGCCGAGGACAGCGCAGCATACGTACATTTTGTTTTTGAGGGCAGTTGTTTACCAATTACGCTCGAACGGCTACAACAAGAAACGCAAAAAGATGCGATTCTAAACAGAGTTGTACATTGCGTCATTAATGGGTGGCCTCGTAAAACGAATGACAACGAAATAAAGCCATATCACCAATGCAGATTACAACTGTCGGTTGAAAATGGTTGCTTAATGAGGGGCCATAAGGTTGTTATTCCATTGGCACTACAAAGTCAAGTGTTGGCAGAGTTACACGCTGCACATTTAGGCATTGTGAAAAGTAAGGCAGAAGCGCGTTCGCGGGTTTGGTTCCCAGGCATCGATGCCGCTATTGAGAACCTGATAGGTACTTGTGAGGTCTGCACACGCTTACGCCCGACCCCCCCTCGCGTCCCACTGTCACCATGGAAGCGACCAGAACACGTGTTCCAAAGGGTACATTTAGATTTTCTGGGACCCATAAACGAACACTGGTATTTAGTTATAGTCGACGCTTATAGTAAATGGGTGGAATGCTACGACATGAAAACAAATACAACGTCAATTAACGTGGTTGATAAATTGTACGAGTTCATGTCCAGGTACGGCATTCCTTGCACTATCGTAAGTGATAATGGTACTTCTTTTTGTAGTGAATATTTCCTACAATTTTGCATTTTAAATGGAATACAACATTTAACGTCACCGGTATATCATCCTTCGAGTAATGGGATGTCGGAATCGGTGGTGAAAATTGTCAAAAAAGGGCTTAAAACGGCACTTTTATCGAACAAAAGCGGTAGATGTTTGAATAATCACATGCTTAAATACTTATTTCATTATCGAAATTCAAAACACACTACTACCGGCGAATCGCCGGCACAGTTGGTGTTCGGTAGACAATTGAGATCTCGATTAGATTTATTACGTGTTCAGTCATCGAGGTCATCGCCCCCGCTCACCGCAATCGACTCATTTGTTAAAAACAAACAGTGCTCGCAGATTAAACACTACGGCGGTGTTGGAAGATGCGGATTTAGCGCCGACGAGTTGGTTTTATACAAACATTTCACTATAGCTCAGTAGTGGAACCGGATTTTGGCCCTAGAAGTTTTGATAATTCTAAAGTCGGAAAAGTTATGCTTATATGACATATGACTTATTTTCAAGCATATTTGTATTATATGAAGAAAAGTTAGAACGAGGGTTAGATATAAATTAGGTATTTATTTATTTTTATTGATGATTTGTGAATATTGAATTAAAGTGCAAAGTTTAAGCTTCATCGTTTATGATATGTATGACGCTTTACACTGTTAAGTTTTTAGAAAAAAAAAACACCCGCGACTACGTCAAACCAGAATTAGCTTGTTATTTAGTCGATATTGAATTAGAGTTTTAAAAATCCACAACAATATCTCTAAATTCTTAAGTTAATAGACAACGCCAAAAGTTTAGAGGAATAAGATAAAAGCTTTAAAATTAATACGCATTTTTTATCCTGTAAGATCTAATATTGAATTAGAGTCTATAAAAATAAGTCTAATACTATAAAATAATATATGCAGCCATATTATGGAAAGTAAGAAATTTCTGTGTATAGTTTGCATCATAAACGCATATTATTAAAAAAAAGGCGCGAAAACCAAGCCGCGCTACAAGTTGTAGCTACGGCGGAGCAGATCTTAGTCGACCTTGCGAGCTATCGCTTGCTAGGTATCCCTCGCCGCGCCCGCGCGCCCCCGTTCTGCCGCATTAAAAAAAAAAAACATTTTTCGTATTTATATGTTTAAAATAGGGAAGGCGCAAAAACTTTTTATGTATAGTTTATGAGATTTTTTTGGGGGCAAAACCCAGATTCAAGCATAGTAAAACATATGTAGAAAAAATTTAAAGTGGCCAGATTCAAATGAAACAAATATATGTTATAAAATCGTCTATTTAAACAGCTCTTTCAAAAAACTAACCAACATAGTTTTTGAAAACCTTCCTTCAGAAAAATACGTATAACAGCACTGTTACAATATTAGTGATGGTCCACGTGTAAAGGTACCATAAGGCGGTTTTATGTTTCGGAGATATTCAATGTTTGGAAAAGCGGATGAAAAGGAAGATTTTTTATTATAGCTATGTCAAAACCTATAAGATGTAACATTAGTTTACCTATTTTTAATTTTATTTGTTATTAGTAGCGTCCAGACAAAAGTGGTGGCAAATTTCGCACAGGGAGTAAAATGGAGTCGTTGCTTTTTATTGACTTTTTACGGTTGAATGAATACATTATTTATTTAATTTATATTTTTAGAGTATTAAACTATAATGTAATTTGGATATCAAAAATAAAAATATATCCAAATTATATTAAGTATTTTAAATATAATTTATTGCAATTTATGGCTTGCAGTAGTTGCAGTACACGAAACAGTTGATAATGTGGCCAAAGGCCCTGATAATAGTACTTGCAGTAGTCATTTTTGAGATTTTCACTTTTCTGCAAAAATGAAATCACAAGCCTAAAAAAAATTTCAGGTCTTTTTTTATATTTCAAACATGTTTCTTATCTAACCAAAAACGCAGTACTTTCACAAAAATATTACCTATGCTAACAAGATCTACAGCATTCAGCATGTGCTAGAAGGTTGTGAAGTACTTGCTACGTTTACTGCAGATTCATTAGGCATATAACTTTTTTGCAACGAATACTAACTAAAGCCAAACGCAGTATTCAAAATTACTGCGTTTGAGTTTAGCGAGAAAACCAAAGAGCTACTCTTGCCACGCTAAAAGTACTTAAACGCAGTACTTATTCCACAGTGCTGCGCTTAAGAGTATCGAGAGGTATTCGAGAGTAACATAAAGCTACGCATGGACCGAAGCCACACGGTACAGTGCCGCATTTCGTGCTAGCAAATCAGAGTGAAATATTTGCACTTGATTTGGTTACACCTTGTATAATTCAAAAGAATGATTGATGGCTTGATGAGTGGAGGTGTTTTATATTAATAGACTTTAATAAAAAAATGTTCCTGAAACACATTTTATAGACTATTAAAAATAATAATTTGATACGCTGATAAGAAAAATATTCATTTTTTCTAGTACCTACCTAAAATCAATTTTATTTCGTCTCTTCATCACTTCAATATTTGTCTGAAGTTAAATCTTACCAACACTTATTTATTACTAGGTATGAAAATAGAGCATGATTGCGAACTAGAAACGCAGTATTTAACACGTGCTAGGTGATTTTGCAGTAATAAACACAAATACTGCATTAAGCCTTAGTGATACTGTAATGCCTGCAAACCCAGATCATCATATCAGCCGAAAGACGTCCACTGCTGGACATAGGCCTACTGCAAACCCATATAGTTGATGAAAATGCAGTACTGCGTATTTTATCTAAATAAGGCAGTAAAGTTAGAAATATTTCAATCTAAAGATTTATTTTTTTAACAATTTTTCAGTACACTTCAAAAGTTATATAACATAGATTTGTTGTATAGATACCAAAAAATATGTTTACCGCGTTTATTTCGAAACCACCATTTTGCAAGTACTGCGTTTGCAATAAGAAGGGCAGATTTGTTAGCGTACAAAGGCGTAAATGCCAACACAATGGCATATGTAGTTTGTAGTAGACGAAAGATTGAAATTTTTGTGGAAAGATAACTTAAACAAAAATCGCCGTTATCGCCGCAACAAGGCGGCCGGCCGAACGTTAGCGTTATATACAGGTTGTATTATTCAAACGGGGCAGTAAGGGAAAATCCGAAACTATAAGAGATACGAAAAGTCACGAGACTTATCGAGTTTATGGTAAACTATGAAAATAAACAGTCATAAATTCTGGAAATACATAAAATCCAGTTCAGGAATTTCCGATATTTTGAGTGTAACAATTCCGGAATTGCGAAAGTCCGGAATTGTAAGGGAAAATTGTTGCTAAGGAACCCTGTATCTACAATCACAGGAAAATGCCTAATTTCATAGTTTGATGTACGAAAATGGATTTCCCCATACTAAGCTCCTCAGTAAGTATGGGGAGAATAACTGTGGCGTCTGAAACTAGACAAAATTGGTAAATTCGTGGTTTTTTTTTAATTTATTTTCATTATTTACACCAATCTTTTCAAAGCTGTAATAAAAATATAATTCCCATACTTACTCATTGTAGGTAGGTACACTGTTTGTGCGGGGAGATCCATTTCCGTACATTAAACTATGAAATTCAGCATTTTCCTGGGATTGTAGATACAGGGTTCCTTAGCACCAATTCTTCCTTACATTACACTATTAATTTACGCAAAATAACGCACTCTGATTTTTAGACAGATTTGACCGGGTTCGATTCCCGGCTGTGTATGAGGCTTTTTTGAAATTATTTGAATGCAGTTTTGATTTTTTTCTAAAATCGGTCTCGTAACTCCTTATAGAGCAAATTTCCGTATATCTTATAGTTTCGGATATTCCCTCACTGCCCCGTTTGAATAATATACCCTGTAATGCATGTCTACCCACTATGATTTTTGTACAACAACTTATAACTTTTCTCATGTAAGTGAAATATGTTGATTCTTTATGAAAAATAAAGTTCTTTAAACATAAAATGTAAATACATGTACATTTTCATTTCAAAAACTTAATATCTAGTCGCAAGAGAATAAAAAAAAATTAAGAGAAATAAATCATTCAATCAGTATTTGTTTAGTCATAAAAATATCTAGGCGACTCTACTACCTTCTGTGTGAAATCTGCCACCACTTGTCCGTACCCTAGTTATTATGTATATACCTACAATTACAAATATGAATGAATTGCAAATGTTGCAATTATAATTTTGTTGTAAAAAGTTGTATTTTTGTTATTTGTTACCATTGTGTAAGCCACCAATACATACTTTAACATAAAACAATAAGTAAAAACCTACTTTATAATGGACTTAACGCCGACGAAACCGCGGGCAATTCCTAGTATAGTAATAAATAAGGGTAAGTTTCGTCTTTGTATTTCCATTAGCGTACTTAAAACAAAATAACAATTTTCCATTGATATTAGTTTAAAACATGCTTTGCGGTTTTTTTTATGGATGAGTTAAGGGCACCCCGCTGCCCCGCCACCGCTGATCGCTGCCTGGTGCCACAGCGCCACAGCGCACAACATGGCGCGCGCATACAATACAGCGCGTTTGAAACGTAGTAATATAGGCACGGAATGCTTACTTATACATATCAGTATTTAGTGTCGCCGTGATTCTATATTTCTAAACTTTTGTTTGGTAACTGAGATCATTGTCAAGACCGTTTATTATTAACTCTACAAACTCTAATTCAATATTGGCTATACTGCTTAACCAGAAATAAATATCTACACAAGCCAATTGTCTACACATCTAACTTTTTTCCAGGATATTAAGTGGATCGATTACATCATAATTTAACAATATCAGCTACTCTAATTCTTTATTTGCAAAATTATTTGCATTTTTTTGTTCACCAAAATGCGGATGTTCCAGACTTCTAAAAACAGATTATTTTAAAGAAACTAAAGTGTTATTGGATATGTTACAGTTTTTTGTAACTCTAATTCTATATTTACATAGTTCTTGGCTAAAAATAAAATATGTCAATATAACCGAAAGCCGAACCTAAAAACTTCTAACTTTTTGTATAAGTATTATTTAACATGCCTGCAATGACATATCAAAAAAGAAAAAACTTTAATGTTATCAAAACCCATTTTTGTTCAGCCGCTGGTCTACTAATAAATCTAAATTTACTTGGGCTTTAGGCCAAATAGTTAAAAAACTCGGAAATGTGCTTTATCTTATCAAAGATCATAAAACGGACAAAACAGTGAAAAGACACATTAATCAGTTGGTGAAGTATAAAGGCAACAGTCCAAATCCTGTACCCCAGCGGGACCACATGGACCGGCTAGCGGCTTCCAGTATGTCGCCTGCAGTGGACATACCTCCCGTCTTCGGACTCGAGTCACTCGAGATGCAGTCCAGCACCACAGCGAGCAGTTCTTCCGGAGTGCCTGACACGGTCAGCATCAGACCGGAAGTAATACGAGGCCAGTTACTCGAGCAAATAGGCTTAGAGCCGATAGTGGGGGAGGAGAGAGATGTAAGACCCCCCGATATAGCGGCGGACTACGCGGTGACCGCCGCGCCGAGCCCGGCGCTGCCGCCGCCTGCCGGCCGCGCGCCGCTCCCCGGCGCCGCGGCGGACGACGCGCCCTCCGAAAGCACCGACGCCCCGGACTCACTAGCCGGGCCTTCAAGGGCTAAACGGAATCGGCCGCCCGTTAATTATAAACAATACTTTTAGTTAATTAGGCTAAGGAACTATGGGGGAGGGATTGTTATGTATGTAGGCATGCATGTATATGTAGGATAAGTACGGTGGCTGCGATCACCGCGGTTATGATATTAAAGGTAGTTCGTTAACAGCTACGTTGTGTGTCACTTGTCTACCTGCCCGCTCGTATATTTATCAGTAATTTGGTTTTAGCAGTGGCGCAGCGTCCACAAAACTCTATTCCAGCTTTCCTATTTTTAACCCCACGCAAAAAGAGGGGTGTTATAAGCAGAGCCCGGATTTTTCACGGCAAAACAAAACACTATCGTAATCTAGCCAGTGGGAGAAACATTATTTTATCGATATCGATAATTGTAGAAGCAAAAAACGTCACCAAATAAAATTTATGTTTTGTATTTGGTTGTCCCGAACGGTTATTGTGGCGGTTGCTTTTCAGATTATTGTCAATATTGCATTTCTTCAGTGACGGATGTGTATCGCACATAGAGCAGTATATACTAGTAGAGGTCACTTCATTATAGACCTGAATTAGTCTAGGTGATACTCTATCCACGTTTTGATCCGATCGTGCACATTATAAATTTTTTTTTTTATTAATAACTGTAATATTAAGGTATTATACGTATATGAAACACGTCGGTTTCAAAGCGGTATAAGAAATAAATAATATCTAGACACAATTTATGTTTTATACGTAATGGAATGACATTTAAAGCCTTATGGAGTAATAAGTGTCTGACTGTATTGTCTATTATTTTCAATGAGGTGGTAGTAGTATAGTCGTTAACGAGACTTTTTAGTTCACTCAAATACCTTATGGCGTTTTCGGAAGAAAAATACACTTCTATTTTTTTTTATAAAAAATATAAAAAGGTTAATAATGTAAAAATATACCTATATCGGTATGTTATTTTTATACCTAATACTCGATATCGATAAAATAATGTTTCTATCACTGGCTAGATTACGATAGTGTTTTGTTTTGCCGTGAAAAATCCGGGCTCTGGTTATAAGTTTGACGTGTCTGTTGGTATGTCTGTAGCATTGTGGCTCCTAAACGAATTGACCGATTTGAATGCGGATTTTTTATCCGAAAGCTGACGTGATAGAGATGGTTCTTATATACTTAGCTACGTTTCAACAAAATCGGTTCATCCGTTTTTGAGATATTGAACTTTGAAATGAAAAACCGGGAGTTTTTCAACTTTTCTAAGTTGTTAATTATATATGTTAAAATATATACCACATATGTATTATCCTTCAGTTAAAATAGCTCCGAATTAGCGACGGATATTTTTAAACACCATACTTAAGTAGGTAGGTACCTATCTCTGATAAGTACCTCCTACTTTAACGACAGCAGAGGCCCTAGCACACTAGGTTTTATCGCCACGTTTTACGGCGAAAATGTACTGAAACGTCACGTAAAACCTATCGTGCTAGCGGGCAGGTCTCTATCAACTCGGGGCGCTATGTTGGGTAACCTCCTCGAGTGTCTGGACTCTACCGATTCCTCTTGATTCGGTTGATCCGCAGGAATGGGTAGTGTCTTGGCCGGTGCGCCCTGGAGACAACGGCAAGTGATAATTTAGGGAACCCTAAGTTATCGCTTGCTGGTGTTACCAATAACCCGACACGGGGGGGTCGGGGGGTTCCGCCCAGGGAATCGCAAGATTCCCCAGGTGCGGCTTGAGGGAGAGGCCATTGCCGTTTGCCTCTATAATAAATAACGGACCCGGAACCCTGACAAATCCTCTGCTATCAGAGGATTCATGTTAGGCGCGGGGGCTGCGACCGTCAGGCCGGGGCCGAGTAGTGGCTGCGAGGGAGAAAGCCTTTATAAAAAGTTACAAGGGGACTTGAGAGGGTGAATCCGAGGTCTATCACCCTCTCCCGGCGTAGAAGTCCTTTAGTCGGGTCGGGAAGCATGTGGTGTCGCCCTGCACGCTACACGGCAGAGAGGGCATACCTTGGTGGTTTTAGACGGTAGGTAGTCCGAGGGAAGCCCGTCATACCCATCCTAGTTCCTCGGCTAGGTGGGATGCGTAAAGGCATTTCCCCAAGTAAAAAAAAAAGGTCTCTATCAACTCACTTTGAAAAGTCGTATTACATCAATCAATTAAGCTGCCGGTCCGCTGTCATAACCTATAACTGCGTTAAAACATGGTGATATGTATAGGCACAATTTCCGAACAGCGAGATAGCCAATCAGCTGGGGGGAGCAAAGCCCTCCGGACCTTCAACCCTCTTGCGTTGCCATAGCAACCGGCAGGTCCCTACCCCACTTAACGATAAACCATAAAACGACCAAAACAGAAAGCTGTAAGTCTGTATGAACCTTATACACACTTACGACGTTCTTGTTTTTGAACGGTTGTAGTACACGTGCATTTGCGTGGTAGGTGAATTGCAAACGGTTGCGAATAGATGTTTTCACCGGCTAAATAATTTATATAATTAGAGGTAATTTAATAAGCAAAACAACCAATTTAATATTTAATTTTTGCAATATGATGTGTGTTTTCCGGTTTTCTAGAGTTTTTTTTGCTGTCTATACTTAGGCATTTGGGTCAGATTGCTCTTTAAAAGTGCTTAAGGTAATATTTTCAAGTAGAGTAACTACACAGACCATCTCACAAAGATCTTAAAGATGCACCCTGTTTACTTAAAAAGCCAACGGCCTCTAATACCAACATAACCAAAAACACAAAACACTTACCTGTCTCAATTAATCTATAACACTTCACTATCATAAGGCTGAGTTCACACAGGGCTTCATTCCCGAATTATAACGTTTCGTGTCAAGAACACATTACGATCCAACTAGCCGGACTTACATACGTCAAAACATCTCACGTTGTGGTGCAGTGAAAGTGAGAATGGCGTCGTGGTTTCAGCGCATGCGTAAATCCTGAATGGGAAAAACTATCCGCAACGTACAGAACTTCGTGCATCAACGGATGCTCTGATTAAAATGTAAACGTTATCCGCAATGAGCAAGGTTGATATTTCAATGACGATGTTGAGAGAAAGTGAGTTTTTGAAAGTTATCAATAGAAATGCAAGCATTGAATGAGGAAGCTGGCTTTGAACGTGCTGACTGCATGCATATTGCCTCAAAACGGTTTAAGTAGGGTGAGTTTTCTAAAGCCTAGAACTGGTCTGAGCTACGTTGTAATGCGGGTACTTTCATAACAATAATTAATGATGTGATGTGAGTAATACAGGATATTTCAAACCTGGGAACAAATACTTTCAATAATGGTAGAGGGAGTCAGAGTCATTATCAGTGCAGATCGGAATTAGGTGAGCCGAAATACCTATTATTCGCAAGAGGACATAATATAGAGTGGTTAGGTACAGTCGCGGAAAGAAAAGGTTGACCACCTTAAGATCTGATTTTGCTTGCTCAGTATAATTTATCAGTAAGTATCCATCTGCTTTATCGACCGAGTGTCAGATACATTCCGTCATAATGAATGTCATTTCACTACAATGGCCTACGCCTACAGATACGTCCACTATGAGTATTGACCTCTTTGAATTTTGGAAAGGCTAGTAAAAAAAACAAATGCAAGAAATAGCAATGATGACATTGACAGGAACTGTTACTCTCATTTATAGTTTTAATCATTACAAGAGAAGAGGATTTAATCATTAGATTTATCAATCTTGACACAGCTTAATGGCAAGATCAAACGAATAGTTTAGTATTAGGTCCTTACCTATGAAATTGGCGGTTTTTTCACAGATATTATTTTGTACGTAATTTATTCATTTCTATTGCAACTTCCAAATTATTTTTTAATTTCATTATAAGACTGTTACAAAGGTTTTAAATACAAAAAATAGTTTTGAATTTTTTATTTAGTGTTTCAAATTAAAGCTTGAAAACCGCCCTTTTCATGTGCTGCCGGTTAAAGTGTTTCAATTACGTATAGTTTTATGATGCGAACTATTTTTAAGGAATGAAGATATGTGTAAAGTAGCTTAAAAGTTTTCTATATTCCTACCAAAATTTAGTTTGCTTTGAATTTGACATTGCTGAATAATCCGCAAAATTCAATATATGAAAATCACAGTTTTCATAAAATTCTCCATACACACCGCCAATTTCATAGGTAAGGACCATGTATATCTATATTATATAGTATATCTATAAACATGTATATCTATATAGGTTTTAGTTCAACTATCAATAGTCAAGGAACATTCGTCTAAGGAAATTTGAGCTTTATTGTCGAACCGAACAGTTAAACTGTTACACAGTTTTAAAAGGTTACATGTCCTTGCACCGCGTAAATGAATTTATTTCAAAACTGGGCAACCTTTTCGTTCTGCGACTGTACAACCGGGTAGAAAAATATTTCTTGTCGACCTACTAGTCGGAATGTTAAACATACATGTTTTTACTCACAGAAGGGGATGTTTTATGTAAGTTTTTAGTAACAAGGGCTAGGCATAAGATTGTATATCTTAGAAACCTTATGTCTAACCCTTTTTACTACAAACAAATATAAAACATCCCGTTCTGTAAGCAAAAACATGTATGTTAAACATTCCGACTAGTACCCGGAAAAATATCGAATACCCGGTATTCAAGAAAAAATAAATATTTCTACCCGGTTGTAACCACTCTATATTATGTCATCTTGCGAAGAATAGATAGATATTTCGGCTCACCTAATTCCGATCACTGGTCATTCATTATAGACTTGACCACATTCACTCTTATTGGTACAGTAGGTAAGTCAAGAAAGTGGTTTACTACTATTGAACCTTAATATAAGAATAATAGAGTCTATAAAGTGGTAGTCAAGATTTCTTGGGTTACTGTACCAGACAAAGTTACAGGATGGATTTTTAACACTGTTTTTTTTCGAATTCATGGCTGTTTTTACAGTAATACCTAATTATTTAGTGTGGCAGATTTAGCCCCTAGTAATTGGTTAATCCTCGAAACTTAGTGCAAAAAGAGAAGAGCCTACTTATAAGTCCTATAACGTTTTCAGGTTATTCATGTTATTATATTGCATTGGTTTAGAACTTTAGATTTATAACGTTATACCGCTATTACAGCGCGTCAAATATCGTTTTGTGTAATAACGCTTTTTAGAAAAAAAACTTCGAGGAAGAGGTCAATCGTCGAATCCGACTCGGCTGGGCAGCGTTCGGAAAGCTACAGCACATCTTTTCGTCTAATATTCCGCAGTGTCTCAAGACGAGAGTCTTTGACCAGTGTGTGTTGCCAGTGATGACATATGGCACTGAAACGTGGTCGCTTACAAATCTTACAATGGGCCTCATAAGAAGGCTCAAAGTCACCCAAAGGGCAATGGAGAGGGCTATGTTGGGAGTTTCTCTGCGTGATCGCATCAGAAATGAGGTTATCCGCAGCAGAACCAAGGTAACCGATATAGCCCTCCGAATCGCTAAACTTAAGTGGCAGTGGGCGGGGCACATTGCACGTAGAACCGATGGCCGTTGGGGTGGAAAGGTTCTCGAGTGGCGACCACGTACCGGAAGGCGCGGCGTGGGTAGGCCCCCCACAAGGTGGACTGATGACCTGGTAAAGGTCGCGGGAGTCCGACAGATCAGTTCTATGGCAGCGCTTCGCATCACTTTGTTCTTGCATCGTATTAGCATTCAGTGATTTCGTTAATCTTTTGTTTGTAGTGAATTTCGCTTTTTAGTAAGAAACATTCATTCTTGCATCACTTTGTTCTTGCATCGTATTAGCATTCAGTGATTTCGTTATCTTTTGTTTGTAGTGAATTTCGCTTTTTAGTAAGAAACATTCATACAAAGATTCAAGTCTATAACTTTCCAAATCAACGATTTCCATGCAACGGTTCAACCCCTATTTCACCCCCTTAAAGGTTGAATTTCGAAAAATCGTATCTTAGTACACGTCCACGTACTGTAAAGAATATGTTTCAAATTTCATGCGTTATCATACAAAAACACACATTAATTATGTGAACTTTCAACCCCCATCTTAACCCCTTCAAGGGATGAATTAGAAAAATGCCCTTATAAACGTTTTTGACTGTACATTAGGAGCTTGTGACCGAAGATTTAAACGTCTAACTTTAAAAACTATATGTTTTCCATACAAATTTTCAACTCTTATTTAACCCCCTTAGGGGATGAATTTTTATAACAACGCCAAATCATTTGTTTCGCTTTTTAGTAAGAAACCTTCATACAAAGATTCAAGTCTATAACTTTCCAAATCAAAGATTTCCATACAACGGTTCAACCCCTATTTCACCCCCTTAAGGGTTGAATTTTGAAAAATCCTTTCTTAGTACACGTCCACGTACTGTAAAGAATATATGTTCCCAATTTCATGCGTTTATCATAACAAAATCAAACATTACTTATGTGAACTTTCAACCACCATCTTAACCCCTTCAAGGGATGAATTAGAAAAAATGGCCTGTCGATGTTTTTGACTGTCTATTAGGAGCTTGTGACCGAAAATTTAAACGTCTAACTTTAAAGACGACATGTTTCCAATCAAACTTTCAACTCGTTTTTAACCCCCATAGGGGATGAATTTTAATAACAACGCTAAATCATTTGTTTTGCATTTTAGTAAGAAACCTTCGCACAAAGACTCAAGTCTATAACTTTCCAAATGAACTATTTTCATACAACGGTTCAACCCTTATTTCACCCCCTTAAGGGTTGAATTTCGAAAAATCCTTTCTTAGTACACGTTCACGTACCTTAAAGAATATATGTTCCAAATTTCATGCTTATATCTTTAGCGGTTTAGGCTGTGCGCTGTCTGTCAATCAGTCAGTAACGCAAGAGTTCTATATATGTAATAGAAATAGATAATATATATATGATAATATTGATAATACGTATAATGATTTGTTTTATTGATTTACATATAATTTACACTGACAATTCACTTTAATTTCACACCTCAATCGATCTTCATAGTTACAAGTATTTACCCGTCGATTTGGGTACATACGGGTAAATAGTATTTAGCTAACCCCAAGAAGTAGTAGAGATGGGTCGCAGGTATTTACCCAATCTACCCACCCAGGTAAATACCCGGTAAATACCCATCTACCCGGTATTTAGTAAATACCCACCCAGGTAAATACCCATCTACCCGGTATTTAGTAAATACCGGGTAGATGGGTATTTACCGGGTATTTACCTGGGTGGGTAGATTGGGTAAATACCTGCGACCCATCTCTACTTTCAAGGAATAGGTCGAATTACCAGTCACCTGCACAGGCGCTCCGCAGTCACACACATCTATGCAGGTACTCTGCACAGCGTGTGTGTTCGGTGCGCTATAGGGAACATTACTGCAATGTTCTGCCGCCAGAGTGCAGCACTATCACAATTAGTAAACAGTTTTTTTGACAACTTTGACAAGTCCTTCAAAGCTCTGGATCAAATAGGGAAGAAAATATTTCAATAAATAAAATGCATCAGTGCTGCGTAATTAGATGCAAGAATGAAGGGCATCATTCATTTCCCAAGGAAACGATGATACGAAAACTATGGGAAGCGGCAATGCGTCGTAAAGCAAAAAAAAGCCCTCATCCACCTTTAAATGGCTATGGAATGGATGCCATTTTAATATCACAGTACAGGTATTTTACACACGAATGATAATAAAACGATTGTAGTTTAACGCGTTTTCATCAATTATTCGTTATTGTTTGTTAGGTAAATAAATATGACATTGTACGTCATGGCGGTTTGTTGGTGCCGGTTAATGTACGGCCCGATAATACGCGTCCATCTATCGTTATCTCTCTTTTTGTTTAAGTTAAAAAGAGACATAGATATAGAGGATGCCAATTATTGGGCCATACATTAACCGGCACCGGTTTTTTTACGGGTTGTGTTAGTGTCGCCCCCTACGCAAAGCTTTGCGTAATGTTCCCTATTACATAAGCAGTCAGAGACCTTAGGGCGCCTCGAGATTTTCTAATAGTCAAGTTGCCTGCGACGTCAAATTTTGCCTCTACGCACGGCTATCACAAGACGGTCGCGACATACTCTCGAGCTCTCTCGCACTATCTGTTTCTCTCTTATTAGACCACTTAGAAAGAGACGGATAGTGCGATAGAGCTCGAGAGTATGTCGCGGCCGAGTGATAGCCATGCAGTATTGTCTTATCCAATTCTTGGGGTTAGCTACTTAGCTAGGTAGCAAGTAGCCTACTACAGTTTACTTCAGGATGAAACCGAGATTAAGCGTGGAAGGAAAATTTTGGAATTTGTTTGTTTAGTAGCGCCTTGATTATTGTCATAGCAACATTGTGTTTTTAACTTTTAATCATTTGGCGCAGAACGTCCGGTAAGGCGCATTGAATAATATATCTATTACCTATTTATAGCCTGACGTATACAATTTTGTACGTGGCTAGGGTCAAA
The DNA here is from genome assembly GCA_963854355.1 of Epinotia brunnichana. Taxonomy (NCBI): domain Eukaryota; kingdom Metazoa; phylum Arthropoda; class Insecta; order Lepidoptera; family Tortricidae; genus Epinotia; species Epinotia brunnichana. Next base: position 13,405,974 of record OY977942.1, read on the forward strand.
TAGAAACGTGTCAGGCTATACTAAATTGAAACTTTAACTACCTACTTACTATTTTAGTAAAGTACTTAGTAAAAGTGCATTGTCCACGATGCGTTATTACCACTCTATGCAAAACTGTATGTGTAAATTCTAACAAACGATCTCGTGATCAGGCCCCGTAGCATAGATGGCGTTATCACGCGATAAGTGACAGGATAAGCGCGTCGTCTCGTTCTATCGAACGGTGTCAGCCAGGGAGGGATGCTCTATCTTGTCACTTATCGCGTGATAAGGCCCTTAGAATAATGATATATATCATTCTTCCAGGCCATTCATGCTACGGGGCCAGAGGCCCTAGCACGATTAGGTTTTACGTCACGTTTTACGTGACGTTTCAGTACATTTTCGCCGTAAAACGTGGCGATAAAACCTAGTTTATGTCGGTGAAAATGTACTGAAACGTCACGTAAAGCGCGACATTTAATAAAACCTAGTGTACCTAGTTTTTTGAACGGGATTTACTCTTACATTTTCGGATGTAATACAGTGGTTCACTCACTGGAAGAAAGAGAGGATAGTTGGTCGTTGGAGGAGATTAAATAAGACAAGATTTATTTTATTGGCAGAATACTTTTTTTGGCGTTTGGCAGCATTGTGATGTGTCACCGTGTGTCACATTTATGTCGGTTAGCAACACCACCAGCAAACGTCAAAATTGTTCGTCGCGTTTGCGTATTTACAACTAGCGCAGTGCAGTTTGCAGAATCAAAACAAAATTATATAAGTGATCAAACTCAATGGTATCTCTGTTGTTTCTGCCGTGATCGTTATTGTTTTGTTTATTATGCCTACTGGCCGGACGGTGCTGTTGCTACGGCGGTTGTCTACCGGAGACAGCAGATTGAAGTCTATCAATTTGAATCAAAACACAACCAAGGAACCGCATATTGCCAATCCGGTGTGCTCGCATCGGGATTTAAATTTATCGAAAAGGTACGTGGGTCAATGAGTGCTAAACACGTATTAATAGATATGCTGTACTTGTAAATGATACTGATAAATCTGCAGCCGACTATGAGCAAACTGCATTGACCTTGTTTTTGTTTACATGTTATGATACCGATACTAGTCAGCTTTAGTTGAAAAGAGAAAGGCACTTGCTTTATTATTATGTAATTAGGGCTTTAGCATCATAAAAACGTTATGCAAGTTTAACCTTGGGTCTGTGTTTAGTTATATTTTACCCATTTGATTGGAATCATTATCATTACTACCTAGCTATAACCCGCAAGAGTTAACTTGAGACTGAGTTCGTATGATGTTAGTACGCGCTCCAGCCTCAAGTTAACTATTGCGGGATATAATGTCTAAACGGCCTCCGTAGCCCAGTGGGAAGTGACTCTGCCTACGAAGCTGGAGGTCCCGGGTTCGAATCCCGGTCAGGGCATTTATTTGTGTAATTATCACGAATATTTGTTCCTGAGTTATGGATGTTATATATGTATATAAGTATCTATATATATGTATGTATCTATTATATATATCATTGCCTAGTACCCACAACACAAGCCTTACTGAGCTTACCGTGGGCCTAGGTTGATTTGTGTAAGATTGTCCCGTAATAAAAAAAAAAAATGTGATCTCGTTTATGTACATACAGCATTCATCCATCACTATCATATATGTAAGTGCGAAAGGTACACAAAAATGTGGTCATTCTGGCTAGGCTGGCATGAGGAAGGTGCATTCGGCTAACTACAAAAATCGGGTTATTCCAATAATGTGTTTATTGTAATCCATCCTACATATCGAATATTATTTTTAGGATGGTAACTACGAACGAAAAAGGAATATGTACTAAATAAAATAAATTTAACATTTTACAAAAAAAAAATGGTTTGCAGTTGAAACACGTATTATTTACAAATGCCGATGATATTTGAAAAAGTCTTTGAAACAGATCTCACAGCTTTATATTCAAAAAGAGAAAGTAACCAATGTTGTAAGCACAAACTTAAAAACCGTGGGCCTAGGTTGATTTGTGTAAGATTGTCCTGTAATATTTATTTATTTATTTAAACTCTACCAAATCTGACTAGTGAATGAAAATATAGATATCCTGTCAGCTCTTCTAAAATCCTTTTGTAATTACCCAAATGCACCTTATCTGTTCAACCAGCATTGCACAAGACATAATAGGCATCCTTCACTTGGTTAACCCCTTGGCTGTTCAGCTTCGAGAATAATTGTGGCCGCTCAGTCACAATAATGGTTCTCAACAGCATAAAAAGACAATGTGGTGTCAGTAGCTGAACATTCCAATGTCAAGTTATGCCGACTGTAGTAGTCAAAGGGTTAAACAATGTTAAAAATATCCAAATGTACACACATTGCAGGAAGTACTGTAGTGCTTGGATTTATTTATAGGACAAATATATTTAATCAATAACTTCTTATCAAACTGAAGCAGAAGTGTCTGTGGAATAATCCTTATCACAATAATGACATATCAAGACAAAGCATTTTCCTGTTCCATATCAAAATATAACTTAATTTATTTGAAGACACACATAGTTAGAAGTAAATAATAAGTAAAGTAGTATAAGTTTTCTTAAAAATTATAAACCCCAGCAATAATAGTACATTGTTTAACAAGGGGCGTATGAGGAATATTGCAAAAAAGAGTCTATCAGAAGCCCAACGCCTGACTCGAGTTTGCAATATTCTTACGCCCGTGTTATACACAATGTTTTTCATCACATTTGCGAGGAAATAAATAACTACAAAAGACACAAAAATCTATGATTTATACAAGCGCACCAATCAAATGTTGACGAAATTGACAACTTCACTTCCAGATCAGTGCGTAGCTTCAATATCTCAACCAATCACAGAGCATGGAGCATTTGGTTCTTGCAGGGCATGGCCTGCTCGATTTTATTTTCCAACTAATCACAGAGCAGAATTCTTGTCGTACGCGGCCGTCCAGATTTGCTTAACCAATCAGATCACACACAAGCTCATTACTCCCTTGGGACCATTATTTCCCGCGGGAACAATTTAGGCCATTGTCCTTCTGTATACAGGCATGGAATAACACCATTTATGAGCAAGTGTGATGAAAAGGCTATTTTTACTTTTTTATTTTTTAGCCGAGTGGTAAGCTGCCACCCCCAAATGAGGATCCATAGACTTAGATTTTTTTTGTGAGTATTCGGGAGCCTTTTGGAGTTACCTGAACTGTAGAAGTCATAACCAAACTCAAATGGAGTTGGGCAGGACATATTGCCAGGCAGCGTGACGGTAGGTGGACCAAAACGTTAACGGATTGGTGGCCAATTGCAGGAAAAAGAAGCGTTGGTCGTCCACCAGCTCGATGGGTTGATGACATAAAAAAGACCGCGGGTCATTTCTGGATGAGACTAGCAAGGGACCGGGATAAGTGGCGTACGCGAAGAGAGGCTTATGCTCAGCAGTGGGCGATTACAGGCTGAAAATGATGAATGATGATGATGAACTGTAGACCTGGGGCAGTCGCCCCTTCCGTTCCCCTGTTAGTTTGCTGCTGGGTAGTATTTGTGTGATGAGCGTGAATATTTAGTTCAGATTCTTTATAGTAATTATAAATATTTACATCTATTTATAATCATTTATTTGCATCTTGTCGACTTATTTCTAAGGTACAAGGACCCTGCTAGGGCGTAGCAACATGGTTGTTTTAAGTTACTTACTTTTAACAATACAGGACTATGTTACATCACAATTATAGTCATCTATTGCCAACAGCACAAGCCTTACTGAGCTTAATATATGTAGTTGGATTTTGTGTATAATTGTCCCCTAATACTTATTTATTTATTTACAGAATCTCCACATTTGGCCAAAACAACCAACTTCCAGTTGTCTCCCCTCAACTTACAAGAAGTTTCAGTGACAATATTATAAAAATGACTACACCAACTACTGAAGCCAATCCAATTGATGTTCCAAAACATGCCAATTCTCTGGTGACCGAGAAGTCTCCTTACTTGCTTCAGCATGCTCACAACCCAGTGCAATGGTACCCATGGTCCCAAGAAGCTTTTGACAAGGCCAAAAAAGAGAACAAACTCATCTTCCTCTCTGTAGGATACTCCACCTGCCACTGGTGTCATGTGATGGAGAAAGAGTCTTTTGAAAATGAAGAGGTCGCCAAAATTATGAATGAAAACTACATTAATATTAAAGTGGATCGCGAGGAGCGACCTGACATTGACCGAGTTTACATGCTGTTCATAACAGCCACCACTGGCAGAGGTGGCTGGCCCATGTCTGTTTTCCTCACCCCTGACTTACTACCCGTCACAGGAGGCACCTATTTCCCTCCTGAGGATAATTTCGGCCGCCCAGGATTCAAAACTATTCTTTTGTCTCTGGCTAAAAAATGGAAAGAGAACACTGAGCAATTTAAACTGGCAGGTGTCACTATAATGGAAGCTCTCCAAAACTTATCGAAGATTGATGGTGAACTGTCTCCATCGGTACCTGGAGAAACAACTTGGAACAAATGTGTGCAGGCGTACATTGCCAATTACGAACCTCATTTTGGTGGTTTTGGTCTGGCTCCTAAGTTTCCTAATTGCTCGATCTTCAACTTTCTCTTTCATTTCTATGCTCGCGACAAGTCTAATCGTGAAGGCAAGCAATGTTTAGAAATGTGCTTGCACACACTTACTAAGATTGCCAAGGGTGGTATCCATGATCACATTTCTAGTGGATTTGCGCGATATTCCGTGGATAATGATTGGCATGTGCCGCATTTTGAAAAGATGTTATATGATCAAGCGCAACTGGCATGTGCTTATACGGACGCGTATCTCGCGACCAAAGATGAATTTTACGCTGATGTAGTTCGTGATATTATGAAATACGTAAACAGGGATCTGAGGCATGTCACAGGAGGGTTTTACAGTGCGGAGGATGCTGATTCTTACCCGGTGCATGGGGCTACGCACAAGAAAGAAGGAGCATTTTGTGTTTGGGATTATGACGAAATTGAATCTCTTCTTGGTGGTAAAAGCATCAATGATATTCTCTACTTGGACATTTTCTGTCATTACTTCAGTGTTGAAGAGGATGGAAATATTTCACCAGACAGTGATCCTCATGGAGAGCTGACAAGGAAAAATATGTTTATAGTCTATGGCAGCAAGGAGGAAACTGCTGAAAAGTTTGGCTTGTCAATGGAGCAGTTTAATCAAGTGATTGCGGAATGTACTGAGATCTTGTATGAAGCCCGCCTGGAAAGACCAAGGCCACATCTTGACAGCAAGATGCTGTGCTCGTGGAACGGCTTGATGATGTCTGGCCTGGCGCAGGCTGGTCAAGGCTTAGGAGACAAGGAATATGTCGAAGATGCTATCAAAACAGCGAATTTCATTAAAAAGTACTTATACGACCCAGAAAGCAAAAAATTACTTCATTCTTGCTACAGGGCTGACGATGGAGGAATTGCTCACACGTAAGTTGCGTACATTAAGTCACGCTCTTAAGATAGGTGCCGCAGGCGATGGCAGACTACTACTTTAAGCGATTGAATTTGATTTACATGCTGGCTGCACGCAAATTTATCCAAAATCAAGCTTTATGGTCCTTTTTCTTCAGTGAGTGAGGCAGTAGATTTGTGTTTGTTCCATCTAATAGAGTCCATGTCCGTTCATTTTCAGAGAAAAGCCAATCGAAGGTTTCTTAGACGACTACGCGTTTTTGGTGAAAGGTCTATTAGACCTGTACGAAGCCTCGCTAGACCTCAGTTGGTTGACCTGGGCGCGCGAACTGCAGAAGAAACAGGATGAGCTGTTCTGGGACGACGCGAATGGCGGATACTTTAGCACGTCGGAGATTGATGAGAATGTTGTACTTCGACTGAAAGAAGGTGAGAGGTTATTAGACGACTACACGTTTCTGGTATATTGGGGCTGTAATAGGTCTCGCTAGACCTACGTTGGTTGAACTGGGCGCGCGAACTTCAGAAGAAACAGGACGACCTGTTCTGGGACGAGGCGAATGGCGGATACCTTAGCACTTCGAAAAACGATGAGACTGTTGTACTTTGACTGAAATAACTAAAACTTAGAAAAGTTGAAAAATCCCCGACATTTTCATTTCAAAGTTCAATATCTCAAAAATGGCTGAACCGATTTTGTCGAAACGTAGCTAAGAATCATCTCGATCACGTCATTTTCGGACAAAAAAAACCGCATTCCAATCGGTCCATTCGTTTAGGAACTACGATGCCACAGACAGACTCATAAACCCCTCTTTTTGTGTCGGCGGTGGTTAAAAAGGTGAGCAGGAGCCACTTTTGACGTTTTAAAGATTCTTGAGAGAATCTTGCATTCTGTGTTGGCTTTTTCTTTGTCACATAACTTACCCATCCGCATTATATGCCCATAAGATATTATTATACTGGCATCCCCCGCGGCATCGCGCGCTTATTGCAAAGAGCGCAGGAAAACCCGCGGGATAAACTACGCGCGCTATACTAAACGCGGCCTATCGTCCAGTGGCGGAATGAAAAGATTGATCAGTTTTCAAATCGAATCACGCGTTGCAAGCACATGTTACATTTTTAAGCTGTGTATCAGGCGAGAGTGATGTATTGAAAATTATGTGCAACTGTTTGACAACAAAGTTCAAATTTACTTAGACGAATTTTCCTTGACTATTAATAGTTGATTGATCTTGCCATTACGTTGTATCAAGTTTGATAAATCTAATGATTAAATCCTCTTCACTTAAAATTATTAAAACTATAAGTGTGAGTAACAGGTCCCGTCAATGTCATCATTGCTATTTCTTGTATACGTTTTTATTTTATTTTTTTAACTCGTTTCCCAAAATTCAAAGAGGTCAATTCTCTTAGTGGATGTATAGTCTGTAGGCCATGTAGTGAAATGACATTCATTATGACGGAATGTGTCTGACACTCGGTCGATAAAGCAGATACTGATAACTTATACTGAGCAAGCAAAAACAGATCTTAAGGTGGTCAACCTTTTCATTCCCCAACTGTCCATCCAAAAAGTCTGTTCTATACAAAGATGAAATAATTATTGAAATAGACTGTACTCAGTCTATACCGCGCCGAACTACTGTTCCGGAGGTTACCCATTACGTACAATAAATACAAAGCTACAATCTCACAGACTTTTCCTCCTTATTTAGTATTGAGTATAGATACATACATACATATAATCACGCCTCTTTCCCAGAGGAGTAGGCAGAGATCACGGATCTCCATTTGCTACGATCCTGATAAACCACTTTCGCTTCACTCACTTTCATAACATTTCTCATACATGCTCGTCGGTTTAGGGTACTTTTGACCTGGCCTTTTTGTAAGATTTCTCCAATTTGATCGGAGAAAGTTTGCATAGGTCTTCCCCTTCCACTCTTTTTATATACACTCTCTTCGTTAATCTTCTTTCATCCATCCTCTCTACATGCCCAAACCACCTTAACATACCCTTCTCAATGTTCGTGACTATATCTCCATCCATTCCACACTTATCTCGTATCACACTGTTTCTGACTCTATCACTCAATTTCACTCCACACATACTTCTCAACGCTCTCATTTCTACTGCATTCACTCGACTTTGATGTCTTTTCTGCCACACCCAACTTTCGCTACCATACATAAGTGTGGGCACCAACACTCCCCTATGCACAGCCACGCGTGCTTTTTGCGATATTTTCTGGCTGCCCATAAAGGCATTCAGTGCCCCATTCACTCGATTCCCTGCATTCACTTTCCTTTCAATATCTTTCTCATGCTTTCCGTCTCCAGTAAATAGTGTCCCCAAATACACAAACTCTTTTACTTGTTCCAGTCTTTCTTCACCAATCATTATTAGATAATGTATTCAAATGCTTTTATCTGATTTATAGATCACGATGGTGCCGAGCCGTCTGGAAACAGCGTCTCTTGTCACAATCTCCAGCGCCTAGCCGCCTACAGCGACAAGAGCGCAGCCCCTGAAGGTGGCGACCGAGAGCACGACATGGCCAAGCAGACACTGATCTCATTCTCACACAAACTCACCAAGGCGCCCACTGCCTTACCGGAGATGATGTCCGCGCTCATGTTCTACAACGACTCGCCTACACATGTAAGCAATGAGAGATGTAGCCACTTCATCATCACTGTATCACTTAAAGGTTCCTCCGGAAGACCAGCGCTGATATAAAGCCAGCGTAGCAGAGTTAGGTTAGGTAACAAGAGTCCCCTGAAGGCGGCGACTAAGAGCACGACATGGTCAAGCGTACTCTAATCTCATTCTCACACAAACTCACCAACGCGCCCATTGCCTTACCGGAGATGATGTCCGCGCTCATGTTCTACAACGACTCGCCTACACATGTAAGCAAAGAGAGATGTAGTCACTTCATCATCACCGTATCACTTAATGGTTCCTCCGGAAGACCAGCGCTGATATAAAGCCAGCGTAGCAGAGTTAGGTTAGGTAACAAGAGCCCCCTGAAGGCGGCGACTAAGAGCACGACATGGCCAAGCGGACGCTAATCTCATTATCACCCAAACTCACCAAGGCGCCCACTGCCTTACCGGAGATGATGTCCGCTCTCATATTCTACAACGACTCACCTACACAGGTAAGCCTTTGCTTACCTTAGCCTTGCTTTTCTCTCTTTAGAGATGTAGTCACTTCATCATCACCGTATCACTTAGTGGGTCGTACGGAAGACCAGCGCTGATATAAAGCCAGCGTATAGCAGAGTTTGGTCCATTTCCAATATGCTGAGTGAGTGTCCCATTTAGCACTTAAGATGTATGAGTAGGTACTTGATTTTCTGTTTGTATGTTTTCAACAACTTTATCTTCTTCATTTCGTGACACGATTGAGCCTGTCTTTGTACTTTCTGTAGTAAGTTTTCTCTCGGAAAGCAGTTCATGTGGTAAAGTGGAAAGGAAATGTGAACATGTGGATGTATGTGGCGAGGAGATGTACTAAATTTAAGTCGTTTTTTGGTGTTAGATTTACACGGTGTTCCTGGGAATTTCCGTTAACTTCGGCATATTGCAGAGTATATTCACAGAAACAAATTAGCATAAGTACCTAATTATTACTTAAAAAAATATATTTTTTTTAGATTTTTGTACAATATAATTTAATGTAACATTAATGGTAATTGTTTTATTGTACAGTCTTGAAACACATATAATAAAAAATATGTAATATCAAACGAACTCACTTTGTAAACCTTTTTGTAGTGTATAGGGACCTTACAAAATTTAAAAAGCTGTTATGACGTCACAGTTAAGATCCAGTTAGACTGTTTTAATCTGCAAAACTGATTAAATTGCCTTATGGCATTAAGTTCGCCTTTTGTATTTGTAACTTGTTACTGAGCAATAAAGTTTAAAATAAATAAATTAATAAAAAATTTAATATCTTGCTAACAGTAAGAGTTAAGATACTACTGTCTTGGAGAAATTAACTTTATTTGATCTAAACTTACAATTAACGAATATTGACAAACACGTAGTATTTAGCTAATTACGTCGTGAGGAAAATCCGTGTTTTCCCGGCCTCTGATGTAATGTACTATGCAGGTGTTGATAGCGGGCGGGTGCACGGACCCGCGCACGCTGGAGCTGGTGCGCGTGGTGCGCGCGCGGCTGCTGCCGGGCCGCGTGCTCGCCGTCGCCGACCCCGCCGCCGACTCCGCCGCTGGTATGTCCGAGATACGTGAGTGTCAGCCAGAACACCACGCACTCATCATTGTTGCACTAACACTTTCCGGCTAATGTACGGTCAACCAATTTGATTCCTATGCCACCGTAGGACCCTGTCACTTTAACTCTACATAGCGACGCAATAATCCTAGTAACCCGTATTGGCATAACATTTACTCTAATATCTTGGGCACTTGGTCACCGATGATCTGCGTGACGATGCGGATATCGAACGCGAGCGTAGGGCATTGGCCGTCAGGGCCAACATGATAGCCCGGAGGTTCAGCAGGTGTACAGCGCAAGTTAAAGTAACACTCTTTCGAGCGTACTGTACTTCGCTGTACGCCTGTAGCCTGTGGACGAGGTACACGCAGCGTGCTATTAATGCCATGCGTGTACAATATAACGACGCCTTCAGGGTATTGTTGCGGCTGCCGCGATACTGTAGCGCGTCGGGCATGTTCGCCGACGCGCATATGGATGGATTCCACGCCACGCTGCGCAAGCGCTGCGCCGCGACGCTCCGCAGAGTGCGCACGAGCCGTCACGGTCTGTCGGCTCGAGTGGCAGAGAGATGGGACAGCGCCCTAATCAGGCACTGGACCTCTCAGCACTTAAGTTTAGGTACTAACATAGTTATTTAAGTTTATTGTAATACTAACATCTATGGATTGTTTTGTCCGAAATAAATGCTTTTTATTTTATTTTATTTACAACGGCAAGGTTCTATGATGGCCTAGGAATCAAATTGGTTGACTGTACGACGACTGTGGCGTGCCTGAGCACATTTTACTAGATGCCAGAGGAATTTACAGCTTCAATACAGACGTTACATTTTACAAGCTTTTATTTAAGTTGCAATGGATGTAACTATGTTTGTTCGGGTGTATTCTTGCTACTCAATTTTGAAGCAGATATCTTCAACTGATTGAATTGAGATTATGGGTTTATTAAGTTTGGATGACAATTCAATATTATGGTACCATCGAGCTGATCTGATCGTGGAGACAGGAGGTGGCCATGGGAGTTCAGGACTTAACAGAACGTAACCCCCGTTGAGTTTGGGCTCGTAGGACGAGTAGTTGATGATGGTATACAGAAAAGTACAGTTGGCAATAAAAGCATGTACCAAAAATTCTATTTTTGACTGAAACTTATTATATTTGAATGGACTTGCGACCGTGTCGGCTCCTCGTGGACGTGGACGGCTGCGCTCGGCTGTCGTCGCATCTGACCGGCTCCGTTCGGCTGTTGCTTACTGCTCTCTTTTAAGACGCGGTCGGCTGCCGCCGGGTGCTCGTGCATCCGTTGCGATGCGATAGCAGCTGACCCGACCCAGCCCCGGTTTTTGGTTGTTATTATGTATTACAACAGCAATAATTACAACTTAGAAAAGTTGAAATGCCCCCGACATCTTCATTTCTCGAAAACGGCTGAACCGATTTTGTCGAAACGTAGCAACCAGCTCGATCACGTCAGCTTTCGGATAAAAAAAACGCATTCAAATCGGTCCATTCGTTAAGGAGCTACGATGCCACAGGCAGACACACACACACACGCAGACACGTCAAACTTATAAGACCACTCTTTTTCCGTCGGGGGTTAAAACTAACTTGAAGCTTGATATTTTCCGAGTTATTTCGTAAGTTTTATTTATTTGTTGGCAATGTAAAAATAGTTAAGTTTTACTCATGTCAAATATCATTTTGTTGTATAAATACCGTTTTAATTGAACGTAAGTGATCAGTGTTATCTATTCCAGTGCTGACACGCATCAGATCGGTCGGCGACACGCCCACGGCCTACGTGTGTCGCCGCTACGCGTGCTCTCTCCCCGTCACGGACGTCAAACAACTGGAGAGTCTGCTGGACGAGCCGCAGAGTCCGCAGACAGCCACGATCTAACTTTATACTGCTTGTATATGTGTGAGTAAACTCCAGAGCTGTGCGAGGAAAAAACAGCCATATGAATAAATGCGTGTGCTAGGTCGGCATATTGTATTGCGGCGTTATGTGAGGATATTTTCCTCGCACACCACTCCGCTACCTCAAGCAGCTCTGGTGGATACGAACACTAAAGGGCCATTTACATAGTGCAACAACTCGTATGCGATTTTCATTACATTGCGGGGCTGCGGGTTACCGAAATACGACGAATTCAATCGAACCCTGCAATGTAATAAAACTCGCATGCGATTTGTTGCACTATTCAAATGGCCCTCAATGCCGCTGCCGTGATTACGTGACGAGTACAAACTCTATTCTCCGTGCTAATAAATAATATAATCTAAAATGGCGCCGAGTCTCGCGCCTCACACCATAGTGCTACTACATGTCAATCATAGTAAGACCTCTTTATCTTGTCGCACTGTCATTGCGTTTCCGTAGAGCGTGAATATTTTTTTTATCGACTATCTAAATATCGATAGTGTACTTAGAGTTATATGTCACTGTTAATTAGTCAACTGATAAGGAGTCACTAGGTACTATCGGGTATAAATATATATGAAAAAAAAAAAAAAAAAAAGTCTCGGGTGTAGGTAGGTAGTTAAGACTTAAGACTGTTTATCATAGTGTTTCCACAATAATTACAATACACTGTATATACATCTCTCTACATCGTCAATGTTACTTTACTAAGGGTCATATAGGGGTTTTGGTGATCACAAGTTTCACATTGGGCGGAAACTGTAAATCCTGCTGCATATACATACGAAGGGCGCATTGACCAGCCCCACACAGTTTCAAAAATAAATGTTTTTTAAAGGCTGCTGGTACTGGTAATTCAGAAATGGCTGCTATTATACATTCCATCTAGAAATAATAAATAGGTACATACTTAAAATCAGCGTTCAACAAAGTAACCTTTAAAACATTTGCAAATAAATACCACTTACGATATTGAAGATCCCGATGTACAGTCGCCATCACATACATAGGTACACTATAGGTGTTCAGAAATATCGGCACATGCACCCTAATGCCTTGAAAATAGAGGTGTGTTCCGATGTTTGTGACGTGCTTGTTTACTCCGATGTATGTGATGGCGACTGTACATCGGAGCAAACACAAGCACGTCACAAACATCGGAACACACCTCTATTTTCAAGGCATTAGGGTGCATGTGCCGATATTTTTGAACACCTATAGTGTACCTATGTATGTGATGGCGACTGTACTGGAAATGATGAGTTACTTTTCGTCGTTGCAGTTGCAAATAGGTAAATCATTTATATCACTTCACCAATGAGATTATCTACTTATTTTTCATCAAGAAGTTTTCATTGAGATTGAGAAAAAATTTAAAAGGCGAAAATTCAATCGCATTGTTGCATTATATAAACATCGATATCAAGACGGTCGATAAAAAAATCATTCACGCTCTACGAAAAACCAATGACAGTGCGACAAGATAACGAGGTCTAATCATAGTCAATGCCGCCATTTTATAATTTAAAATGGCGGCATTGACGTTGGGTGACAAGCAATACTCACTAAGTAACAAATACCTACTTAAATCAAAGGTCGTATCCCGATATCGACTACGTACCGAGATACGAGGTTATGAAGAGCAGTGACAGTTTTGGTGGTGACTTTTGCTTGTCACCCGACGATATTATATTCTTTATTGGCGCGGTTTATATAGTATCTTTCGCACTGTGCTAATTAGAAAGAGTAGGATACATTATCTCGTATCGCGTGGTATGGCGCTGATATCTTCTAATTATAACATGCATGCCCTACTAATTCGGTAGAAATTAGAACGAGCAATTTAGCGATTTTGATTAGAAATTAATGGGCATTAAACTGTGACAATAAAATCTGATAATACTGTTGAAAAATATAAAAAAATATCATAATTCATAATCATAACTGTTGCTGTTGTTGGAATTAATAGGTTGGTCGAAATAGTGAAAGGACCTGGAAAAAGGTAGGAAATAGATTTCAAAATATTTGTCGGTTTCGATTTTTTGCGTCAAGTGCAGCTAAACCAAAAACGGATACAACTTTTTAAAGTGTTTCGCCAGGATTCTTTTTCAGGTCCTTTTTGTTGCAGTTTTTTTTATTAAATATATTTTTTTCTTTTTGCAGTATTTTTAGAATATAGGCTGTGTGAGGAAAACATAATAATCAATAGTATCTAACTTGAATATTATAGCATTGTTCTTGTTGTTCTCTTTAGATTACAAATAAATTTACTTGCATTGACTGTTCTTGAACGCAGGATCACATCTCAGTCAATTAAAGATGCGTCTTAAGGTGCTAACAAGACAGTTTATTAATAAAAAGAGCATATATTTTCGTAGTAATGTATAGATTTAGGTGTCGAAGATAACTTTGTTCATTTTGACAATTAGGTATTTTCCTGGTTAATATTCACTCAAATATGGATAATTCGCTACGTTTTCTAGTGGTCACATTGATAGGTCCGCGAGAAAACATCGATCATTCGTAGTCATGACATCACTAATATATTGAGCTTATTACAATGTATGATTGATATAAATCTAATATTAAATATTAGTCTTTGGTCGTTGTGATATGAAATTGTACGCTTGAAATTAATATAAGTAAAAAAGTATGCAAATCGAATGTAGGGTAGAATAACCATTGATTGGCACCCAAAATACCAGTTAATGGTACCAATTTCAATATAAACGTCGCCTCTGATGCTTTGAAATAAGATTGGACGTGCCAAAACTTGGAAGGCCGACGACAGTTACATTATAAACGTAGGTATTTTACCGAAATAATAGAAGTAGTGTTAACATGCAAAATGTTATCATTTTAACAAGTGCACCGCGTTTATTTCACTTTAGATTTAAGATAAAAAAAATATTTTATATCCCCAAATTTTTCTGAAATTGCGTCAGGCAATAACCGTAAAAGTATAATTTATTTATTAAAAACAAATTATTTGACCTACACATTATTTGTGTTATTTTGTGATAAATTTATTAAATTGTTTGGAAAAAAGTTGTTTATTTACTCCCACAATTTCCTTCAACGTATGTAACAGACGGCCGGTTAGCCTAGAGGGTAGGTCAAATATTTGTGTGATGAGCACGAATATTTGTTACTGAGTCTTGGATGTTTTCCATGTATTTATATTTATTAGACCAGTTCATTGACTTACTATTACTACGTATAGACTGGCAACCCAGAACATTTTTCTTGACGTCTTTCAATCAGGCGGCCATCTTGGAAACTCAGAGTATGTGAATGTGCAGTAGATGCGACAATTTTCAGAGTTAGGATTCAGATATAAGTAGCCATAGCGTGATTTAAAACTAATTATAGTAATTATTCATTTAACCACCGAGATTTGGTGTTTGTATTTTTTTATAAGTACTGGTATCTTTATAGTTCCCGAGGATGCACTGTATTGATGCATTTTTCTGCAATTTGTGTCAGATGTCGAAGTCCTATTTAAGGTCCATGCGGATCCTCAGATATCGATTTTGAAAGCAATTGGAAATTAAAATAGACGGCGGCTAATGTTTATTATTCTTCTTAATTGGTAATGGGTTCTGAGGATAAATAGTCAGTCTATTAAGTTTAATGTTCGACTAAAAAGGCAAAATAGTATAAGGAAATTGTCACTTCTAAATTTTTTAATCTTTGAAATAATGGCCGCCTTTTTTAATTTTTCTGTATTTTATAAGATACGCGCCGTATCTTATAAAATACAGAAAAATTAATGTTACTTAAAAAAAACCCTGAATTTACCGATACATAGTGATTCCCGTGCTTTTACTATTGTTGTGTTTGTGGTTGGTGCAATAGGGTAGAGGAACCAAAAGATGAACACCACCCAATAGTTGAACGTTTTGTCGTAAAATTGAAATAAAAAAATCGCGACACATTTTACGCCTACGGGATATTTTTTTCCTAACGCATCATCCCTTTGCCGAGGCTGGCATTTAAACTCCCATACAGTTCCCACACACACACGGCTGTGAGCGGTTGTCGCGTCGAGGTCTCGCGCCAAAATCACCGTTTGTATGGAGATTTACTTAAGGAAAGCGCTCTTAAATTTAAGCTCTAAATTATGTATAAAATTGAATAAAACGTCTACATGGATTGTTTTGCGTGATATAGATTCTTGATTAATGCCTTTAATGGATTATCTATCACAAATTGCGTATTTATTGTTAATTTAAGAGATATTTAGCGTTCAACTAACGGTTCCAACTTTTTGTACCTGAGCCAATAGATGAACGGTGTTCATCTACTGGGCAAGGTATAGTTTTTTCAAATGCTTATATAAATTCTTATTGAAAAGGTACATAAAACTTTTATGGCTCAAATGAATCGTTTTTTAACTGTTGATTTTTGAACCAAAAGTTGAACGTGAGTATCCATTCGCAACACGGTTATTTTGGGCTTTGTTTTACTATGAAAAGCACGATTGTTCAACAAAGAACCGCTGCCCAGAAGATGAACGAATAAAACTAGTTCGTTCAACTTTTGGCTTCGATTCCAATAAGTGAACGCTCTGTTAAATTTAGTTCGTTCATTCCTTTGCCATCGTGCCCAATACATGAACGAACAAAATGTATTCGTTCATGTTTTAGGCAAGGGTTAGTACAATGAACATCTTAATAACAAAGATACGTAATAAATATGAAATCTGACTTATACATATAAAACCCAACAATTTATCTATTTTAATCTAATGATAAATTAATAAAAAAATGTTTTAATGATTAATATGTAAATAATAATCTCTTATAATTGTAACCATATGAAAAGGGTACATTTGAACTGTTTTATTCTGTGTTTAGTATCAATATTGTGATTGTTAACTAGTATAAATAGCTATAACAATGATTATATAATAACTTGACCAAAAGTCAGAGGCTGCGCGGTGTTACGTTTTTCTTCGTTCAACTATTGGTGTCAAAATGTTCAACTATTAGGCACAGTGTTCATCTTCTGGGCAAAATGACATACTTCAGCATAAAACCATTTTTAATAAAATACTGTATTGTAATAGGATGTTTTAAAATAGTCATATCCAATCTCGACTATATACGAAATCGTATAAAAAAATTAAATGTAAACAAACTAAATCACCACTCCTCGAAAAACAATTGTAAAGTTGGGATAGTCGCTTAAACGTTCATCTTTTGGTTCCTCTACCCTAGCACAATGCACAAAAAGGCATTTTTTAAAGTTTTAAGTCCAACTCTTTTATATCTATTATATATATCGTCGCCTAGTACCCACAACACAAGCCTTATTGAGCTTACCGCGGGCCTAGGTTGATTTGTGTAAGATTGTCCCGTAATATTTAAAAAAAAATCTAATTTAAACTACACTCGGAAACTACCGCCATCAGTGCTCGCCATAGACTAAACCAACATACGCTCATGAGCCTATGTGACATGCGCAAACTTTTGCTAGGTGATGTCTGCTCTTTATAACTCAATGGACCAGTTACAGACCGTTGCATACAATACTTTTTCTACGACAATCTATACATATAATAAAGCTGTAGAGGGTCGAAAGTCTGTACATTGAAGATATTGGCAAAAAAATCAATAGGGAACATTACTGCAATGTTCTGCCGCCAGAGGCAGCACTAACACTAATAGTAAACCAGTATAGAAATATAGGAATTCACACACACATGCAAAATTGATTGTCAAATTCAAATGAGTGACAGTGCGAACGAGATACAATGTCAACGCTGCTAGTGTCGCCACCTACGAAGAGTTTTGCGTAATGTTCCCTATTGAGGGCTCTTAGAATCGATAACAGAACACACTTCAACAGTTTTTAGAATTTTTATCGGTTTGTCTGTCTGTTTATATGTAACGGCATCACGTGAAAACGAGCGAATGGATCAATATGCGACTTTTATTAAAACGTTAAGTGGATTTTTAGCCAGGCTATAGGCTATAAAGATTAGGGTTCAAAGGGGGTAAAAAATGGGGTTGAACTTTGTATGGGAACTCCTTGAATCCATGAGCTAAAGACTTGAAAATTGGTAAGCATAAACTATAGAATTGCAAGCGTCCATAGGCTACGGTAACCACTTATTACAAGTTGTTTGCCACCGACGTGATTTAAAAAATATTATAAATCGTTAATTACAAATTATCCAGGAGTAATATGACTTTAGACATGAAAATAACATGCACGCTATAATTTATACGCGTACGAAGTCGCGGGCAGAAGCTAGTTTTAAATAAATAGCATACTACAGAATATACTTTTCAGGCAGCAAGATTTCTATTCGTTCTTTTGCTAAGTACTCACGCAATTTGTGTGTGTGCAGTGCACAGAGTTGGGCAAAAATTATATATTTACGGAAAACCGGGAAGATAACTAAATCATCTTTTATTTGAAGAAACTAAATAATCCGTCATCTGTTATTTTGAATTTATCTAGATCAGTTTAATTTTTATCTAGATAAATTAGTTGGGATTTTAAATAAAAGATGAATGTCAGTGTGAATAAAAAAGTTGGCAACGCACTATTTGTGATTGAATTTATCTTCGAATAGATTTATTTGAAATAATTATCTAGATAACGCCCAACTCTGGTGTGCAGTTATTAATTTCTTCGACCATTTTAAAACGAACGTACACTTTTGTCTTCACAAATTTACACGAATAAAATCTTAATAGTTTATCGTCTTTTCATTTTGAACTGTATTTTGGTGGGAAATCGGAAATGTGACACCTCTTGTTTATGGTTTGTTTTGTTTTTAATTTGTTTGCACTTGCCATCCGAACCAAACCGAATCCGGACCCGGACCGAATTCGAACTGTTTATTTTCATAAATAATACCAAGACTTTATAAAACATATAATTTAACATACAGTCGCCATCACATAGATAGGTACACTAAAGGTGTTCAAAAATATCGGCACATGCACCCTAATGCCTTGAAAATAGAGGTGTGTTCCGATGTTTGTGACGTGCTTGTTTTCTCCGATGTATGTGATCGCGCTGTACAATAGATGATGATTTATTATTATTGTAGTAAATAATTTATATAAATACCTCCGAGAGACAAATGACCAAATGGACTTCAAGGAGGGAAGCCACATTTGGTATACAGATGGATCAAAAAAAGGTGATGATGTTGGATGTGGTATCTACGGTGAGAGGCCAAAGTTCAAAGCTAGCGTCAGCATGGGGAAGGAGGCCTCAATCTTTCAGGCTGAACTCTTCGCATTAAATAAATGCGTGGAGATCAATCTTGAAAGAAACCTAAGGAACCAACATATCTACATCAACTCGGACAGCCAAGCTGCTCTGCTGGCACTAGAATCACTAGAGTCCTACTCTAAACTAGTCCAGAATTGTAAAAATAATCTAAACACCCTGGCGAACTCCAACAAAGTCATACTTAGATGGGTACCAGGGCACTCCGACACTGTAGGAAACGAAAGAGCAGATGAACTTGCAAGGCAGGGCGCAGACACGGCCCTAGTCGGCCCGGAACCGTTCTGTGGCATCACAAAACGGAAAGCATATTCTCTGCTAAACAACGCGGAAAAATCAGAGGCAATCAAGCTGTGGAAGTTCACCAAAGGACAAAAACAAGCTAAAGCCCTGATCGAAGGGTTCAATAGTAAGCTGTCTAAAGAGTTACTACAATTCAAAAGGCACAAAACCTGCGCAGTGACAAGAATCCTGACAGGACATTGCAAATTGAACAAACACCTGTTTCAAATGGGTATGAAGCAGGACACAACTTGCAGGTTCTGCCAGGAGACAGAGGAGACTGCAATGCACATTCTCTGCTCCTGCGGACCACTCATGCATAAAAGAAGTACCTACCTAGGGCGGCACATAATGCACCCACAAGAAGTACAACATATCACCGCCCAAAGAATCTGGAATTTCCTGGAGGCAACGGGACTTAACGGTGAACTCTAAAACAAGGGCTGCCACAATAGATCACTTGCTGGTCGAAGCGGCATATTAAGGCCCACAAACAAAATAATAATAAAAAAATAAAAAAAAAATTATAATATACAAATGTTAAATCGTAAATAAATAAGTACTTTTATTTCGAAATATTTGTTTATGAAGTTGGCACAACTGCAATATAGCGGCAATATAAGTTAAGCCTGCAACACACTGGCGCGGCCTGCGGTGGCGGACCATAGTAAATTTGACAGCTAATGACAAGTTTTCTATTGTCCGCCGCGGCCAGGCCGCGCCAGTCTGTGAGAGGCCTTAAACAGTACTTTTATGAAAAATGTATGAACCATAAAAGTACGCTAAATGCGTTTTTGGGCCATAGAGCATATAATTTTTCGACGTTTATTATTGGTGTCGTTGTATTTGAGCTACAGCCTATATAAATAACAGATAACGGTACAGGAGTAGAAAAAAATGTTTTGGTTTCATGAAATCATATAATACCTAATAGGTGAAGCCGTTCGTGCGGATTAAGAGTCATACCACAGATTGTCATATCACAAAAGGCTAAGTTAACAGGTTCCTTAGTTATCCTGTTAGTGAAATGACTCGTGCTATACATTGACATATACCACTAGAAAAATGACAATTGAATGTCGGTCTTATTCATTCAATCAAATTAACCCTTTGGACGCCAAGAACATCTGGCCCCGTAGCATGGTTGGCCTTATCACGCGATAAGTGACAAGATAATAGCGCCGTCTCGTTCTATCGAACGGTGTTAGTTAGTGACGGGTGCTCTATCTTATCACTTATCGCGTGATACCATGGTATCCCGTAGCATGCTACGGGGCCAGGTCTAAAGATGTTGTCCTCGCGGCGCCAAGAACGACTATATGGGTTAGCATGCTTTCAGATAAGGTTGTCTTGTAGAAAAAAGTTGGTGTGTCCGTGTCACTTTCGAGCTTTTCGAGTCTAAAAGGTTGATAGGCAGTAAGTATGTAGTGGATATAACGTCTCTGCCTGAAAAAAGGTTAAGTGCCCAATTTGGCATTGTAATGGATAATGGATTCTATTTCCTTGGCCGGCAGTTGGAAAATTACCATCCGATGTGTCTTATTCATTAATTTCATTATCGTTAGATATACGTTTGACAAGCAGTAATGTGGTCGATATAACGCCTCTGCCTGGATAGGGGTTAAAAGGAGATTGCAAGAAAATACGATGTCTGTTGTTGTTGCATGCCTTACTCAATTACCTAATTATATTGTAGCATGAAACAACATGATAACAGTGAATATTAAAAAATATTAATTTGCCCTCAATTTCACCGGTTGCCCATGCAGCGGACGTAAAATGTCTCTCGATTTGTATGCAGATAGTGGTTTGTCCCCTGGACAACCATGTTTTCGCCTAGAATACTTTTTTTGCGAGATGTATGTCCAAATAGAATGTTTATATAGATTTTTTAATACAGTTGCTCAAAAAGTAGTACTTTTTGTAGCTGCAAATCGTGCGCAAAGTTGTATTTTGCGCACTAGTGCTTTTTACTTTTCCACGTGTATCAAACGACGTTTTTTAATACAGTTGCGAAAAAATAAGAAAAACAACAAGTAAGGAATTTGAAACTTTTGTATTATTAATTCTGTAACATTATTGTAACACAGTTGAAAAATAATAAAATTGTTCAAAAAAATTTTTTTTTTAATAATGTTCTTCCTTGTTGTTTTTCTTATTTTTTCGCATTTGTATTAAAAAACGTCGTGCGATACACGTGCGGAAATGTCATTTTTCACTCGTCCCGAGTCTTACCACTCGCCTCTACGGCTCGTGGTAAGACTCGCCTTTATCTCGACACTCGTGGAGTAATGACATACTTTCCGCACTAGCATCGAAATGTACTATTATCAAATACCTAAACACATTGTGATAACTGATAATGAAGAAAAAACAAAGTCACGAAAAAGTTGATTGACCCAACTTTTTTTATACATACCATACACATTATTACTATTGGTAGGTAAGAAGGAAGCAGTGTCCAATAGTTTGGGTATATATACTAAACGAATCCAATATAGTAGCCAGAAGTCCTTTTCATAATGTATTTATTTATTTCCATAATGACATTCGTCGGATGTATGACATTTAACAGCAGAAATGACTCGATTTGGATTATTTGAACATCCAACAACAATTGTAACGCACATTCAGATTTTAGTCATTGGAATATATTGTATTTTTTTTACATCAAAATCATTGTAGGTACATTAAACAATCTGCTTATAATCTAGTTTTAGGAGAATTTTCAGCTATAGTACCTGTTATGTTTTAATTGTGGAAAGGAGTTAAGACTAGGGGCTCGTAAAGCTTATCTGAGCTGAAAGAACATGCTCTACTTCAACATCACTTAATTTTTACAGGGACCATCGCAATGCGAACATCACCAGATGACTATGTAAAAAAATGCATTATTGGCAACCAAAATACCATTCACTGGCACCCTTTTTAGTGAATTGTCAACACTTTTGCGTGGATGGCCGATGACCATATCATCTTTATGTAAAAGAAGAACGCGCGATTTCAGCCTAAATGAGCTCTACATGTAATACTATATATCTTTAACATCTAGCATACACCCAATACAGTGAACGAAAAATAATACGCAACGCAAGCCATATGCAAGTGAGAGTCAATTATTGTAACTTGAACACTTAAGCATTAGGCTTGATCAGGGTTATTCCTAGCTGTTACGGTAATTACCACCAACACTTTAGTAGTAACAGTTAGGAATTGCCTCTAAAAATTGGCATCTGGGTCATTGTCAGTCACAAAAACAAAAATCATCTTTCCGGTGGTCAATAGTTAAGGGCTTACGCTCACATATAATATGTTTTTATCACATAGAATTATAGAAGGGGCAACGCCGTTTTTGCGGATTCAGTGATCAATTAAAAATTAGGTTTTATAGCCCTTAACTTTGGCAATGTCCACCGAAGAGACGCGAACCTAAATCTGACAATGACCCATCTGTTACCCGTGGTAACAAGTTCGGTGGTCATATCCTTGTCTGACGAGACAAATAAATGTGACGCTTATAAGAACGAATTCACGACAATATACGCTGAAGTATTGCAGTCAACGTCAAAGATTTGTTTACACATTTGTACAGTCGATGTCAGAGATGTTTAAAAATTTCGCCTTATTACAGTGGAATAAGGTGCAAAAGTGTAAACATGTCTTTGACGTCGAGTAAGTAAGTGCTCTCACGATACTATTTCGTAAAATGTATGTATCGAGAACAGAAGTAGATAACTTTAACCGGGTCCGAAAGGATTAGATTTCCTGTAGATTGCGAAACAAAGTACTACTTAGAGTAACTCGACCACAATTTTGGGGCAAAAGATCCAAATATTGGGCGCATGTTTTCTATTGGCATAGATAAAAAAGAGCAGGCCATGTATGCGAGTCCGACATGTATTTAAAGACTTAATTAGGTATACTTAGTGTTTTTTTTTTCGTTTTGTTTCCGATTTTTCTCAATACTTATTTATATTATTTTCTAATATGGCTTCCCATGATACATATTTCTAGATTAGGCTCGGATCACCGCTAATATAATTAAATGCAACATAAATAGTGTCTACGTAATTGTAAATCAAACGAATATACAAAATAAGAGGAACAGCGGGAAAAGGGAGATATATACATGCGAAGAAAATGATGGTTTTGCTAAGTTAAGTTCCTTCCTTGAATTCCCATCTAAGGAATTGCGGAGTAATTGTCGGCATAAAGCATTTGTCTCTTGCTACTAGGCTAACCCATTTATTGGCACCTAGAATACCATTTTTTGCCACTCCGTTTTTCAGGAAAGTCCACATTATTACTTTGAGATAACATTGAATTTTCGGAATCTAAGAAATGGCCCAGGAATACGACGCAACTGCCGAGTCCTGTCAACCTTAACTTCATATGTGGACCTTTCCAGCCAAAGGGTTTCCAACCGTTTGATATTAACAAATGAAGATATTGTTTAAATTAAATAGTAGGTACTCGGTAAGATGCATTCGAGAATCATTTTATTTTAAATATCCCTAGGATATTCGGCTGTTTCCTAACAAACAGTCTGTACGTTTTTTATAACCTTATGCCTAAAATTCAATCACCAAACATGATACATTTGTATTTGAGGTAATTAGACAATACGCTGGAAACTTTAAGTCTCTGAATTAAACTGGAAATGTCTCTCCTATAAAAAATACCCTTCACCATTTACCAGTATGTCCAAGCGTTAAAATATATAACTCAAAAGTCTACTTCTCAGAAATGTAAAATCCGTAAGGCTAACTATATCTTAATACAAGTCATAAATATTAAATATCACATTAAGCTAATGTCAGTTCAGTCACAGGTTTACTAACTACTTAAACCAAACCAATTATATGCTCAATACACACGAACGTAACAGAAAAAACTCGGGTAAAATACCCATACATTGGCACCCAAAATACCATTTCTTGGCACCCAGTTTTTGCAGGATTGTCACCACGTGACAAGAGGGGTGCCAATAATCGGTAGGTTTACCCTAATGTACTTGTGTTTTTAGGTATGTAGTGGCAAAGTGCAATTACCTATCAAATGACGTTATCTAACAAGCAGTTCCTGTCACGCGCATATGTTTTTAGCATAATGTAATGTAAATAGGGTAAGTACTACGGACCTATATACTACGGATATTCTCAAATAATAACATTGCTAGGATCGAGTGAAATGCAGAGATGACCATCGAGGTAGATTAACATTTTTATCTATCCAAATATCATAAACCCTCCATGATGCGTTCAAGAACCGCACATTATGACCACCATAAAAATAGACTGTTTTGTTAGAACAAATTTCTTATCTGTGTAAATGTTATTATTGCTAAATAATAACATCGATTTCGATAATATTATTTCATTCAAATTTCGAACGTCTCAAAAACAAATAAATTTGATATAACCTCTATTCTAATATCAGTCGAGATGACGTTTAGTTCGAAATGAATTGTCAATTTATTTATTCAAAGCATACTTAATCAAAGCAATCCACTAAGTTAAATATCCACAGCGCAGGTTTCGTCAAATTTGCATACAAATTTGACAAATGTCGCACGTAAGTAAGATATCGAACGATATGACGGTTGGATCCGACTCTAGTTTGTCTCTGAATTAAAAAAGAACTATGACAGCTGCCAGAAAACAACGCCGCGATGCCGGTCATAATATGCGGCTCCCGAATGCATCATGGAAGCTTATGATATGTGGATAGATAAAGTAGTGTATGTAACTATACATAATTAGGCATTAAGATACTCGTGTGATGTTATTATGAAACTCGCCTTCGTATTTAATGCCCTTCATTATGTACAGTCACATAAACTACTATTGTTCAATACTAAAAACAAGACACCAACATGTAAATTAATATTTGTTAATAATAAAATTAAATCAAATAATTAAAATTTCGTCTAGATTCTGCAATAGGTACCTATATTACATTTCATCAACAAATGGCCTATAATGGTAATTAAAATGGATAAAATCATACTTAAAATTTGCGACAAATGAGACAAAGCAAGTTAATTAATTGGGTCAATCAACTTTTAAATGACCTTCTGTTTTTTCTGCATTATCAGTTAGCACAACATCGGTACGTATGTGTATGTTGATAAAATATATAAGTTCTTATAGCCAGATAAAGAGTCTATTTGAACATATATGTTGCACCTCGCAAAAAAACGTATTGTATCAAATTTACGTCTGCTGCGCAACCGGTGAAATTGAGGCGAAATGAATATTTGTTTATACAGTTGTCATGGAATGACACGCTATAATTAATTGGGTCAGGAATGCAAACACAATTACCAACAGCAGACATCGTATTTTCTTGTAATCACCTTTTAAACAGCAAATAGTAGAAACGGGGAGGACAATAAAAAGTTGATTGACCCTATTATAATGAAGATAAAGTTATTTTCTTGCCTTTGGTTCGGAACGTAATATAATTCGTTACTATCCTTCCACTTTCCAATTTCGCTCGGTCATTTCATATAGGACATAGGAAATCTATTGTACATTAAAGCTTAACACTAACAAATTCGTGTAACCGTTCCGCAGAAAACATCAAACTAGAAGATCATTTTCAAACATCTACCCACTAATATCACGATAAGAAACATGACTTTTCATAAAACATACTTGTATCAATAAAATTTGCCATTACTCTCACTTCATTGATTTTATGATGGTTCCCAGATGATGGATGGATGGTTCTGATGGATCCCAGAGGATGCTTTGAGAGATTCAACAGTAATATAATATAACCCGGTCATATGGATTCGACACATTAATAGGCATGATGCGTCATGTTAAAATTGATAACGTAGTGTTGCTAAATGGATAGTAAACCATCAAATAATTGTAATAAATTATAATTAAAATCTAATCACGCTAGGGCGAGGAGTGCTCGGCCGAGGCACACGGATGCTCGGCCGCATGCTTCGGGCGAGGCATGGCTCGCCGAGGCACGTCTACACTGAGCACGCATGCTCGGGCCAGGAGTGCTCGGCCGAGGCACACGGATGCTCGGCCGCATGCTTCGGGCGAGGCATGGCTCGCCGAGGCACGTCTACACTGAGCACGCATGCTCGGGCCAGGAGTGCTCGGCCGAGGCACACGGATGCTCGGCCGCATGCTTCGGGCGAGGCATGGCTCGCCGAGGCACGTCTACACTGAGCACGCATGCTCGGGCGAGGAGTGCTCGGCCGAGGCACACGGATGCTCGGCCGCATGCTTCGGGCGAGGCATGGCTCGCCGAGGCACGTCTAGACTGAGCACGCATGCTCGGGCGAGGAGTGCTCGGCCGAGGCACACGGATGCTCGGCCGCATGCTTCGGACGAGGCATGGCTCGCCGAGGCACGTCTACACTGAGCACGCATGCTCGGGCGAGGAGTGCTCGGCCGAGGCACACGGATGCTCGGCCGCATGCTTCGGGCGAGGCATGGCTCGCCGAGGCACGTCTACACTGAGCACGCATGCTCGGGCGAGGAGTGCTCGGCCGAGGCACACGGATGCTCGGCCGCATGCTTCGGGCGAGGCATGGCTCGCCGAGGCACGTCTACACTGAGCACGCATGCTCGGGCGAGGAGTGCTCGGCCGAGGCACACGGATGCTCGGCCGCATGCTTCGGGCGAGGCATGGCTCGCCGAGGCACGTCTACACTGAGCACGCATGCTCGGGCCAGGAGTGCTCGGCCGAGGCACACGGATGCTCGGCCGCATGCTTCGGGCGAGGCATGGCTCGCCGAGGCACGTCTAGACTGAGCACGCATGCTCGGGCGAGGAGTGCTCGGCCGAGGCACACGGATGCTCGGCCGCATGCTTCGGACGAGGCATGGCTCGCCGAGGCACGTCTACACTGAGCACGCATGCTCGGGCGAGGAGTGCTCGGCCGAGGCACACGGATGCTCGGCCGCATGCTTCGGGCGAGGCATGGCTAGCCGAGGCACGTCTACACTGAGCACGCATGCTCGGGCGAGGAGTGCTCGGCCGAGGCACACGGATGCTCGGCCGCATGCTTCGGGCGAGGCATGGCTCGCCGAGGCACGTCTACACTGAGCACGCATGCTCGGGCCAGGAGTGCTCGGCCGAGGCACACGGATGCTCGGCCGCATGCTTCGGGCGAGGCATGGCTCGCCGAGGCACGTCTACACTGAGCACGCATGCTCGGGCGAGGAGTGCTCGGCCGAGGCACACGGATGCTCGGCCGCATGCTTCGGGCGAGGCATGGCTCGCCGAGGCACGTCTACACTGAGCACGCATGCTCGGGCGAGGAGTGCTCGGCCGAGGCACACGGATGCTCGGCCGCATGCTTCGGGCGAGGCATGGCTCGCCGAGGCACGTCTACACTGAGCACGCATGCTCGGGCGAGGAGTGCTCGGCCGAGGCACACGTCTGTTGTAGACACGGCTAATAAAGAATAGAATCTAAAATTGCGCCCATGTCGCTCACACCATAGTGCTGCTATGTATATTCAAAAGTCTATTATAGTAAAAACCGCAAAAATTGATTTTAGTTTCTATTCGTTACTGTTTTTCAATTAAGGTAAACGTCCGAGTGATGGAGTGTACTAGTATATGGCATGGGCACACTATGTCAAAGTGACATACATGACTTAAATTCGAATGAAGTAAACTCCTCTTAGTTCGAATTTAACCCATATTGCTTTGACATAGAGTGCCCATGCCATATACTAGTACAGCGTCGAGCACTCGGACGTTTACCTTACTTTTTCTCACTGTGTTTAACCATGGGAACCATGGAAACGAACTTCGAAGCTCGGGTATCTCCATCTCTGTCGCACTTACATGAGTCGAGTGACAGGGATGCAGGTATACACACTTCGGGTTTCGACTTTTGTGGTAGCGCCGCTGGTAGCTTCTACTCGCTCATAAAAAGCAAGGAACTAAGTGACAAAATACACCATTCAAATAGCGGTTATACTGTCCTAGAAAATAAGGATTGAATTGTAATAACAATGCCTCCTTTAGCGCCAGGCCGGGCCGGTCAAATATTCTCTCGCACGCGCCTACCTAATAGCCGCTGCCGTTGTTGGAGAGTTAAACCTGAATGAGTGATGTCTTTTGACCGTTACTGATATGAAAAAATCTGGCCACGCCTAATTTTAACGCTCGAGGCGAAATGAATCAGAATTGGCATATCTTATTGATACAAGTCGGTGATTTACAGATTATAACACACCTAAAAGTATACTTCTTGTATAATATATTCAAAAGCATATGCTAATACTTGGCAGATATGCCTTCATATACACATAACATCTACGTTACTACGTTAACTTATAAGTTTTCACATTCATACTCCAGTACAGTCTTGTGGTAGAAGAGGAGATATCTGTAGAATAAAAAAAATACAGAATTAAAAATAAAGCGATATACACGACTCTCTCAAATTCGAAGTGAATATTTTGTCGATTAGCCAAATCAAATATGTAGAACCCAAGGTATATTTACAAGGTAATATTTCAATGTTTCAGATGACCACAGTCAAGTAACACCGTGTTGGTATTTTGGCTCTGAATAAAGTCCCTAGACCATTTGAGGCATATGGCTTCCACCATGGTGCTATATAAAGTTAATACGTACCCTTCACTATCTAAAACTTCACGCAGAGAAGCCCGAGTGATCATGTGGTCGTCGCACTTAAACCAGCTTCCCTTCATCTGGCGAACATAGGCCGTGTAGTGGCCGGCGTCTAGAGATCCCAAGTGGTTCACCACAGCGAACAACGAGTATCGGTTGTCTTCAAATATGCCTTCAGGCGCGTTGTTGTTATCCGCTGCCCCACTGTCCACTGTGCGGCGATGGGACGACATGAACGGAGTCATGTCTAACTCAGCAGGAAACGATACAAATGTAGATATCTTCCTATCAATCTGCGATGAGTGCTCGAAGCGTTTTAAGTGAAAGCTGGCAACTATGGGTAGGGTTTCGAGCGTCAGCTGTTTCGTAGATTCGCGGTACGCTCGGCAGTTGGAGCATTTTATCTTGGCGCCTGAGCCGAGGTGTTCGGCTCTTGTGAAGCGCTCTAGACAGGCCTGTAGCGAGCCGGGGCCCGCCACGTCGAGGCTGATGTCCCAGAAGGGATCGATAGTGGTCGACACTCCCGAGCAGGAAGTGCAGACGACGTCGCTCTGCAGGCCGCCCGTGAATATCTGGTCGATGATGCAGTTGCAACGGCCGTTTTCTTTCTTCTCCGGGTGTTCCTCTACACCGTTCATGCAATGTCTGGAAATTTCAAGTGGCAGGTAAAGTTAGGCATTCTAAAACATACATTCTCATAACTAAATCCAAGCGCGACAAATACTTAAATAGTCAAAGTGAAGTAAAGTAAACAAACTCATTTAGGCCTCGTTGCCAACACACGCCAATAATTGACATTGACCGGTATTTAGTTTGCCTTCATCTCTTAACGATAAATGGCCCAATCAACTTGACTATTGATACAATTTTGTCCGGTAACGTAAGAAATTTGATGTCAACACAACGAATTCTCAAATCAATAAGCAGGCGGCATCTGCGGTACCTCTGATGTTGCAGGCGAACCAGTTACGGTTTTCGTTTACCATAAAGCAAGCTGTACGCTTGTTTACAACCGTTATAGTCTATACTAATATAATAGTGGTAATGTTTATGACTTTGTAAACATAAGACATGTAACACAGGAGAACTGCTCATCAGATCGCTGGACTTAGCACCAGAGTAGAACTGTAATATATGTGTGACCTGTGCAACACGTCCAGCGTGGCGATGAAGAACTCGTGCGCGTCCTGTTGCTCGTAGCCGGCCAGGTGGCGCGCGTGCGTCCAGATCAGGTGCAGCAGGCGGTGCAGCGTCAGCGGGGTCTTGGCACCGGAGTAGAACTGTAATATATGTGTGACCTGTGCAACACGTCCAGCGTGGCGATGAAGAACTCGTGCGCGTCCTGTTGCTCGTAGCCGGCCAGGTGGCGCGCGTGCGTCCAGATCAGGTGCAGCAGGCGGTGCAGCGTCAGCGGGGTCTTGGCACCGGAGTAGAACTGTAATATATGTGTGACCTGTGCAACACGTCCAGCGTGGCGATGAAGAACTCGTGCGCGTCCTGTTGCTCGTAGCCGGCCAGGT
Source organism: Epinotia brunnichana (assembly GCA_963854355.1). Classification (NCBI taxonomy): domain Eukaryota; kingdom Metazoa; phylum Arthropoda; class Insecta; order Lepidoptera; family Tortricidae; genus Epinotia; species Epinotia brunnichana. The sequence goes on from OY977942.1 coordinate 13,436,299, forward strand.
GGCGCGCGTGCGTCCAGATCAGGTGCAGCAGGCGGTGCAGCGTCAGCGGGGTCTTGGCACCGGAGTAGAACTGTAATATATGTGTGACCTGTGCAACACGTCCAGCGTGGCGATGAAGAACTCGTGCGCGTCCTGTTGCTCGTAGCCGGCCAGGTGGCGCGCGTGCGTCCAGATCAGGTGCAGCAGGCGGTGCAGCGTCAGCGGGGTCTTGGCACCGGAGTAGAACTGTAATATATGTGTGACCTGTGCAACACGTCCAGCGTGGCGATGAAGAACTCGTGCGCGTCCTGTTGCTCGTAGCCGGCCAGGTGGCGCGCGTGCGTCCAGATCAGGTGCAGCAGGCGGTGCAGCGTCAGCGGGGTCTTGGCACCGGAGTAGAACTGTAATATATGTGTGACCTGTGCAACACGTCCAGCGTGGCGATGAAGAACTCGTGCGCGTCCTGTTGCTCGTAGCCGGCCAGGTGGCGCGCGTGCGTCCAGATCAGGTGCAGCAGGCGGTGCAGCGTCAGCGGGGTCTTGGCACCGGAGTAGAACTGTAATATATGTGTGACCTGTGCAACACGTCCAGCGTGGCGATGAAGAACTCGTGCGCGTCCTGTTGCTCGTAGCCGGCCAGGTGGCGCGCGTGCGTCCAGATCAGGTGCAGCAGGCGGTGCAGCGTCAGCGGGGTCTTGGCACCGGAGTAGAACTGTAATATATGTGTGACCTGTGCAACACGTCCAGCGTGGCGATGAAGAACTCGTGCGCGTCCTGTTGCTCGTAGCCGGCCAGGTGGCGCGCGTGCGTCCAGATCAGGTGCAGCAGGCGGTGCAGCGTCAGCGGGGTCTTGGCACCGGAGTAGAACTGTAATATATGTGTGACCTGTGCAACACGTCCAGCGTGGCGATGAAGAACTCGTGCGCGTCCTGTTGCTCGTAGCCGGCCAGGTGGCGCGCGTGCGTCCAGATCAGGTGCAGCAGGCGGTGCAGCGTCAGCGGGGTCTTGGCACCGGAGTAGAACTGTAATATATGTGTGACCTGTGCAACACGTCCAGCGTGGCGATGAAGAACTCGTGCGCGTCCTGTTGCTCGTAGCCGGCCAGGTGGCGCGCGTGCGTCCAGATCAGGTGCAGCAGGCGGTGCAGCGTCAGCGGGGTCTTGGCACCGGAGTAGAACTGTAATATATGTGTGACCTGTGCAACACGTCCAGCGTGGCGATGAAGAACTCGTGCGCGTCCTGTTGCTCGTAGCCGGCCAGGTGGCGCGCGTGCGTCCAGATCAGGTGCAGCAGGCGGTGCAGCGTCAGCGGGGTCTTGGCACCGGAGTAGAACTCCTGGAATGCACGAGTTTAGGGTTCTAGTCGGTTTCGGCTACGAATACTGCTTAGTGCTTATATCAACTACGGCATGCACATGTCATGTGACTGCAGCAGCAAAGGTATATAATGTCCAAGATTAGCCTCGAGCGTTTAGCTAGAGCATCTCGTCTGTTGACAAGGTCAATTTTCCTTCACTTTTTCAAATCGTTCGTTCGTTCGTCGTTGCTTTCGTCTCCCATTTAGAGGGCTCAATATTGCGCCATTTAATATGTAATAATAAACAGAAAAAGTTGGTGACAGTAAGTTTGTATTGTATAAGTAACTGTATTTTGAAATTGGTGAAACTACCAGCAGATTTCAAAAATTCTTTCAACAGTGGGTGTAGCGTGGTTGTTTTTATCACTTGATCGTTTTCGATAAAACATCTGTCACTCTCGCACTCGCAAACTTGTCGGAACGTGACGGATGTTTTAGCCACAGCGATAAGTGATAAAAGGCGGCAGTAGAATGAGCCTTAAGGATATAATATGGACAGAACATTTTATACAAATAACACGATGGCAGGCAGCTAGTATAGATACTGTAGGTCCTGTAGGTGTTCCACAATAAAAAGCACTGATTTGAGGCGCGAAAACAGTTTAATTTCGGAAAAATACTGACACCACGTGATACAATTGAGAGAGCAGTAGGTACAGTCAAAGAATTTAATTTCCTACCCACTTTGGACTTTGTCAAAGTGACGTAATCAATCAAAACGTAAGACTTCTTATGATTTTATTTACAGTGTCACTTTGAAATAGTCCTAAATGGGTAGGAAATTAAATTCTTTGACTGTACGTGTGTCGCGCGCGGATAGACAGAGGACGACTGCAGGTCAAGTCAATGCAAGACCGTCAGCACAATGTCGCTGCGTCACACGTATACCTACCCGACATTTTGGCTTAAAAACTAACAGGTTCAAATTACCAAAGTACCTTATAAAACTACAAAAAATAACAGTTTAAAATAAACCCATTTTGAGCACGTCGCTAACAGATACAATTGGTATATAATCTTGTTTACCTGAAATAACTTCGAGACTTCGCACACCAAACACTTGCCAGAGCCTTGGGACTTGCACTTGTGTTTCTCACCGAGAAAGTAGTCTCTGAGCAGCGGCGTGTGGATCAGAGCCTGAAACACATTGTTTACGTCATACCTGGCCATAAAGTAGGAATTACCGCACGCATAGCGTGCGGAAAACCCCACTTCCTGGCCAGACAGAGACGTAAAATTTTGTATTCACCACGGGCGGTAATAAAGAAAGCCTCAGAGCCATTCTGTCATCTGAGACATTCTTTGTTTAACCGCCCTAGGTAAGTAATGTACTATTAACAAACATGTAGGTAACTAAGTTATAAATAAACATTAACATGATACTGTTTTCCTCTAAAGTCTGAGCTTGTTCACAATATTAAAATTTCCTGTAATTGATAGGTAGTTCTGGTAACAGCAGGAATTTACATTGCAGTTCCTTTCTGGACAAGACTACCTCCCAGTGGGCAATACAGGCTGACAATTATGCAATTACAATAGGGATCCGCTTTCAAGTTATAACACAATACCCCACTCCTTGATGGTCAGTTAAGGCATGAACAGCGCAGCATTCCTAGTGACCAATGCAAGTATACCTGTACAATGCTGTTCATGAAGCAGGTAGTCTAGGTACTCCAGTATAATGGTGTGGGGCAGCCCCGTTGCCTCTTTGACTGTCAGCTAAGGCATGAACAGCGCGCCATTCCTAGTGACCAAAGAATGTATACCTGTACAACACAGTTCATGAAGCAGGTAGGCTAGGTACTCCAGTATAATGGTGTGGGGCAGCCCCGTAGCCTCTTTGACTGTCAGCTAAGGCATGAACAGCGCGCCATTCCTAGTGACCAAAGAATGTATACCTGTACAACACAGTTCATGAAGCAGGTAGGCTAGGTACTCCAGTATAATGGTGTGGGGCAGCCCCGTAGCCTCTTTGACTGTCAGCTAAGGCATGAACAGCGCGCCATTCCTAGTGACCAACGAATGTATACCTGTACAATACAGTTCATGAAGCAGGTACTCCAGTATAATGGTGTGGGGCAGCTCCGTAGCCTCTTTGACTGTCAGCTAAGGCATGAACAGCGAGCCATTCCTAGTGACCAACGCATGTATACCTGTACAATGCAGTTCATGAAGCAGGTAGAGCCCAGGTTCTGCAGCCCCCGCAGCCCGATGGTGGTGCTGGGGCTGATGAGGCGGCGCTTCCTAAGGCGACGCAGCGCCGTAGCTTCGTTGGTGTTCGGCAGCCAGGGCATGAACGGCGCGCCGATTCCCAATGACCTACAAATAAATTAATAGTTTAGCTGACCCAAATTGATAATAAGTTTCAGATGAAACCTTTTTATATTTATAAGCTTTTATGGTCAAAAATAGACTTTTCACACCTCTCATTCAGAAAAGTAAGTTTTGGTCCCCGACGAGAGAGAGAGAAAAATGCAACTTTTCTGTTCAAGCTACTTTTTTAATTTATTCATTGGCTTGTAGCATTTACGCAATGTGCCAATAGAATCTTGATAAAATAATCGATTGTAATTTCATCGTAATCGACAAACGTATATATATCATCATCATCATATCAGCCGAAAGACGTCCACTGCTGGACATAGGCCTCCCCCAAAGAGTGCCAAAATGACCGGTCCTGCGCCACCCTCATCCAGCGGACTCCCGCGACCTTTACCAGGTCATCAGTCCACCTGTGGGGGGGCCTACCCACACCGCGCCTTCCGGTACGAGGTCGCCACTCGAGAACCTTTCCGCCCCAACAGCCATCGGTTATACGTGCAATGTACGTGTATATATATATATATATATATATATATAGTGTATATATATGAGGATATTTTTTTGTTTTTTCTTTTGCTCGCCATCCACACCTAGCGCGCACGCTAGGGCGAGCCGCGCTCGGGTGAGCGTGCGTTTGGTGTGGACGCACCTAATGTCACAAAATAGTTTTCATTATAGTAATCTCTAATAATTTACTTTCAAAACAAAGTTTTAACCGACTTCAATTCAGTACTCCGCCAAGCCACATTAACATTTCCACAATTTTTTTCCAATTTACCACATGAACTGATTTTCGAGAACAAAAGCGTTGATTTTTAGACCAATAAACCAAATCGCTGTATGTGGGCCGATAATATTTGAGGACTTCCGTCGATTCCTCAAGGATCTCAGAATTACCTTTGGCACTTCATTGTTTGCTATTTCAACGGAATAATATCAGAATCTGTGACGTACTTATATAGTTTGAAGTACATCATTGAGAAGTTCCACAAGCCATCTGTGGTCTTCATCATCACTTCCACTTCACCAAATTTATGATTTCCGGGTGTAAATACACGAGTTATAATAGAAAATACCGAAATTACTACACGCGTGCCTAAATATATTTGAGGAGTTCCCTCAATTCCTCATGGTTCCCATCATCCAACTGGGGTTTTGGAAACAATGGGACCAATCTGGAAGCATATACTTTCAGTTAAAAAAAGAATTGTACGAATCGGTTCTTAAATGACGGAGTTCTGAGGTAACAAACATTAAAAATAAAAAAAAATACATTCGAATTGAGAACCTCCTCCTTTTTTTGAAGTTGGTTAAAAATACAACCGACCAGTAATTACAATTACAATCATTTGATTTTACAATCGTCAGATAAAAGTATCTGTCCGTTAAAGTGGGCCTTTTCTGTTTATGTTTTCTAAGCCCTTAAAATTGGAATAATAACAATAGTTTTTAAAGCTTGCTTTTCATTTATTATTATTATTGTTTATATAGCTTAACATCTCATAAGTATTTTTTTATAATTTGTCATTTCGTTAAAACTAATACAATATAAAAATGAGAAATGTGACTCCATGCATCCAATGTTCACTTTTGTCCTAAATATTATGATTTTATGGTAATGGCGATTTCACTAAAAAGTTTAAAATATTTTGAAACGTTCTTTTGCAAATTTGACGCTTGACAACTTAGTATATTGAGGAATTTTTTGCATGAATGTTTAAGGTAAAAAATAGCGATGTTAGCATGTATCTGAATACAGCTGTCAATATCATTTGGGACAGTTTATAACAACATTTTTGTACGGGATTGTGCATCTTGTATACATTAAATCAATGCCTTATTAGGTAAATTTGTCTATTGACAATGACAAATAAAACTTTGATTGGACTCTATACTTACTTTGCCTCTTTTAGCCTATGGTTCATTGCTATCTCGGCCAATTCTCTGTCATAAATGTAGTCCTGGCATTGGGCACAGAATATGTTTCCATAACTCAGGTCAACATAAAGGAAGTGCTTTTTAGTTTTCGAGTGGTCCTGAATGTGGCCACCATAGCATGCAAAAAATATGCAATGCAGACAGGAGTGCATGCGGGGTCCTGGCTGGCCACAAGTGAAACAAAGACATGATGTAGCCTGAAAAAAAAGTTATGCTCAAACATAGTCTATGATATATTTTTATTTTCTTTTGTTCTTTTGTTTCTAGTGATGAACTGATGAATATAATAAAGTGACATATGAGTAACATCATAAAATGATTTATTAAGTTGGTAATTGATGGAATAACCATGATACAGCAGTATACAGTTATTACGAACATGAGTCACTGCATCACGCCATATTGAGTGCGACAACATAATCAGCTGTTGTGGGGTCAAAGATTACCAATCAGCTGATAAGTATTTTTACAGCTGACTACTGCTAAATAACGAGTTAAAACCGCTGTATCTCTAAAATCCAGAACAGTGTATTGTTTTCTGTGTCTTGTCAATGTCTTGAAAACAAAATGCGTGTTTCTAGAGGTGTATGTACTTGCGAGATTTCCAACGCTTACCTTGTATCTCCTGGCTTCTAACGAGGTGCAAGACACAAAAAATGCATGCACTATTTTATAAGGATTAGATCCCTTAGCAGCCTTAAAATTATTCAGGTGAATGCATCCATTGTCATTCATATTCTTGCTTGTATAACACAGGCGAGGAAAAGTAAAATCTACGCCGCAAGCTTTTAAAATGAAAACATAATATCACTGACTGGAACACTTGATATGAAACGATTTTAATTCAACACAAGAGAAAAATTGTGTGGGTAATAAAATACGAGCTTATATTGATATGATAGAAGAAACAAGGTGCGTTTGCGTTATTGCAGGTCTACCCAAACGCAAAGCGCGAGCTCCTAGCTCTCAAAGAACATGGGTTGGGCTCGCAGCCTTTAGCTTTGCTTTGCTTGTTGAACCGGGCACGGGCAGTCGTCTCGATTCGTGTGAAGGAAGAACTACAGCCGAGCGAGACAGAGTAGTACAGAGTGCGGTAGGGTAAGGGTCGGGGGGCGAAGCGGCCGCGTGACGTGCAATGTGCATGATACTACGTTTACACTATGCCGAAGTAAGCAGGGAAGTGGGAAGGGAAGTGGGCAGACCGGGCGTAATACCGCATTAAACACCCATCCTGCCCACACTTCCCTGCTCACTTCGGCATAGTGTAAACGAGGCATGACGTTTTTGCCACAGATAACGACTGAATGAAATAAATGTGATTGCCGGCCAATACACGGTGAAGTATTATTGTGATATTGTTTTAGCTGTCTCTATCTATAACATGCAATGAGATAGAGACAGCGCATGGATCGCGTGATAATACTTCAACGTGTGTGTGGCGTGTATTGGCCGCCATTGTTCCTAAAATGATATTATACAGAATGTTACAAAAATACCCGTAAGGCCTCGCACAGACTGGCGCGGCCTGGCCGCGGCGGACAGTAGAAAACTTCTCATTATCTGTCAAATTTACTATGGTCCGCCACCGCAGGCCGCGCCAGTGGAATGCAGGCTTTAAGCGGAAAGGGGGTTAAATGGTCTCTTACAAACAGAGATGGGCAAAATTTATTCAAATACGAATAAGAATAAATATTTCGAATAATTATTCGCCAATATTTATTCGCGAATAAATTATTCGTGAAATAATCATTCGTAATGCTTTTCGGGAATAATATCTTCAACGAATATTGTAGGCATGCTTTTTAGCCATGCTAAAAAAAAAAGAAAATTTTGGAATATATCTAAAAAACGTCATATTTTCCTAGTTTTAAAATTTGTTAGATAGAGGTGACCGCTTCATCAAGGGTACCAATTAACTTCGGCGCGCAACGTGAAACGAATATTAATTGTAATTATTTCATTTGTTTTCTATTTCGAGCGGAAGTGACAAAAAAATTTTTTTAAAGGGTCTGCGCTTTTGTCACAGATATAATATAACATGATTAAGTACATACAACGAACCATTATAGGTATATAATCAAACAATATTACAATCTAATAACATAATATTGATGCAATTACACACAGGGGCTGTCCATATATTACGTAATTTCAAAACAGGGTTAAGGGCGGGGGGGGGGGGGGGCTGTCTGACCATTGGCGAATCAAGAATCAACAAAAAACGATGACGTAATATATGGACAAGCCAAGACATGATATAATAAAAAGAATCAAACCTGTTAAATGCCCCAGGAAGCGACTCATTTAACTAACAAAAATAAAGTTAATTATTACAAAAAGGTATTAATACTTGAAAATAGGTACACTTGTAGTGATCGTGTTAAATTCGTGTACATGTTGTAACGAGCAGCCGCATTCTTAAATATTAATCGTGGTTTATTCGAGGATTTATTCGCCGATTAATTATAATGAAATGAAAATTTGTCATTCGTCATTAGACGAATAAATTATTCGCGAATAAATTGGTGACGAATAAATGTTTATTCGGAAAATTATTCGAGTATAGAATCATACGGATAATGCCCATCTCTGCTTACAAAGAGTCCATTTAAAATATTTGCAATCCGTAGTATCCCTTTGTAATTTTCCGCCCAAATAAATATTTTTATTAATGAAATATGTCAATGAGCAAACCCTATTTCAGTAACAATATTTACTCTTTAATTTACAATACAATACAAATATTCTTTATTGCTCACCAGAAATAGTACATAAGTCAAAAACAGCGCCAATTTATAAACAACAATTCACTTAACTCGTCTACCGGTAAAATATATTATCTTCTAAATTGATGACTCGGCGACTAATCTAGTCTAGTACTTTATTTATTTTAGAGATTCAACATCTGTCTACTAACAAAAACAAAATCTAGCCCCAATAAAGAGCATCGCACATAATTATTTAACATCAAAACTAATGACTCGTGTTCTTTTTTAATGAAAATTTGCTTAGCAACAGAAAATGTGTGCAACAGACCTCCCGCTAGAGTCTGCTGGAGATGTGATTTATAAATAAAATGATTGTTTTATTTTAATTTCCCGTACACAAACTCGCTATTTCGCCTTAAACATAACCAGCCCTCGCATATCCGCCAAACAATAGGTAGATTAGGTTCGTTAGGTAGCTTCAGATGCCCGAAGGGCAAACCACCCAGAAATAGGAGCCCCGTTGTGCAGGGCTCCGTTGAATCTTTCGAGAGACGATTGTAACGAGCCCAAACTCAACGTGGTTACGTCGGTTAAGTCCTGAATTCCCATGGCTACCTTCTGTCTCCATCATCAGATGCAAACTATACCTTTACCCAAAACTTTAGCTCAATCGGTTGAAGATATCTGCTTCAAAATTGAGATGCAAAATTCCACCCGAACAAACATAGTTAGTTGCATACATTGCAAGTTAATAGAAACCTTGTAAAATAGAGGTGACAATATGAAATAAGAGCTATAATTGATAATTATTATATTATATATTGACAATATTAAGTAAATTTCTTGTTCAATTAAAGTCTATTCAGTCATCAATTACTTATAAAAATAGAGATGACAATATGAAATTATAGTCCGTTGAAATTATTTTATAGATGCAGTACAGACACTTATTATAAGCTTAAAATATGTACACATATTACAAGTAACTATAAAATAATCACCATGCTGAGTCGTAATAACGTAGCTCATATAACACAATATACGGTCGCTCGAAAAGTATTTATCAGACACTTAAAATTAGTCGCTGACGTAGGTATTAATTTAGTAGACAACTAAGTAAATTTGAAGGCGAAAATGACAATTTAAAGAAACTGCATTAATTGCAACCCTTAATTAATTAGTTACGTGCATTTTTTGCCAAGAGTAAATTTACTATTGATGAAATGTTTCACTTTGATGGTAACACAGTACCTAGTAGATTTGATGGAATTCAATTATAGTTCCGAGATATCTAGGGTTGAAACAATTTTTGACTTTGATTATTTATTATATTTTATAGGGTTTTTTTGTAACACGTATTAGGTATGTAGGTGAATAACTTAAATAAGGCCCCCTCTTGAATGCTGTTGTGTTGTCGACAGTTCGATTAGGCGTTCGTTTTGCTGTGATATAAATTTAAAATAAACTCTGACATTGCATGACTCTTTAATTTGTGTTTATTTAAGTATGTATCCGTATTCTGTATTTGCGACAAGGGAAAAAACTGTAATCAATAGTTTCTGTTACAACCTCATTTGATACTAGGTATCTTAGTGTCAGATACCACATCGACAGGGGTTGTCTGTCAGTCAGTTATTGTCTTGTCAACGTCTTTAAATAAACATAAATTGCATTTAACTGAACTATTATTACCAATTCCTACATGTTAGACGACATTGAAACTGATTCCAATGACTTAAAGCTTCAATTTTGTATGACGAAAGTCAATGCATATCGTACCAAAATCTGGTACTATCAGTATACCTAAACTTCAATGCATGGAGGACCATATCTGCAACATTTGAAAAATACTGCTCGACGTTATCTAAATATCGTAATAGTGTACAACTAAGATTGACTCTTGAAAAAAACACAGTTCTTCAGTCAAAATGTATATTTCTTCAAGCCATCATAATTTTCAGATTCTATCAACATTTAGATGGGTCCCTCGACCCCTCAAAGAATACCTCCATATAGTATAGAGGCAACGCGCCAAACTCCGAAGTAACCTTGCGTCTGTAGTCCTCGTTTAACAGATACTACTTACGTGATTCCTGCGCAATTCACTAATATTATGTTAGTTGTATCACATGTCATGTGGCCATGAATGCAATGATGTTGGGATAATATGCTGGTCAAAAGTCAAAATTAAATACAAGAGGGGCCTAAAGTTTTTTTTCCAATTTCAACTATTCAAGGCTTGAATTGTTGAAATCTATTGCATTGGAAAAAAAACTTTAGGCCTCTCTTGTATTTAGTTTTGAACAGCATATGTGACCGTCCATAAGAAAAGGGCCCTTATGGCAGTTTCTAGTTACGGAGATATTGGCGTTTTTGTAAAATCCTTCAAAATTATATTTTTTTTGTTTTATGCAAAATAGTAAAATATACAAATAGAGGTATATTTGTACCTTGGTATCAGCTGTGTACGTTAACTCTTTCTTTAATAAAATTGAGTTCAAAGTTTACTACAAAAGGGCCCTTATGGGAAATCACATACAAAAATGACAAAGCTCAACGGATAAAATTGTTTACAAGTATTTTTTTTCATATTCCAACTATCGTAAAATCATAATCCACCAACTTACAATAATTGGAATTTGAAATAAGGGGTATGGCCGTGATTTTTGACCCCCCCCCCCCTTCAAATCACCTATCAAAGGGGATCAAAAATCACCTAAAATGTCCTTACGTGATTTATCAATGGTTCCTTAGTGGCAACGGACTGTTAACAGTACAGATATTGTGTTCTCTTTCGGGATCACTAGGTAGGTACTATGTGAATTATTTAACGTCAACTTTAAATGAGAATTACTCATTACTGGTCAATATTTTAAGAAAATTTATAATAACATTTTTTCTTCGGATTGCTGTCTTGATAATTTATGTTAATATTGTGCCATATTGTAATTATCAATATGTTTTGTCTGTGATTGGTCATAAGGGCCCTTTTCCCAAATGTATGGGAGTCAAATTGTGATTTTTACGTAACTTTAATCGTGTATAAATAAAAAAGTGTGATTTATAGAATAATAATAAGACTTTTGTGATACTCCTGTAGATTGATTAATAGTATTTTTCACAATCGTGTTATAATAGAGAGCTTTTTAGTCGAGTACCGTGTTTAGGCCACGAAGCTTGCTGAGTGGCCTAAGTAAGGTAAGAGATTAAAAAGCTTGATTATAACACTATTGTGAACAATACTTTTTGTACGAGTTCATTAAAATTAATTTTCTACGAGTCAACTGAACTAATTAAACAAACTCGATACTGTTGAAACGAAAGTGCAGCTCATCGCTCGTACGCTTGTTGATATCTTAAAAGACATCAACGAGCGTACGACATCAAAGCGATTCTATTGGTCCAATTCATTACAGTTCAGTAAAGCAGCCACGTGATTGGTCGAATTTATTTTAGTTGTCTGGAGCGTATCGAAAAGTAGTTATTTCGATTTATTCGACAGTAACATGGACTACAACTATGAAAAGAGTGACATTGCAGTATTCTCTATGAAATCTTAATACACAGATTTTAATCGTCGAGTACAAAAATATAATTTAGAACTTACTATACCAAATTTGTTATTATTCTAGGGAAGATGTAACTGATAATAATTATCACATTTTAATTAAAATAAAGCTATTTGGTTAACTATGTGATTTTATTTCTATCCTAAAATGCAAGTTCAATTAGTGTTCTACTATATACAATGGTTCAGATATCAACATATTAAAGAAAAAGCCGAAAAAAATATTTTATTAATTTCGTTCATATGAGCAATGCTCTTTCCAAAGGCTGTTTTTTCAGGATCTGGAAGTCACATCAAAAAAAACATGACTGATTTCCAAAGAAAAACACCTTGAGATACAAAATCAATCATAATCTATGTAACTTCCAATGGGAACATACTTAAAATTAGTTTCAAACTTCTTTTGACGATTTCCCAAAAGTGCGTAAATTTAAAAAAAAAGTATGGGACTTAGGGTCATGATTTTTTTTGTATTAGATAGCTTATTTAACGAAGATTTAGGATCTGTGCTTAACTCAATACCTGCCATCAGGGCCCTATAGCCATGGACTTTCACATATTATCCCAATATCATTCAAGCTATCTTTTACAAAGTTTGAATAAAATGTACCCATTCCCATTTATGTAAAGCGAATGATATTGAATGATTATTTTTATACTCTATGGTCGCTTTGATTGAAGTAAATAATAAATATGGCCGCCCGCCAGTACTAACGATGTAAACTATTGTTGATTGTTTTTTCTAAAATCGTTTAGTTAAGAAATGATAAGTGAATTTGAAAACTTGTCCCTTGGAGGAACTAATACAACGAGTAGTCATGGAGATCATTTTTCTCATTCCGGTAATAAGAGTGTGTTTTCTAGTGTATACGTATATCTTAGAACTAGTTTAGTTGTTTTCCAATTAAAAACTTGACCTCAATGCTTAGCAGTTAGCTGATAGTTCATGCGGTATTTTCAGAGCTGACACCTGAGCAGCAGAAGACTTTGATAGACATCCGTCGTAGAAAGACTGAGTTGCTGCTAGAAATACAGGTAAGTGTTATTTCATTGTAATTTTTACGTTGTTGTACGATGTTGAGTGCCAAGTTGCTAACTGTGCGTCAGCAGAATAGTAATTTTAGAATAGGAAGCTATATAATAGCAGTTTTAGGGCAGAGAAACAACCTGAGGTGTAATTGCACTTTCTATGGATGACTAAATTACTGGTACTAGTCAGTACCAGTTATGTTATTGTTAGTTTTTATCAAAGTTTTTATGGACTTAATGAAGAGTTATGCGGCTATATGATTATAAATAATTGACGTTCAGTATCAACTTGGATTTATATATCCAATATTCAGGGTCTGTAACATAGTGACCACCAAGTTTGGTTCTGTTTCAGGTAGGTAAAGTAAGGATAGTGACACATTGGTTATACCTGACCACTTGCGACCCACTGCCATTGTTTATGAGTGAATACCTATACATTCCAACTATGATTGTGGGAGTTGCATGGTTACTTGACAATTCAGTCCATATTGAATTGAGAAATATACACTCTCACAAACTTTAGCTATTTCTTTTAACTTAGGTACTCATGTGGTGTCGGGTTAAAGAAACACCACCCCATGTGCCATGGGTGTTGTAAAGAAACACCGCCCCATGTGCCATGGGTGTTGTAAAGAAACACCACCCCATGTGCCATGGGTGTTGTAAAGAAACAACACCCCATGTTCCATGGGCGTTGTAAAGAAACACCACCCCATGTTCCATGACTTCCATGGGTGTTGTAAAGAAACACCACCCCATGTTTCATGGGTGTTGTAAAGAAACCCCACCCCATGTTCCATGGGTGTTGTAAAGAAACACCGCCCCATGTGCCATGGGTGTTGTAAAGAAACACCACCCCATGTTTCATGGGTGTTGTAAAGAAACCCCATCCCATGTTCCATGGGCGTTGTAAAGAAACACCACCCCATGTTCCATGGGTGTTGTTAAGGTTGACTACGGGTTGGGTTGTGGTGTGTGTGTGTGTGTTAGCAACCTGTCACTGCAATATCCCGCTTGTCAAATTAAATCTATGCAATTGACTATTTTACTTCACTATGTACTTGTACAGAGAGTTTAACAAGGTAGTTGTAGGTAGAGCCTTGTTGGTATTTAATAATTATATAATAGAGGCTCTGCAAGCCCGTCTTAAAAAAAATTATTTTGAAATACTAAATAGACAAAATTAATTATTATTGAACCTGCGCACAAAATTTCACAAGAATCGGTTGAGAAATGCGACCTGTAGAGGAGAACAGCCAGACAGAAAGCTGAAACAGACAACTTTGTCGCTTTGTTTGCTCATTCAATGGGGAAGGCTGGTAAAAGCTAGGGTTTTTGCTCGAGCCTTCTCTAACTCAAGAAAACTTGAGAAATTTGGCTCCATTTGAGACGAGTAAAAAATGACCGGGACTCGAGAATTCTCGAGTTCCGCACATGAAAAAATTTTCCGTAATCCGTAATCCCTAATCACAGAAGTTTAATAAGAAAATAATCAACTGAGAAACGAACATCCAATCTCGAGAGTTTATTCCAAGCGCTCATGATAGTGAAGCATGCTTTTAGCTGAACACAATGTGTCCAAAATAGATTCGAGTCGAAAAGACGATTCGATAAAAAAAAATTGTTAATTATTTAAAAGGTTAACATTGCTTCTAGACTTCTAGCTAGAATAAGTCTAGGTATACCCAGTCAAAAAAAAATTAACTGAGTGATTTGTAGAAATGATCTGAATCAAAACTAATAAATAACCTTGTTTTCTAGTTTTAGTTTTAATTTAGTTTTCTTATTTATTCTCTTTCTGTTTAATCGTTGTTTATATTTTTTATGTAATATGTATGTACTTTATCTGTAAATAAATTTATTATATTTCTAATAAAGTAATAATGACAATAAATACCTATATATATACATATATGTCTGACTAATTTAAAACTGAAAAAAATTACTATATTGTTATTGGAGTTTATAATTAGTTATTTTAGTTGTAGATTTTTATTGTGAGAAAGTCGATTCTACAATCGACTAAACCCCTAGTGAATTGTTTTTTTTTATATCATCTTGTGAGTTAATAATTCTAAATATTTAAAATAATAGATACCAATATCAGGCTACAATATTTTAGTAGTTATCCTAGCTAGAACTTGATAACTCCTCATATCTAAGAAACCGGCCAAGTGCGAGTCGGACTCGCGCACGAAGGGTTCCGTACCATTATTAATAAAAATATTTGTTTTATTTTGTTTTTAGTATTTGTTGTTATAGCGGCAACAGAAATACATGATCTGTGAAAATTTCAACTCTCTAGCTGACACGGATCTTGAGATACAGCCTGGTGACAGACAGACGGACGGACGGACAGCGAAGTCTTAGTAATAGGGTCCCGTTTTACTCTTTGAGTACGGAACCCTAAAAAAACGACTTGACAGGTTGATGGGTTATTTTTAAGTTGGTTTTATTTATCAAGTTAATGTTCGGTTATAATAAATTCCATACATCTATACCCCCGAAAGCTGGCAACTCGTGTACATTAATGTGTGTGTAGTACCTAATCCTTTTAGTTTTACTAAACTCAGTTTTGAAATAGGATAAGGCCAAGGAAATTATGAATCAGTTTTGATTATTCTGTAACAAGAATGAAATTTTTGTTCCTTTTCTTGCCTAAATGAGACGCACGAAATACTAAAAATGTGTGATAAATATGATAATAGTGCAATACAAATATAACAGATAAAAAACGTGCTTTTTTATCAAATTTCAACAAATTTTAACTGTTTTAATTTTTGGTACAAGCTTTTATTGCCGACTGTACTTTTCTGCATACCATCATCAACAACTCATTGAGACGATTCTAACGAGCCCAAACTCGATGGGGTTGTGTCGTTTTATTGCGGAGTTCCTATGGCCACCTTCCAGCTCCAGCATCAGATCAGCTCCAAGTCATCATAATATTGCATTGTCATGCGATATACATATGCATGCAAAATTTCAGCTCAATTGAACAACGGGAAGTGACTGATTAATGGATTACAAATTTTGACGGACAACTTATATACATACTTACTTACATATTTACATACAAACGAACAGTGGAAGTTAATACAAAGCTTGTAAAAAGACTGAACTCGAGAAATTGGCCTCGAGAATTCTCGAAACTCGATCTACTTATTCTGAAATCCCGTTGTAATGAGTTCCTTAAATAATTTTCCATAAAAAACTTTTACCAGCTCTAGAACTGAGTGACAAAACAAAAAAATGTTTGGACCACAAAGTGCCACCAGTTTACTATGGCCAGCAAATATACATGTCACATCAGGTTTTCCAAAATAGTGTTTCTTGTGAAATGACCGCTAAAACTGTTGTAAAATGAACCAATTTAAATATCACATTTATCAGTTTATTATGTGTTCACGTTTCTATGCGTAGGTACATTTTTCATTCTTGTCACGTAGCTCTTTCGTAGACACATTATAGACAGCTAGCAATTTTTTTGCTTACAAAAGTATGATTGTTACGCCCACGTACTTTTTAACAACCTCGAAAGGTTACCGAACAAATACCTAGTCCCGCCCGAACGGTCTAAAAATCCCGATATCCCTGCTAAGCCTTACTACCCCTGTGGTTCATTCAGTGCGGCCGCGCGAACCGGTCTGACGTAAGCCGTCAATGCACAGGCTTACTACAGTGGTAGTGGTAGTAAGTCAGTAACAGACGGTCCGCCACGCCACGCGGACGCGTCGCGTGACGTCACGGAAAACCGCATTCGGCTGTCACCGGCTTTACCGGGACCGCAGTGTCAGGGGACTGATCCTGCCCCTAGTGTAGTGCCATTTTTAAGGGAGCTTCAGACAAGTGTTTCGTGTTGTGTAGAATTCGTAAGTGTCTGATAAGGTTTCGTGGAATTGTTATGTATGACTTCGCCGTCCAGGTTTCCCAAAACATCTTTTGTGACCTATGGTATGATGTGATAATTCTGTTAAGAATTTTTAATAAAATCTTTATACTTACGGTTAGTGGTGGTTTGTTGAGTCTATCTATATGCCGCTCATGTTTTCCTTAATGAATTGAATAATATTGTTTCCAATCCCTGTCAACGCAATGTTTACCCAAGAACATTCCTAGACTCGTTAACCTTCATGAGAACTAAGGTCTTACACTACGGTAGTATAGTTGCGTACTTGTATTCGTTTTGTACATACATTACGTACTAAACTGCTAATGTTTGCATAAAATTGCCAAGAAATTGATGATTGATCGCTAAAGATAAGACGTTTTAGTGAGAATATTTCAGTTGTTCGCAGATGTTAACTACCTAGTATGTGGCTAAGTACTGGTTGTATTATGAAAGTAATGAGCCTCATTATGCAGATATTATGCGTAGGAAGTTCCATGCAGGGCAGCTACAACTCGCTCGGCGTTTTCCATTCTCCATAAGATTTCTATGAGAATTCTTTCTAAGATCGAGTTTTTCTACGCGCCAGACGCTTGCAAAAACATCCCCTTGCCCTTAGATCTTCATATAGGCTTCATTGTAACATTTGTAACCAAGGATAGTTAATTTAACTTTTTGTGACGGCAGTTAATGTTCACTGTGTTGTAATGGTTAACGTTTAACACTTCTGTCTCGGCGAGTCGATAATTATCAACTTAATTTGTGCAAACAGTCATTAAATACGTCAAACACTACTACTCGTACTCATTAGTGATGTCATTTTATAAGGCCGCATTAACATAATTGCATTCTTCTGTCAGCATGTGGCTGAAATGTTTGGAGTTTTATGATAACAGTAATAGCGCTCATAGCATTGACCTTTTGCCACGAGTGTAGTTGGAACTCATGATTATTTACATTGAATTAACTTCAGCCTTTAGCAATGTAACCACAATGTTATTCGCACACAAGGATACAAAAAGTTAGGTAACTTAGCGTTATTGTGAAATTGGGAAACTAATAGAAATAAATTTAACGCTAAGGCTACTTTCTGGCACGCCGGAATGTATTTGAATTCAATCATTTCAATAGCTACCGGTTTGAACCGGGCAGCTCGGTGACTGAGTCACCGCAGTTGTAGCTGCATTCCCTGATGCCCCTCAAACTGGACAATGTTCGCGATTCATCAGTTTTATCATACTTCCTCTGTCGCTTCCGCAGCCGTTTGCCAACTCTGATAACAGAACTGTCCATCTGCATTCGCTCCCATTCCTATGATAAGAAAATAACAAGCGGGATTTTTATTATTCCTCTCTCGGTCGTTGGCTTACTTAAGATCTTGTGCCCTACAGGCTACAGGGGAAGAGGACATCCATAGTGACTCCAAGACTCCGAAAAGAATTGTTTCGACCATAACCTTGTCTTTATAAATGCGTATGGGTAAGCGTAGTATTCTGTATCATTCATTTGTTTTTACGTTACTAATAAACGTCAGTTCTAAGGTGTGACAGGGGCCTTGTCGGAAAGTGGAAAGATAAGCATTATACGCGTGTAGCGTACGATTGTCACAGTGCCAAACACCGTCCTCAACTATCTTCAGTCGAGTGCGCTCCTTACTGGGAAGTGTATGGCACGCGATGTGTTTACATGTTCGGTTGCTCTGCGACGCGCTGTGGTGGCCGCTGGTGACGCGGTGCGCCACCGCCAGGACCTGCAACGACGACTATGACCAGGTCTGTCAGCAGCAGCTTTCTGTTCACATTCGCATACATGTTGTCTCACCCAGCTCATATTAGCGCTCTCCAAGTGTCATCCGCTCGGTTTCATGCTTGTTGTGCAATCTGTGGGTATGGATGTTTATATTCATGTGGACTCTTCGCAATTCGCAAGCGCTTCTTAAATCTTTTATTTTCTGGTTCTGAATAGACTTTTGTTGTGCTTAATCTTCTCTTGTTTTTTTTTAATCACGGAAATGTCACTGGGGTTGTGGTTGTGTATTGGCCACCTTTTCGATATATACCTGGGCGGTGCGGTCATCAACTCTTCCACATAATTTCCTTTGTTACGATTTTGTTTTTAACCATATGTGGCTTGTAGGCGTTTAGAGATAGTTGCGTGTGATGCGCGTGCGCTCGTGAAGTGATGTTCATCAAAGCCGGGCCAGCGCCCGAGGAGGAGCGCCGCGGTTCTGTATCCAACTGGTTCTCGTCGCTGCGGCGCGGCGGGCGGCGGCGCCGTGAGGAGCCCTCGCCCTCCAACTACGGATCACTGGGCAGGCGCAAGGACACGCAGCCCCGCGGCAAGACCAGGTCTGCCTGGGACCTGACTTCTGTCTCTAGACTGGTCTGTAATGCTTTGCTTTCTATACCTTACTACATTGACTACCTGAATCACCGGACTATTTGGACACCAAATATCCATTCAATAGGTGTTTCTGTAGCCATCTGAAAGTGGAATTATAAATTTTTCAAGCTTAGGTTACGCAAATGACACATTAGACATATTATTTACGTGGCGCCGCCGTAGACTTGGCGCGCATCCAAGCACGCTGCATCTATGACGCTCTTGCTGCGTTGTGTATCTCGCTAGGTAATTTCTTTTTTACACAACCCAAACATTCTGTACGTGTTAAAATATAAACTAAACCAGTCGGATTATCTTTGTATTGCACGTTTATGGAGTATAAAGAAGCATTTTTTGTTTACACAAACTTGATCCATGTTGTTTTGTAATTAAAGCTGATTGACGTAATGGCATTTAAAAGATTTTTGTGCGCAAACATAATATACGTTGTTTTCGAGTTATCATTATCACGCACGGATCGCTCGGCGCCGATAGCAGCTGATACGCGGAACTCATCGAGTCTAGCGAGTTCAACTGTAAAAACATTTAGCACTATTGACATGGTGGGTATCTGTGAGTCATGCTAGTATTTGAAATAGACTTCTCTAACCGTTGCCTCTTTGACTGAATGCCGACCTCTTTGACTTAAAATCAGTAAGATACGGAATATTGTATTTATCATTCAAGTAGATGTTGCTTGATAGTCTTATCTGTGAAATCCGACGTGACTGACATAATAAGAATTTAAAAACCAGCCAAGTGCGAGTCAGACTCGCGCACGAAGGGTTCCGTACCATTATCCATAAAAACGGCAAAAAAATCACGTTTGTTGTATAGGAGCCCCCTTTTTTTTTTTTTAGTATCCGTTATAGCGGCAACAGAAATACATAATCTGTGAAAATTTTAACTCTCTAAGCTATCACGGTTCTTGAGATACAGCCTGGTGACAGACAGACGGACGGACGGACAGCCAAGTCTTAGTAATAGGGTCCCGTTTTACTCTTTGAGTACGGAACCCTAAAAAAGATATATTGCTTTTAAATCGTTTATACAGAGTCAAGGAAAGATCTTCTATCAGACGAATCGGCATAACGTAAAACTTAGTCTGGTAGGTAATATTATTTTCCAGTACTCAAACCAGATATTAAGATAAACAATAACACCTGCGGATAGTCCAAACAACATGTTCAACCAGTATAGTCAGGTATACCGTTGTTTGAAGGGAGGTTCCCTTCAAATAATTGCAACACGCATACATATTTCGAGTATATAATGAAGTTGCGTATTATTTTTTATCGATTCCCAACATTATGAATGTTTTAATATTGTTAATGCTACCTATCCGAAGTATTCTAGGAAGGCTGCGCTGGAGTACAAAGTGGATGCCGCATCCGCTAGTTTTAACAGGCAAAGCTGGCTCATTGACGGTCATGAAACACATGCACCGAGGGGACGAAGTGGACAGAGTAACATAATAGCACCCACTTGTTGCCCTTTACCACTGTTTTACTGATCTCCTTGTTTGTAAAGATATTAAATAACGCCGGGATATCTGAGTCGTGCTAAGAAAATATTGACTTTTCAATGCCCGCATGCCTTCTGTTGACTTTTTATTAGGTATTTTATCTATTAGGAAATATGTACGCATAAATTTCATGCACGACTAACTATGCATTAAATGCGTATTCTTGGTTTTCGTTTTTACAACTTGATAATTAGTAAACTGATAGGAAGATAACGATGTTTTCGTATACACTTAGCTGTCATAGGGGTCAAGGTTCGCCGCGATACGTATAATTCCAAGCAAAACATTAAACATTTAACGAGGAAAGTTACATGATAGTTTACCAAATAACACAAATAAAGATGAATCGACTGCGAACGTCGTCTAGGTAATGGATGGGAATGCGATCACTGTGCAAGCCTTTGCAACTGGATCGCATCGCGTTCCGTCTATTACGTACCTAGGGGCCTCATAAAACAGTGCTAAACATCACAAAACAGGCAGCAGCTATATCCCATAACCCTACTTCACAAAGCGTGTTTCGACATAAGCATGGAAACATCTTCGCACATATTGGAATGTTTATGCACTGTGCTGCGACAAATGTGTCCTGTGTGTACTATGCTTAACAATGTTAGTATGACCCAATATTGCACATGCTGAGCCTATGAACAATGGCCGTCAATATAGTTTCATGTCCCATTATCTATACGATATTGTTTGAAGTATACTCTTTATACAAATTAGATACCATTCTGACCGTACGCATAGTCAGTCAGTATACACAGTGTAGTAGCAAAGTGCGATGACATTATTCAATTTAAAACTACATTGGACCTTTGCGATTGTTCTATATCTCTATTTGTATGTTCTTATACTGTTATTCATTTAATTTACCTACAACATAGGTACCTATACTTGTTCTAATCTTTTATGTTATGTTTCTTTATCGAGAAGTTTACAACATGTTCGGCGAATAATAACTTTGCATATATGTATTACCTAAACCCGGTCTCTGGATTTTTACGACGATACTTATTTCCGCACAACCTTCAATTTACTGAGATTTTTGTTCAAATCTGGTAAAATACCTTTAAAAAGCGAGCAAGTGAAGACTTTGCAAATGTTTTTACGATCAATTAACTTTACATTAATAAAGGCGTGGAATGTTTGAAAGAGGCGGCTCTTTGATGTCTGTATTCTAGGTTTTCCGAGGTCACAAAGCTGAAATCCAATCAACACATAAAGCTTGGTAAATGTAAAGCGATGGGGCGCTCTAGATATATCACGATATTGGTTTTTTGATTCAAAAGCCCTTTTCAACTGTCGTTCTATTTATTCAGGCAAGAAATTCAGGGCATTTCTGTTTGGCGTTCAGAATAAGTTTCTTTTGGCCGTTTGTGTTTAAATATGCTACATAACTTGGCCAATTCTCAACTAGGTACCTGTTTACCATTTTCTGCTTTTAGCTTAGTGGACTTTAACAAGTCAGTAGTTCTAGTATACGTTTTATCGATACAATACGTCTTCGAACGCGTTTGCGTTTAATTTCAATTTGTATGGGAACTATTAAGAACTACGCGTTGCTATACAAATTGAATCTAAACGCAAACGCGTTCGAAAACGTATATGTATCGATAAAACTTATAGGTACTACATGAGAAAAACTTATAGTACATCTTTTGTATTTGTGTATTGAGCATGAATATTTGTGGATGTTTTCTATTTATTTAAGTATTTATATCTATTAAATATATCGTCGTCTAATACCCATAACACAAGTCTTATTGAGCTTACTATGGGGCTAGTTCGATTTGCGTAAGATTGTCCCCTAATATTTATTTACTTATTTCACAATATAGGTATTGGTTTGGTGAAGTCTGCGTTGGCGTGTAAACATATCTCGATTACTGTGTTTGTACTAGATATTTAATTTTCTCGAGCAAATGTTTGATATGCATCATGTTTACACAACGTTAAAATAAAGTTTTTTTTTTTTTTTCCCGTTTGGCCTGCAGTGCGGCCAGTAACGGATACGTTACGGTACGTCCTCTCTGAGGGCTTTAAGGGCCTCTCAGAGGGAGAAACGACAGGTCGAAGTCCCTCTCGTGCCTGCTTTAATTAATTTAGGCTTTTACCTACCCTTGGGTTTGATAAGTAAACTCCGAGGTATAAGGGTCATATTTTACCCTAAATTAATTGTATAAGGCTTGTTTAATAAAGATTTGCAAAACCGTTGAAGTAATACTAAGGAATAATAAGTAATTAATATTTTAACCTATGATAAACAACCACCTTAAATTAGCATTTGTTTATACTTTCTCTGTTGGGACATTAAATATGTTGAACATTTACCCTAAAATTGACATTGTATCTAATAATGCACACATTTTTTGGTCATCTTTTTCCATTTTTTTCTAGAACAATTTTTTGCGCTCTATACAGCGCAAACGAGACTTGAACGCACGTTTTTGTTTTATTTTGCCAAGTTTAGGGTTAATAATCGTTAACATTTAATTTGAGTTCTCTAGACGACTACATCACGTATCGAGCCGATTATTCGAGCCACCCCCGTATAGGCTGAATAGTTGTTATTACCGAGTTTCTACAAAGTTAAACCTCGTTATAGCGACCACATCTAGTTTTAAACAAACTGTTGTGTTGCAAATGCTATTGACTTTTCACGTCGTGCCCTCCAACAAGGCTGGATAAATAAAAGTTCACATAAAAGACTCGGTCATGCATGCATGACTCTGCGCCATTTCCTTTTGTGATGTGCACTGCTTTTGCTTTAGATTTGTTTGGTTAATACATGGATTTCTATCGTATTGACTTCGTTACTTATGCATATGTCCGAAAATAGAATCTGATGTCTTTGTGCTCAACGGTGAAAGCTATGTGGTACTTAGGTATGTTCTTTAATATTAAGCAGCCTTATGTAGCTAAATTCAACGACCCTAATAAGTGTTACAACAACGCTCACTGTCATACCTCATTGTCAAACCATGGAGCAGCACCGTAATTTTTCATGCTATCGAATTTCAACGTACAATGTAACTTTCGATTATAGATTGTTCGAAACAAATCTCTTGTGTCTGTACCTGGTATATTTAGTCCACGATATACCTATTTTTATGTCACAAAGCCGTCACTGGCATATTGTTTCAAGAGTAAATAATTAAAATTAGCTCATTACCGACGGGACTTCTAAATTTCTAAAATTCGTTTTGTAATGGCCCAGTCGACATTGTGCCAGCCGACTAAATAAATACTGTCGAATGGCGCTCGGCTTGGCAAATGAGACTGTCCTCGCTGTAATCGGTTTGTGCACTGAAATTATTAATCTGCAGTGCTCGTTTGACCTGAACATGATTTAGTAAGGGTGTAAGTGTAAGTTTTTACTGCAATTAAATAGACGATATTTTAAATTCACACAGAACAGCCGAAAGACCGATACTATTGTTTTGTGCGAAGGAAGAAGAGCCTGGCAAAGTTAGTAATCAGTAAGTAAAGTAACACACTGGCGTCATGTAAACAAACCTAAATAAAATAAAATAAACTAATATTTGTTCTGCAAGTGGGTCAACTTTTATTCTGCAGTAGGCAAGGGGTACATTTACAATGGCATCATTAAGCGACATGAAACTACACAGCAATGGCACACCAGCTACTTTACCAAGATATGTAGAGTATCCGGCGTCACAAAAATAATGCATGTAAAGAAAGAGTGTCTATGGTCAAAGTTAAGTTATAAAAGCTGGCAGGTTGTAGTAAAAGCGTAGGTCGGTCTCGTAGAATTTTTATGGCACACAAGTAATGTTAGTATAGTTAACTTCTTTTGTCGTAGTATATTTGAATCGCTCCGAAATGTATTGAGGTTATGAATAAAGATAGAACGCTAGCCACGACATCAGTTACAGTACCTAACCATGTTGAGGTAGCGTGATGGTTGCATAAATCTCAATCAGCTGAATTTGTCGCGGTTCTGAGCAATGCTACAGTTTAAACTAGCGTGATGGATCGAATCGAGGAGGTGACCTTAGACATCTATCCTCATCTTGCGTCACTTGCCACTGTCGAGTAGGTCTCAGACAACGTGTGCTAATGAGGTTTATTAGCTCAGCCATTGCGTGACACGACACAGGTGAGATGCCATACATATTGTCACACATTCGCGAATTTTCTCGTGATCCACATCTATACACGCAACTCTAAACGAGGCCACCTCGTAATTTGTTATAGTAAAATATCCGCAATTTTAATTAGTGTGAGACATAAAAATGCTTTGAGTGGCAATGTTTCAAGAGCCTGTAATCTTGGTAGTTCATTATGCTTATTTCACATCGCACGCTGGCACTATGCGAAAAACCTTGACGTTTTTATTCAATTGTTTTGATTTTATTATTTAATTAATTAACCTAATGTTAATATTATGCATTAACAACGCAATTAGGTTTTGCACAGTAGTTTTAAATCTAGTCGTAACAGCCAAACATGTATACCATAGTTATGTAAAAGTAGGCCATTCGCTTAAATCGTGAACTTTAGAAACTCCGTTAAAGATCTAACTTTTCCCTCCTTAAGTCCTTACCTAACTCTCGACTGGGTACTTCACCGGGAAGGGGATAGAAACCAGCAGCCTTCGAACTATGCCGTTCGCGGTTTCAAGCACCGCTTAAATGTAACTACCTATTGCCTACCGCCGTCTGATGTTTGACGAACAATTGTTCTGCAGAAATACTCTCTTAACAATCCAAATCGATCATGTAACGAGAACTCTTCAAATCCAATCCCTATACTATAAATGTTACAGCAGTTAATAAACACTCCCTTGTTTATTTGTGTTAGTTAATGTAAACCCATTTGAGGGAGTTTTTCAGAGTCATCATCATTAAACTTTCTAAATAACTCTTTGATGACACATAAAATGTCTATTAATGTTATATCGGAGTCATTTGTTATTGATATATTACTCTTTTTACGTCCTGAAGCTGTTATACAAATTAATTTGTTGTTTCTATTTAAGCGCAGCATTGGAACTACTGTTTCGTTCTAACTATAGCCACATGCAATGGCAGATGGCATTAGGTTCCCGGAATAGAACTCATTAAGGAGGGGGGTGCTATGACCTTGCCGGGGGGACAGGTTTTGCGAGCTGGTGTGACTCACCAACTTGTTCGGCGGGGAAGTTGTTTACGTCGAGTAACAATTTTACTTAAGCCATTCCTTAAGTAGGTATCTATAGAATAACGAATCTTCTTATGTGTCGGTCCTGTGTTCCGATATGACGATCAATCATTTTAATATCAGTTTTACTTCGATTCTAATACCAATCGCTGTTTCTCATAATAAAATCGTCGCATTGCAGCCACGTATACAGGGTGATTGGTAATTCGATCTATTCCTTGAAAGAGGTTATACTAGACCTAATTTGTAACAATTTATGTCCAGTCAATCAGGGCTCAAAATACGATTTATTTTTTATTTTTCGAGTTTTTAGTTTGTTTGAAAAAAAATCGCCTTGCAGCCTTAAAGTGCTGATTGTGACAAATATGATTGTGAAATGTTTTTTTACCATCTAAATGGAAGTACTTTTGTCACAATCACCAGCTTAAGGCTGCAAAGAGATTTTTTTCATACAAACTAAAAACTCGAATATCTCGGAAATCAGCGAGTGCGCGAGCGAGATAAATTGTTGCAAATTAGCTCTAGTATAACCCCTTTCAAGGAATAGGTGGAATTACCAGTCACCCTGTATACGTAAGAATACAATATGTCTTTGACCTCAACGCGGTATAATATCTAAGATAACATTATTATTAGATTATCGTAAGTCAGCTTGCATGACCGCCGTTTAGATATTAGGTTCTCAAAAAAAACAAATTATCTACATGACTACGCTATTATGGAATTCCTGTATTATTAAATCATTATAATGCTCATATTACACGTAGCTTAACAACAGTGTTTAGTTGAAATGTCAAACTAATCGTTAGGTATCTGACGTAACGCTTACGTCACGTATCGCCAAAATCTCTGTATTGCACACCGGAGCACGGTTTCCTATAATCAATTATGTCTGCGACTATGTGTAAACAACATATTATATTTTATCCCATAATCCTCTGATTGTTTTATATGTCCGACTGAATCTGCGCGTCTGCCGAGCACGCACGGTCACTGACTCCTCTTACTGGTTCCACTTGCATTTTAAAATGAAACGACAACAAATCGCAAGGGATAGTTAGTTGTCTTCATTCGCGTCTCTTGCATAAACAAACAAAGAAATGTTGCCTTTGATTCCTAATTTCGAGGTAGGTTTACAGGAATGGATCGAATATTCGAATCTATGATTAGCATGAATTGATGATTCGCTTTTACGTGACCGGATTTCTTGATCATGTATGTATTACAGGTATTCGTTCGTTCTTGAAAGTTCGAAAATTAATTTTCTTCTTAGGCTTCTTTCATTTTCCTTCACAACTTTGCTAATTACGCCTTTATTTAAGAATTGCTTCAAGGTTTTTCTAAGTGATTTCTCTTGTATCCGGTTTGGAACTGGTCCAGTGAGTTGACACGAGCTGGTCATAAAGCTCGGCATTCTCTTTCCGAGAATTACTTGTACCTTCCCACTTCCCATTGCTCTAGTATTAACGCGGAGTATAAATGATTTACAATATGGATACATGCAACATTATCATCAGCGGACGTCGCAAATTTTGTAGCATTTTCGTTTCAGCGTAGTGTTGTTAACGGAATTGGTAGAAACAGTTGCAATCGTAATGCTTAATTGGGAATGGATGAAAATTTTAGAAGTGGCTGATTATTTTTTTGGTGGTAGGAATAACCTTCCTAAGCACCAGAAAAAGTTGCAGACTTTTCAGCTGCGTCAATTATTTTTGAAAAATATGAACAGTTTCCTCACTTATTTTTTGGGTTTAGGACGGCGAATGAGACAATTTGCTTGATTCGTCTCATATTACAAAAAATATCTTAAAAATCCGTGATAAACTGACACTGGCAATGATATTGACAGCTGCAGCAGCTATATTTGTCATTTCCAAGGTCAGATATTTAAAAAAAAATTGTTATATGAGACGGATCAAGGAAAGTTTCTCATTCGCCGTCCTAAACCCAAAACGTAAGTGAGGAAACTGTTTATATTTTACAAAAAGAAATGACGCAGCTGTAAAGTCTGCAACTTTTTTCTGGTGCTAAGGAAGGTTATTCCTACCACCAAAAAAATAATCAGCCACTTCTAAAATTTTCATCCATTCCCCATTAGCGTTAATAACCTTAATTGACAATGTTGATTGATACCTATTGTCTATAGTTAGTATTTGATATTTTTATTCTATAGGTTAAGTTAAGTAACTATAAGTTATTGCTTTGCCCTAACAGTCCATGCTGTATTCTATACCCTTGTAATATCTTGTAATACCATGGTTTGCAAATAATAAATTGATTATGAATTGTACCTACTCCGTTAATGCTGCACAGAAAAATGGTACAAAATTGACGATGTCTGATCATCGGTTAGTTGCGTAAATAAACATTGTAAAATAATTCAGCCAAACACGATTTCATAAGTTTTATTTTCTAATACACTCAAAACTTTTTAGTTGTTCTCAGTCTACATTGACCGTCGAATGTCGCACGTGGTCGGAATACTATAGCAGGGTCGGGAGATTCGGGAAAAAGCGAGATAACAATCATTCCACGGATATTCACTGATTAGTTACCGGTGCCTCTTACAAACGGAAGCGAAAGCACGTGGCTTGCGTGATTAGATTATGCATACGTAATTTTATTATTATAGGAGCATTATTTGATATGAATCGCTTTTCCGATTAATGCTAGAATACCAGGGAGAATTCGTAACGTTCTCGTAATATTTACCCGCGTGTCTGACGATGGCAATAAATTTCTATTCACAACCGTAAACTAGAACGAGCGTGGAGCTCTAGAGAGATGGGGTGGTGTTCTAGTAATATCAACAAATTGCCTTTATGTCAAAAGCGGCGCTGTCACCTCCCCTCGTATAAAATAAATTCTTTATGACGATATCAAATGCCCATAATACAACCATCTCTTTTAGTACAAGTATTATTATTTTGAACTAGAACATTCGTAAATACTTGGCCGTATTCATAAACGTTTAACAAACCTATTTTAGCTATAATTTCGTTCAAATTCGTTTATTTGTGTTCGTAAGAAAGGGACAAATTTATTTATCAGAGGCATTTTAAGTTTTATAAGGGGCTAAGACGATAATATGGCTCGTTGCGTTGTCAATGTAGCGTAACGAAGCCGGCCACTTGAGCGGTCTGTTTCGTGAAGGAGCTGCTGCCACGCTCCCATGGGGCGCACTAATTCCATAAGAAGCGGGGCTAAAACAGTAATTGCCCTTTATCGTGCGACCGCCGAGTCGTCAGCCACAGTCATTTAGGGACTACGTATAGGTATAATGTATTAAACGCTTTTGCGCAGAGATAATTTTTTGCGGAAAATTATAATATGAAGGTGAATGCATTGTTCCGAATCGGAACTTTTAGGATATAGGGTATTAAAGGTAGTTTCATTTCATCAAATGTAAAAATATTCGGGTAATATTGTTTGAAGAAATAAATCACGGTTAGGGCCGTTGCATTAAACGATCGTTTGACAACACGTGTTCCACCATATGGCTTCTTTATTATACCACTTGAAAGTTAAGTAAAACTAACATTCCACTTGGCTCAGGCATGTATTAACCTTTTCCACATTCTTGCATTTTTTCTACGCGGTAAGAAGCTTTGCCGCGACAGCTGATTACCTATGGTAATCCTGAAGCCAGCCAATGAAAGAAGTAATGCGATTGTATAAATTCACATCTAGTTCAACGAACCCTATTTATCATATCGTATCAAATTCTATGGAATAATATCACAAATAATGCATTTGGCAATTTTAAACTAGTGCACTTGTGCAGCCATGGCTCTGTGTGAGCTTTAGAACTCGCGAGCCTATCTTTTTTTTCTTATTTTTTTTATTTTTATTACGGTAAAACTGAATCGATTAAAAATATATTTAATTATTGAACATGCTCACAAAGTTTCACGAGAATCGCTCGAGAATTGCGACCTGGCCCCTTAGCATGGATACGCGATACGTGACAGGATAATAGAGCATCCGTCCCTGGCTGACACCGTTCGATAGAACGAGACGGCGCTGTTATCTTGTCACTTATCGCGTGATAAGGCCCATCCATGCTACGGGGCCCATATGATATATAGAGGAGAACAGGGTATACGAAATATTTTTTGTCTAAGCTGAAAAGGATAACTTCGTTCGCTTCGCTAGCTCTTTCAATTAGGTATTATTTTGAAAGCAATCTGCGATTTATAATGGTTCTCCGGTGAAGGCGCAGTTCAAAGCCACTTAAAATCTCATGCATTCGTAAACAATGGTTTCAGATGAGCTAATCTGGATATTTACATATCGCAATATGTAGTTCGACAAAATGGGTCATTCTTTCAATTTTGTTGAATTTGCTTACATTAAGAGAATGTTTATTTACGTTCCCACAAAAAAAAACGCACCGTTTATTAAGCTCAGTAGGTACATTGCATAAAGCAATATTTTTGTGCAGACCTAAAAGACGGTAGTAATTTAGTTGTTTGTTTGTTTTTTGTAGTTTGACTTACGATCGTAATGCGTATTTAAAACTTGTCAGATATTGTAAAACAGTTTTTTTTGTGTTATTCTCAGTATCAAATCAGACCCTCATCTGTAGCTATCTTTCTATTTACAGTGTAAACGCTTTCGTTCCGTCGGGAATTTAGATGGACTTTTATTTATTGGCGTTTCGAATATCACTCAGTTGGATTTGGACTGTGTTGTTGAATTTGTGGGGGCGATGTCAGCGGGCTTTGCATGCGCGGTCCCATACAAACTGTCCTATTGGCTCGCTAGAGATGGCTTTACGTTGTATCCGGGAAAATACCCGAAATACGACCACAAGGTTTATGCGTTCTATTTTGCAGGGAACCGATGATGTTTTTAGGAAGAGGATCTTTATATTATACCCGAATACTGAATGAATTGTCTTATGTGTAAAGTGGCTAAAAATTTAGCACCCAATTGGACAGCTTAGATATTTTTATATCCATTATTTCGTAGTTCATTAAATTATACCCTTTTAAAATAGCGATGAACTCGCTACTACGCGATACTAAGGTGCATAATAAAATTACATAAGTTTAAAATTTTAGGATTTAGCCTTAGGTGCGTCTAGAAGACAAAATCTGTACTTACGTACCTTAGTCTATCACCATCTAATTAAGAGTCGATTAATCAACCGTAGCTGGGTAACAGGGAGATTCGCTAGTGTTTTTGATATTCCCGGTTTACTCTCCTCCGTCCGCTCCTATAACGGACGAGGGTATCGTCCGTTATAGGAGCGTGGGGTTGACGGTAATTTGTTTTATTTGAAGAAAGTTATGCTCGGTTGCTTAATTGGAATGAATTAGCATTGCGTTATTGGCACTTTTGTTACATGGAGTTTACTCGACTGTAAGTGGCATTTAATTAAGAACCCTATGTTCACATTTACTTCTTTTTTTTTTACAAGTGTTTATGCAACGTGTGTGGTAAATTCGTAAGCATTATCCGTACTTGATTCTCTGTACATTAATATATTATATATTTGATGATATAAAAAAGAAAGGAAACTAATCGATTTAGACTCGTTGGAATCTTTTCTCTACGGTAGCCGCGGAATACAAACCAAATAATTACTAATACAACTATGTTTAAAAAAGTAGAGTAAAAATAAATCACTGCACATCCGTGCCGCCAACAGGTCGTTATTTCGTATGAACTCTGTAGGGACTTACGGCCTTTTGGCTGGGGCGGTAGTGTAGTGTTTCGATGTACCGCGATAATATTATCTTTTTATTTAAGTGAGCGAATCGCCAACAAACTGCTTTGCAGTTTGCCGAATCTTTAGGTTAAGTTACTAAAATTGTATTTTTTTTTGATTCCAATAAAAAATAAAAATAAAAATAAAAAGCGGCCAAGTGCGAGTCGGACTCGCACATGAAGGGTTCCGTGAAATAAATTGCGGTTTACGATTTATGACGTATTAAAAAAAACTACTTACTAGATCTCGTTCAAACCAATTTTCTGTGGAAGTTTACATTACTACATCATATATTTTTTTTAGTTTTATCATTCTCTTATTTTAGAAGTTACAGGGGACACACATTTTACCACTTTGGAAGTGTCTCTCGCGCAAACTCTTCAGTTCAGAAAAAAATTATATTAGAAACCTCAATATCATTTTTAAAGACCTATCCATAGATAACCCCACACGTATGGGTTTGATGAAAAAAAAATTCATTTCAGTTCTGAGTATGGGGACCCCTAAAACTTAATGTTTTTTTTTTCTATTTTTGTGTGAAAATCTTAATGCGGTTCACAGAATACATCTACTTACCAAATTTCAACAGTATAGCTCTTATAGTTTCGGAAAAAAGTGGCTGTGACATACGGACGGACAGACAGACAGACGGACATGACGAATCTATAAGAGTTCCGTTTTTTGCCATTTGGCTACGGAACCCTAAAAACGATTACGTTTTATGAATGACTAATTATAATCAGCGAGACTTACGAAACCTGACTGAAGCCTAAGCGATGTATTCAGCACATCCATGTAGCCTTATGATAATGAGCGAAATCGCTTATGGGTGTAATAACTAGGCGGAGCAACAATTAATATTCAAGCAAAATAAAAAAAAGTGGTTCAACCACATTTGCGAATTGCTGAAACTGGGCCAACAAATGAGTCTTATTATTGTCTATCGACAGGCGGCCGCTTGGCATGGTATAAATTTCTTTAATGTCTCCCTTTTGGCGAGTTGCCAGATTCAAAAATCGGCCTTAATTTGCACGCTGATTGTTGAAGTCTGCGGAGCGAGTCTCTGGAAGTTGTTCAGAGCCGCACCGGAAATATGAATCCATTGTGTGTTGTTTCGTCTTGTTGGGACTGTAGTCTGCTCAACCTCACTTTTTGCTGGTATTATTTCTGCCTTACATTTCTTTCTACGAGACTGAATAATGTTTCAGCCACTGGAAAGAAAATAAGAAATCAGTTGAAGTGTTGCCTATGCTATTGAATACTTTAGTTAGACTAATATGTCGTTTTCTTCTTTACAGGTAAGACCACAAAGGGAGTTATGCTGTAAGATACCACAAGCCTCGATAACTAAGCTTATCGTGTATATCTAATCCTTAGTTACAAACGTAGGAGGTCTAATATTAGTTTCTTAACAAATGTACTTAGTATATGCTTTATAGTTTACATACAACACATACAACTGTATGTACTCGTGACAATATCGTATAGTACGGCCGCGGACTTTATTTGTTGTGCCATTAAGAGCTCACTTGAAAGTTTAACTACCTATTAAAATATCGAAATTAGTTGACACCTAAATGGCTCAACATTTTAAGTCCTTTGACTGTACCTACTCGCCATCGGATATATAGGAATGAATAAGTTGCCCATGCACACACATCTAAACACGGCTTTATTGTCAAGTCAGCATTGGCGCATGTTTATGGGCATTTTCAATAATTCGTGCACCCAATTAGCATAATTTGTTAAACAAAAATTAACTCAGTGTCAGTTTTGTAACGACAATTAAGTATTTAGTTTGTATAAAAATTTACTTTTTCTTTTCAATATATAAATCATATGCATATAGACCTTATTTAAATGCGAAAAAAGTTCAGTTTGACATCATTTGTATGCTTAACTTTCGTTACAAAACTGACACTGAGTTAATTTTTATTTAACAACTCACGCTAATTGGGTACACGAATTTTTAAAAATGTCCTTAAATATTTTAAAGCACCCTGAAGAGTACATCTACTAAGTGAAATTAAATTCGTGAATCAAAATTGCAAAGTGTGTATCTATCCATGTGTGTGGTTAGACTCTTGAAAATGTATGAACTAGCTGTTTTTTTTGCATAATACAAAGTTAGTCCCGTTGTAAAAGTTGCTCAGAATCATTGAAGTAGTTGGTTTTTTTTGCATTAACACAAAGTTGGGTCCCATAGTAAAAGTTGCTCAGAATCATGGATAGATTCATATTTTGATTCACGAATTTAATTTCACCCTGGATGGCCATTCTCAGAAACCTATTTTTTTATTTAATTTTAGGTACAAGCCAGAATTCTGTTGTAACCAGAAGCGCTGGCGATTTACTCGCGGCTTTGAATGAATTATGTGTGGCATTCAATACGTTTTATGGCCTCCAGTCACCGTCATACCGTCATTCTTGCGTCGAACCGATGAAATCACTGCCACTGCCTGGTGACCGTTCTTGACCGTGTAAAACGAATAAATCATCGTTTATCCTCAGATCCTGTTCACGTTTTGACGGGCATGTGGTCCCCGCAATATTAATCCAATTCGGTTGATTTGCGAATGTCTTGTTACTAAGCTTTTCAATAATACACTATATCATATACTGCACTATTTCATATAACATTACAAAAATTCTGCGGTAATCGTCATCCAATTAACATTTAAAGTCATTAGTATTGTTATGTTTGAAAAGCACTTTATAGCAATAAGTAAAACTTGTAGGTACTATGTTTCCCTTTGATTGTCCGTTAAGATTCTAATTTTATATGAAACTAGCGACCCGCCCCTGCTTCGCACGGGTTTATGTGTATAATACATGCATGTATGGTTTGTATTATACATATAAACCTTCCTCTTGAATCACTCTATCTATTTAAAAAAACCGCATCAAAATCCGTTGCGTAGTTTTAAAGATCTACGCATACATAGGGACAGACAGACAGACAGCGGAAAGCGACTTTGTTTTATACTATGTATTGATGAGGTGTAGCTCCTGCCTCCAACTTCATACATGTATAAATAAATAAATATAAACGAAAGCTGGCCCCGTAGCGACGCGATAAGTGACAAGATAGAGCATCCGTCCCTGGCTGACACTGTTCGATAGAACGAGACGACCCTCTTATCCTGTCACTTATCGCGTGATAAGGCCATCCATGCTACGGGGCCTGACACGCCGCGTCGACGCAACGCACAATTTTGTATGAGAACGCTCACACGACGCCGGTAGTGTGTGGGGGCCCTAAGTGAAAATGCTAGAAAATTTCACCAAAACCTATTTGGTAGTAATGGTAGTTTCTACAGACTAACAAACATCCTTTTGGACCTTCTTAAGCTTTTCACTTTTAATAACATTAAATGTTAGGATTAGGAACGGGAAGAATTTGTTACATTTGTTGATACATACTATTATAATGAGCGAATTGTTAGTCATATCACAACATTCTATGAGTGTTCCATATTAAAATCTATTAAGTATATATAGTTGTTATTTTCTAAGCCGTCCGTTCTGCAGTGCGGCGTTCTTTAGTGCGGAACGGACGGCTTAGAAAATAACAACTATACCAGACACATTCGTTAATATTACGAGGATCTTTCTCAGAACCAAGAACTCATGGCGTTATTCAATTGTATAGTCTGTCCCGACTGAGTCATACACGTACATACATTATGATTCTTTGATTGTAGCATACACATTCTTATTACTCTTTCGTTGAATGTTTTATTTAAATTATCATTATTACTCTGACAATTTTCCACAGTTAATAACTTCCTTAAGATTGGTTGTTGATCGATATCAGAGATAGAGGTCCAATGTCCAACCATCACAGGTTGTTTACCGTGTTGAAGGTACGTAATGAACTAAAAATATCTGCTTGTCTAAGTGTGATTGAATATGCAAATAAAGCCTGTAGAGTTACATGGTTCTAAGCTGCGCACCAATTACCAGCTACCAATGATTTAATAGCAAAGATTGGTGATTTATTTTCTATTCTGTTCTGTCTTATTTTTATAATAGAAGCTATCTTCCTTTCAGTCCTTTTAAAACAGAGACTGACGGTTTAAATGTTTATCATAAACATATTCGAGGCACGTAAGTTTTTCGTATTAAGACTATTCATTTGCCGATTTCAAGGAGGTATAGTTTCGATTTAACGAATTGAGGAGAGTTACTAACTAAAGTCTGAAAGTTAAGGAAAACATTTCAAGAATTCGCGGTTTGCCACAAAAGGTAAATTCATGTCTAATCATAGTCATTTGAAAGTGCAAAGAAATTACTTTACTTTATAACTATGTTATTATTGGCTTATTTCATGTTATTTTGTTAAATCAGCATGCGTGACTGTCGCTATTTACTTTAGATAATTACCAAGTAAACAGTAAGTGTTACCTAAATATCAAAACATGTAAAAAGTTCGTTTCTTATCCCGGAAGAGATTGGAAAAGTTATTACGGGATAGAATCTTGTGCTGAGTCGTCTTGGAGCCAACTTCTTGATTAAGTTACGTTACGGTATCAGTTTTATGGACATTCCCGCGGCGAGCGTCCCCTGGAAACTATCATCTCGCTGTTATAATTGTTTATACTGAGACTAACGGTGAATGTCATTTATGCCTGCCAATTAACTGGCGTCTATGATTAATTTAATCTTCACAAAATATACTTTAATGACTTCTGGGGGGCCATAAAATATTCAACATTTTATTATGTTTAGGTAGATGAGAAGAGAGAAGTAAGGTAAATGTTGATATTTATTATTCTTACCAAATAGTCGACGTTTCTTATCAGTGAATACTCTAAACATCATTTGGTACTTATCTAGTATAAATACTTATTTTTTCAGTAGGTAGTTTAATTTCGGATGTAGTTGTGTTTAAGTGTTTTCAACATTCACTTTCAAGATTGCATGCGATTGTTCTTGGCCTCCTTTTCCAAGATTAATTCAGTTCTGTGGCACATTGTCAATTAGAACGATTGAATGTAATTATTTGTTGAAATGAATATGCATTGATACACAAGCAATAGTTAGCGTTGACGTTAAATGTGAACCGGGATATTAATGAAAATTCTTGCAAATATCATAGTTCATCCAATAATAACA
This sequence comes from Epinotia brunnichana, assembly GCA_963854355.1. Lineage (NCBI taxonomy): Eukaryota > Metazoa > Arthropoda > Insecta > Lepidoptera > Tortricidae > Epinotia > Epinotia brunnichana. The sequence continues at coordinate 13,472,997 of OY977942.1, forward strand.
ACATTGGCAGACGGGCCGGCCTGCTACAGTCGCAAATATCACTAGGCCGCAAGAAAGCATAAAAAATTCAGCCTTAGCCGTGTGAATTGTGAGGGCTCTTATCTTTATTGTCTTAATATCTGGGCCATGTACGAGACGATATTTATTGTTCGGAAGTATCCTCTCTCTGCCCAATCCCGCCCCTCTAGCCCTTGGCCTTGATACAAATTCAGAGCACAAGTCTCCCAATCTTTTAGTTACATTTGCCCTGTTTACTGGCAGTTAAATATTTAGGCGCTGTCAACACCAAAAACGCGCACACTGTCTATTTGTATCGGAGTAAGCGAGAGCGAGTGTTACTTGAGCGGCCAGCAGGTTTTAGACGAAAATAATGAATAAATATTGAAATAAAAAAAAGTGTGGATTATTTGTGAAATATGGCTCGTCTACGGTTTAGGTATGAATATGTGGACTTCGTGTTTTTAATTGCAGACCCATACGTCAAAAAAAAAGGACATAGGACCGTTTAAGATGATTTTAAGACCAATCTTTGCAATTATTTTCTATCGAGCCGATTTCATCCAATTATGTTTCGAGTCCGTCTACGGTCTTGGAAATATGATGAATATTAACTTATATTTTTTTTGATGTGCTAGAACAAATAGTTTTTCTTATACAACTGCTCAAATAATATCAATTTCAACAAATTTGGTCTTGTCAGCCTCTTAACTAGTGGTACTTTGTTTTATTTACTTTTTTTAAAAGATTTATTTTATATCTTCTTGGGTGTTTCGACGTTGTTTTTCTTTAGCCCAAGTAGGTAGTGCCCGCCACTAGACTTTACATTCTCTCGATCCTTCGCCAAGATTCACACGAAATCCACGATGACACCACCTGGTTCCAAGTTCTAGCCCACAAACGCGCCAAAAGGTTTAATTAACCGTCAAGAGTTTTCCGATGATACGGTCCTTCGCAATTCGCATGCCACAAATGTGGACGCCAGAGCCGATCCCGGATTAGCTTACATAGTCACGAGAGGCGTTGTCCCTCGCGTACAGACGCTGTTCGAATCATCTGTCAAGATGTTTGAGACCTATGACGGTGACGCCTCTCTAGTTTGTACAATAACGTATGCGGAGTGAAATTTGCACAAAGTTCAATGTCGTATTAAATAAAAAACACATTGTTATTTTTATAAATATTAATGTTTTTTAATAGTGTATTTCACGACGTTCAATGCTAAAAAAAGTTTACTCCAATGCGAAATGATTTACGGCAGTTTTGTGGTACTTTGTCCATCGCTGTCGAAAATACAAATATACTTAAGCATTTTTTTTAGGTGCAATTTTATCCTTCTTAAGAAAACTTTTTTAGGAAACTTCGTATGCTCGACATATTTCACGTTGTCGTCCGTTGGACTATTGGTGTTCTCAAAATAAAAATTACCTTGCCACGAATTTCCATTTTAAGTGACTTATGATTCGTCACCTATAAATCACATAACGCAAAAACCGCTAGTTTTTACATGTTTTGACCAAATGACGTAGCCGCATTTTCCGAGTAAGTTTATGATTTTCGGAGACGCCGGGCTTAACTTTTCTTGAACGATTGAAGATGCCCATGTCTTTAAGATATTTTTTAACCGTTTTACCGTCACATCTAAATTTCCTTCCGAGCTCTCTATACGATTTAGCGACTCGGCCGGCGCCGTCATTTTCTGTAGTCGAGATCGCTCAGAAAACTTGCTCAAACTGCTATGGTTTCCAGAACCGTGCTTTCTAATAGTGGTTTTCCGCAAGAAAAAGGACGAGAGAATATTATAAATTGTGCTTCGACTCTCACCCATCTCTACAAAATGTTCCACCACCTTCGATTTCGGCCATAGGTAGGGTTTGCAAGATCCGCCAATATTTTGGATCCGGATATTTCGGATATTTCAATTCAACAGATCCGGATATCCGGATCTTTCGGATAATACGGATCCACAAGGTTTTTTTGGTATAAAGTAGGGAATTGTAAGTTTAAATCAAGAAAAAACGGCTACACCACCGTATACCTGAATGATTTTAAATAGGTACGCATTACCGAGGTCATAAAGAGTATAAACTTCTTTTTTTTATTCAACTTTTTATTTACAACTACAAACTAACCGGCAAAGTGAGAGTTACGTCACTGAAAGCTGTCACTTGAATAACAACCAGGGGTAATCCACGTAACGTTCCGAATGCGCGTTACTTATCGAACTGTCATTTTCCCACATAAAATTTGACATGTAGATCTACCTTACGTGCGTACAAATGGCTGGATTTAAAAAAATGGCTCATAAATAAAGCATTTTATAATTTGAAGGAGTTTTATGCATGTTAAGTATTTGGTCTTGTATATTAACACTACTGTGGTTAGTGTATACTTAAACCGAATAAACCTCGCTCGTATAAATTAAATTAAGTATTGCATGCCTGAAACAGGTAACTGTTAGAACTATTTTGGCATTACTACCTACCTATGTACCTATGTAACACAGTTTGCAATAAATCTTTCTTTCTTTCTTTCTTTCTTACAATGCGTTACGTGATTGACCACAGCAGGTCAAGTTAACTCCGTATCGTACATATATTTCAATGAGCTCTATGTACTGGAGTTAATTCAATAGGGTTGTAACTAGGTATCAAACCTAGGAGGAGAAATTGACAATGTGATCCGGACGAGGGAAAAGGTGTTTATCTAGCATGGGGCATTCCTTTAGGCAAGACTGTGTCTGGATATGGCAAAAACGGTGAACGGGCATTAATATAGCGTACCATACTTATTATATTACATGATCATATTATAGGTCAAGATCATCATACTAAAAATTTAAAAAAATATTACAAGTATTAAACGTAGGTATTGTTGCTGCATTTACTTTTTACTTCCTGGGTCAACTATACTTCTTCATTATTTCTATAGGTTTATTTAACTAAACTAATCCCCTTATTCATAAAACTTAAAATGGCTGCTAAATAAAATGTGCTTTGTCCACTTCTTACGAACACAAATGTCAAAGTGACAGATAAGGACAAACGAATTTTAACGCCATTTTAAATAGTTAAAATAGGCTTTTTGAACGTTTATGAATACGGGCGTAAGTCTTTAGTAGGTAGCTATATAGGTACCATTGGATTTATAATAATTACTTTGTGTCTTTGCCTACGGTGAATTAGTGCATTTAAACCAACGCCAACTTTCGCCATGAAACTGCGGCATTTTTACTAGTTTGTATTGTAGTATGTAGGTTTAATTAGTTAATAAATTAAAAACAAAATAGAATCTGGTCTGGGATGATGAAGTGGCGAATAAAAACAGAGATTGAGTTATCTACCATTCGGTTTTCAGCGTGGACTCGGTAAAAACATCATTTTGTAGCCGTATTTTCGGTTTTCATCGTTGTATTTTAAGGATCCGTAATATCCGAAAGATCCGGATCCAAGAGCCTGTAAGATCCGGATCCGAAATTCAGCGGATATCCGGATATTTCGGATATCCGGATATCCGGATTGCAAACCCTAGCCATAGGGGATGTGAACTGTAGAAATTACATACAGTTTCACGACGTCGTTCTTGTCGACTAACCATAGTTACAAAATTTATGAACCATTCCTCACGAAACTTACCAAAGTGATTGACAGACATATAGACGTTACAATGACAGTTATACATAATTTTTGTTTTAATTTATTTTTCACATTTTACATAGCCAAACTTTGTCTAAATTTCACTCCGCATATACGTTAACTGTGTGTAGTTGGATCTGATTAGGATGTGTTCACTTGTGCAACATTTAATTTAACGCCATAACGAGGTAGTGCGTTAATAATGAGTGTCATTTTGTAAATTGCCTACCACGACAGATTCATTATGAGATAAATTGTTTTGAATGATGAGATTTCACTTAAAACGTTTTGATTCCTGTATTTAAGCCTACTGAATCATTTGAACATGTCATTTAAAAAAATATCAATCCACTATTATAAAGAATGCCGTCCTGCCTGTTTGCAACAGCTAATAAGTAGGTAACAACGTTTTATTCATTGGCGTCATCGAACAAATATGTACCCGTAATGAAACAATCTTCACCAAGGCCACTGCGGCATTCTGCTCACATTGACAACCATTTGTGTCATGGTGTATGTAGTTAGGCACGTTGCCAATGTATATTCCTTGTGATCTATGTCGCTCTCCAAAAAGGCTCAACACTATAAAAGTGTTTGGCCATGTTCAAATGCCAACATTTTCTATCGCTCTGATTTAAGTTTTATCTATGTATGTTATCTCCGCCCGCATGTGCTTCGGTCTTTCTTTACGAATTCCAATTTTTCCCCTCAGGGGTGGATTTTAGAAAAACCGGCCAAGTGCGAGACGGGCTTCTCGCACGAAGGGTTTCGCACCATTATCTATAAAAACCGGAAAAAAAATCGGGTATGTTGTATGGGAGCCCCCGTAAATATTTATTTTATTCTGTTTTTTAGCGGGATTAACGCTAGAGGCTTGTCCATATACTATGTCGTCGTTTCTTGACGATTTTTGACCCCCTCCCCTATCATTCTGTTAATTCCTTGAATGGACCCTCCCCGCCTAATAAAATGACTACCGTCATCCAATGGTCAGCCCCCCCCCATCTTGAACTAACGTAATATATAGGCAGGCCCTAGGAGGCTGATGATTGATGATGATGGGTTACCCAGGGACTGCATAACCGAAACAAAAACGGTATTCTATTTTAACGGTATGACGTCATATCGGTTGTCAAATAGCGGTTTCGATAGCGGAACCTTTATATTTCGCTACCGAAATATAAAGGTACCTTTATTTTTTCCGGTAGGTACCGTAACCGCTTTTTAAAGGTACCGATATATCGACTTTGACCTGGAGTTGTTGCCAAACCGCCGGCAAAGGCACTGCTGCATTGTCTTTTTGTCTTTAAATGTTTAGTAGCCAATGCTTCCTCTGTAGAGTGCCAGCTCGCTTACTTTTCTCGATAACCTTTATAATACCGGTATTATAAAGGTTACGGTATCGTTTAAAACTGGTACCGCTAACCGTTATTTCAAAACGGTTACGGTAGCGTTATGTTCGCGCGGCGCGCATAACCTTTACGACATAACGGTACCGTAATGGAATACCGGTTTCATACCGGTATAACCGTAACCGAAATCAGTCCCTGGATGGGTATGAATTTGTCTTATATACACCATCGATATAAAAAACTTGATGAGTAGCATATATTGACTATGTATACTCAACTCGTTGGAAAACGTTCGACCTCTTGTAACCCAATATTATTTATAACTTGGCATACATTAGCTAGCCCATTAGGCTGGGGGCCCGTCATTAATGCTCGAGTAATCACCTGGTACCTATTGTTAGACATACATACTTAATAAGAAATATGAATAACCAGTACCATTTTGCATAAAATTAAATTTCAATGGTTTTCTGTAGATTTCGCAGGAAATCGAGTTGTCTGTTCGACAACAACTTTTTACCTACTCAAAACATAATACACTATACCACATGTATATACTACGTGTTTTTGACAATTTCCATTAATTGCAAGGGGGCATAGTTTAGATCATACTGTTATGAAGATATTCAATATTTTAATGTTTTTGTGAATGTGACTCTGCAATATGCCGAAGTTAACGGAAATTCCCGGGAACACCGTGTATAACTAATCGGAATATTTTGTGTTTTCTCCATTGTGTATACCTATATATACCCAGTAGATTTTAAGTGAAGGAGCTGATTTTGGGTGAGGGGAATAAGTTTGTAAACACTGGGGTACGAGGGACTGTTTGTTGGTTCACGTGAGCCTTCACCCGCTTTAGGGGCGTCGCTAATGGCTCTTACTTATGTTTGTGTAACTTTATACCGTGACCTTTTCCTTCTGGATAACTTCGAATCCAATTATCTAAAAGTTCATTCAAGAGTGCTGTAAGAGGAGTGTAACCAAACGGCACGGGGTTTGGTTACAAGTATAGGGATATTATTAGCTGATAGAGATTCTGAAAATGAGTTTTCAGAAAGAGGTGAAGTAAAGTCACACTTCTATTTTTATGACATCCTTCTCCTTATATAGTTTGTATCATAATGCTCATACAAAAAGCTTATTCCTTCATTTTTAGGGTTCCGTAGCCAAATGGCAAAAAACGGAACCCTTATAGATTCGTCATGTCTGTCTGTCCGTCCGTATGTCACAGCCACTTTTTTCCGAAACTATAAGAGCTATACTGTTGAAATTTGGTAAGTAGATGTATTCTGTAAACCGCATTAAGATTTTCACACAAAAATAGAAAAAAAACAATAAATTTTGGGGTTCCCCATACTTAGAACTGAAACTCAAAAAAATTTTTTTCATCAATCACGTGTGGGGTATCTATGGATAGGTCTTTAAAAATGATATTGCGCGAGTGACACTTCCAAAGTGGTAAAATGTGTCTCCCCCCCTGTAACTTCTAAAATAAGATAATGATAAAACTGAAAAAAATATATGTTGTACAATGTACATTACCATGCAAACTTCCAACGAAAATTGGTTTGAACGAGATCTAGTAAGTTGTTTTTTTTTAATACGTCATAAATCGTAAAAAGCAATTTATTTAACGGAACCCTTCATGTACGAGTCCGACTCGCACTTGGCCGCTTTTTTAATTCAAAAGTAGACTCTAAGCTATTTTAATTATATGTCCAACCTAGACAGCTTATACTTGAACACTCATTCTATCGAAAAAGCTAAGTCTGTGCTGTATCGTAGCCGTTTAAGTGGAACAAGGGTTGCATGTTTAAAATGTCAAAATGAATAATAGAAAGTTAAATTTCGCAAACAATAGTCTAACCAATTTTATTTCGCTGGCATAGATAATACAGTAAGATTTCACGTGTTTTGTAAAGTGACTTTCTCTATGACATTCCCAGGCTTCCCTGTGGCTTAAATGTTTGTGCCTAATGGGAAATTTCTTTCTTACGTTTTCTTCAATCGTGACACGATTCCTCACGGATCTGGCGATTGAACGTGAAGCTAAACACAAAGTACCTACTGCGAAAGTGAATTAATAGGGGAAAGTCTCCAAGGATTTGCGTGTTCGCTCTCTTTACGTGTATATAGCGCAGCACTTTAAAATATTACAGTGATTCGTTTATACCCTTACTTAGATGCACCAGACACAGTGATTGCAATTTAATGACTTAGTCTAATGCTCTAAGTAGTCTAAGTCAATAAACGATCAATAGGCAGCCGGCGAAATTGCAAATGGAGGTTTACAGTATAAATTGCATGATTGCTCTTGCATCTGCTCTTGATATGGATTTATGGCCTATCTCAATAAGTCCAGTGAAGATGATTGCACGAATAACAAGATTGGAAAATATGACAGCCTCTTTTGGTTCTTATGATCAGAGGTTTTTAGGGTTCCGTAGCCAAATGGCAAAAAACGGAACCCTTATAAATTCGTCATGTCTGTCTGTCTGTCCGTCCGTATGTCACAGCCACTTTTTTCCGAAACTATAAGAGCTATACTGTTGGAACTTGGTAAGTAGATGTATTTTGTAAACCGCATTAAGATTTTCACTCAAAAATAGAAAAAAAAACAATAAATTTTGGGGAACTTAGAACTGAAACTCAAAAATGTTTTTTTCATCGTGTGGCTATGGATAGGTCTTCAAAAATGATATTGAGGTTTCTAACATCATTTTATTCTAAACTGAATAGTTTGCGCGAGATACACTTCCAAAGTGGTAAAATGTGTCCCCCCCCCTGTAACTTCTAAAATGAGAGAATGATAAAACTAAAAATAATATATGATGTACATTACCATGCAAACTTCCAACGAAAATTGGTTTGAACGAGATCTAGTAAGTAGTTTGTTTTTTAATACTTCATAAATCGTAAAAAGCAATTTATTTCACGGAACCCTTCATGTGCGAGTCCGACTCGCACTTGGCCGCTTTTTTTTAAGGACGGGTGGCATCGATCACAATTGTCCGAACGGTTAACTTCAGATGTTGATGTCATGGGCGCAGCGGTCTGTTGGTTTGTCGAACTTCCCTTACAATCAGACTTTATTAGAGGAATTATTTCGACGGCTTTGTACAACCCCTCCCTACATTATTTCACTATTTAATTCACAGCCAGAATGAATGTCATGCATAAGTTGGAAAGCAATGTCACAAGCGATGATGTGGGTATATTGTCACGAGCCAGATATAGTATATATATACACAAAGCTTACAGGTCATTGATTTCCCGAGTTAGTATTCGTCTTGTGCCTTGTAGGCAATTTTAAACATTTTAACTATGTGGGTCACGTGCCGCGCCATTCCAACTCCTCCCATGTTCTATTTTGTCCTCGCTACACGCATTTAACTGTTCTCGAATAGATGCATGTTTTTGTTCATATGGCTTTTGAATTCATTTTTAAAGAGCAATATGAAATAATTTGCCGAGTGCACAGTTCAGTTTCCTCTAGCTAGGCCGCAAAGGCGGTTCGCAGTAAAAATAGAATAGAATAGAATGGTTGTGTTGTCAGGTATGGTTAAATTCATCACATCACGGTGTTGTTTATTATCAGTATGGAGTCAAGTAACTGACGCATGGCGCCATGTGTATTCTAAAACTAATTAGTTACATGTGGGATCAAGTAACAGTAACTATTTTTTCAACACACCTGCTCGTAAAGTAGGTCTTATTACAGCGTATTTACACTGATAATGCAGAATATTACCCATGCCGTGCCTTTTACATTACATTATCGCACTAGTGCCTTTTCATTACATATCTTTTTAAATATTAGCAAAATAATGCAGAATATTACCCATGCCGTGACTTTTACATTACATTATCGCACTAGTGCCTTTTCATTACATATCTTTTAACATTTTAATTTTTTTTTTTTTTTCCTCGCAAATGTGTTGAAAAACGTCGTATGAAACACGTGAGCATTGGTCATTACACTTCTCGTCTCCATTAAGCCTTCGCCTTCGGCTCAGGCTTAAAAACCGACTCGAGTGTAATGACCAACATAGCACACTTGTATCATAATGTACTATTAAAAATATGAACAGTTTTTCGTCTGTAATGTCCGTCCCTACGGTATCTTTTAATTGTTGATTTCTCCCTTTGACCTTTCAATTTGGTTCGATGATGTGGGTCCTTTTATTGCGTTCGAAGTTTGAATGATCGCCTCGATTATTGATGACTGATGTTCGGCTTGTTTGTTGAACTAGATACTCTCATTTCAGACACAATTTGGTAGCGTCTCGGACCACATGTCGCAAATTGATTACGCAACGTATTGTCTTTGGGGTTATTGTTGCGTCCAAATCAGAAAACCGCTCTTAATTTAGCGTGCTCTATAAACCGTGATTTTTGCTTTGTTAATATAAAGTTATTGCATAATCCGACTGATTTGGCATACCATAGAAAGTGAGAGATGATGTAATTCGATTCCATCGGATCAATCTAATACTGATCAGATTTATGTTAATTACAAAATCGTTCGATTTGAATTAGCAACGAATGATATTAAGTTGCGGGCTTTGGCGGCATTCATAGTTAGTATTATTGAAAATAATAATTAAAAATCATCGTGCGTGTTTCATAGACTCGGGGGCGGTTGGAACAATCATTAGGATCGGTCTATCCATGTGTACCGTCGAAGTAGAAACTCCGGTCGTTATTTTAGGACTGTTTTCACATCCAAAGTTAGTTTAGCTGTGTTTGTTTTGAGTGAATTAATCCGTGATATTTTATCTGTGAACGTGTTTAGCGACGTTTAAAGGCGGACCACGTGTTCGCTATTTTCTTCTTCGTTGCCCGCAACATTTCGTGTCGCCGGTTATTTATACGACGTGCGACTTAATCGGTGCCCATTACCGGCTCGACTCTCGTCGCATCCAAATGAGCCGCGTGACACGACAAATCACATCCACGATGTACTACCGAACAACATTTAGTTATTTCTATCGAGCGTGTCCCTTATCTACAGCGGGTAAGAGTTAGTCATGCGAGCGGCTGAACGAGAACATTTTATCTTTAGCCGAAGGTCTAGACGAGATACTACTTACTGCAATTAATCTTGCGGGATACCGCTGACTGTGTAGTCCGCTTCGACGCAGTTGAGTCTCCTCGTGATCTTTTTAACGTTGAATTACGACGCCGACCTCGACCCTCGATTGTCAAATATAGCTACAATCGCACTGCATCCGAGACTCGACCAATATAGCTTCTTGAATGCTGTATCTTGGACTAGACTTAGCTACTGACTAGTGAAAGTACTATTGTTACATTATGTTCGGTGTAGGTCTGATGACACGGAGCATCGATGATGACTGCAGCACATTCACTTTTGATAACATGATATTGGTGAAAGGTTCGTTACAAGTTTACAGCGAAAGTCTTAATATAGAAATGCTACTTCTTACTTGATGCATATGTCTATTTGTGATGTAATTTAATGAATAACATAAAAAAAACTCCATTCGTTTTCAAATACTTCTGAAATAAAACTTATGCTCGGAAATTAAAAGAAAGTATGTACCTACTGGTTGAAGTAAGATGGTGATAAATACTAATCGCGTGAGTTTGCGCTGCAGTTAACTAACTACACAGGCACTTAGTTCTAGTGAGTGCATGTGTTGCGAATCCGGGTAAAGGGCAAACTATTAAATCAAACTTACAAGGCTGTTTTTGTTCGAAATGTTGTTTAATGAGTACATGATAAATAATGTATTATATTTATCTGATCGTAAGACGTAATAATAATATGTGTAAGTACCTACCTATTGTACTTGAGAATGAAAACCCGCATTATCTACTCGGCTTTATCCCGCCTTAACCAAAGGGCTTGGGGTAATTTCAGTATATCTTCTTTTATTACCTTCGGCTAAAGCTCGCAGCTTCGCACCCCTAGGGCTTTTCTCCGATGAGGAATCCACGCACCTGCTGCACTGAAAAAACTCGTCTAGACGGGGCATATTAAACGATGTAGCCATCTAGGCTCAAACGTGTTGATAAATCCATAAAACGACATCCACATCATTGTCAACCTTGTTGCTCTCTCCAAAATGGTCACGTTGCTACATTCGCCCGCAGGGCTCAGGAATAGGAGCAGGTATTCGTTTTCGTTGGTACATATTGTTTTATTCAGCTGTTACACTGGATTGTCCTCCCCTGCCAGGAAACCGAGCCTTTTCTGTAATGACATTGTTTGTGCCTTATTTGTTTGTTGCAAGCGCACAATCAAGCCTCTCTTGTATTTAAGTTGTTTATTTTATTATTTGCCGATTTGCTTTACCTTGGTGAATGAATTTGTAAACGCGTAGGTTTATTCATACAAAGTAATAAAAACGTTGCGAGAAGATTCGAGGAATTGTGTACACCCATCATTTTAATCTTTATGTACTTACACAAGTTAGGTAGGTATGTCATGTGTTTATATTTTTACAGGATACGATTATCAAGGGATTTTTACACGAGTTGTCAGTTTAAAGTGCAAACTGGGTTTATCTGACCGCATTAGTCACTTGTAATGTTGATAGGGCTCAAAAACATACCTAATACGACCAACAAAACAACTTCAAACTCTGTAACACCTTTGTGTTCTGCAGGCGTATCTGCGCTAGAATGCTTGCTATTACTTAATTGTCTAGTCGAGAAGGGTCCGTATCATGTCTCAGGGGGAATAGGTAGCGGACCGCAAAGTATGTTAGCGTAGCGTACTGGAAGCTAGCAGCTAGACCGTGGCGCTCATTGTTTACTTTGTTCCTAGTTGGCTCTCGCTTACTCACTCCTAACAACAAAGTGCCCTGACTTTGTTTTTCTCTTTCTAAAGATCTGATTGTAAGATTGCCGCCGTATTAGTCACCTTGTACATGTTGTGGCAATCCGCACTAATATTATAAATGCGAAAGTGTGTATGTCTGTATGTTACCTCTTCACGCTTAAACCGCTGAACCGATTTAGATGAAATTTGGTATAGAGATAGTTTGTGTCCCGGGGACATAGGTTAGTTTTTATCCCGGAAATCATCCCCTAAGAGGGTGAAGATTTGTATGCAGCAACGATATAGGTAAACGAGTTCAACGCGGACGGAGTCGCGGGCAGAAGCTAGTTATGTCATAATCATAAATGGCGACGGATGTACAAAAGCAAATACAAGAAGAATAAAAATGGATGAAATACTTAAATAGGGGTTTCGATGGAAGTAGTTATATTATATTGTGACTCGTTATTTAAACGACCTTTCCTTATCCTGTCGTGGTTTATACATATAATGATAAACGAAAAAATATATAAGATTTAGTTCATAGTTTGACGCTTCCCGCGTCAGTACAGTCTAGAAACTTTAAGTAATTAATTCCCATAAATATAGTTTTTGATTCGCTCTACACCCCAAGGAAACTAAATTCAATCGTATGATTAATCTGCGTTTTATCTTGTCACTAGACCTTTCAATTTCATTTATGAAAACTCGGTTACTACTAGAAATCGGTCCCCTTAATTTACCTAAAGTTACTCCCCTCTCGACAGAACTTTAATTACCCGTCGTCTCTTTGCGAGAGACGTTTTTGCGGGTAACTATTAATTCCATTGTAGCTCCCTCCTCGGCAAATGAGAGGACGATCAACAAAATTAAAAGGCAACCATTCCAGACTTAACAGCTTGGGTGGTCAATGAGCCTTCCAGTGAAACGTGGAATATTTAGTACCTATAGTTACGATCGATGGCCATTTTAAGTGCGGCGCGTTGAGGAAAGTGCTAATGTTTTTGAGATTTTGACGTCATTTTGTTCGCCGGATTTTCCGAGGCGAATGACGTTCACTCGTAATCGAACGCTAGGTCGAATTGAACGGTTTACTTCACATGAAATATGTTTAAAATAGCTTATCATACATTTACTTCTTGTTTTAAAACAATCAATTTATTCCCCGTGTAAAAACCCCGCAAGAAATATGAACTGAACAAATAAGAGTGAAGGTAGGTACTTAAGCATGCCGATTGCCGATATTTGTATGTGCGTATTACAATTTCCGTAATCAAATTCGCCATAGTAATTGGTCATGTTTGTACAGTCGCCATCACATACATAGGTACACTCTAGGTGTTCAAAAAATCGGCACATGCACCCTAATGCCTTGAAAATAGAGGTGTGTTCCGATGTTTGTGACGTGCCTGTTTGCTCCGATGTATGTGATGGCGACTGTACTAAAGGAGGAATAACTCAAATAGTTTCAATAATGTTAATAGTCTTCTAAAAAATTGTATAATCTAATCATTATACACATACCTACTGTGCCGCTAACTACAAGTAAAACAAACACAATAACATGAACGTGACTTTAATTAATAATTTTCATGGTATGCGAGTGCAAAATTTCTAATAAATATTTAACGATTTCATGCATCGGATGCTCTAAACGCCTTGCATTGAGCATAGTGCACTGAGCTCCTCATTGTCCTGCCTGACCAGCCGTGGCGCCTGCCATATGAATTCCTGTATAATCATGCATTTCTAATGAGTTATTTTCTAATAGCGTATCATAATCAAGGCGCTTCTCGGAAATACCTACTGCCTAATTATAATTAATGCTCGTAAAATATCTTGTGTTTTAGGTGTAAAAAAGCGAAACAAGCGAGTGTTCTTTAATTGCCATATCGGATCTTGCTTTTAAAACTTGGTACAAGAACAGGGTGTAGGAATTCATCTGTTTTAATGAGTCTTTTTTTTCGCCATTGTCGTCTCAGAAAATATTGTTTAAAAGGGAGGAATATCACAGTTAACTTTTGTATGAAAACGAAAACCATCTTTGGAAAAATAGATTCAGCTCCCAATCTTTTTTTCCAAAGTTCTCTCTATTTGTCCGTTCTTAGCGGGAATAATCGTGAGCCTAGAATGACTTTAGAACCGAGCGGTTCAAACGCTCAGTGTTTCGCACACAGGCATTTGTACAAACGAATCATTATTTATTAACTATAAGAACGAGAAAACGTTAGCACACAAAGAAAACACGTACAATCAGGTATACAAGTAGGCACTTAAACATGTGCTAAATATGACGCAATCAGCACGTCGTTGTCACGGAACTACAAACATCTACATACCTTGTTTGTATTACCATAAACTATGGTTCTTATCGAGTTTTCTTTTGTTTCAGCAACTCAAAGATGAGCTCGGCGAGGTGGTCGCTGAGTTGGAGGCACTGGATGGCCAGGAGGAGTGCAAACAGAACAGCAAGGCCAAACAGATGAGCATAGGCAGGAAGAAATTCAACATGGATCCTAAGAAAGGTTGGTGCTTAGAGTAAGGATTTCTACAGATGAGCTATAATAATATGCGTTGCCACAATAAGGGACAGAAAGGCTCCTATATATGCAGCTAAATTAAGAACTGGTCTTAAAATGGTTGACGGCTTACCATAAATAACCTACTTCATTTGGGCGGGCAATGGTTATTTGCCGCATTTTCATACTAACTCAGTTGCGGCAAACAAAAAAAGTGGAACCATGACAAGGGCAACGAATGATATAAGTATTCCTTTCTGTCACACTTGATATTTTTTTAGAGAGCTTTTTGAGATTTAAGTTATGAAAGAATACTCATAACATTCTAAAATATGACTACCCTGGTCGTATGATACTGTACACTTGTATAATAATGGAAACACAAATAATAACGCAATGAATCGATTCAAAGAAATAATGCATTAAAGATAGTTGATAGCCATTGGAATAACGGCGGTACACCGTATCAGTCCATCATTTTGATGGCATTCACGCGACAGAGGCAGGTGCGGCGTTCCCACGGCAGGGCTTAGCTTCCACGTGCACGGCAAATTGTCCTATCCTGCACTTACCCGTTGACCGACCAAGAATCCCGCCATGAGTTACCTGCGACACAATCACCTGAACGCTTCTCATTACTAACACGAATTCATTCACAGGTGGAATCATCTTGAATCAGACTTAATTCCACTTGATTGCTGCCTTTCGCTTGACGTGCGTGGAAACGTTGTTAAAATACGCTGAGGAGAGAAAGCATACTTACTGTGTCACAGGAAGGATGACTCATAATTAACAAAAGTAATTCTAAGAAATACTTATTGGTTTACACGCGTTTTTTCCAATTATTAGTAAACAACCTATCAGAAAACTCGACCACTAACTCACAATACTATCTCATTATTGTGTGATAGCTTAACAAAAGAATCATGGACGCTTGAATGACAAACAAAAAGTGCATTCATCTGTTAATACTTAAAATACGGGCCCTTCTATTCTCGTGTTAGCTATAAACAATTATTAAATAACTCCTATAACAGTTACAACACCGCAAGGCCGTATTCCGTTATAGTAAACAAACTAGAAATTATGAATCCTTGCGGTCCACGCTTAACCAACATGACCGATGGCTGCGTTACACGTTTAATGTATCGGTATCCGGTTATTAAGGTTGGACCGAGATCTCACATTATAACCAGTTAACTGAGCTAAGTCGATTATTCCTAAGAGTCCTAATTAGTTAATTAGGTACTCTCCGATAAAAACTGCTACAGAATAACCAGACATGGATCCTTTACTCCGGACGCCGTAGGGATGTAAACCGACGAACGACCATTTTTCGAAATAAAGTACTAGACCAAAATCCCTAGGATCTACTCGTAATGCAGTCATATTTATAGATGAATGTATATCTTAATTTATGCACGCGCTTTAGCGTGTAAAATCTTTTCATATGAGCTAATTAGGTCGCATGTACACTAACGTACGTTCTAACTCAAAGCTGGCAGACGCCGCGAGAGCAGCAAGCGAGGCCCTGAGCCAACTTCCTTGAATACACACTCGGAGCTCGGAGCCCGTCTCGCGCTCAAGCATCTCTCGACATACACACAAGTTTCCATCTCTCCCTGGACAATTTCCTAATGACGTCGCGTCGTGAAAGACTCACTTTATTCATGTACTTTTGAATTTTCTTATTGCGTTCTTGTTAGCGCAAGTGCTCTGCCAATGCCAGGTAAAAGAGTAGAAATGTTGAATTGTGAGGTATGCTATGAAAAAATATATAAAGAGTATAATTATACAACGGATGTATATAAGGGCGGTTATTATGCAAACGTTTCAGATCGTAGATAGAGGATATATAGATGGCGTCCTAGCGTATACCCAAAAGGGACGATGGTAAATTAACCATACTAAATTAAGAAGTATCACAAGCTAATACACTCTTGACGTCTAATATCATTTATAATTTAGTCGTATTATATCGGTGACGTCATGGTGGTGTCAGTTTCAGTACAAATTTTGACAGGTGTGGTGGCAAACAAGCTGGTGGCAAACAAAAAATCCGTATACGAGATGAGGGACAGAAAATATGACACTGTATCTCGTTCCCATTTGCGGTATTACCTATGCATACATCTTTGTCACTCATGTGTGGGTGACTCCCTCTATCTATTCTACCTCTATGTTTCAGATTATTTAACTAAATGTGCACGTTAGTGTTAAATCATTATTTATTTAGATGGTGCTCTAGCAGTTACAGGTTTTAGTGAATTGTATTGTTTTTTTTTATACAACGACGGTGGCAAACAAGCTTACGGCCTGCTTGATGTTAAGCTGGTACCGTAGCCTATAGACACTTGTGACTCCAGAAGAATCACAAGCGCGTTGCTGGCCCTTTATTCACTTGAGGATTCGCTGTGTTGGCAGATAGAGACATGGTTGCCCCTCACTCCCAATACAGCGCACCCTAGGGAGCTGTGGCGACCTTACTCACCACCAGGAACACAACACCACATACTTCATAGCATGCAATAATATAGCAACACTACAAAGCAGTGCAGTGGTGCTATTATGGCTGCGGTCTTCTATAAGGTGGAGTTACTTCCCCAGTTGGGCTGCTCCACATACGAGCGAGATGACATTCCGCTGTGCCTTGATTGGAGCATGAATCAATGGTGGGGTATGGTGCTCTTCACAGATGAGTGTAAAGTGAAGCTTTGTAGTGATGATCGGCGGATTTGAGTATGGAGACGAGAGGGTGAGAGATTTTCCGATGTCTGCATCAAGGAAATTGACCGCTTTGGAGGTCCTAGTGTGATGGTTTGGGCTGGAATTAGCTTACAAGGCAAAACTGAGCTGGTTTTCTTAAATCAAGGCACAGTAACTGCACAACGGTACATCGATGAAGTCATCAGGCCTCATGTGATTCCATTCTCACAGAGAGTGGGGCCAGGTTTCTGGTTAATGCATGACAATGCCCGCCCACACAGCTCGGGCCACTCAGACTGTACTGGATGACTCCCATATTCGTGTCCTACCATGGCCAGCGTATAGTCCGGATTTAAATCCAATAGAGCATATGTGGGACCAATTAAAATGAAGGGTTAGGGAGCATGAGCAAGAGGTTCACAACCAGCAACAGCTTATGGATGCTCTGAAACGTGCGTGGGAAGAGATACCTGATGAAAACATCAGAAACTTAATCGAGAGTATGCATTCAAGGTTCCAGGAGTGTGAAAACAGGAGAGGAGGACACACCCGTTACTAAACCATTAAAAAAAACAGCTTGTGTCAGTTTTTGTTTTGTTTTGCAAAGAGTTTCTGTTTAGTTTTTGCTGTTGACAATGGACTAATTTCATGTTAATTGAAATAAGTGAAACAATTGACTACACAATTAAATGGTTATTAGCATAAGTTAAAACAAAAGCCTTGTTACATGTTATTTTAATTAATATACATTACTTTTTACTATATTTTTCACGTAGCAATCAAAATACTTAGTGGCCCCTATTTTCTTTTGAGTAGTATATAACTGCTAGTCAAAAAAAAGAAAAACATCGTATGTCCACGTGTGGCACATCAATCATCGATAGGTCTTTTAAAATAAATATAAGGTTTCTCAGCAAGTTTTTCGATTAAGTGAAAATAGTCGGAGATAATACCTAGGCAGTGTACCGAGTATGCTGGCGGTATTTCCTCACTGAACTGCAATGCTGATGCGTTGCACGAGAAAACTGCCAGCTCTTCGATTACCAGTTATGGTGATACTAATGCTGAAATTACTGTCGATTCTGTAAATTCCTATTGTTAAATTCAAAATTGAAACGCAGAAGCTTAAAAACGACTATCTTGAAATAACTTACAAACTTGAGGAAAGCCTCGTTTTCGACCATGGTTTTCTACTATGTCGCTGAACTGAATTAATATGTATTGGTACTCATTAGACGCATAATTTCATGTTCTTTAATTCCCTAGTGTGTAACTTTTCGCTAGGATGCACCGTATAGAAGCTACGAGTGAGAAACCAAAAAAGTCCCAGATTTGAGGCTGCCAAAAGTTGTCCCAAGATATCTCGTGTAAACATTTTTGATATTTGCTCGGTTGTATCGGTGTAAACAATATTAAAGAACAAAATCTTCTACACCACCTTTTGCAACAAAGATATACTCTACGGACTGGCCTAGAAAGACAATCGAGAGGGCCATACAGCTGAAAAAATTATAATGAATGTTAAAAAATATATTGCAGTTTTTTTATCCACTTCAGCCCTTCATAAATACGAGTATAACAGGCTTTATATAAATATTTGAGCTTATCCTTTGAATATGCAATGAACATGCATAATTCATATAATGCTGTGCATGGCACGTGACTTTGAGGGTTTCTTTCCCCGGGAAATTATTTTACTGCATTACCGATGGCACATAATGTGGTTTTCTGCGGACTTAATTACGTACCTGCGGTATTTTTCTGTTGATTGCCGTGACGAGGAAAACTGAAGTAGCGGAGTAAACGTAATTTCCTGCCGAGGCACTACCTAGCTGTAATTAATCATGTGCCACATTAAGGTTATCTGCGTTAGTACATACAAGTCTAACGTTACTGCACCTATTTATGCCAACGAACCCTGCACCGACGTTGACAGAAATGACGGTCGCATTGCAACTCAAAAAGCTATGTTACCGCAAATACACCGGTAGAAATATTACCCAGTATTCTCGACACGGCAAAGTTGCCCCTTTGCCTCCATAACAAAGTGGGACGTTGCCGTCACTGGGGAATTTTATTTCCGCTGGGAAGCATAAAAATTGTGACTACCAATTCGATTCATCCATTATTGTTAAGTGGCCTCTTCGGTCAAGCAAGATCGTCGCTGAGGACGTCGCATGTCGTTTGCCGGTTTCGTTCCGCTGCGGAACGACGATCTGTCATGCTGCCATCTGCATTTTCCATGCTAATGTGTTATACACATAAATCCGGTTCTATTTCTTTCGCTCTCGGTGCGAATTGACGGCTCATCTTTAAGGATAATGACCTGGCAGAAAAATGTATCTCCATCACAAAAAAACCTGTTAAGAGCGATTGGATCCTTACTAGATTAATGCCCCGTATCGACCATGTAAAATTGCGCAAAACCAGCGAGGCGGGTCATATTTTCTCGAATAGTAATGACGTCGTTAAAGGACTGTAACCGTATATACCGGTGATGTTTGCCGTACTTATGTATTTTTTAGATGCTTACACATCTAAAAAGTCTTCCATTTAGAAAGGGCGAAATGAAGTAAAATTTTCTCGGGTCGAACGGTCTTCTAGTAGAACTTCATTGACCTAACCAATATTAAGCGTTTGTTTCGTTTGCCTGAAGATTTCCAGCCCACCTGTTTCAGTCCTCGTTTGGCAACGAAGCCCGCTAGGATACGCCGGCGTCCCATTGAGCCTGGATGCGGAGGCGTCCGTGACGTAATCAACCCGAGAGGCGCAATGCGTAGGAGTTAGACAACAAATTAAAATCGATAAGAGTTCCTACATATGTATCACGGATACATAGGAACGATAAAGAACCATTTTGTTACAACGGGATGGCCGTTTTCTGTATCTTTTTGATGTACATCAAAGCAGCTTAAAGACAAAACCGTACCTATTGTGAACAAAGTCCATCTAGATTTGGTTTTAGTTTGACATCGTAATCTATCACCGATAAATTAGAACTGTAAAATAGTATCATGCCTTTTATGATTCTGTTGGACAATTGCAATAGCGGTGAGGCGACGAAGCACCCTCTTTATATGGCTATACGGGAGTGACATTCCTGTCGCCAAGTCCATATCATGATGTATACCAAACACATACACCTTTTCATATGACCAGGGAAATAATTACTCTAGTAATGCATTACTTTGATTTTCTTCTTTGCCTTATTTCTACCCAATATAACATAGTGCAAGTATAGTACGTTGTGACTCATACCTTGATTGTGTGATGTCTCGTTTGCCGGCCATCCATGTCCAGTCCTGCAGTTCAGCCGACAGATCTGCCAGTCTCGCCTTACTGTTTCACCACCTAGGGGTTTAATTATATCATGATTCCTCCCTTCATGGAATCACATAAGTGTCCTAGATCTACCTACATATTGTTATTGCTATACATTAACTTGACCATCATATAATGTCACTATGGTGACCAGGCTTAGCGCTATGGCACTACGGAGAGGGCCCATCACGTCCCTCACCGCGCTCACTCGTATCTTACATACAAGCCAGAGCTCACCTCATCTACCGGTAGGTCCCAGCTATGGCATGGGAGTACATTTGGGCTCTTTCCTCGGTAGCGAACCACCCTTACATTGTGCAGTGGCCAGAGCCAGAGCACTTATAAAAGAGCCCTATAAATCAGTTACTACGGTAACTTCATAAGGTCCATGTGGTCCCCGAAGGACTCATATATCAAATCACTTAGTATAGTTAGTATTGAAAGTGATATAAAGTAAACCTAAGACACTTAGCTTTCCAATCCGGGTCCCCCTTGAGATGAGTATACTCATGCAATAGCTGCATAGCACTTGACACTGACTCTACTGTTATTAATTTATTATAAGACTAACTGTACGTAAAGTGATCATAAAACTTTAATAGACAGTATTGAGTTGACATTCGAGAGTGGCGCGAAGTGACATGACGTATGCTAATGACGGTAAGAAAAATAGGAGTTGCTTACCATAGAGTTCAATGTTGCTATATACAATATTTACATTTCGCGGAAGTGTCGCGACACTCCCGCCGGGAACGTTTATAGTAAAGTTGTCATCAGATTCTGCGTCCATTCCCTTATCTTTTCAAGGGCTCGGACCGCAGCGATTCGTTTATGTTTTACTTCCTCAGGTCGATCCTCTTCAGTCGACGTATCTTTGTCTTTCATGGAATCGTTGTCCATCATATTATTTGAATGATCTCTCAAATCCTCATTTTGAACTCTATCAGCAGTATCAGCACTCTCAATGTCTAGATCCGGTCCCTTACTTGTGACACTCATCCTATCATCTATCATTTCATCGTCCATTTGCTGATTAGCAGATGTTTCCTTCTGAGCAACATCTACTCCTGTGATAACCTGAGGCAAAACTTCTGTCTCCTCTGAAGTTTCTTCAGGTAACCGACGAGATTTTAACCTTTCTTTATCTTGAGGTACTGTATCCGGTCGTTCGTTGTCTTCTATTTCTAGAGGATATAAATGCGCAACGGAGCGCGTAAATATAGTCTCCCCTACTTTCACTCGTGCAACTCTAATCAAACCGTCAGAACCTTTCATTAAAGAAACTATCTTTCCTATTTTCCAGCCTTCACGGTTCTTATCTCCCTTTATCTGAACAATTTGGCCTTCTTTCGGAGTTAGTTTTGAAGTCACGCGTGGTTGTTTGTGTAAGTGACTATATCTCTCCCTTAAGCTTGGCAAGTAGCGATTTTGAAACATTTCTTTGAATTCATCTAACATTACCCGAGCCTTTCTCCAACCCATAATTAAATTGGTTTTTGTTGACGTGCCTTGTAATAACGCATCATTATCTGCAGTTTCTAGAGTGACACATCTGCCGGGTTGAAGAAAATCGCACGGTTTCAGAATATGCTCTAGTTCTGTATCAACACATGTTAATGGTCTGGTGTTTATTACTGCTTCTATTTCCTTTATCATTGTTAACAGTTGACTGTCTCTTAAGAGGTGTTTCTGAAGTGTTCTTCGCATACAGTGTTTAACTAGTCCTACCAAACGTTCGTAGAACCCGCCGTGCCATGGTGCAAGTTCTGGTATGAATCGCCATTTTATTTTATTCTCAACGCAATATGCATTGGCCACTATATCTGCGATCAGTTTAAAAATGCAATGCATTGTCGGAAGTGATAAGAGTTGGAACTCCCCTGGTTGAAATCATTCGCCTTAAAGCGAGTAGACCTTCTTCAGCCGAAAGATCTTCAACCACTTCTAGATGTACAGCCCTAACTGCAAGACAAGTGAATAAGCATATCCATCTTTTGCTTGTTCCCTTTTCTGTCTTAACTAGTATAGGTCCAAGATAGTCAGTTCCGGTAAAGGTAAATGGTTTGCTGTAATTAACCCTTTCATGTGGCAGCGCAGGTGTAGATGGTAGTTTAAATGGTCCACCACCATGTTTTAAACATCGAGTACATTTTCTCAATATTTTACTAACTTGAATTTTGCCTTGCGGTATCCAGTAGGTTTGACGTATTATACTCAGTGTGTGGTTCACACCAACATGATAGTTCTTTTCATGTGTGTCCATTATAACTTTATTAGTGAATTCACAATCTTTTGGTATAATCACTGGATATCTCTTGTCAAACGACCATTCGGCATATTTAAGTCTGCCTTTGCAACGTAATATGTTGTCAATGTCCTTGAATAGTCCCAGATTCCGACTGAGACTGGTCTCTTTGCCATTCACTTCATCCCGAAAATGTTCTGCTTGTACTTTCTTAATTTCTTTTAAAATACTGTCTACAGGTTTCATTCCTTCTGGAAGTTCTTCTAGTGATTCTTGTAACTGTTCACTTAACCCGTATCGTGTGTCCTTTTTTGCCTTTAACTCGTCATCTGGTCTTATATCTTTTTGTATATTCTCTGCATTTGGCAGACCCTCCCGCGCCAGAAGAGAAACTGTTCTAGATGGTCCGACTGGCCATTCTGTATGCTTCTTCTTTAAGAATTTTGGTCCCAACAACCATCTTGATCTCTCATCTTTTGAAGCGGACGGTCTGGTTCCTAAATCGGCAGAGTTCAGTTCTGAGGGTACGTGTCTAATTATGAGGTCTTTGTTTTGCTTCACTTCCTCCAATCTTCTGGCTACAAATGGCACAAGCAGTTTGTCGGAATTGTACCAATCAATCACTATCTGACTGTCCGTCCATAATGTCTGTCGAGTGACATTCAGCTGTAAGAATCTGAGGACATATTTGATCAGTCTGCTCCCTATAAGAACTCCAAGAAGCTCTAACCTGGGAATTTTCAAATCCTGTTGGTTTTTGATTGGTACCAGCCGTGATTTACCTATCAAAAAATTAATGGAATTTCCCTGCACTAGATAAACCACGGCAGCATAAGCCTGCATCGAGGAGTCTGTGAAGCAATGCAATTCTGTGTTTTCAGCGTTAAGGTTAGTAGTTCTTCTGGGCACACGTACATTTTCAACGTCTTTCATGTCTTTCAATATCATCTTCCAGCGTTCTACGGTTTCCTTTTCTAAAGCAGTGTCCCATTTCACCTTCGTCTTCCACAAGTCTTGTAGAAGAATTTTGGCTGCTAGCATAATGGGCACGGTGAAACCGCAGGGGTCGTAGACAGCTGCTATCGTTTTCAGGATACCTCTCTTTGTGTAATTATTGTTCTCGTTGACCTTTGCCCTTATATTCAGTGTATCGTCCTCTAGATTCCAATCTAGACCTAACAATTTTACTGTTTTGTCAGGACATGCGTCCGGAATATGGTCCAAGAAGTTTTTGGAGTTGGAACTCCACTGCCTCAAATTCATAGAGATCTGATTGAATGTGTTCTTTAAATCGTGATACAATTCTAAGGCTTCTTTAACACTGTTGGTTCCAGTTACAAGGTTATCGACGTATATATCGTTCACTAATTTTTTAACGCTCTCGTTTTCCGATTTTGTTAAGTGATGCTTAACTGTGGCGTTCAAAATGAATGGAGATGAAGTCAGGCCAAACGGAACGCGCGTGAATCTTAGGTGCACGAGATTATCATCTACTGCTGGTTTTCTAAGATCCTTTAACCATAAGAATCTTGTTACGTCCCTGTCCTCTTGTTTGAGACCTATCTGGAGAAAAGCCTTTTCAACGTCAGCTGTTAGTCCAATCGCGTGACATCTGAATTTGATCAACAATCCAGTTAAGTCCTCCAGTAACAGGGGTCCACAGTAGAGATGTTCGTTTAAGCTTTTGCTATCCTTAACTCTCGCGGAGGCGTCGTAGACAATACGAAGAGATTTACCTGGTGTCGAGACGCCATGGTGAGCAATATAATGCACCGCGTGGTCTACTTTTCCGTCGGGAACTTCTTCAATTATTCCGTTATTTAATTGTTCCTTTAATGTCTCATCATATAACATTAAAGTATCTGAATCTAGTCTTTTAAGTAAGTTTACTAGACGTCCAACTGCTAATCCAAAGTTAGATGGCAGATTTGTTGGACTATCACTCCATGGCCAACTGACATAGTATCTCTTATCTCTGTACTCTGTCGTTTCGTTGAAATGTTTGATGGCCTCTTCGTCTCTGTTTGCCTTTGGTGAATCAGTGATTCCTATCGATTCCAAGTCCCACAAGCGTTTTAAATTCCCATTATCCAATGGTGGGTCTGGATGATTCAAACCGACTTCGCAGGAGGTTTGAAAATATGTCAGAACAGACAACTGTTCGATTGGTTTGGTGGATATTCTACCAGAAAGTATCCAACCGAATTCTGATTCAACCAAGTACAGGTCTTCCCCAATTCGTATCTTGTTTGTAGACATAATCGTGTAATAATAGTCATTTCCGAGTAATATGTCAATCCGATCAGACAATGAGCCATCATCAGCTAACGGGTAGTTTCCATCATTCTTCCAGCCAAGTAATACTTCTTTTGGATAAGGCACTCCTTGCGATATTGATGTTACTACGTTAGCAAATAGTGTTTTGACTGTGTTATTCCTCGTCATGATGCCTAGTTTTACTAGTGAACTCTGTATCTCCCTAGGATTTTGGCATCCAAACGTAAATATCGCTAGATTGTTTTGTTCTTCCACTTGAAGATTCAGGTCCTTAGCCATCCTTTCAGTTATGTAGCTTCTCCCACTTCCAGTGTCTAGCAAAATCCGACAAGTCCTTGTGATGTTGCCATGACCTCGTACCTTGACTACAGCTGTTTGTAATACAGTCTCCTTTCTGCCTATGTGCATTGCACTGGTGGATGCTTGCTCTTTCTTTGCTCCTTGAAACTTATTGGGACACAATGCTTGATTATGAAGTCCGTGTTTACCGCAGTATTCACATTTCCTTTTTTGACGGCATTGAAACCTGTTGTGTCCTTTTCTAAAGCAATTAAAACATCTATCTTTCAGTTTTGCTTTTCGTTCATCAATGGTTCTAGCTTTGTCGCAATTTACATTGAGATGATCTTCTGTGCAAAAAATGCAATGCCAACGTTTCATCCTTTTTCCCGTATTATAGGTTCCCCCTTCTTTCTTGTGATCAAGTTTCCTTTTAATAGGTTTCCTCTCTTTTGAGTTCCAGTTCGTCTTAAATTTAAAGTTATTCTGTTGTCTCTTAAACTGTTTTGTACTATTTGGAAAACTATTTTTTGAGGGTCCTGGTCTTTCCATAATTGCTGCGTCCTTGACGTGCAAGGTCTCTGTTGTGTATGGGGCCTCGACCGTATCACTCGTACAAGGCCTCTGAGTTATCCTCATCGCTTCCTCTTTTGTAGAGACTATCAAAGACAGATGTTCGAGAATACTTTCTACGGTCTTTGTACCATCGGACCCAAGTCTCATCTTGGTGTCGTAGATAATATCAGCAGGAAACTTTTCCATGACCAGGAATCTCATTTGATTTGTATCCATGTTTTCTCCCATGGATTGGAGAACTCTTAGGTGTCGTTGAAGTTCGTCTAATGTTGTTCGGCAACCATCAAAATTTTCGGCACGTTTCACATTGTTCAGTGCTCGGTGATGTGCATGAATGACTTCATGTTCTTTCCCATACCTCGCCTTTAGAGTGTCTATGGCAATTTGGTAACTCTTGTTAGTGGTGTTGAATCCATCCACTAATCTGGCTGCATCCCCCTTAAGGGAGCTCTTAAGGTACAGCAACTTGTCTACGTCATTCAATTTTCTTCGGTTGATGCTTGAGTTGAATTGATCCCAAAACTGGTGCCAGTCCAGCAAGTCACCACTGAACTGCGGCAGATTTAAGTCTGGCAGCTTGCTATATGTCGACGGTTCAGCTTCCTTTGCTAAAGTTGTCGTTTGTTCACATTTTAATTTTAACCTTGTTTCCAGCTCGGCCAAATTTTCTTCACCTTGTAGCTGATAAGTAGTGAAATTGGATATCTCATCTGGATCAGGATTCTTGCATATATTGAAATAATTATAGAGTTCAGATGAAAAACGAGACAGGATAGATTTCAGTTTCGCTGATACTACTTTGGCTGTGTCTAAGTTATCATCATTCAAATTATCATAGAGATCATGAGCTTGAGCTGATAAAGATTTCACTTCTTCAATAAATTTGGACAAACGATTTATTAGTATTGCCTCCATTATTTAGTAGGTAGATAATTCTGAAAATAGTTTTAATATATGCACCTATAAATATGTTTATTACCTATGTATGTATCTAAGAATATAATTGTAATATTTGCATAATATATTCTATTTGTTTGTTTCACTGTCATAATTTCATCGGCTAATCCTTAAGGTTGATTGGTAGAGAGTACCCTATGGTATTAAGTCTGCCTTTTATATATCAACCTGTTCATTTGCACAATAAAGAGTAAATATTTAAATATAGAAGAATTTATTTAAGATGAATATTTATTCGCACCTAAACAATCCACCCTAATATAAACCTTACACAAGGATCTATATTGTAATAAATATCTGCCATTATTAATTCACTTGAAATAATTGTACGCATCATATAAAGATCCGTAATCACCATTAAACTAGCATAACTGTGTTGTTAGCGTTCATTAAATAAGATAAAACTAGTGGTACCGCTAGTTTAAAATAAAATTTCAATCCTTTTTGTTTGTAAGAAACTGTACATATTAGTGCAAGATATTAGCCATGTACATGTGTAAATATACACTGCTATTGTATTCATACTAATCTCAAACCATAATAACCACTGGGTAATTTCAATGAAATTGTATAAAATTATTGTTTAAATTTTATTACTATTATAGAAAAATTGTGATATCAAATCATTTCATTGTAATAGTACTACTATATTTGAAATGAGGGCTATAGCAATATAAGAAATAGCTTTAATAATGTTTGCTTAAATTATTTATTTAATTTCATAGCATAATTATTTAAAACTGAATTTCATTGCAAACAAATATGTATTTATATCAAAATTTCATACAAACTTGTTTGTATAGTAACAAAGTGAACCACTCTACTAACTAGTAACAAATTAATACCCAATAAGGCCTAAAATTTTCAAATTTAATCCACATGAACTAAAACATTCCATACTGGATATAAATCTGTGATAAAGTTAGTTATAGCCAGAGTACGTATCGTAGTACGCTAGTCATATACGTGAAGCGTGTTCATGGTTATACATTTGACTAAAATGAGGACATAATGCTCACTTATAACCACGTAATCGTAAATCATTAATTAGCAAACTAGGTAACAATCTGACAAAATTTCAGTATCGTTTTCAGACTTGCAAATTGATTACGACGTAGGTATAATATGCTGTGTAGCAACCCCACAGTCGGGAATAACACTTTGTATGAGCCTCCAGCGCATGTTCACCGGCTACTTACTTATTTGAAACATGAAACGTTCTCGTCACTAAATTTAGTGATCGAGAGAAATCACAGCAATTCGAAAACGTAATTATTGTTTGTCACTAGCTTTGATCACGTATTAGTAGGCTAAAACTAACTTTAACTAAACTTTTCAACTAAAAACTTTGCCGTACACAAATTTCATCCTCACACAATAGAAAACAAATAATTCTCATAAAATATCTTGTCATGACACTCACCTGACGATATTTTCACAAATTTATACGATTTACAATGTTTTAAATCACTTTTCCACCAAAAATTCACTTGAACTACGATTTTAGCAGACGCCGCAAAGTTTTGAGGGAAAATAAATGCGTAATGGCGGCGCGGCCGGATGGGAGAGTAGAGTACCTATTTGTTAAGCCGTCTACACACGTAGTGACTACACGACAAGTTGTCTTCGCGACTTGTTAAGGTCAAATTAACATTTTCTTATATTGTTTAGTATACAATATTATTATATCAACATGTTTCTATTGATTATTAGTATGTTATATATTAATTATTGAATTTTGCACAAGTTGACGAATGTTCATTATTGTCATGTTTTCTATCACTTATTTATTCTAATGATAAAGCTAGACATTAAATGACTACATATAAGCATTTATATCATTATCCGTTCGAAAATAAAATTATCTGATAATTTTATTTAAATCAATGAACAAATTTCTTATTAACTATTGCAGTATTATTTTTAGTATTTTATTTGAAATTAGTCAAAGCCACGTATGACCTGCTCAGTAAGGCAATTAGCCTTGGTCTAAATCATGTCAGACAATTATCCATCACAACTTGTATGACTCTCATTCCAACTACATCTGTATCTCTGTTGCTACCGCGACCAGTTGCATTGTCTATAATGCCCTTAGCGGAAGCTTCTAGATTTTACCAGAACAATGGCCACGTAAGTTCCGCTTACAGAACTCTTTTGTAAAAAACCACTTGGAATTGTATTTCTGCGTGTACTACCTGAACTTAATATTAATGCCTTTATTTAACAAAGTAGTTATTTAATACATATACCAGTAAAAAGCTGAATATAGGAAATAATTAAACGTCATGTACCAAATTAGTTTCTTCACTGGACACAGATGGCGCTAAGAGATATGAGTCACAACTTGCAATTTATTTTATTTATTAGATATCCTTATAAAATCCTTTTCTAATGCATTATTCATTTTATGGGTTCTTGTCAATATCTCAGTGCTCTCCACCATGTCGCCAAGTCCATATCATGATGTATACCAAACACATACACCTTTTCATATGACCAGGGAAATAATTACTCTAGTAATGCATTACTTTGATTTTCTTCTTTGCCTTATTTCTACCCAATATAACATAGTGCAAGTATAGTACGTTGTGACTCATACCTTGATTGTGTGATGTCTCGTTTGCCGGCCATCCATGTCCAGTCCTGCAGTTCAGCCGACAGATCTGCCAGTCTCGCCTTACTGTTTCACCACCTAGGGGTTTAATTATATCATGATTCCTCCCTTCATGGAATCACATAAGTGTCCTAGATCTACCTACATATTGTTATTGCTATACATTAACTTGACCATCATATAATGTCACTATGGTGACCAGGCTTAGCGCTATGGCACTACGGAGAGGGCCCATCACGTCCCTCACCGCGCTCACTCGTATCTTACATACAAGCCAGAGCTCACCTCATCTACCGGTAGGTCCCAGCTATGGCATGGGAGTACATTTGGGCTCTTTCCTCGGTAGCGAACCACCCTTACATTGTGCAGTGGCCAGAGCCAGAGCACTTATAAAAGAGCCCTATAAATCAGTTACTACGGTAACTTCATAAGGTCCATGTGGTCCCCGAAGGACTCATATATCAAATCACTTAGTATAGTTAGTATTGAAAGTGATATAAAGTAAACCTAAGACACTTAGCTTTCCAATCCGGGTCCCCCTTGAGATGAGTATACTCATGCAATAGCTGCATAGCACTTGACACTGACTCTACTGTTATTAATTTATTATAAGACTAACTGTACGTAAAGTGATCATAAAACTTTAATAGACAGTATTGAGTTGACATTCGAGAGTGGCGCGAAGTGACATGACGTATGCTAATGACGGTAAGAAAAATAGGAGTTGCTTACCATAGAGTTCAATGTTGCTATATACAATATTTACATTTCGCGGAAGTGTCGCGACAATTCCCTTACATACATCTGCTAGGGATGGACGGACCTATTAACTAATGAAACATAAAATTATATGGACGGAGGACATTCCAAAGTCACGGTACTTATCTTAACATAAATAAAACTAAGTGTTGCAGACAAAATGTATCAAGTTTAATCTGTATGCGTAAAACTTATCTCATAAAGCTCATGTTGAAAATAAAGTTAACAAGTAATTTGGATAAATTTACATTATGCATTGTTTGAATGGCACTCGCATTCCGGCGTGCAATTGCAACGGAAACGCATGCCGGCGGCGGTCACCGACTGCTTTCACGGCGTATCGGCCCTGAGTGCCACTCGTCTCCAGACCGAACGCTTTTATTCAGGATCGCATTTCAGCTTAATGTACTGCACTGGAACTTAAAAAGGCCCGCTTTTAGCACCAAAAAACTAACGAACGCTTTCAATGTTGCTTTTACCGCAAAATATTTGCGTGGCAATTTTTTAGGCGGCCGTTTATATAGCAGTGTTTGAACATTTTCAGTTTTCGCTGCGCCATTTTCTTTGGAATAGAACATTTTTATGTCATTTTATTATTATTACGCTTCAACGTTTTATCGGCTCGATATACAAGCAAAAGTTCGACTTGCGCTCGAAGCATTTTCCGCAGTTAGGAATGTGGAAAATGCAAATTTAGAAATTTGCCGTTTTAGTTCATTAATAGCTTGATTATTCCTTATAATTGTACCTGTGTATTTAAGTATGTATATTGTATAAGTAAGTTTATATTGTATGCATTATGTATATTAATGTAATTAATTAATTTGTGTTTCCATACGAGAGTCTCGGTATTTAGGATCCTGCACCACTAAAGTTTTTGTTTAGCCCAATGGTTGACTGGTAGAGAATGCCTGAAAGCATTAATTAATTAATTAATTCATTTATTTTCAGATAAGACAATCCATAGTTATTCATTAATTAAGTCCGCCAATTGTACTTTTATATTTATATTTGTGCAATAAAGTTTAAATAAATTAATAGTTATTTCATACGTGATTCCTAGATGGGCAAACACAAGGAAAACAATTTCAAGATTTTTCGCGGTTGAAATGTCACACCAATGTCGTGTACGGAATACCGAATATACGTATATTATTCTTGCCTCAAACAGAAACTATTCGTCTATAACCTAGGCCTAGGATTTCACAGTCACTCGTATGTGTGTTTTATTTTCCATACATTCACTCATGATTCGAATCGCGCCTGCTTATTGAATATTCAAGTGTTCGCGAGCACAAATGGGATCGTAAATCTCGTTTTCCTTTTCTCCGTAGGCTCATAAGTACACATAAATGGATATCACTTTCCAATATCCGAAAGGAAAGGCGGTAAATAAAAACACGTCAAAGCATTTTATGAAAATACTTAGAGTATTATAACATCGTCTTGGGAATGGATGGGTTTTCGTGTCACCGTTAACGATCGTGACGTAGTTAAACATGAAAGTTATCTTTATGAAGATTGTAATGACTTCGTCAGTTGTTATATTTTGTCCATACACTTATTAATGTTATTTCACAATGAGGTGATGATTCACTTATGTTTCGTTGTTGACTTTGACAACGACGATGCGTAATTCAATTGTATGTCGTTTTAAGCGCTTGAATTGCCTCGTAGCTAGCTCACGCGGTCTTATTTAAGTGAAATTTCCTTAATTCGGCATGGCGAAACTAATGAATACCCAATTTATTGTTTTTACCCGTACACGCGGGGAAAAACAACAACTATAATACCAATTCCATTCTGTTATCGAAAATTTGTATGTTTCCCTGCCTTGCCTCGTGATTTTGTTTCCCTAATCTAATAGAACCACCAATTGTGTGTATTAGATTTGAAATTAGTGATCGACCCTTTGTATGTTTAGTCTCAAAACAAGCCTAATTGTTTCGGCTTGCACTGACAATTAGATGCATTATTCATTGGAAATTATAATTCGTATTGTTGATAAACAGTCCAATGATTTAGACAGCGTACTACTTGTAGATGGAAGAATTTGAATTAGTACAATGGCATATTAATTACTCATAAACGGAAATAGATTAGAAACTGACTTTCCTGTTCCTGATAAGAATATCAATATGCGAGCGTAAAATATCCACAATTTGTTGGAAAACTACGTCGGGAGGTTTTTTGGTGGATATATTTTGTTCAGTCCAAGCATGACTGATGAGAACATTTAAGATCCAACATTGTGCTTATACTGCCAATGTTGATTAGAAAACATATATGTAACTTCGACGTATGTATTTATAGTACATTGTGATACAAGTGAGCTATGTTGATCATTACATCAGAGGCGGAATTGTCACGCGAACCGTAGGTGAGCGTGATAAGAGAGCCGAGGATGTAATTATCAAAGCTCACGCGTTTCATACGACGTTTTTCAACACATTTGCGAGGAAAAAATCCTTTTCATAAAATGAAAATGGCTAAACAGGCTCCTAAGTTGTTTCCTTTAGTTATTGATGACAACCGGTTTTTACTTACATATTTGTACAATGTACATCTCCAAGAATGTACAGTGGCGTCAATTCTATTTTTCACTTTTCTATTTACCACGAGTCAACATTTTGAATAATTTAAACCAAACACGCATCATCAATGTTTACAAATATTTGTGAAATTACCTATAATGGCGCGCAATTTTTTTTTTCGTGAAGTTCGCGCGCGCAGTGCGCCCGCAGCGAGGCTTAGATGAAATCTCTAAACAGCCAATACAAAATAAAATAAATATTTTCTTATTCAATATAAATTCATGTAAAATGTTATCAAAAATGAAACGTTTCTATATCATGTCCAAGAAGACATAATCAATTAATTCACAAGAAGGATTTAATTTGTTTAGTCGAGTGAGAATCCATTTGCCGAGAATTAAAATGAAACCTGTACAAGCCGGTCAATTTAAAAATGTGAACGTGTCCTAATCGGGATATAACCAGAAAACACGAGTGTCGTAATGTTATAAAAAACACGCGTGTTTAATACCCAGGATTATGGCCCTAAAAGCGGCACAATAAGAGGCAACGTTACGAGCAAATGTGTGGAAAATATTATTAAACAGCATCATATAAATAATTGCTAATCTATTATTCCAGGTATCGAGTACCTGTACGAGAACGGACTCCTCCAACGGACAGCCGAGGACGTGGCGCAGTTCCTCCACAAAGGCGAGGGGCTGAGCAAGACCGCCATCGGGGACTACCTCGGCGAGCGGTCGGACTTCAACGAGGCCGTACTGCGGGCCTTCGTCGAGCTGCACGACTTCACGGACCTCATACTCGTGCAGGCCCTCAGGTGAACAACGTATACAACTATTTTATTCATCATTCCATTTCTAGCCCGCCTCTCTACTGCAAAGGCCTCCCTTCTGTTTTCAATAGTTTTTATCCTCCTTTCTTCTATCTATCTTTATTATTATTATCCATAATAAATTAGTTGCGTGGCGTGGCGTGCTCTGCGACTCGCTAGGCTGATGACGCTTGAATAAAGGACTGTTTGACTGTACGGGAGAAGCTCATGTTTGATTTTCCGGTAAATGAAGCAGCGGATGGGCGTTGTTGTTTGATTTGATGTTTCTGATTGCTTGTTTGAGACCAGTAGTTCCTAAACGAGAGTATGTGTTCCGAAATGAAACTATGGAGGCGCTCGCTAACTTCATATTTGTATGTAAGTATGTAAGCACTTTATTGTACACAATAACAGGTTTCCTTATTCTTCTAAAATTATATTTATAACCAAGGTAGACGTGTATCGTCAGTTACCTACCAGAGAATGATAATGTTACAGCATAATTACGTTTAATTCCTAGAAAATGACACAGAAGTCACGAATATCCTCCCTCTCCGAATCGGATATACGAGTATGTCTCTCGTTTCGTTCACTTTCATATTATTTCTCATGCATGTGATAGTCGTTAAAAAAGGAGGTTTTTATAACCGAATTTGGTGTTTATTCCAGTTCTGAAACGGTTTTTGAAACTAATATTATAAAATAATTTTCCCCTCATTGCCTCGGAAAGCCGTATTTTCTCCGTTAAAACCAGTGAGCAAAATCGCATTTTATCCACTAGTGGGCAAAGTAATTTGACCTTGGAGCGTATCTCATGCATTTCATGAACCGTGATAGTAAGACAGTTGAAATTTTCACAGATTATGTATTTCTGTTGCCACTATAACAACAAATACTAAAAAAGCGGCCAAGTGCGAGTCGGACTCGCACATGAAGGGTTCCGTGAAATAAATTGCGGTTTACGATTTATGACGTATTAAAAAAAAACTACTTATTAGATCTCGTTCAAACCAATTTTCGGTGGAAGTTTACATGGTAATGTACATCATATATTTTTTTTAGTTTCATCATTTTCTTATTTTAGAAGTTACAGGGGGGGGGACACATTTTACCACTTTGGAAGTGTCTCTCGCGCAAACTATTCAGTTTAGAAAAAAATGAATTTAGAAACCTCAATATCATTTTTGAAGACCTATCCATAGATACCCCACACGTATGGGTTTGATGAAAAAATTTTTGAGTTTCAGTTCTGAGTATGGGTACCCCTAAAACTTAATGTTTTTTTTTCGATTTTTGTGTGAAAATCTTAATGCGATTCACATAATACATCTACTTACCAAGTTTCAACATTATAGCTCTTATAGTTTCGGAAAAAAGTGGCTGTGACATACGGACGGACAGACAGACAGACGGACGGACATGACGAATCTATAAGGGTTCCGTTTTTTGCCATTTGGCTACGGAACCCTAAAAACAGAATAAAATAAATATTTAAGGGGGCTCCGATACAAAAAAACTTTTCAGAATAGGGAACATTACGCAAAACTCTTCGTAGGTGGCGACACTAGCAGCGTTGACATTGTATCTCGTTCCCACTTGCAGTATTGTCTGTGCATGTGTGTGTGAATCCCAATATTCCTATACTGGTTTACTATTAGTGGTAGTGCTGCCTCTGGCGGCAGAACATTGCAGTAATGTTCCCTATTGCTTGTTGCCTTCATCAGGCGCTGGGTTTCAAAATGTATGGGAAAACTAAACTCCCTATCCTACTCGCACTTGACCAAAAAAAAAATTGTTATTTGTTATATTTTTTTATACAAGGGTGCAAATATATTATTTAAATGAAATAAAGTTGTTTTACATGTTGCACTTTCCTCGCTACAGTGAGGTGAAAAGTTTTGTGTTACACACGGGTGCAAATGTATTTTACTTCTCGTGCGTTGAAACACTCACTACGCTCAGGATTATATTTTAGAACCACTCGCTTCGCTCGTGGTTCAACTATAGAATCCTTTCCCTTGCTCGTGTTTCAATTCCACAGTCGCGGGTAAAATACAACTTTGCACCCTTGTATATAATAACTATTGTCTTGTATATAATAATAATAACTATTAACTAACATATCACACAAATTCTATGTCGTAGCGCAATAGAGTTGCTTGATTATGTATGCGGTCTGGTTTCTAATTCAAGGGCACGCAACTGGGGCTTTGGGTACAAATATTGAATCAAACATGCAACTGTATTGCAACTTAAAACCCACGCCTAATGTATTCATGAACCGCAGAAGCATGATGGATGAATATGTATTATTTTTGCGAATGTAACTACCGAGTTGTTTATGATGACGCACTTATTCAGTCCTCGTCATTGCTTTGACAGGTATGTGGTAGAATAAATAAAGCACTGTAAAGTTTTGTGTCACATACAGTATTCTTATTGCACAGTCGCCATCACATACATAGCTACACTAAAGGTGTTCAAAAATATCGGCACATGCACCCTAATGCCTTGAAAATAGAGGTGTGTTGTAGTACCAGTAGTAGTGTGTTGGCAGCAGAGGGGTTGCAACAGTGACGAACTTGAGTTCAAGGCAAATGGGTTAAATACGAATAAAGCTTTTGCCATAAACATGAATACAGCTTCTATTATAGGATCTATAGTGTTCACCAATTTGCGCGGCTAACCTAAGCTGTTCTAATTAATCCAGTTACGTTCGTAACTTCTAGAAGTTACTCATGCGTCAGAAGATACTCAAGACTCATCAAAATACCATAATCTACCAATAAATCCATACTAATAATATTATAAATGCGAAAGTGTGTCTGTCTGACTGACTGTCTGTCTGTCTGTTACCTCTTCACGCTTAAACCGCTGAACCGATTTAGATGAAATTTGGTATAGATGTAGTTTGATTCCTGGGGAAAGAAATAGGATAGTTTTTATCCCGGAAATCATCACTTACGGGGGTGAAATCTGGGGTGAAAATTTGTATGGAACTATGATAAATATAAACGAGTTCCACGCGGACGGAGACGCGGGCAGAAGCTAGTACTTGTATAATGCAGTAGCTATACTTAGGAACTGGACTATCGAGGAGTACTGGAGTATTAAAAGGCATGAGCTGAGTAAAAGTTTGACGAAATTAGAGAGAACATAGCTATTAGCATTATAAGATCTATCTGTGTACGTGTCAGCAGTACTTAATGTCGCCTCAACGTCGGGAGCAAAGGAGAGCAGGTGATGGTACTCGTACATCAAATTATTTTCGTTGGCTCGAAGCGGTTTGGTAAACAAGCTGGCGAATGCGCTAACTTCTCGGAAAACCATTGGCAGGTTCATTGTTACCGTAATCGACCAGGAATTTTGTCGATATATTAAGTACTTCATATAATGAATTGAGTATTGCAATACCTTTTACCTTTGTTCATTTTTTTAGGATTTGTGGTTTCCATACGGATGTTTAAAAATGGCGAACTGTAGTAAAATACATTACTAAACTGGTACAGTCGCCATCACATACATAGGTACACTATATGTGTTCAAAAATATCGGCACATGCACCCTAATGCCTTGAAAATAGAGGTGTGTTCCGATGTTAGTGACGTGCTTGTTTGCTCCGATTCATGTGATGGCGACTGTACTACTTATACGGAAGCTGGTTGAGGAAAATGTAAGGGTCTGTGACAACGTCATGTAGGGAAAATGCAACTTCTACTTCACTTATCTTTTTTCGATTTTAGCACTCTAAACACAAATTATAGTTTCTTATTTCGTTAAATTCTAAGTAGGATATTTTCTTATATTTGTCTTTTTCTGAGTAGGTCAGATTTTTATTTTGTCGGATTCGTAGTAGATGGATCATCATCAGCATCATCATTTAACCTCTGTGTTAATGAATTTCATGTTCATTCGTGCATGTTACGTATCAAAATGTAGAAATACAATATGTAGAAGAGAATATACTTACATTTATTATATAATAACTACAAACAGTAATGATCAACTTACTATGATTACGACAAACTAAGAATCTGACCTACTCAGAAAAATACATATAAGAAAATACCCTACTTAGAATTTAACGAAATTAGAAACTGTACTACTTCGAAGCTGACAAAATAAGGAAATGATATATTACGAAACCGCCAAAAAAGAAACTGACCTTCTAAGAATATAACAAAATCAGAAACTGGCTTACTACGAATCCAACAGAATAAGAAACCGACCTGCGTCGCCTAAAGGAATTATACTATTTGATATGAATCTTCTCGTTAAATGTCAAAGCGCTAGTAGAAGTCAAACATGTTAAAGAAGCCTCCCTTTTCAATGTATATTTTACCACCACCGCCATCACCTGACTCGGATTCGTCATCAACACATAATCCCCAAAATCTTTTGCAGGCAATTCCTCTGGAGCTTTCGTCTACCGGGCGAGGCACAGAAGATCGACCGCATGATGGAGTGTTTCGCGCAGCGCTACTGCCAGCTCAACCCGGATATCTTCACTAACGCTGACACGTGCTACGTGCTCAGCTTCGCGATCATCATGCTCAACACGTCGCTACACAACCCCAGTGTGAAGGACAAGCCTGCGCCTGAGCAGTTTGTCGCTATGAACCGAGGGATCAACAACGGTGGCGATCTGCCACAGGAATTGCTCTTGGTAAGTTGACACACTTGTGGTTGTATAGTCTGGACATCTTCACGAACGCAGACACGTGCTACGTGCTCGGCTTTGTGTTCATCGTGCTTAACATGGCGCTGCACAACCCCAGTGTGAAGGACAAGCCTGCGCCTGAGCAGTTTGTCGCTGTGAACCGAGGGATCAACAACGGTGGCGATCTGCCACAGGAATTGCTCTTGGTAAGTTGACACACTTGTGGTTGTATAGTCTGGACATCTTCACGAACGCAGACACGTGCTACGTGCTCGGCTTTGTGTTCATCGTGCTTAACATGGCGCTGCACAACCCCAGTGTGAAGGACAAGCCTGCGCCTGAGCAGTTTGTCGCTGTGAACCGAGGGATCAACAACGGTGGCGATCTGCCACAGGAATTGCTCTTGGTAAGTTGACACACTTGTGGTTGTATAGTCTGGACATCTTCACGAACGCAGACACGTGCTACGTGCTCGGCTTTGTGTTCATCGTGCTTAACATGGCGCTGCACAACCCCAGTGTGAAGGACAAGCCTGCGCCTGAGCAGTTTGTCGCTGTGAACCGAGGGATCAACAACGGTGGCGATCTGTCACAGGAATTGCTCTTGGTAAATTGGCACACATATAATGAATAGGCAGTTATGTAGTTAAGACATCTTCGCCATGCTCAACACGTCGCTACACATCCCCAGCGTGAAGGACAAGGCGCCATGGCAGTTTGTCGCTATGAACAGAAACATCAACAACGACAATTACGTTGTACATCACATCAGGTCAGGGGATTTATTTGAAGCAAACAATAACTAGTGCGTTCTGAAGTATTTTTCTGTCAATGAAATTGTAACTATGATTAGTTGATTACATAACATTACGTTTGATTATTGCTTGTCTCCAATAAACTAGGTATAATCTTTTTTTTATTAGGAAAACTGATGGACTTTGTGTCAGGATAATTATAGATGCCTATTAATTAGTTGGCAAGGAAAATGCGTGCTAAATTTATTATCATTGGTCAATTTAATAACTTTACTAGAAAATGGTTAACTAAATATACCTAATGATGACTAACTTTAGATAAAATTCCATCATTGATGTTAACGTCTGAAATCTTCTACACTGACGTTATTTTTCAGTGATTAATTTCATATTTTAAAAGTAATTGAATATAAATGTAATAGTAATTAATCACACATGGTGGGTCAGACTTCCCCAGTAGGCACCCATTCTTTTTTTCCGGTAGGAGATTACGTAGCGTTTCAATGCGGATCATCAGTAAAACTGTGCTGTGACAAATTTGACATTTTTAATTCATCATAAACGGACAAAAAGGGAGCCAATACTTTAATTTCTTGCTAATTACTTATTACTAATGACGCAATAAGAAAAATAATGGAATCTATTGTGATTTGTCACAATAAACTAACAATATGAACTGTAGTTAGACAGAAACATTGTTTAAATAGTATATCTAACAATAGATGATTCACCTACCGATTAAACAATCTAATTTGCTTGCTCATTACGGAAATGTGTCATAGTTGAGCAATCGTAGAAAAGGTTGTTCATAGAAAGAAAATAGCTATAAAGTTTATATAAAATTGATCTTTAATTAACTTAGTTTGACGTGGTAACAATGTACAAAGTTCTCTAGAAATGCTCAGTTACTCATAAAGGCCTGTGCAAACCGGCGGAGCGCAGCGCAGATCACTTTAAATTTATCATTGTATATTCTTTTCTATTTTAATTACATTAAGGTATAAGTTCGAA
The DNA here is from genome assembly GCA_963854355.1 of Epinotia brunnichana. Lineage (NCBI taxonomy): Eukaryota > Metazoa > Arthropoda > Insecta > Lepidoptera > Tortricidae > Epinotia > Epinotia brunnichana. The sequence goes on from OY977942.1 coordinate 13,512,803, forward strand.
TGCTCTGAGACCGACCTCGGAGCATCACAGGGGATTTCTACTCGGCGGCATCGAGAAGCATGTTAGAGGATGCCGCGGCGGTAGGCGGTGGCATGCCGCGGCATCCGCCGCTATGCGCCGAGGCCTCCCGAGTGCGCCGGGGTAGCGGGGCTGCGGGAGGGGAAGGCTTGGCGCAACTCGGCGGATGACGGGGGTGAACACGTATTTTGATACCGCAATGCCGCGGTATCCCACGACATCCCACGGCATGCCATGGTCGGTGATTCGTAGGCCCGGTGCACTTCGGCGCATACTGGGGGATGCCGCCGCAGTATCGTCGGCGCTATTCAACGCGGCGGGGAGAGGATACCGCCGCGGCATCCCCCGGTATGCGCAGAAGTGCGCCGGCCGCCGGCGCTGCGCTGGCGGGCGCTCGCGGTATCGCAGGGGGTTTTCCCTCGACGGTGTGCGATGCGCGGAGTATATCCTCCTAGGTGATCTGCGCTGCCCTCCGCCGGTTTGCGCAGGCCTTTACGATATTCGTTTACGATTTTCGTGTAAATCGATTAAATTCACCACTTTAGGGGTGTAGACTCATTGATAACGTAGTGTTGCTAAATGTATAAATAAATAAATAGTATTACAATCATAAAAATATTCAAGTTTTGAAAAAAATATGCATTTTTTATTGTCCAATAGTAGGTTTAAAGTTACCAATAGAATCCTTACGCTTTTATAGAAACAAAATTGTACAACGACTATCGACCTAAACGCAGTATTTCGCGAGCGAAACAGCAATTTATTTGATTTTTCATACAACGATTAGTAAAATTAGCGGATTATGACGTCATATTTTTATATCAATTAGTATGAAGCGTTTTGGGCTGCCGCCAGCGAGGTCAATCTTTGTCTAAAATTTTTGGGAATTTTTGTTCTATAACTTATTGTATAACAGTTCATAATATCAGCCGAAAGACTTCCACTGCTGGACATAGGCCTCCCCCAAAGAGTGATAAAATGACCGGTCCTGCGCCACCCGCGTATAACAGTTGCTCCCATACAAACATTTGTTCCTCTCAAAAAACTGGTACAGTCACCATCACAAACATGTATACACTTTTGGTGGTTCTAGGACCTTATCTCTAAGCCATAAGGTCCTAGAACCACCAAAAGTGTATACATGTTTATGATGGTGACTGTACCAGTTTTTTTGGGTTTTTTTACGAATGGCATCGTAATAGTACATTATGATACAAGTGAGGTATGTTGATCATGACATCAGAGGCGGAATTATCACGCGAACCGCAGGTGAGTTTAAGAATGCGCCGAGTCCATACATACACCTTGCTGCAAGGTGCCAACGTGTCTTATTCGGGATATAAACATAACAACTCGAGTGTCGTAATGTTATTAAACACGCGTGTTTAATACCCAGGATTATGAGCCCAAAAGCGGCACAATAAGAGGCACGTTACGAGCAAATGTGTTGAAATTAGTACATTACTTACCTAGGGCGGTTAAACAAAGAATGTCTCAGATCGCAGGTATTTGACGCCCGAGCCGAAGCCAAGGGCAATAAATATGCGCTCTGAGGGTTTCTTTATTACCGCCCGTGGTGAGTACAACATTTTACGTCTCTATCTGGCCAGGAAGTGGTATTTTCCGCACGCATAGCATGCGGTAATTCCTAATTTATGGCCAGGTGGGTCATTGTCAGATTTAGGTTCGCGTCTTTTCGGTGGACATTGCCAAAGTTAAGGGCTATAAAGCCTAATTTTTGGTTGAACTCTGAATCCGCATAAACGGCGTTGCCCCTTCTATAATTTTATGTGATAAAAACATATTATATGTGAGCGTAAAGCCCTTAACTATTGACCACCGGAAAGATGATTTTTGTTTTTGTGACTGACAATGACCCAGGTATGACGTAATAGTACATTATGATACAAGTGAGGTATGTTGATCATTACATCAGAGGCGGAATTGTCACGCGAACCGCAGGTGAGCGTAATAATAGAGCCGAGGATGTAATTATCAAAGCTCACGCGTGTCATACGACGTTTTTCAACACATTTGCGAGGAAAAAATCCTTTTCATAAAATGAACATGTTACAGGCTCCTAAGTTGTTTCATTTAGTTATTGATGACAACAGGTTTTTACTCACATATTTGTACATCTCCAAGAATGTACAGTGGCGTCAATTCTATTTATCACTTTTCTATTCACCACGAGTCAACATTTTTAACAATAACCCAACACGCATCATCAATGTCATAAGTCATAAGTCATTTATTTATAATATTATAAATATTACATGTCATCGTTTGTTTAAGTAGATTAAATTAAATTAATAAACTAGGTGTGTTAACATATTACATTATTATTGTGGTAACTCATAAAAATCTTTGATGTCATAAAAAGAGTGGGTTAGAAGCCACGATTTTAATTTTCTTAAAAAGGTTGAGTTACTACCCGCGCATTTTACATTTACTGGTAGTTTGTTAAATACTTTTGGCCCCACGTGTGAGATGATTTTACTTGACTAATGTTTACAAATATTTGTGAAATTACCTATAATGGCGCGCAACTATTTTTTTTCGTGAAGTTCGCGCAGTGCGCCCGCAGCGAGGCTTAGATGAAATCTCTAAACAGCCAATACAAAATAAAATAAATATTTTCTTATTCAATATAAGTAAATTCATGTAAAATGTTATTAAAAGTAAATAGTTTTACTAAATGAAACGTTTCTATATCATATCCAACAAGAAATAATCAATTAATCCACAAGAAGGATTTAATTTGTTTAGTCGAGTAAGAATCCATTTGCCGAGAATTAAAAACAAACCTGTATAACCCTGTCAATTTAAGAATGCGCCGAGTCCATACATACACCTTGCTGCAAGGTGCCAACGTGTCTTAATCGGGATATAAATATAACTACACGAGTGGCGTAATGTTATTAAACACGCGTGTTTAATACCCAGGATTATGAGCCCAAAAGCGGCACAATAAGAGGCACGTTACGAGCAAATGTGTTGAAAAATGTGATAGAATTATGTTCCAGGCGCATGTTACTAGAAACAATCGTATTGTACGCCCTCTGTAACAATCAATTTGATTGCATTGCCCTTAATAACAAACTCGCATATAAGGTACCGAATCGTTGTATTCAGCGAGAGGCGCGTCCTCACCGGCTGTTTGTGACAGGCCGCTGCCGCACCAACGCCGCGCCGCCGGTGAGCGCGCTCCTCTGCGCAGGCTCGTTCACAATTACAATGTACATTTTAATCACATAGATATATTTGGCTTTAGTATTAGTTCATACAAAAAACAAATAACAGATGTACTCAAAAACAATACAAACTAACTGAAACACTTTGATGTTGTTTAAGCACTTAGTTTAACCATATTAACTTACATACTCAATTATCGCTCTTAATGTCACCGGGCATGTGTTTTTATTTTATTATTTTTCTTTCTCTTTTTATATTTTGTTAGTATTTAACCCCCCGGATTCACAACACTTCAGGGGCTGCTCCCCTGACTTACTCCGCATGATGATGTAATATAAAATAAGTAATAAGTGGTGAACGGTGTTGACCACACATATTGTATTTATTTTTAAGGCTAACAATTTAAGACTCACTTGTAGTGGCTGTTTGTTTACCTAAAAAAAATAAAAATATATATATATATATCTTAGTGTACCCCCCTATTTGTACGGTGCACGCCGCAGCATGTAATCTTTTAATGAGGAATGACGTAGGTGTAACATTGTTGGCCTTATCTATAAAGCGGTTGTTTACGACACTCTCGGACCCTACTGCGCTGCCTTTTATCAGTACTCTGCCGCTTCTCAGTAGCGCATTAACTGCGAAGTTTTATAACAGGTTATTAAATTGCGCTTTAAGTGTCCATCGATTTCCATCAGTTTAGTGCACTATTGTGATTTTATGGGTTAAATAGCAGTGATTTTATTATCTTCCAGTCATTATACGAGTCTATAAAGACGGAGCCGTTCAAGATACCCGAGGACGACGGCAACGATCTCATGCACACGTTCTTTAACCCGGACAAGGAGGGCTGGCTGTGGAAACAGGGCGGCAGGTACGATACGACCTCTCCTCTAGCTCTAGTATGAGTTTTATCGATACATATACGTTTTCGAACGCGTTTGCGTTTAGTTTCAATTTGTATGGCAACGCGTAGGTAGTTCCTAATAGTTACCACCAGAGTAGTGTTGTGGATAACGCTCATTTCGAGGCATATAGACTCGAGCCTTAAATACTCCCGAGGCTTAAAGACTCGATGCTGTTTAAGAACCGTGTTGGTTTATTTTACGCATATTAATGCAAAATATTGACTTTTCGTCACTTGAGTCTTTAAGCCTCGGGAGTCTTTAGGGTTCGAGTATTTAAGCCACAAAATGAGCGTTATCCACAACACTGCACCAGAGGCGTTATTTGCGTTGCCATACAAATTGAAACTAAACGCAAACGCGTTCGAAAATGTATTGTATCAATAAAACTTATACCTCTGTAGCCTCATGAATACGCAATTGAGAGGATAAATTGGCTTGGAAGTAGTTGGCTTTTATATTATTTGCAAACACTGGTATTGCATTGTTTTAGGGGTTTCAGTAGTTGGCTTTTCTATTATTTCCTAACTCTAGTACTGGGCATTTTCATTCAAACGTGCGACTTTTACTTTTTTCCTCAGAATTCAGCTTTTTTTGGCTTTTCCTGTTCATAATCATGGGCACTCTTAATCCCGAAAACTAAATTCTGAGAAAAAAAGTAAAAATCGCACATTTTTGTGAAAACGCCCAACTGCATTGGTTTAGGGATTTGTAGACACGCAATGAAAAGAAAGAAAAATGTAGTTACAGTTTGTTTGTGTCAGTGGTCAAGATCGTCTTTGGGTCATCGAGCCAACGTAGTAAGTTATAGTTGGCTTAAAAAAGAAGTGGGTAGAGCAAACAATAATAAAGTAAAATTTGATCATTATATTTATCTTGTCTTTTGTAATAGGGAACATTACGCAAAGCTCTGCGTAGGGGGCGACACTAACACAACCCGTAAACAAACCGCCATGACGTACAATTTTTTTTTTAATTACCTAACAAACAATAGCGAATAATTGATGAAAACGCGTTAAACTACAATCGTTTTAAATATTATCATTCGTGTGTAAAATACCTGTACTGTGATATTAAAATGGCAGCCTATAGCTATTTAAAGGTGGATGAGGGCTTTTTTTTGCTTTACGACGTATTGCCGCTTCCCATAGTTTTCGTATCATCGTTTCCTTCGGAAATGAATGATGCCCTTCATTCTTGCATCCAATTACGCAGCACTGATGCATTTTATTTACTGAAATATTTTCTTCCCTATTTGATCTAGAGCTTTGAAGTGAAGGACTTGTCAAAGTTGTCAAAAAAACGGTTTACTAATTGTGTTAGTGCTGCACTCTGGCGGCAGAACATTGCAGTAATGTTCCCTATTTCGATTCTTTATTCCAACGACTGCTAATAGTAATATTGTTTCAATTACAGATATAAGTCTTGGAAGAGACGGTGGTTTATACTCAACGATAACTGCTTATACTACTTCGAATACACGACGGACAAGGAACCTCGGGGGATCATTCCACTTGAAAATATTTCTGTAAGTATCCAAAAATAAATGCGTTGCCGCTACCTGTATATTTTTATTATCCGCTGACGATATACTAACTGAAAAATTGGCGATCACGTGTGCGGGTCACGGGTGTAGATGTAAGGGTTTTGTCGAAAGAGTGTTTTCTCAAACATGCAATGAAATGTCGTCATTACGTGGGTTACATCAGGCTTCAAAGTGTCACGTTTCGGGCGGATCAACTCGAGAGAACTGTAAAGGAATTTTATACGAAATTGAAGGCCTAGGCCGGGAAGTATTTTTTTTTTAAATTTTCATTCCACTATTTGTGGCACAGCATTACGGCATTCAGCCATGAAATGTAGTTTGATTTGAGGAGTTTTTATTTATTTATTTCATTGCATGTTTGAGAAAAGCACTGCATGCCTGGCCGTGAAAAGGGCTTGCCGGCTTCGTATTACTATCTTAGTCTAAAACCTACTCACCCGGCAAGTCCTTCTTTGCCGGCGTCTGCATTAATGTACTATTAATTGGCGTAGGATGCCTAAAATCAAGATAGTGCATCACATAAATAATAAAAATGGTGGTGCTCGTGTTATGGCTGTCACACATTTGCGTCGTGACATCATCATGCATCCCACTATTGGGCAAAGGCCTCCTCTCAAAACCTAACATATTATCATTTCAAAAATAAAACTTTTAGTGCCACTTCACTATTCTATTGAATCGAAGTGAATTTAAATAAACTAATCCAATCACTCATCCTTGATTGCAAATCAAATATTGGTGAAACGTGAAATCGTCAAATAATTAACTTTAACAAAATTATATGATGATAATGACTTTATATAATGTAATTACCTCCTTACCCTCCTAAGACCCCGAGTACAAAATTTTGTACAAATTTCAAAATTTACTTTGGACTTTTACTGAATGTCAAAAAAGTGCCTAATTCAATGACACAAAATCGTAGTCTGGGCCCCAGGAGGTTAAGACTTTAAAATTATTTGGATTCCTCCCGATAACAAGAGTAAAAAAAGGTTGCCTATAGTGAGTGACAGACGTACGAACTATAAAATCGTGAATTTGAAAGTCGAGAACTTACTCGGCTCGGCGTCAAAGACACGTTAAAGCTTGCTACACGATGTCGTCGACAAAGGAAGATTTAGGACTGACATTACATCATATTTTGAAAACCAATAAAAAGAAAATCAAACGGCGAGAGTGGGTGAAGGACTGGCTTAATACAAGCGATCCTCACCCATAGACTACACAAACAAAATGGCGACTCGCGACTCGCGGTAGTGACAGATAGGCGGGCTACGAGCAAAATTCAAACGTGTACACCAACCTCCCCAGATTTTTTCACGTGCCAGCAGCACTGTATGTTAATTAGTAATATGATATTTCTCAAACAAGCAATGAAATGTCGTCATTCCCTGCGTTATAACAGGCTTCAAAGTATCACGTTTCGGGCGGAACAATTTGAGAGAACTGTAAAGGAATTTCATACGAAATTGAGGGCCTAGGCCGGGAAGTAATTCTTTTTTTAATTTTTGGCACAATTTGTGGCACAGCATCACGGGTGTTCAGCCATGAAAATTTGTTTGATTTCTTGAAGTTTTATTTATTTATTTCATTGCATGTTTGAGAAAAGCACTATATGTACATGCCTGACCGTTTCTTTCCCGGCGTCTGCAGTAATGTACTAATTGTATGTATCCAGGTCCGGCCGACGAGCGACCGGCAGCGGCCGCACTGCCTGGAGCTGTACGCGAGCGGCGGCGCGGACCTCATCAAGGCCTGCAAGACCGACTCCGAGGGGAAGGTCGTCGAGGGAAAACATACTGTTTATAGGTGACACTTATTATTCTACGTCACACCACACCTGCCCATAAACTGGCGTATGCGTAATCCCACTTCCTGGCCAGGACAGCTTCAGATCGCATATTTATCATTATCACCCTTGCTTTCGGCTCGGGTTTTAAATACCTGTGATTGGAGAAATCCTTTTTACCGCCCTATAAGGTCCTAGGTAAGTACGTCACGTCTGATGTTGAGCGAATACCGTAGTCCATGGATTAGTTTGTGTCGTATCACGCCTACGTTTGAACCAATAATATTTAGTTATTTACAATGCACTTGCTATGAAAGTGCGCCTTTATATGGTTCATCATAAAGACGGGAAGTCGTCTATGCCGGCATGGGTTGCCGGGCGGGGCCATAAATAACTATTTCTCAAACATGCAATGATATTTCGTCATTACGTGGGTTATATCAGGCTTCAAAGTATCACGTTTCGGGCGGATCAACTCGAGAGAACTGTAAAGGAATTTCATACGACATTGAAGGCCTAGGCCGGGAAGTTATTTTTTTAATGTTCAGTCCTCTATTTGTGGCACAGCATCACGGCATTCAGCCATGAAAATTTGTTTTCATATCTCATGCTCTGAAAGTGGGTCGTTGTTGTTCTAAAAAGTGTGCTGAAAGTGATACGTTTCTGCTCTAGAGCATAGTGTATTCCTATTGGTCCTTAACAATATGTTATGGCGAGGTTAAGTGGAGCTATAGCTATCTATAGCTCCACTTAACCTCGCCATAACATATTGTTAAATTTTCCTTCTGTGGTTTTTTTTTACTTTCCTCGTATTCGATATGAAAAGTAGAGTGTTTAACTCGGGTGAAAGTCACCCATTTCTGACTCGAATTATTGGCGCTCTCACTTCGTTCGAGCGCCAAAATATCTCGTCAGAAATGGGTCCCTTTAAGCCCTTGGTTAACAATCTACTATTGATTTTAGGAGATTTTATTTATTTATTTCATTGCATGTTTGAGAAAAGCACTATACATGCCTGGCCGTGAAGAGGGCTTGCCGGGTGAGTAGGTATAGACGGCCGACCGTAGGGAGGATTTTCAGTTCTGAGTATGGACTCAGAACTGAAAATCAAAAAAAAAAATCATCAAACCCATACGTGTGGTCTATGGATAGGTCTTCAAAAATTATATTGAGGTTTCTAATATGATTTTTTTCTAAACTGAATAGTTTGCGCGAGAGATACTTCCAAAGTGGTAAAATGTGTCCCCCCCCTGTAACTTCTAAAATAAGAGAATGATAAAACTAAAAAAATATATGATGTACATTACCATGCAAACTTCCATCGAAAATTGGTTTGAACGAGATCTAGTAAGTAGTTTTTTTTTAACACGTCATAAATCGTAAACCGCAATTTATTTCACAAAACCCTTCATGTGCGAGTCCGACTCGCACTTGGCCGCTTTTGTATGTTTGTTAACTATTGAGAAAATCGCTTTTTATCCACATGTGAAGAAAGTAGACGTAGAACGTTAAAAGTACTATGACGTAGAACGTTAAATGTTTATTTTTGTTTTTTGTAGGTATATTGGAATGACTATAATTCCACGTTGTCAGCATAGAGGTTGCTACGGGTATCACAGAACGCAGATAATGTTCATGCGTTGACACTATGTTCTTTATGAAAAAATGTTCCGTCAGGTGAATGTCACTGTGTCCACGGATATCGATTTATTAATTTGACTGTACCGTTATTCGAAGCTTATTTAATTGAGAGAGAGGCACATTGTTTCCCGCCATGTTATTGCTATCTCTTTCTTTCACATTTCCCCCTCCAACGGGGACCCCCACCACCTGGCAGTGGGGATAAGTCTCAGTTTAGACTTTATCCCATTTTGGTTCGTCATTGGCGTCTAGTTTCCCGCCGCGGTAAGTCGCACTAGCAAAAGTATTACGACTCAGAGTAATTTAGTAACGGACAGTGTTCAAATAAGTATCTTGGAACCAAGTGAAAACTACGCTGTTTAAAAAATATAATTACTGTGGGCAAATCATTATCCGCAAGTATAATCGTAAGTTGTGACTTGTGACAACGAATTCACGTAAGTAATTCATTTATATTGCTATGAGAGCTATTGTGAAAGAGTTTCCGAGTATTTATCTACCCTCAGTAATCATTTTAAAAAGAAAAATTTTGATTAACGGTTTTACCGTTCGATATGTATTGTTAATTTGATTTGTAGAATATGGAGGGTGATAATGGAGTACAGGAGGACAAAGAAGGTGTCGCAAATAAGCAGGCGCCGAGACGTGCATCTAGCGAATCAAATAGTAGTGACTCCAGCTCCTCCGACTCTTCGAGTTCGGGTCCAAAACACAAGTGCAGCCGTCGCAGTAAGAAAAGGGGGGGGCAGAAAAAAGGCCTCTCACCAACTGCTTATATTAACGCAACAGGTAAATGAGCTACGAGCACTTGTTAATCCCGATAACATTCGTAATCACGACGATGATTTTGATGTACATTCCGTAGTCTCGGACAACGTCAGTCGTGATCTTTATGACGAAAACGAACCCCAGCCGGGTCCTTCGAAACCCTTTGTTTTGGGTCTTGTTACTAAATTAAAAGATCCTGCAATTCCCGAGGCTACGGAAGACCAAGTAAAACTTTTGTGTGATGTGCAGCGCCTCGATAGTAAAGGCTGGAATGATATACGTTATGCCGAGACACAAAAAGTTTACAGTCGCACCCCGGGTTACACCGATTTGGAGGTAAACGAGGAGGTTAAACAATATGATACAAACCATCATTTAGTTCACTCTGACAAAGCGTACGGTGCATTGACCTTTTGTATAATAAAACAACAAGAAGCACTGCACGCTGCAGTAGCGGAAATACGCAATTTTACCAGATCGGGGGGTGAATTTTCGTATGACACTTTCTGCGACAAGGTGAATAGCGTTCTTCTAGGTAGTGACCTTTTAAAGGTCTCGGAGGACTTATTACAGCTAGTTTGCGGTCACCGAGCAGAGGTGATAGACATGAGGCGAAATGGAATAACGAAACATATTAAAGATCCTTTGGTCAAGGCAGCCATTCGCAAGATTCCTCCATCCAGCTCTTCGCTTTTTAGCACAGAATCGTTCACATCAAAAATTGAGAACCATGGTGGTGTTCGTAAGTGCTTCTGGCCCCTGAAAAAGACTACTGTTTCGCAAACAGATGAGACTAAGGCCGTCGCAGCCACTCCCTCGCAGGGAACAGCGCTCCACAAGGTACCCTCGCAGGGTTACTACAATCATGCACAGGCCGCTGGTAGCACACCTTCGTGTTTTAATCACGCTTACCGGGGATATGCCCCAGTACAGCAAGCTCCTCCCCCGCGGGGAAGTAACAATTATAACTATCCTTCGCAAGGATACAACAATGCATTTAAGGCTGGTCCGAGCATTTCCTTTCGAGGACGTCAGAATAAACAATATCAGTCAAGACCTCAACCCAGAAGCGCACGTAAGCGACCAGCATCCCCCACAGAGTATAATGCATATAAACGAGGTAAGTATTGACAAGAGGTTCAGGGCAGGTCGACTGACGCAGTTTTGAAATACTTGGGAGATGATGGGCGCACCAGATCACTTACTATGGATATTGAACGGGTATCGCATACCCTCTATGCAAAAACCACCCATAGTTTTTCCAAATCGTTGCAGCAACAATTTAGAATGCCCGCATACACAGGAAATAACCAAGATTATCAATCAAATGAAAAAACAGGGCGTTCTAGAGGCAGTGAGTCTGTCTACAAGTTTTCTGTCAATAATGTTTTAAGTGCCCAAGAGCGTCAGCTCGTCCCGACCCATTTTCAATCAGAAGGCATTAAATCGGTACATAGAGACCTAACATTTTGGATTAATAAACGTGCACCGCGTGCCGAACTTCATCCAACCACAAGATTGGCTGTGCAAGATAATTGTGGAGAAATTAGAGGTGCTCGGTTGGCTAATCAATTACGAAAAGTCTCTATTAACGCCTCAAAAGGCATTGGTATACTTGGGCGTATGGTGGGATCTTCAAAAAAGTCTGCCAGTCGAAAAAAATCCTATGTTAATAGACAGGATCCACCGGATGTTTTTTGTCAAAAGAACCAGCCGGAAAGACTTATTAAAGAGGTTAGTGGGACTCCTCAACTTTGCAAGTTTAACAGTTCCACGGAGGAGATTAAACTACCGAGCACTTCTAAATTTCCTCAATGCAATGCCAAGGTTCTCGAGGTCGATATACGCCATTCCCATCAAAGCGAAGGAAAATCTGACATGGTGGTTGCGCAATTACCACTACCCTTCGCCGATCCCCCTGCCTCCATCGTCACATTTTCTAACGACGGACGTCTCATACCTTGCCTGGGGAGCCCAATTAGACGATCATTCTCTGACTGGATTTTGGACCAGATCGGAACAAAAATTGCACTGCAATCAAAAAGTGATGCTTGCTGTTTTGAAGGTACTAAAAGGTCATTGTCGGTACCTGACCTCTCCAGTAAATGTTCAATGCGACAACAAAACGGTACTAGCCTACTTATGCAATCAGGGTGGATCAAAATCGAGCCCCCTTCTGGAACTAACATACTAAGCGTTTCGAATACTGGATCAATATCACATCCACTTGAACTTATTCCATATTCCGGGAAAATACAACAGCCACGCAGATCACCTGCCCAGAAACCGGGCATCAGTTGTGTATGTCCTGGTAGTACCACGATGGAATCGGGTTTATTGGCGCGCGGACATCAAAGCGCGCCCCCTTGCAGCCTCCTTCACGATACAATCTCTGGGCAGATTCCTGATCGATGTCACGACGGGGTTACCCCCTCCACGAGTTCAGGAAATGGTACTAGAGGTCTGGAAGTGTGGGGGTGGTCTGAAAGCCTAAGCGATTGGAGTCCAGATCAGATAAAACTTCTCGAGCAATCTTGGCGAGCTTCTACACGTAAAACATATGACATAGCGTGGAAGAAGTGGGTTCTTTGGGCTACTAGTCAAGGCGTTAATTATAGGACACCGTCAGGTTCAGATGTAGCAAAATATCTATCAGATCTTCATCTAGTCCATAATCTGTCGTATAGGACTATTTTACTTTATAAGTCAGTTGTGTCAACATTATGTAACGCTGAAGCGTCTGGCCAACTAAGTTCACACATTCTTGTGAAACAAGTCCTGAAGTCTATAGCTTTGCAGAAACCCATTAGCAAAAACCCGCCTATTTGGAATGTTGAGATTCTTTTGAACCATCTAGCTAAATGCAATGTAAACCTAGAAAGCTGTTTCGATACGTGTAGACATACTGCAATGTTACTTCTTCTTTGCTCTGGCAGAAGGATTCATGATTTAACATTATTAAAAGTTGATTGTAAGCATTTTGTGCAGTCAGATGATTTTGTTACTTTTTGGCAGGAATTTGGCTCTAAGACAGATTGTGCTGATTATCGACAGTCTGGATGGAAATTGTTATATAATCCTACCTGTCAAAACTTAAATCCTGTATTCTGGGTCAATCACACTATTTCAATTTTAAAAAATAGGCGAGATTTAGTCAATATAGATAGTCTATTTGTCACTTTAAGGGGTGAAGTGAGAACGGCCTCCCGGACAATAATTTCGGGATGGATAAAAAGTGTGTTTAAGGAAGCAGGCATTACAGCGACGCCGGGCAGCATCCGTTCCGCTGTTGCGTCAAAAAATTGGGTTGATAATTTCCCTGTGGATGACATTCTTGCCCGTGGTAATTGGCGATCAGAAAATACTTTTAGTCGTTACTACAGGCGCGAGGTAATGCCTGTGTCTTCTAATGATGTTTCTATAAATGTTTCACGATTGTTTGAAGCAATTGAATAATCCTTGAGTACCTAAATATGTAATAGTAGGTTACAGAACCTTTTTGTTTGAAATAAATGATTTTCTCAACATATGCCTTTTATATTTTTTATAAAAGTATATCACAAAACTAACAGATCACATTGGCATCTTCTTTTCCACCACCACCAGGCGATAACAAACAGGTCTCAATTAAATAAGCTTCGAATAACGGTACAGTCAAATTAATAGACGCGTTTTACATACCAATAAAACGCATATTAATTTACTTACCTTATTCGAAGCTTATGAGTAAACTCTGCCTGGTGGAATTTAATTTCGATCCAATGACGAACCAAAATGGGATATAGTCTAAACTGAGACTTATCCCCACTGCCAGGTGGTGGGGGTCCCCGTTGGAGGGGGAAATGTGAAAGAAAGAGATAGCAATAACATGGCGGGAAACAATGTGCCTCTCTCTCAATTAAATAAGCTTCGAATAAGGTAAGTAAATTAATATGCGTTTTATTGGTAGGTAAAACGCGTCTATTAATATTTTATGTATCTTGGAAGTTTGCAGCAATTTGATTCCAAGAAAACTTATTACTTTTCTTTAACCGTTGTGTGCAAGTGTTATCGAGACACGGGCCTTTGAGACACGCCCTTTTGGATAGGGATTCAACATCCCACACTCAAGCGATTTCCGAAATCTTATTTGGCGCATTGCGCTGGAACGGACAGCTGTTTTCACATCGTCCCTCATCGTCTGCGTGGTCTAGCGTCCGCATAGTGCCACTAGTTTTACTGAGCTGCTACGTACGCCAGTTCGAGCCTCAACGAGGATAAATATTTTTGTATTTTTATTTCTTTGGTTTTTGTTTTATTTAAGGTTGTTCCTATTTCGCCCTTTGTTTGGTTTTTTTCATTTTGTTTAATTTAATTTCACAACTTGTTCTTTTCCGTATTTTATAAATATAATTGTCACAAAGTGGTTGCTCAATTATTTATTCACCTTCGCAGCATAAGAACCAGAATCATTTCATTGGCGCCCACAGGGTTGATGAAGGTTGAGCACGCACTATTTAAATGTTTTTGTACGTAGGTAGTTGCTTTTTATAACGCGCTAAGATTTTAATTTAAGTTTTTTTTCTCTTATTTGTGTAAAGCTTTTGTTTGTTGGTCTTTAAACATGGACGTGAATTTTCTTTTGAAGGACGAGTTCATGTTTGAACTCGCTTGCAGGGGCGTGTATGATGTGGAAACAGTAGCTCCGATGCGTAGAATTCTTAGAGAAATTATTAAGAAGGAATCGAGTGGTGTTTGTTCTATTGCGTTTAAGGTACCAAAGAGCTGCATTGAGAACCCCCTGTCAGAGATAATCACTTGCGAGTCTAAATTTAAATCACTGTCTGCTGCACTCGGTGAGATTACGGACGGGACCGATCGTTCCAACTTTAGTAGGATTTGTACTCGCCTCGCTCATTTGTTAGGTCGCATTAAATTGGTTATTCCGACAGAACAAGGCCTCATAGAAAAACACTTGTCTATATTGAATAAAATCCAGGAGGCTACTGCTAGAATGCAAACATTGGAAAATGTGGATGAAGAGGATGATGAGTGTATTTCAGAGCGCGACAAAGAAATTTTGCATAAATCGCTGGGTGAGGAAGCCTCGAGTATAATAGACAATCTGGAGCAGGAAAAGATGTCCGATGTTAAGTTTTCATACAAACCAATTGTAGGGTTAGGTACGGCCCCACTAGTGGGGTCTGAGCTAGGCAATAGGTGCGGTCAGTCAGAGACTTTACAGCCTCCGTTATTCAAGGACAGTGATTTAAGACGTTCACAACATCAGCGTACTTCCACCCCTGATGTGGATGTCAAGAAAAGGAAATTGGTCCCAATTAAGGACTGGGGCATAAAATTTAATGGTAAGGGGACTTTGAGCATCAATGCGTTCCTAGAACGGGTCGTGGAGTTAAAAGATGCTCGCAACGCCACTGAAACCGACTTATTTCGTTACGCTATTGACCTATTTGAGGATGACGCTCTGATTTGGTTCCGTGCTAATCGTGACAGAGCCTCCTGCTGGGATGAGCTAGTACGGCTCCTGATTAGTTCATTTCAAAGTCCATTTTATGAGGAAGAATTATTGGATGAGATAAAGAGGCGCACTCAGAGTAAACATGAAAACGTACAGATTTACATGTCTGTGATGCAGAACATGTTCAATCGCTTACCCACCAGGTTATCAGATCAACAGAAGCTGGCCATTCTGTTGAGAAACATCCAACCAGTTCTTCAAAGAGCGGTGTGTAGAGACCATTTTAACACAATATCAGAATTGGTTGAAGTCTTAAGGGTTATTGAAAGAACGAACGTCAATTGCGAGAACTTTCAAGAGCCCTGCCAGGGTCGGTGTGTTGTCGAGCCCGATCTAGTATTCCGTGGCAAGGAGATTAATGCTTTGAATCGGAACCCCAATATGCAGGGTATAAGGATGACAGCCACGATGAGATGCTGGAATTGCCGAAACACTGGGCACGTTTTCAGAGAATGTCCAGCTGAAAAGCAAAGGGTATTCTGTTACAAATGCGGGAAATTTGGATCTACGGTTAAGAAATGCCCTTGCAGCAATTCGGGAAACGCCAATTCGGAAGGCAAACCTGCCGAACTCCTTCCGAAATAAATTATATTGATAATGATTGGCAGGCCTGGCTGGCGGTAATTCACTCCTTCTTTGAGTCAGGGGAGATTAACAGAATTGAAACTAAGCCTCAGGATAAACGCTATTATGTTTCCTTCAAGATTTTAGGGAAAACATTTTCAGGGCTTTTGGACTCGGGCGCAACTATTTCGGTGATTTCAGAGGGTTTTCACACGCGGTTGATGTCTTTTGGTATGCAGGCGGAGAACATACCTCAGCAGTGTCTGTCTACCGCCGATGGCACACGTCATACCGTTGACTCTGTTGTTTATCTCCCCATAGAATCCTTTGGAAAATACAAAGTTATTAAATGTCATGTTATGAAACAACTAAACCACGAGGTTATCCTAGGCATGAACTTCTTCGAGCAGTTTGGGTTAGAAATCAACTGCGGCTGCGATCATACAGACATATTGAGCAGCGAAGATATTGCGGAGTTCAGCTCGCCTAATCCAGTTATTTCTAGAGATGAGTTAACGCCGGGGCAAAAAACGTCCTTAGACTTGATTATCAAGGAAATGCGTGAGCAAATAGGCACGGGTATTGGTAGAACACACTTGATTGAGCACCATATTGAAACGGAAAATCATTTACCTGTGTGCCAGAGGCAATATCCGTTCGCTCCCCCCATAATGAAAGAATTAGAAGCTGAGATAGAAGAAATGTTAGCTAACGACATCATTGAACCATCTCACAGTTCTTGGCGCTCTCCGGTCCTCCTGGTTAAAAAAGCATCGGGTAAAAACAGACTGTGCCTAGACAGTAGGCAACTAAACAAAGTTACCAAGAAGGATTCATATCCTCTACCCAGAATATCTGTGATACTAGACAGTCTAAGGAATGCTCGTTACCTGTCCACCATAGATCTGCGTTCAGCATTCTGGCAAATACCGTTAGAGGAATCTAGCAAAGAAAAAACGGCTTTCGGTATAAGTGGAAAAGGGCTTTTCCAATTTAAGGTTATGCCGTTTGGGTTGTGTAATGCTTCCCAAACTCAACAACGTTTCATGGATAGGTTATTTCCACCGGAATACGAAGGAAAGATATTCACTTACCTGGATGACATAGTCATTTGCAATAGTAGTTTTGAAGAGCATCTTTCCTCGTTAAAATGGGTCATAGACCAATTGAAGATGGCTGGTTTGACAGTTAATACGGAAAAATGTGAGTTTGCACGGTCTTCACTCAGATATCTGGGTTATCTGGTAGATAAAGAGGGTTTAAGGACAGATCCAGATAAAGTGAGTGCGATACTTAACTATCCACGGCCAGAAACATTTACGGAATTAAAGCGGTTTATTGGTATGGCTAGTTGGTATAGGCGGTTTGTTGAGAATTTTGCCATGGTGGCCGCGCCTTTACATGAACTTACGAAAGGTGGGAAAAAGGGCAAGCGTATAGTTTGGAACATTGAGGCGGAGAATGCGTTCACGAATTTAAAAACAGCCTTGACCTCAACCCCGGTTTTGAGTGTTCCGGATTTCAGCCAGGAATTTTCTGTGCAGTGCGATGCGTCGAACAGAGGAACAGGTGCGGTTTTGTTTCAGAAGAGTGAGGGAGTTGAAAGGCCGATCGCCTATACCAGTTCTAAACTTACGGATAGGGAGAGAAATTATTCAGCGTCTGAGAGGGAGTTATTAAGCGTCCTTCACGCAGTAGAAAAATTCAGGCCATATGTTGAGGGAAGTCACTTCAAAGTAATTTCTGATCATAGTGCTTTGCAGTGGCTTCACAAAAACAAAGATCCACACGGCCGACTAGCTAGATGGGCCATGCGTCTGCAACAGTTTGACTATGAAATAGTTTTTCGCAAAGGCAAGCAGAATGTTGTTCCAGACGCGTTGTCAAGAGCTTTGAACGCAGAAGACGTAAATGTGTTGGAAATCAGGGCAGAAAATAAAGATGACTGGTATAAGGCACAGGAAGAGAAGGTACTAAGCGGATCGCATTCGGAAGATTGGCAGCTTAGTCAGGACCGACTTTGGAAATACTTGAAGCTGAAGCAATTTCCAGAGGAAAAATATAACTGGAAATTGGTAGTTCCAGAATCGCTTAGAAGCCAGGTTTTGAATGAATGTCATGATGATCCGACCGCGGGTCACTTTGGTGTCAAGAAAACAGTAAATAGAGTTAGGCAACACTACTTTTGGCCCTCCCTCATTAGCGACGTTAAACTTTATGTCAGAAAATGTGAGGTCTGCGCCAGCCATAAACCATCACAGTTACCTCCAAGTGGCATGATGGGGCGACAAAGAGAAGTGTCGGGGCCATTTCAGGTTGTATCAGTAGACCTAATGGGTCCATTCCCACGTTCTAAGCAGGGTAATACTATGTTATTAGTGCTTTCATGCTGGTTCAGCAAGTTTTCTCTGCTATTCCCTTTACGCACAGGTAAAGCATCTAACATTGTTAAAATTTTAGAAGAACAAGTAATATTAGTTTATGGCTCCCCGGATGTAATTATTTGTGACAATGGAAAACAATTTGTAGCCAACCAGTTTAAGGAGATGGCAGAGAACTATGGCGTAGACTTGTGGTATACACCTTATTATCATCCTCAGGCGAACCCGACAGAGAGAGTGAATAAGGTCATCGGAACAGCCATAGCCTGTTATGTGAGGGATAATCATAGGGATTGGGATAAGTACATCCATCACATTGCACATGCCATAAGAACTTCGGTTCATGAGGTAACGGGAAAGACGCCATCTTATCTGTTCTTTGGGCGAGAGACCTCTGTTCTAGGTAACAAATGCGGGCATTTTCAGGAGGAGGTTCCGCTGAAATGCAATAGAGAGGGTTTTGAGTCTTATTTAAAGTCAAGAAATGAAATCTACGCTGACATTAAAGAGAGGTTGAGAAGAGCACATGAGGAAAATTCCAAGCAATATAACAAACGACGGCGTATTTGTGAGTATCGGGAAGGAGATATGGTTTGGAAACGCACCAAATTCCTATCAAATGCTGCGAAAGGATTCATGTCTAAATTGTCACCGAAGTTCGAGAAAGCCATCGTTGCTAAGAAGTTATCGACAGACGTCTATAAATTAGTTAGTGTCAGAGGCAAAGACTTGGGCAAATGGCACTCATCGGACCTAAAGCGCATGTTATGAATCCGGGGCGGATTCTTCTGAGGAGAGGGGATATTGGAATGACTATAATTCCACGTTGTCAGCATAGAGGTTGCTACGGGTATCACAGAACGCAGATAATGTTCATGCGTTGACACTATGTTCTTTATGAAAAAATGTTCCGTCAGGTGAATGTCACTGTGTCCACGGATATCGATTTATTAATATTTTATGTATCTTGGAAGTTTGCAGCAATTTGATTCCAAGAAAACTTATTACTTTTCTTTAACCGTTGTGTGCAAGTGTTATCGAGACACGGGCCTTTGAGACACGCCCTTTTGGATAGGGATTCAACATCCCACACTCAAGCGATTTCCGAAATCTTATTTGGCGCATTGCGCTGGAACGGACAGCTGTTTTCACATCGTCCCTCATCGTCTGCGTGGTCTAGCGTCCGCATAGTGCCACTAGTTTTACTGAGCTGCTACGTACGCCAGTTCGAGCCTCAACGAGGATAAATATTTTTGTATTTTTATTTCTTTGGTTTTTGTTTTATTTAAGGTTGTTCCTATTTCGCCCTTTGTTTGGTTTTTTTCATTTTGTTTAATTTAATTTCACAACTTGTTCTTTTCCGTATTTTATAAATATAATTGTCACAAAGTGGTTGCTCAATTATTTATTCACCTTCGCAGCATAAGAACCAGAATCATTTCAATATTTTATGACGTATTTTTGTTTAACTTTTTTTTTATTACTTTTTTTTTTTTACTTTTTTTTATTTATTTTTTTACTTTTTTTAAAACTTTATTTCACTTTTTTTTTAAACTTTTTTTTACCCTTTTTCTTATATTCCTCGCTGTAGTGAGGTGAAAAGATTTGTGTAATACACGGGTGAAAAGTTATTTTATGGTTCGTGTGTTGAAACACTCGCTACGCTCAGGATTCTATTTTTGAACTACTCGCTTCGCTCGTGGTCAATCATAGAATCCTTTCGCTAGCTCGTGTGAACACTCGCAGGTAAAATACAACTTTCCCCCCTTGTATAACAAATAACTAATAAAATGACGTCTTCTAAATTCCCCTAGGCACCAAACGGCCTTTTTTAAAAGGCGTTAGGTATTTAATGGAATTTATATGATTGATTCTAAATGGTGTAGTGCTCCATTTTTTCTTGTATGGTGGAGTTAGGTGGATCGGCTGTCCTGTATTTTACGGGTTGTCCTGAATTGGTTGGCACGAATTTTTCATTGTCCTGTATTTTGGCGAAACCAAACGGTTTATCCCATATTTTAACCTCGAATCCCGTATTTTCAATGCAGTTGCCCCGTAAAACCGGAAATCAGATCTGGTCACCCTAGGTGGAGTTGGGTAGGTTGGGGCATCTTTAGATGAAGTGTAGTGTGTTTATTTAATAATTTTGTCCTCATTTCCAGAATGTCGGCATCGGCGGCGGAGGAGCGCGACGAGTGGATCGAGTGTCTGCGGCGCTCCATCAGCCACAATCCCTTCTACGACATGCTCGCCCAGCGCAAGAAGAAGGCGCAGCACAGCGTGCACGCCGGCTCACACTAGACACGGAGGAGCGCGACGAGTGGATCGAGTGTCTGCGGCGCTCCATCAGCCACAATCCCTTCTACGACATGCTCGCCCAGCGCAAGAAGAAGGCGCAGCACAGCGTGCACGCCGGCTCACACTAGACACGGAGGAGCGCGACGAGTGGATCGAGTGTCTGCGGCGCTCCATCAGCCACAATCCCTTCTACGACATGCTCGCCCAGCGCAAGAAGAAGGCGCAGCACAGCGTGCACGCCGGCTCACACTAGACACGGAGGAGCGCGACGAGTGGATCGAGTGTCTGCGGCGCTCCATCAGCCACAATCCCTTCTACGACATGCTCGCCCAGCGCAAGAAGAAGGCGCAGCACAGCGTGCACGCCGGCTCACACTAGACACGGAGGAGCGCGACGAGTGGATCGAGTGTCTGCGGCGCTCCATCAGCCACAATCCCTTCTACGACATGCTCGCCCAGCGCAAGAAGAAGGCGCAGCACAGCGTGCACGCCGGCTCACACTAGACACGGAGGAGCGCGACGAGTGGATCGAGTGTCTGCGGCGCTCCATCAGCCACAATCCCTTCTACGACATGCTCGCCCAGCGCAAGAAGAAGGCGCAGCACAGCGTGCACGCCGGCTCACACTAGACACGGAGGAGCGCGACGAGTGGATCGAGTGTCTGCGGCGCTCCATCAGCCACAATCCCTTCTACGACATGCTCGCCCAGCGCAAGAAGAAGGCGCAGCACAGCGTGCACGCCGGCTCACACTAGACACGGAGGAGCGCGACGAGTGGATCGAGTGTCTGCGGCGCTCCATCAGCCACAATCCCTTCTACGACATGCTCGCCCAGCGCAAGAAGAAGGCGCAGCACAGCGTGCACGCCGGCTCACACTAGACACGGAGGAGCGCGACGAGTGGATCGAGTGTCTGCGGCGCTCCATCAGCCACAATCCCTTCTACGACATGCTCGCCCAGCGCAAGAAGAAGGCGCAGCACAGCGTGCACGCCGGCTCACACTAGACACGGAGGAGCGCGACGAGTGGATCGAGTGTCTGCGGCGCTCCATCAGCCACAATCCCTTCTACGACATGCTCGCCCAGCGCAAGAAGAAGGCGCAGCACAGCGTGCACGCCGGCTCACACTAGACACGGAGGAGCGCGACGAGTGGATCGAGTGTCTGCGGCGCTCCATCAGCCACAATCCCTTCTACGACATGCTCGCCCAGCGCAAGAAGAAGGCGCAGCACAGCGTGCACGCCGGCTCACACTAGACACGGAGGAGCGCGACGAGTGGATCGAGTGTCTGCGGCGCTCCATCAGCCACAATCCCTTCTACGACATGCTCGCCCAGCGCAAGAAGAAGGCGCAGCACAGCGTGCACGCCGGCTCACACTAGACACGGAGGAGCGCGACGAGTGGATCGAGTGTCTGCGGCGCTCCATCAGCCACAATCCCTTCTACGACATGCTCGCCCAGCGCAAGAAGAAGGCGCAGCACAGCGTGCACGCCGGCTCACACTAGACACGGAGGAGCGCGACGAGTGGATCGAGTGTCTGCGGCGCTCCATCAGCCACAATCCCTTCTACGACATGCTCGCCCAGCGCAAGAAGAAGGCGCAGCACAGCGTGCACGCCGGCTCACACTAGACACGGAGGAGCGCGACGAGTGGATCGAGTGTCTGCGGCGCTCCATCAGCCACAATCCCTTCTACGACATGCTCGCCCAGCGCAAGAAGAAGGCGCAGCACAGCGTGCACGCCGGCTCACACTAGACACGGAGGAGCGCGACGAGTGGATCGAGTGTCTGCGGCGCTCCATCAGCCACAATCCCTTCTACGACATGCTCGCCCAGCGCAAGAAGAAGGCGCAGCACAGCGTGCACGCCGGCTCACACTAGACACGGAGGAGCGCGACGAGTGGATCGAGTGTCTGCGGCGCTCCATCAGCCACAATCCCTTCTACGACATGCTCGCCCAGCGCAAGAAGAAGGCGCAGCACAGCGTGCACGCCGGCTCACACTAGACACGGAGGAGCGCGACGAGTGGATCGAGTGTCTGCGGCGCTCCATCAGCCACAATCCCTTCTACGACATGCTCGCCCAGCGCAAGAAGAAGGCGCAGCACAGCGTGCACGCCGGCTCACACTAGACACGGAGGAGCGCGACGAGTGGATCGAGTGTCTGCGGCGCTCCATCAGCCACAATCCCTTCTACGACATGCTCGCCCAGCGCAAGAAGAAGGCGCAGCACAGCGTGCACGCCGGCTCACACTAGACACGGAGGAGCGCGACGAGTG